>CM060411.1:89123726-89723726 GCA_030545235.1 Helianthus tuberosus
GGTCTCCACATCATGATGCTCTGGAAACACTTGTTTCTATCATCCACAGCTCAATACCCGGGGCAAATCCACTTTCTACACCACCCTTCACATCCACAATTCCCCCACCAACTAAACTGCTGTTGGATGCAATTGATTTGAACCAGGCATTAACCAGTCCTTCTCAATCACCTATCAATGAGAATATACCTCAACAACTGACTGGGTCTGATGTATCAATCTTTGCTAACCCACCAACACAACCTGAGGAGGTTAGACCCCTTGAGTTACAAGTAACTCTTGGTGGTAATCCAAGTGAAGCAGCCACTACAACTGTTGAACCCATTGGTTTACAGTTGGACAGTGGTTACATCAATAAGACTTCCTTGGAGGCAATTCCTTTTATAGCACCTCTGCCAACCACCAATGGATTTATTTATCCTACTGGCAACATCAAAAGGTTGTCAAGTGTTGAAGGAAGAAGACCCCAGTACCAAGAAAAATGGGCATCAGTGGTTAATGTTTGGAGTATACTCCCTACATCTACCACTGATAAAACCACTGCTAGTGGGAAATCAGATGATCCCATTAACTTGGGTGATGGTTTAAAGTACCAGAAATTGACGGATCGTATTGAAAAGCTTGATAACTCTGTTGCAGAACTCAAAGATATGCTACAACAGGTGTTACAAGTACAAAAGGTACAATCCACTGCTGTTCCATCTCAAGCACCTGCTCCACAAAGGGCACCTGCTACAAATGAGCTCTGGAATTCGTTTCAACCTTTTCTCCATTAACAAGCACATTTAGCAGATCAGCAACATGAAAAACATGTCCAACAGCTGAGAAATGCAATGGAGTCAAGGTTTAAGAACACTCAGGCTGATCTAAAGGTTCTCAAAACTCAGATCCTGCACACCACTGGCACTGCTCCTCCAACAGTACTTTTCATTGATCAACTCCCAGACGATAATGCCAAAAAGGGGGAGAAAATTCAGGAGTGGAAGAAGAAAGGAATAGATGATGGTCTTTACATTGAACCTGGAAGGGATGCTATGACCAGAAAAATTCCTGTGCCAGATGGTAGTAAAAAGGTTGATGCTACTCAAGAAGCACTTGATGAAGGAGTAGCAAGTGTAAAAAGAGATAGAATGGCAAAGGATGTTTCAAGGTGGAATGAGGAGAAAAGGGCTTTCATGGAGCTATATGAGAAGGGTTGTTCTGGTTCAAAGGATACTAAAAATCCTAAGACAAAAAGGAAGCCTAAGTCCACCTCATCCAGAATTCCAAAGCATATTCCAAAACCACCATCCAAAAGTCATCAGCATCAAACCTCCATCCAAACAGCTGTTGTAACTCCTGCTGTATCAACTACTGATGGTACCTCAGTGGTTTCAACATCTGTTCTCTCTTCAACACACACCACCTCAACACACACCACAACCACTATTTTACCACCACTGTCACCATCAAAAACCATTTCACCACCACTTTCACCTGCTGACAAAAAGCAGAAGACAACAGATGTTATAACATCTGTTGTAATGACAACAGTGGTTGAAACACCAGTTGTTTCAACAGCTGTTAGTCAATCACAAACCACTGCCATACAATCTACCACCACTGATCCACCCAAAACATCATCTGCTTCTTCTAGAACAAAAAGGAGGAGGATTTATATATCAGATGATGATTCACCTTCACCACCACCACCATCTTCAAAATCCCTATCACTTGTCACTATTCCAAAACCCATACCTCTCTCTTCAGCTCAAATTTTAAAACCACTACCTCCTGCTGGTGTCTCATTTCCTCTAGAACTCATTGCAGTTAGGGAAGAAATAAAATCCTTTTATTGTGAGGATGACCCAGCCAAAAGGAGTTTGCCATCAATTGCAGGATATCCCAGGCCTAACAATATTGAAGAATACTTGAAACTCAAGGCCAAACAAGCAGAGGATATTGCAATCAAAAACAGAAGAGGGAAATCTGATAGAGAATTTCAACAAAACTATCAGTTTTTACTCTCACAGGTCAATGCTATGGAGCGATTTGCTAAAAATGTATGTCAGCAAATTTCAGAAAGGGTAGATGAGTCCTTGAGAAAAGACTACATTGAGAACATCATGACCTACAAGAAATACAAGGGGGAGAAACACATGTACAAGAACTGGACCATTCCTGAGCTTGAAAAAGAAGCAGCCAGGATTCAAGACATGATCAAAAATAAGGTCAAGCAGACTCCTCCTGAAAAATTCAAACAATTTGAAGCTGAGAAGATGTTAGAGTTGAGGAGAATGAAAGAGGAGTTGATTGCAGCTGATTATGGGTCAAAGAACTCTGTGACAAAGTGGGGAGAAGATAGAGTCAGGGCAACCTATAAAAGCTTAGAGGAACTTAGAAAGAAAGATCCAAGAGTTCCACAAAAGCCTGACTATTCCAAAGCAGAGGTCTCAAAAAGACCACCAAAGCTGCATGCTAAAAGAACCACTGCTCCAGCTGGTGCTGCCATCTACAAAAGAAGGAGCAAAAACCAGTTGAGTATTGAAACAATTCAAGATCTATTAGCTGGAGATGCTATTGAAAAAGCAGGCACGAAAGTAATGATAAAAGAAGATCTTGAATTGGAACAATCTGCAACTGCTGCTCAGCCAGTTATGAATAGGCCAGCCTCACCAAATACTTCTGCAAATAAACATCTCATAAGAAACCCACCAGGTTCAAAAATACAAAAGTGGGAAACTGACAAACAGACCTGCGTATTGACTTTGCGCAGGTCTGGTGGAGAAGTGGAGAAAATATCAAGGGAACAAGCTCTTGGCCTGAGTCTTGAAGATTTGCAGGATCTCCTTGATCTTCCACTTAGCAGGGATGATGAAGACACAGATGCCCTAGACTTTGAACTACAATTCAAAGGTCAGATAAGGGAACTGTTAATGAGGTAATAAAGATCTCCACAATAATGAAGAGTTTTGGCATTATCTGTTCCAGGGGGAGATTGTTGAGATTGAACCCTATCAGAGGAACAGATAATTAAAGCCAAAACTGGATCAGAGCAGTGGATCCAAAATAAGCAGATGTTTACATACAAATCTCTCCCCTTGAAAGTGGTTTCATATCTGCTGACCTCCTATCTGCTGATCTTACTAAGTGCTGACCTACAACTGCTGCCTTGCATCTACTGCCCAATGTCAAAGACTGATGGAAGACCAAAGCTCTGCTGATTCAATCTACTGCCTTGAGTCTAGTACTGCTGATCCGGACAAGCACTGCTGGGTTCACAGCAGTGGAAGGATGCAGCAGCTGTTTAAGTGTCTTTTATGTAATGAAATGTAATAGCAGTAGTTAGTACATCAGTGTTTGTATAGATCAGAGGTTAGAGTTTGTTAGGAGGTTAGATGTCACTTTCATGGTGATGTCAGCTAAAGATGCTCAGTGGTTTGCTAGTGCCTATAAATAGTTCAGTACTTTGTACTGTTCTATTAGCTCTTGCAATACCGTCTTCTTTGCACGAACAAACGCTGAGCTCTGGCTGAGGGGGAGTTTGTATTCAAGCATTACTTGTAATCGTTGTTGAAAGATAATTCAATCATTCGGTTCCTTGTTGAAAATGTCTTGATCAAAGCAATACTCTCGTTTGATTGTATGCAAAGTTTGTTTTCATATTAATTCCGCTGCACAACTCTTTCATTTCCATCTTAATCTCAAACGTAAAATACAATCAGAATCAAACTCAGATCCAACAATTGGTATCAGAGCTTGGACAGTCAAATTTGATTTAACAATCATTTTGACATAAATAGTTCGGCTCATAATAGTTGATACTGATCGTTTGTTCGTCTGTTGAAAAACAGAGCAAGGATTAATCACCATTAAAGTTGATTTCTCAGTGTCTGTAAAACAACAAGATAGACGTCACAATCTCAAGATGATAAAAACAACATCGGCTCACTTTTTAAACCACCTATGCTAAAAAGAAATGAGTACAACATCTGGAAGAGGAGGATGGGTCACATCCTTGCTCAACAAAGCAAAGGTTGTTGGAGGTCTGTCATTTATGGTCCCCATGTTCCTTCAGTGCCAAGCGCTGAAGATGCTAAAAAGTTCATTCCAAAACCAGTTGAAAATTATACCGAAACCGACTTTCAAAAGATCGAACTAGATGATAAAGCGTTTAGCATCATAGCATCAGCGCTGCCCAATGAGATATATGCTGGACTGTTACACTGTAACAGTGCCAAAGAATTATGGGACGCACTTAAGGAACAGTTTGGGGGAACCGAAGAAGTCATAGAAAACAATAGGGAAATCCTGAACCAACAGTATGAAACATTTTGTTACGTTAAAGGTGAATCACTAACGCAACAATTTGAGCGTTTCAGTTGTCTCATCAGTGAACTGAGGCTTGTTAACACCACTTTTACAAACTCAACTCAAAATAGCAGGTTCCTCAGGTCACTGCCAGAAAAATGGGACACCATAGCTTTTGTCACCCGAAACTCACCGGAGTTCAAGGATCTGACCTTGACCCAACTCCACGGTCGACTCCTGACCTACGAAAGGGAGTTGAACCAGAAAAGGAGGTTACAAGAGTCAGGAAAAGTTACTGATGATTACACTTTCGGTAATACTGCTCTTCTGGGTCAAGAAGAATCTGGGAGCAGTGGTAAGGATCAGGGTTATGATCACTTCATTGACATAACTGCTGGTGCAAATTTTAACAACCCTGATCCTCACTCTGCAAGTTATGCATTCACTGCAAACGAAAACCAGATGTCAGATAATCTAAGCTTTGAACTCAATGATTTACAACATTTCGATCCCACTGACTTAGAGGAAATGGACATCCTGCACCAACTGGCTTTGCTAAGTGTTAGAACTAGCAAATTTTACAAAAGAACAGGGCGAAAATTCCCAGGTTTGCATGGGAATCTAAGGGTTGGGTTGGATAAATCGAAAATCAAGTGCTACAAGTGTAATAGGTTGGGACATTTCGCTAGGGAATGTAGGAGTCAAACTACTGGTCCCATAATTACTCATCCTAGCTCAAATCCTAGACCTCAAAACCAAAGCACTGTGCACTATGCCCAGTATGCCCCAGCAGCTCAAGTGAACACTGCTCACTATGCTGCTGCCCCTGTGCCAGTACACTATGTCCAAACTACTGTTCCACAAATCCAATATGTTCAAACCCCTGTCCCCCAGGCACAAGTGCAGCCTGCACCTCAAACCACTTCTCCAGCAGCAGTACAACCAGATCAACAAAGTTTTTTTACTCAAGGGTTTGTTGACTGGAGCAGTATGCCTGAAGACCTTAGTGATGAAAATTTTGCACTCTATGCTTCTAATGATTCTTCTCATAATGAATTTTGTTTGATGGCATTAGAGTCAATACAGGAGGGGGTTGAAACTGAGGAGGAACAACTGAGCTTTGAAACAGTGGATGAGGTGACTGAAGCAGTGGTTACTGCTGTGGCTGGTGAACTACTGTTGGGAGAAAGTTCAGGTACCCTGATTGAACCAATGACAGATCCATGGTCCGAAGAGGACAAAGAAGAAGAGAAGGAAGAAAAAGCTGGTGAAAGGGAGGTGAAAGCTGATGATGAGGAAGATCATCAATGTGATTGTGCAATGATGGCAGCTGCCAAGGTATCTCCTCAAGTTCTTGAAAAACTGTGTTCTGACAATTGCATAATTGCTTTTTCTAACATCAAAGAGGTGAATGAAAACCTTCGGGATAAAATCTTGACTGATGAGGTTAAATTTGAAAGGTCTTTAAAAGAACTTAAAAACAAATTGACTGAAAAGGAAAAAGAGATCAGCTGTCTAAAAGAAGAGCAAAGCATAACCAAAACCCAACTTCAAACTATGGTAGAAAAATACCAAGTTTGCAAAAAGGAGTTGGAATCCACCCAGATTACTTGTGAAAGATGGGTGGAATCCTGCAGAGGATATGAGGTGATGCTTGCTAAACAGATTGAAAGTAATGTGAAATTTGGGGTTGGGTATAGAAAATATGATGATGAATGCATTACTTGTGAAAAATCTGTTCAAAACACTGTTGAAAACACTGATGTAACCACTGAGTTCATCCCCACAAACAAGAATGGCCAAGAAGTGAAAATCACTGACAAACTTGGTAACAAAATCACACTTGGCAGAACAAGCAGTTCCTCTACTTTTGAAGAACTTGAAAAATATCAGTTTAAACCCACTTGGTCTGACGAGTGTGATATTCTTGAAAATTTCAAGCCAATGGACTTTACATCAACTGATGGTGTTAAAGCTCCAAAAGCTAAAGTCATACCTCTCAAGGACATCCCAGCAGTGGTTAAAACCTCTGCTGCAAAGGAGTCTGAAAAGAGAAAGAAGAAAGAAAAAATTGATAACTTGTTTTGTGAATTCTGTGAGAAAAGGAATCATCTAACAAAAGACTGTTTCCACTTGAAAGCTTATGATTTAAACAGAACAAGTGTCATTGTTCCAGCAGACAGTTGCATTGTTTGTGGTAAAACAAACCACAAAACTCAAGCATGTGTGTATCTCAAAAACTTTGATGTGAAAAAGAATGAGTACATGGCTAAAACATCCTTGAGTCCATCATCATCATCATCATCATCTGTCAAGTTCACCAAGAAACAACCACTGTTTGTGCCAGTTCAAACAGCTGTCACAAAACAGCTGAACCAAACATCTGTTAAAAGAGATGTTCAGGTTACTGATGCACCCCCTGCTAATCAATTCAGAAAAGGCAAGGAAAAACAGTCTTACCAAAGGATTCTACACGTTTATGAGGCCTACAAAAGGCCCTCTAAACCCAGAGTGAACAGGCATCCTTTTGGTTACCAGCAGGTGATTGGTCAGGACCCACAACAGTGGTTAGAGAAACACTGTCCTAAAACAGTCCAAACCCCTGACCTAACCACTGTCCATCACTCTGCATCCATCCCAGACACTGTTGAGACCCCATCCAAAGCCTTATTGGCTTTGGAGACCTTAATGAACTAATCCTTTTACTTCATGTGCAGGGAGCTTCTGCATGCTTTGATAGTCTTTGGTATGCAGATAGTGGAGGCTCCAGGCACATGACAGGATGTAAAGCCCTCCTCAAAGACTTTAAAATCCATGGAGGGGGTGATATATCCTTTGGGAATAATAGTAAAGGAAAAGTTCTGGGGTCTGGTACAGTGCAATCTGGAAATGTAAAATTTGAAAATGTCAATCTGATAGACAATCTAAAATTCAACCTTCTGAGTGTATCACAAATGAGTGACAAAGGGTTTGGGTCATTCTTCACAAAAGACTGTTGTAGGATTGTTGGACCAGAAATGGTCAAAAAGATTGAAGCAATAATCAAAACTGGTCAAACTAAACTTGTTGCTCAAAGAAGTGGCAATGTTTATGTTGTTGACATGTCAAAAGAGTGTCCCAGAGCTGATGCCTGTCTATTCTCAGTTGCCTCTAACAAAGAGACAGAACTTTGGCACAGAAGGCTGGGGCACACAAATCTTAAGACAATCACAGAAACCTTGAAACTTGGCGACCCGCCTTTAGCATCCACTTTCTTTCCCGATTCCACAGTTCGAGCTTTCTTTGTAGGGCTTGGATTCACATCCTGCGCCCTTCGTTCACCCCTTTCAACTTGTTTCTTTAATTCAATTTCCCGTTCCCGATCAACGTTTATAATCTCGGTAAGGGTCTTGTATTTTGAAGGAGTCATAAACTCCCTATACTCGGCGCTCAACATATTATAGTAGTAGTATATCTTCTGTTCTTCATTCGTCACCACTTCATTGCAAAATTTCATCTTATCCATAAACGTTGCCGTAATCTTGTCTATGGTCTCGCCCTTGTGCCTAAGTTGCATGAACTCTTCCTTGATTCTATTAATGACCGCCTTGGGACTATGATGTTTAAGAAACGGCGTCTTAAACTCCTCCCATGTCATGGCCCTCGCCGCTTCGGCTCCTATTTCCTTCTTTTTATTGTCCCACCAATCTTTGGCTTGACCCCTCAACTGACCCGTTCCGTAAGCAACAAAGTCACTTTCTTCACAATGGGTCCTTTCAAACACTCCTTCAACATCGCTTAACCATCTCTGGCATATTATCGGGTCAACCTCCCCGTTGTAGATTGGAGATTTACACGCCATAAACTCTTTGTACGAACATCCCTTACATTCTCCCGATTTCTCTTTCATAAGGTTGACAATATCTTCCAACCTTTTGACTCGTTCTTCGACAAGTGACAACACCGTGTTTTGGATTTTGTCTATAAACCCGGATAGACTACCTTCAATTGCCTTCCCCACTTCTTCGGCAATTATCTCTTTCATTTGTTCGGTGCTTGTCGGCACTGGATCATTATCGTTTCCTTTCGACATCTTGAAACTGAAATGTTTACATTAAACGTTAAACATTTCATTTATAACATAGCTTTATTTGTTTCGGTTTAGCCAAGTTCATAACTTGCTTTAACCGTTCACTTTTGTTGCACTTTCCGGGTTTGAGTGTGTTAACACGCTCTTCCCATGCACATTAATTCGCATCTCATTTCTCACATAAGATAGGATCTACTAAAATAATTAATTAATTCTTACCGGACGATCGATCAAGCTTGAACCGAACACTTTGTTGACAACCTTAAGCTCTGATTACCAACTTGTAACACCCGTCTTTTAATTTTCATTATTTAATCATAAGAAAAGCGGTAATTGTAAAAAAAAAAAAGATTTATAACTAACAAAAACTTAGTTAGTAAACTAAGTTATACTTCAACATAGTATTTAACATAGTAAAATAACTGGTTTCAAACATAGGTCATTCAGTAGTGTTTACAATACTACATAGATCAACTAGATTAGGTTAGTGCGGAAGCATCCAAAAATTTTGTTCGGTTCTTGAAGCATCAACTTGATCGTCATCCGCATACTTGCAATACCTAGAAACTGGAAAATTTAACAATATTAGTATTAGAATTCTTAGAAAATTTGCATAATCGAAACTACGCTAAAAAACGGATTCGATTAACTAAGTAATGCAAAGTTTAACAAAAATAACAGGGCTCTACCGTAACTTACGGTAGCCACCGTAAGTTACGGTAGCTCCTGGACAACACTGGTCCTACCGTAAGGCACTAGGAATCTGACGTAGCCTTTTTAGCCTCTACCGTAAGTTACGGTAGATACCGTAACTTACGGTAGTCTCTGAAATTTTATATTTTGACTGATTAGTTTGTTTCGCCCAAACCCAAATCTCGGATTCCTCATTTTCAACACTCACGCTTCCATCACCAGTTTGCGTGTTTAGTAATTCGCTACCCGTCACTCGGGCTCAAAATCTAACAGTAAGGTACTACCGTTTTTTGATTCATACCCTCTCTTAATGACCCGTTTAGTTTACCCTTAAGGACTTCATCATTCAAGTAAACCAACACGCTAGATTCTCGTATTCTAATATGTCAATTATTAACAATAACAAAAGACCAATTAACCATATTATGAAGCATTAGCCACGCATTAATTGATTATTCGACCCGCTTGGCTCATCTACGGAATCCTCCGTTATGATGACTACCAACGAGGTCTAACCAACTCTTGACCTATTATTCAATATAGTGAACATTATCGCTTTAAATCAACACAACTTTTATTCTACAATTCAACTAGACATATACTAATTATCAAAATTTACCCAATGTAACGAATCAAGTTACGTACCTTTAGAGCACACCCTTCAAGCGCGTATCTCCCCCGGCATGTCCGCTTGACGTTCCGGATTCTTTGCCTAAAGAGTTCAATTCACAACAAGTTTAGAACTCTTTCATAAGCTTTAACGCATAATTCTCTAAAATGATCAAATCTGCATTTTTACCCAACCTTTAACATTTTAATCCTCACTTAGGCGTTTCATCAAACACCTAGCGGGTCAGATTTTTATATAAACAAAACCAAGTTCATGACTTGTAATTATCATCTAAACTAACTTCGATTAGTCAATTCCATACATATCTTAACATCAATATTTCCAAAATTACTCCTAAATTCAGGTTGTGCTAGAACAAGATCATAAATTCTAGAGTTTATCAAGTTTTCTTCAAGCTCCTTAATCACCTAAAATGGTGATTTGAACTCTATAATTATCATGCATTCTTTCAATAAAATTTCACCTAGGGTTTATCCCTAGACACCATATCTCTTCTAATTACATTCATGCAAGATACAATCAAGCTCAATTTTGATTTTTCATAATTAACCTAGAACTTGAGATGAATCAAAATACTAGAATTTCGCATACCTTGTGATCCTTTCAGTGGGTGATCACTAATTCGTGTTTAGAATTCGATTTGGGACTGAATTGAACCTTCAATTGATCAATTTTTGTGAGAGTTAGGGTTTGATGGAGAACCCCTTGTCGCCCCCTGCTTCTTGATCGACCAGACACACTCAAAGTGTGTGTTTGGTGTGTTTTAATTTTGTTTTTATGAAATAAAGTTTAAAATTTAGCAACATAGGCCCCTCAACTTTAGTTTTGATTTATAACTTGAGCATTTTGTTCTTTCATGCTATATTACAAGTCCATGACTAACTAAGTTACTTATTTTCTAGTTAGCTTATCCTTGTTTATTCAATACTTTATATTTTTTTATTATAAAGTTTTATAAACTTCAGGGTGTTACACCTAGGATGTTTAGATCCTACTCTCGCGAACCAACTCTTGTGCTTAACCTTGTATTTTCTTTCTCCCGCGACAGGTCAGCATGTTCAGCCTCCCATATGTACCTTCTAGACCTTTATGGACTGTCAACCTAGTACCTTCAGTAGTACAGAAGGAGCTGTAGGTCTTCTTCACTGGTTTGAGAAGATCGAGTCTGTTTTTGAGATGTGTGAATGCCCTGAGGCTCGTAGGGTAAAATTTGCTACTTGAACACTCGAAGGAGTTGCGTTGACATGGTGGAACGCGCAAGTACAAATGCTAGGGTTGGCAGCTGCTAATGCCACCCCCTGGAATGACTTCAAAGATCTAATCAAAGAGGAGTACTGTCATCGCGACGACATTCACAAGCTGGAAGTAGAGTTTTATAACTTGAAGATGACGGGGTCTGAAATAGAGGCGTATACGAAGAGATCGAATGAGCTGGCTGCACTGTGTCCAACTATGGTAGATCCTCCTATCAAGCGAATCGAGCTATACCTCAAGGGTTTGGTGCCAGAAATTCAGAGCCATGTGACTGCGGCTAACCTTGGTACTATCCAGCAGGTTATACGGCTAGCCCACCGTCTCACTGATCAGGCAGTTGAGCAAAACAGGCTGCCCAAACGTATTAGTGCTACAGCTACTTCGGATGCTCCTAGCGACAACAAGTGCAAGTGGGATGGAAATTCGAGCAGGGGTTCTACTTCGGTTCAGTCTCAGTCTCAATAGCGAAGGACTAACGACTTCAAGAGCCCTGGTCAGCAATCTTCAGGCAATCAGAATCAGGGTCAGGGTGGATACAGGGGAAATCACCCTAAGTGCAATCGATGTAATTTGCACCACAGCAGGTCGTGCAATAAGGGTCGTTGTCAGAGATGTAACAAGCTTGGTCATGAAGCCAAGGATTGCAGGAGCTCACGTCCTGTGAATCAGAATCGTCAACAGCATCCACAAGCTCCACAGAACCAGCAACAACAACATCAGGGTAATAAGGGATGTTTTCAGTGTGGTGCTGAGGGTCATTTCAAGAGACACTGTCCACAGTTGAATCAGAATCAGAACAACAACAACCAAGGAAATGGGAACAACAATGGGGGTAGCAACGACGGCAATGGTGCCAGGGGATGTGTCTTCGTGATTGGTCAGGGTGATGCAAGGAACGATCCCAATGTTGTGATGGGTAAGTTCCTACTGGACGACTTTTATGTTACTGTTTTATTTGATTCGGGTGCCGATACTAGCTACGTGTCCTTAAAAGTTAGTCAGATGCTTAAGCGTACTCCAACACTTTTGAACACCAAGCACATTGTAGAACTAGCAAATGGTAAAAGTCTAGAGGCCACACACATAGTTAAGGGTTGTAATCTTGTTCTTGCTGATCAGACCTTCTCTATCGACCTCATTCCTATCGTTCGGGTAGGTTCGACATTGTTATTAGGATGGATTGGTTATCTCAACATCAAGCGGAAAATCTTTGCAATGAGAAAATTGTCTGCATCCCTCGTTCTGGTGAAGAACCCCTCGTGATTCATGGTGACAAGAGTGGTGCAGTCGTAGGCATTATCTCTTTCCTTAAGGCCCAGAAGTGTTTGCGAAAAGGCCACACTGCTATTCTAGCCCTCGTTACTGACACCTCAACGAAAGAGAAGAAGATAGAAGACATTCCCATCGTACGAGATTTTCCTGAGGTATTTCCTGAGGAATTACCTGGTCTTCCACCTCATCGTCAGGTCGAATTTCAAATCGAACTAGCTCCTAGAGCAGCACCAATAGCTCGTGCACCTTATCGTCTGGCTCCATCAGAATTAGAAGAATTGTCCGCGCAACTGCAAGAGCTATTAGACAAAGGTTTCATTCGTCCTAGCTCTTCGCCCTGGGGAGCTCCAGTCTTGTTTGTGAAGAAGAAGGACGGTACCTTCCGAATGTGTATTGACTATCGCGAACTTAACAAGGTGACCATGAAGAATCGTTATCCTCTTCCACGTATTGATGACCTGTTCAACCAGTTGCAAGGGTCGAGCTTCTACTCAAAGATTGATCTGAGATCGGGATATCATCAGCTGAGAGTCCGAGATGAGGACATCTCCAAAACCGCATTCAGGACTCGTTACGGGCACTACGAGTTTCTGGTTATGCCTTTCAAATTGACAAAAGCACCTGTGGTCTTCATGGATCTCATGAACCAAGTGTGCAAACCTTACCTGGATAGGTTCGTTATTGTGTTCATCGACGACATCCTGATCTATTCTAAGAGTCAGGAGGAACACGAGCAGCATCTGCGACTTATTCTGGAACTTCTACGAACAGAGCAGCTTTATGCTAAGTTCTCGACATGCGACTTTTGGCTTCATGAAGTCCATTTCTTAGGCCATGTGGTAAATAAGGATGGGATTCATGTGGATCCATCCAAGGTTGACTCGATCAAGAACTGGCCTGCGCCTCATACACCAACATAAATCAGCCAATTCTTGGGTTTGGCGAGTTACTACAGAAGATTCATCAAGGATTTCTCGAAGATTGCGCAACCTCTCACTTCACTGACCCAGAAGGGTGTCACCTATCATTGGGGTAATGCACAGGAGTCCACATTTCAGCACTTAAAGGAGAGACTTTGTAGCATGCCTATTCTCTCATTACCTGAAGGCACCGATGATTTCGTGGTTTATTGCGATGCGTCGATCCAAGGACTTGGTTGTGTGTTGATGCAATGGGATAAAGTCATTGCTTATGCATCGTGCCAACTTAAAGTTCACGAAAGGAACTACACTACTCATGATCTGGAGCTGGGAGCTGTTGTTTTTGCACTCAAGTTATGGAGGCATCACCTGTACGGTACCAAGTGCACCATTTACACCAATCACAGGAGTCTCCAACATATCTTCAAGCAGAAGGAGTTGAACATGCGACAGTGTCGATGGGTCGAACTTTTGAATGATTATGAATGCGCGATCAAATACCATCCGGGCAAAGCCAATGTTGTGGCTGGCAGCCTCAGTCGAAAGGAGACTAAACCTAAGCGTATACTTGCGTTATAGCTTACCGTCCACTCTAGTCTTCCCGCTCAGATACGAGATGCTCAGATTGAAGCATTGAAAGCAGAGAACATCAGGGATGAGTCCCTGCGAGGATCGAAGAAACGGTTAGAACTAAAGGAAGACGGCGCTTATTATGTGACAGGGCGCATCTGGGTTCCACTCTATGGTAATCTACGTGAGCTTATGATGGATGAAGCGCACAAGTCTCATTACTCGGTACATCCTGGTTCGGATAAGATGTACCACGATCTCAAGACTACGTATTGGTGGCCTAGTATGAAAGCCAACATAGCAACCTACGTTAGTAAATGCTTGACTTGTGCGAGAGTTAAAATCGAGTAACAGAAACCATCAGGCCTACTTCAACAACCAGAGATCCCGACATGGAAATGGGAGAAAATTTCCATGGACTTTGTTACTAGCCTACCTAGATCTCAACGAGGAAATGATACCATTTGGGTGATCGTGGATCGACTGACCAAGTCTGCACATTTTCTAGCTATCAAGGAAACGGATAAGTTTTCTACTTTAGCAGACGTTTACCTGAAGGAAGTAGTTTCGAGGCACGGGGTGCCAACCTCCATCATTTCTGATCGTGACGCGCGTTTTACCTCTGAGTTGTGGCAAGCGATGCACAAATCTTTTGGTTCTCGATTAGACATGAGCACGGCGTATTATCCTCAGACGGATGGGCAGTCTGAACGCACCATCCAAACCCTTGAAGACATGCTTCGAGCATGTGTAATCGACTTTGGTAACGGCTGGGAACGGCATCTTCCTTTGGTTGAGTTTTCGTATAATAACAGTTACCACAGCAGTATCCAGGCCGCTCCGTTCGAGGCATTGTACGGACGGAAGTGCCGATCACCTCTTTCTTGGGCAGAGGTTGGCGACAGCCAAATCACTGGCCCAGAACTCGTAGTAGACACAACAGAGAAGATTTGGCAAGCGAGGCAAGCTGAATCCACACTATGTTGGACCTTTCGAAATCATTGAGAAAATAGGTAGGGTGGCCTACAAACTGAACCTACCTGAAGAACTCAATGGAGTTCACAACGTATTCCATGTGTCGAATCTGAAGAAATGTCTGTCAGATGAGACCCTCATAGTTCCTCTCAAGGAACTTACCATAGACGATCAGCTGTGATTCGTCGAGGAACAAGTAGAGATTACAAACCGAGACGTTAAGGTTCTCAAGCGCACCAGAATACCTATTGTTCGAGTTCGTTGGAACTCCCGTCGTGGCCCAGAGTTCACCTGGGAACGAGAAGACCAAATGAAACACAAGTATCCCCAGTTGTTCGAGAAAAGCGAAACCACTACTGAGGCTGAAGCTACTGCGGAATTTCGGGACGAAATTCCAAACCAACGGGGGGATGATGTTACACCCCAGAAAAACCAGGAAACCACACAACCTAACTAGCTTCCCCAGTAACTACGTGCTAAATTTCGGGACGAAATTTCTTTCAAGTTGGGGATGATGTGACAACCCGAACTTTCAAGGTCTGTATCTCTTCGTCACGTGATCCTTTCAATCGTGTTTTCTTGACTTCGGTTAGTATATTAAATCATTATTGATTATTTGCTTATTGTTCTTGATGATGGCATGGGTATTGCTTTGTTAGTTTCTTAATGTTTGGAACGATCTAGTTTAACATGAAGTATATAATTTGGTATGGATTGATAATTAACCGATTTCATGATTTTAGTTTTTTATTATAGCCTTTATTGATATCATAACACTCAAGGATTGCATGTGATTTAATCTGTGTTTGTCTGATCCATGCCATGTGAGTTCTGTATTATATTCGGTCCAATCACATGTAATATAACAACAGCTTTTGTCGGTCCAGTGAACTAAATATTAGTTGATTCAAATATCAAGATTTAAAACAACCGACCCACTAACATTCGGTCCAATCAGTTAGACTAAAATTGAGTGGTCCATGTGATAATTGTAGAAAGCACTGATGATATTAAATAAATCAAAGGAATTGTGTGGTTCTTTTGTAGGTCATCTTGATTCGATTTCTGATTATATGTTAGCAATTCAATAGTGAGTAGGGATTAATAATGGGCCATGAGAGCTGTGAAGTTATGAATAAATACTTGATTCGGATATTCTTGAAATTGCTAAACCAATAACTTGTCATTGTGTGAGTTAAGAATGCAAGAGGGATTGTTTTTACATCTAGCAATAATAACTAGAGTGGGCCGGGAGGGGAGTTTGTGGTCGCTAATAAAATACCGGCCCACGAACACCAAAACAAATTACAAACACTTGGGCCATAAATAGGCATTGGGCTGTGGTGCATGATTGGGTTGCACTACACACGAGCCGCACCCAGTAAACAGGTCATTGGGCTAAGAGGGTTGCGGGCGGCATGGGCTCGAGAATAGGGGAGTCGCTTAACTGTTGGGCCGGGTATAAAAGATGGTGTTTGGGCCTTGTAAATGCATGTGAGAAAATACTTGAATGTGTGTACGATGTTTGGGGCTGTGGATTTGTATGTTGCTTGTTTAGATGAGTTGGTACAAATGGTTACTCATGCAATAGTATTAGGAGCTGTTGGGCTGTAAAACTATTACTCGAGCTAGGGGCTTGAGTAGGGAATGTGTTATGATGTGAATAATTATGTGACAACTAGTATTTCGGAACCTATCTTTGTACTTTGATGTAACATATGTGAACGTGATGTGATTATATGAACTTGGTTGATTAAATGAATGTTATGTTTGATATGTGTTTATGTGTAACAAATGTGTGTTTATAAACGAACCGGTCGCACAACAATCTGATCGCACAAGCCTTTAGGCTTTGGTCCCTTATCATTCTCGGCCTACATCTCTTGAATCCAAAACGAACGGGCAGCCCATGTAGAGGGTTCGGCCCACCCCCCTTGTGTCGCTTAAACCATGAGGAGAGTGTATACTCCTCATTTGTTGCAATCTCATAATACACACAAACCCTAGCTTTTCATTTCTCTCCTCTCAAACCCGACGGCAACACCTCCATATCTCTCTAAGCTTTCCATTCGGATCAATCCTTGTTCTTACTCTAATAGGTTAGTGTTTTACCTATTGCTTTCATGATTGTATAATGTTGTGTTACATGCTCTACATGATAATGTAGGAAAGATATATGATTGAGGATGATGTAAACTGTTAAGGATGATGTTCATAATAATCGGCTCACATGTGTACTTGATAATATTCATATAATTCGGATGGCATGATTTAGACTTAAAATTGATTATATACAATCGGCTCATAGGTGTAATATGTTTTGATTTATTTAGAACTGGTAATCATGTATTGTAGATGTAAATTGGCTGTTATACATATTGTTCGAATGAGTTGTTATGCTAGAAATACGAATCATCGACCTGATAGTACGATTTAGGGTGTTAATAAGGTTAAGGGTTATGATTGTTGTTCATATGTATTCATTAGGGTTCATAGAGATTTGATGATAAAACATTGTTTGATCGATTATTGTTGGTTTGGAAACTGTTAGTAATGATTGAATTGATTGAATGGAATTTGGAAACTGTTGAATTATTTGTAACTAAGTGGCATAAAATTCGGATGGTAATATGGATCGCACAAGACTCCCCTCAGTCGCACAAGACCTGATCTGATCGCACAAGATATCTTCAGTCGCAAAAGATGTCTCCAGTCGCACAAGATGTATTGGATCGCACAAGCTGTTTATTCGTTTACTTGTTTGGGCCGTATGTATGTTGGATCTGCTTGTTATTTGGGCCGGGTGTTTAACTGAATCGCACAACATGTTGTGGATCGCACAAGGTTGTGCTGAACGCACAACATGTTGGGCCGCCTGTTATTGGGCTTTATCTTTTGGGTCGCACAAGTTGGTTGTGTTTGGTACTTGAATGCTACTGTTAAGGTGTTAACATGTATTATGTGTTTGCCATGATCAATACGTGTTCATAACCTGTTAAACTATGTGTAATCATACGTGCACTACTTGAACCTAGACCTGACTTGTATGGTAACCATATTAGGACGTGGTTGACCCCTAGCAGCTCGATTAACCTTTTGTTTATCTGCCGAGCTAACCTAAGGTGAGTTCACACTTTCTACAAAGCATGGGATTCCCAGGGGTTGGGAATGGGTTAAGGAACATGGATTCCTCGTCCTTTCTTGGGTAGGACAGTACGGGTTCAGGAATATAATTCCTCGTCCTCATGGACAGTTAACTTTCACTAGACCAAAACTCTATCACGAAGTCCCTCCTTTTTATATCGACTTAATCGCCGGGCCAATGGCGAGCGGGTCATTAGTTAGATAGCGCTATTTAGGTTTGACAAGCCTCACACCGTGCCGCAGAGGACGGGCGTGAACTAATGGATCTGGGCACGTCAATGATGATAGACATTGACAGTTCAGGGCACATAAACATGACTACAGTCAGCAGTCGATATGGTAACGAGTCTAGTAGTACATACATGGGGTACCCCCATGGCCGAAAAGACAGATAACTAAACATGGGGTAGCCCCCACGGCTGGATTGCCAGAGTAAACGGGTTAAACAAATCACGTTTTCAACTATGGGGTAACCCCCACGGCAGGGATGCCAGTTAAAGGAAACTGTTTTCGAAACAACATAAAACAAACACCCAACTGTGAACTCGCTCAACATTATTGTTGACTCGTTACTACATGCTTTGCAGGTCAATAGGTACTTAGCTGGAGCTTGCATGGGGAAGAGTCGTTGTGGGACATGGACAGCTGTGTGCCATGTTAAACTTTGAAACATTTAAACTTATGATTTGGATTTAAACATTATGCTTCCGCTTGCAACTTAAACTATGTTTGTTTGGACACCAATTGTATTGGTTGGATTTTTATATTTACTTATATGCTTGTTCAATATGATTGGTGGCTGGATCCTGGTCAGTCACGCCTCCAAGCGGTGATACTCAGCAGGTGGATTTTGGGGTGTGACAGATTGGTATCAGAGCCATTGGTTATAGTGAACTTGGTTTTAATAAGGGAAAACGTTTTTGTTAAAACCAAACTATAACCTGTACAGTGCTCAACGGTCCACAACGACGCTTCACCCCACGTGCAAGGCTCGACATTCTAGGTGATATGGTTTATGTTTTTTTGCCTACTTGCTAGATTACATAGAACTTTGCTTATGGTATGCTTAGATAAAAGTAGCAACTAGAGTTTGAAAACACATGTGTGCTTACTCTCTTCTGTCATCGCACTTTCACGAACCTCTCTCACTCACGTTTTCCTTTGACATGAAGATCATGAGTGGACGCGTTAACATGACACAAGCCCAGTTGACGGCTCTGATTAACCAACAAGTTGTTGCGGCACTTGCAGCAGCACAGGCAGGAGGTATACTCTGCAGTTTAAACTCATTCTAGGATCTTTAGGTCCTACTCTCGTGAACCAACCTTTGTGTTAAACTTTGTCCTTTCTTACACCCACGACAGGTCAACCTGCACAACCTCCTGTGTGCACTTTCAAAACTTTTATGGACTGCCGACCAACTACTTTCAGCGGCACTGAAGGAGCTGTAGGTCTCCTCCACTGGTTTGAAAAGCTCGAATCTATTTTCGAGATGTGTGAATGCCCTGAGGCGCACATGGTGAAGTATGCTACCGGTACTCTCGAGGGTTTAGCGCTCACGTGGTGGAACACTCAGGTTTAAATGCTGGGGTTGGTTGCTGCTAACGCCACCCCATGGAACAACTTTAAGGAAATGATCAAAGAGGAGTATTGCAATCATGATGAAATTCACAAACTGGAAGTCGAGTTCTTCAACCTCAAGATGACAGGGTCAGAAATTGAAGCATACACAAAAAGATCGAATGAGCTTGTTATTCTGTGTCCTACTATGGTGGATCCTCCCATCAAATGCATCGAACTATACCTTAAGGGCTTAGTTCCAGAGATCCAAAGTCATGTAACTTCAGCTAACCTCGCCACCATCCAGCAAGTTGTTCAATTGGCTCATCGTCTCACTGATCAGGCGGTGGAGCAGAACAGGTTACCAAAGCGTATTAGTGCTACAGCTACTTCAGATGCTCCGAGTGACAACAAGCGAAAATGGGATGGAGCATCAAGCAAGGGTTCGACTTCTGTTCAATCTCAGTCTCAGCATGTAACACCCCAAAAATGGGTTTGGTAATTTAAACCCGGTTAATATAAAGGAGCGGGTAAAAATACCTTTAGGGGTAAAATTGAACCCGTAAATGAATATTAACTAGGTATGACTAACCTAGTTGAATATTAGTATCGTGGGTATTAAACGAAGGGTTGTGGCCTTGTTTAATTAAAACGAAACATGAGGGACCAAAGTGGGACAACTTGAAAGATGTATAATTAAATGAAAACACACACACACACACACCTCGTGTGTGTGTTCTGGATCGTTCAAGAAAAGGCTCCAAGGAGCCAAACCCTACATCATCAAATTCATCAAATTGAAGGATGAATTGGGGCTCAAATTCAGGAAGGAACACGAATTAACGATCACCCAAGCTAGGGGATCATAAGGTATGTCGAATGTTGATGTTTAATAAAGTTGAGAAATCTTGATGATCATCATTAGTGGTGATTTATGTATGAATCATGGAGGTTATGGCCAAATTGGCGATGTATGCTCGTTTAGGAACAAACCCTATGTGAAGAATCTTAGTGAATTGTTATAATTTAGGGGTTTGGATGAATTAACATAATTAGCTAAGTGGGTTATGTTCAATCTATGAAATGGTATGAAGTGGATCATGAATATGTGTAGTATGTGATGTGTACTCGTATATAGACTAAGTATGGTATGGAAATTATATGATGTTTACTTGTGTTGATGAATGAAATGGATAATTAGGAAGAAGAGCATGAAATACTTGTACACTATGCTTAGAAAGTAGTACGCACACCAAGTGTTTGATGAAATGTCTAAATGACAATAAAATGGGAAACTGTACGCAAGTAATGGGTAGTCATGTATGAAATGTGAGATATGAATTTGATATGATCATTCATATGCACAATCATATGTGCTAACATGAATGTAAATGTAATGACATGAAAGTATAGGAATCATGTCAAGATGGATGGGAGCGTGGAAGGCTAACGGGCTAAGAAGACTCAAGTAAGCGAATGCAAATACGGATGCTTAAGGTAAGTGAATCCCGGACTTACACTTTAGATGTAAAATGTATTGTAGTATAATGATTATTGTGAATCATATTATGCACAAAGATGAATTAAGTATTTATACGTATGGGTAAGATGTAAGTTGTAAATGAAGGGAGTATGAATGGTAAGGTATCTATGCATGAAATGGAAGTGAGTTGGATGCACAAATGAATGAGATTTGTTTATATGTATACTTGAAATTACATATATGAGATAAGTCTAATGATATTAATCGTTTTCGGTTAAGAATGAAATGGACATGCAGGTATACTAATAATGGAGTATGAAGGTTAAGTATGGAAGTCGGATGAGAGTGTCCGAATGGATGGACGAATGGAATTATATAAGCAAGGGATAAAAGATGTTGATGCATGATTATGCATGTTTTTAAAGTATATGTATTATGTCACCGGTTGCTAATGAAGTAATTGGTTATGGTGACTGCAGGTTGTACAGGTTTATGAATGCTTGCTCAAGCTGTGTACGTGGAAGAAGATCGAGTCAGGACATGGATTGTACGTGGGTGTGTATGTGGTCACTTAATTCGATATACGTATGTTAGTTTTTAATTAATTTATGAAAGGGGGCTAATGTATTTAAGTGAAAGAAAGAATAACTTATAAAGAAATTTTTAGTATGTGTTTTCCGCTGCGTTAAATTTGGTTAAAACGTGTTAGGGCGTTACACAGCAGAGAAGGACTGACGACTACAAAAGCCCTAGTCAGCAAACATCTGGTAGTCAAAGTCATGGTGGGTACAAGGGAAATCACCCCAAATGCAATCGCTGCAACCTACACCACAGCGGACCATGCACCAGGAGTAACTGTCATCGGTGCAATAAGCCAGGCCACGCAGCAAAGGATTGCAGAAGTTTATACCCCGCAAGCCAGAATCGTCAGCAACAACAAGCCCAACAAAATCAACGCCAGCAGCAGCAGCAGCAAGGTTACAACAAAGGGTGCTTTCAGTGTGGAGCTGAAGGCCACTTCAAGAGAGATTGTCCCCAACTGAACAGGAACCAGAACAACAACAACAACCAGGGGAATGGAAACAACGGGGGTAATAACGGCAATGGTGCAAGGGGTCGTGTGTTCGTTATTGGCCAAGGTGAAGCAAGGAACGATCCCAACGTGGTGACGGGTAAGTTCCTACTGGACGACTTTTATGTTACTGTATTATTTGATTCGGGTGCTGATACTAGCTACGTGTCCCTAAAAGTTAGTCAAATGCTTAAGCGTACCCCAACACTATTGAACACCAAGCACACTGTAGAGTTAGCTAACGGTAAAAGTTTAGAGGTCGCCCACATAGTCAAGGGTTGTAATCTTGTTCTTGCTGGTCACACTTTCTCTATCGACCTCCTTCCTATCACTCTGGGTAGTTTCGACGTTGTCATTGGGATGGACTGGTTATCCCAACATCAAGCAGAGATTCTTTGTAACGAGAAGATTGTCCGTATTCCTCGTTCAGGTGATGAACCACTCATGATTCGTAGCGACAAGAGTGGTGCTATTGTGAGCATCATCTCTTTCCTTAAGGCCCAAAAGTGTTTACGAAAGGGCCACACTGCTATTTTGGCTCTCGTCACTGACACCTCGAAGAAAGAGAAGAAGATGGAAGATTTCCGATTGTACGTGACTTCCCTGAGGTATTTCCTGAGGAACTACATGGCCTTCCGCCTCATCGACAGGTCGAGTTTCACATCGAGCTAGCTCCTGGAGCAGCACCTATAGCTCGTGCACCTTATCGCTTAGCTCCATCAGAGTTAGAAGAACTCTCTACGCAACTACAAGAACTCTTAGACAAGGGTTTTATTCGTCCTAGCTCTTCGCCCTGGGGAGCTCCAGTGCTATTTGTGAAGAAGAAAGACGGTACCTTCAGAATGTGCATCGACTACCGTGAACTCAACAAGGTGACCGTGAAGAATCGCTATCCTCTTCCACGTATTGACGACTTGTTCGACCAGCTGCAAGGGTCGAGTTACTACTCGAAGATCGATCTGAGATCGGGATATCACCAGCTGAGAGTCCGAGAAGAGGACGTCTCCAAAACAGCCTTTAGAACTCGATATGGACACTACGAGTTTTTGGTCATGCCATTTGGGCTGACAAACGCACCTGCGGTCTTCATGGACTTGATGAATCGAGTGTGCAAGCCTTACCTGGACAAGTTCGTTATAGTTTTCATTGACGACATCCTGATCTATTCGAAGAATCAGGAGGAACACGAGCACCATTTACGACTCATTTTGGAACTCCTTCGAACGGAATAACTCTATGCAAAGTTCTCGAAATGCGACTTCTGGCTTCGTGAAGTCCATTTCCTAGGCCATGTGGTAAACAGGGATGGGATTCACGTTGATCCATCCAAGGTAGACTCGATCAAGAACTGGCCTGCACCCCGTACACCAACGGAAATTCGCCAATTCTTGGGCTTGGCAGGTTACTACAGGAGGTTCATTAAGGATTTTTCCAAGATTGCACAGCCTCTCACCTCACTAACGCAGAAAGGCGTTGTTTATCAATGGGGAAATGCATAGGAATTAGCATTTCAGCACTTAAAGGATAGACTTTGCAGTGCACCTATCCTTTCATTGCCAGAGGGCACAGACGACTTTGTGATTTACTGCGACGCATCAATTCAGGGTCTTGGTTGTGTATTGATGCAACGGGATAAAGTTATAGCCTACGCCTCACGCCAACTTAAAGTTCATGAAAGGAACTACACGACGCATGATTTAGAACTGGGAGCTGTTGTTTTTGCACTTAAGATATGGAGACATTACCTGTACGGTACCAAGTGCGCCATTTACACCGATCACAGGAGTCTCGAGCATATCTTCAAATAGAAGGAACTGAATATGTGACACCGATGATGGGTCGAGCTACTGAATGACTATGAATGCTCGATCAGGTACCACCCAGGCAAGGCCAATGTTGTGGCTGATGCCCTCAGTCGAAAGGACACTACGCCTAAGCGCGTACGAGCTTTACAACTCACTATTCAATCTAGTCTTCCTGCACAGATACGAGATGCTCAGGTGGAAGCATTGAAACCAGAAAACATCAGGGCTGAAGCCCTACGCGGTTCAAGGCAACGATTAGAACAAAAGGAAGATGGTGCTTACTACGTAACAGGACGCATTTGGGTCCCACTCTATGGCAACCTACGAGAGCTTGTGATGGATGAGGCACACAAGTCTCGCTACTCAGTACATCCTGGTTCTGATAAGATGTACCACG
Source organism: Helianthus tuberosus (assembly GCA_030545235.1). Taxonomy (NCBI): domain Eukaryota; kingdom Viridiplantae; phylum Streptophyta; class Magnoliopsida; order Asterales; family Asteraceae; genus Helianthus; species Helianthus tuberosus. The sequence continues at coordinate 89,147,862 of CM060411.1, forward strand.
ACTTCAGAACTACATACTGGTGGCCTAGCATGAAGGCCCACATAGCAACTTATGTCAGCAAGTGTTTGACTTGTGCGAGAGTCAAAGTCGAATACCAGAAACCTTCAGGCCTGCTCCAACAACCTGAGATACCACAATGGAAATGGGAACAAATTTCCATGAATTTTGTTACTGGCCTGCCTAGATCTCAACGTGGTAACGATACTATTTGGGTGATCGTGGATCGACTCACAAAGTCTGCACACTTCTTGGCTATCAAAGAAACTGACAAGTTCTCTACTTTAGCAGACGTTTACTTGAAGGAAGTGGTTTCGAGGCACGGGGTGCCCACCTCTATTATCTCGGATCGTGATGCACGTTTCACTTCAGAACTGTGGCAAGCAATGCACAAGTCTTTTGGCTCACGTTTAGATATGAGCACAGCTTATCACCTGCAAACGGATGGGCAGTCTGACGCACCATCCAGACCCTTGAAGACATGCTTAGGGCATGTGTAATTGACTTTGGCAATGGCTGGGAAAAGCATCTGCCACTTGTGGAATTTTCGTACAATAACAGCTACCACACCAGCATTAAAGCTGCTCCGTTTGAGGCATTGTACGGGCGTAAATGCCGGTCACCTCTTTGTTGGGCAAAGGTGGGGGATAGTCAGATCACTGGTCCAGAACTTGTGGTAGACACAACAGAAAGGATTGCTCAGATACGACAACGAATGGCGGCAGCTCGTGACCGTCAGAAAAGCTACGCTGATAAGGGCAGGAAATCACTCGAGCTCCAGGTTGGGGATCGAGTGCTACTCAAAGTTTCACCCTGGAAGGGTGTGGTTCGTTTTGGCAAACGGGGCAAACTTAACCCACGATACGTCGGACCTTTCGAAGTCATAGAGAAAATAGGTAGGGTGGCCTACAAACTAAACTTACCAGCAGAACTCAGTGCAGTTCACAACGTTTTCCACGTGTCGAATTTGAAGAAGTGACTGTCAGATGAGACCCTCATAGTTCCTCTGAAGGAACTCACTATTGACGAGCAGTTACGATTCATCGAGGAACCAGTTGAATTCACGGACCGGGATGTTAAGGTCCTCAAGCACACTAGAATACCTCTCGTTCGAGTTCGTTGGAACTCACTTCGTGGCCCAGAGTTCACCTGGGAACGCGAAGATCAGATGAAACAAAAGTATCCCCAACTGTTCGCAAACAGTGCAACCACTACTGAGGCTGAAGCTACGGAATTTCGGGATGAAATTCTAGATCAACGGGGGGAGGATGTGACACCCCAGGAAAACCATGCAACTTAACTAGCTTCCTCAGTGAGTACGTACCAAATTTCGGGACGAATTTTCTTTCAACTTGGGGATAATGTGACAACTCGTATTTCGAAACCTATCTTTGTACTTTGATGTAACGTATGTGAACGTGATGTGATTATATGAACTTGGTTGATTAAATGAATGTTATGTTTGATATGTGTTTATGTGTAACAAATGTGTGTTTATAAACGAACCGGTCGCACAACAATCTGATCGCACAAGCCTTTGGGCTTTGGTCCCTTATAATTCTCGGCCTACATCTCTTGAATCCGAAACCAATGGGCAGCCCATGTAGAGGGTTCGGCCCACCCCCTTGTGTCGCTTAAACCATGAGGAGAGTGTATACTCCTCATTTGTTGCAATCTCATAATACACACAAACCCTAGCTTTTCCTTTCTCTCCTCTCAAACCCGACGGCAACACCTCCATATCTCTCTTTAGCTTTCCATTCGGATCAATCCTTGTTCTTACTCTAATAGGTTAGTGTTTTACCTATTGCTTTCATGATTGTATAATGTTGTGTTACATGCTCTACATGATAGTGTAGGAATGATATATGATTGAGGATGATGTAAACTGTTAAGGATGATGTTCATAATAATCGGCTCACATGTGTACTTGATGATATTCATATAATTCGGATGGCATGATTTAGACTTAAAATCGATTATATACAATCGGCTCATAGGTTTAATATGTTTTGATTTATTTAGAACTGGTAATCATGTATTGTAGATGTAAATCGGCTGTTATACATATTGTTCGAATGAGTTGTTATGCTAGAAATACGAATCATCGACCTGATAGTACGATTTAGGGTGTTAATAAGGTTAAGGGTTATGATTGTTGTTCATATGTATTCATTAGGGTTCATAGAGATTTGATGATAAAACATTGTTTGATCGATTATTATTGGTTTGGAAACTGTTAGTAATGATTGAATTGATTGAATGGAATTTGGATACTGTTGAATTATTTGTAACTAAGTGGCATAAAATTTGGATGGTAATATGGATCGCACAAGACTCCCCTTAGTGGCACAAGATCAGGTCGCACAAGACCTGATCTGATCGCTCAAGATATCTTCAGTCGCACAAGATGTCTCCAGTCGCACAAGATGTATTGGATCGCACAAGCTGTTTATCCGTTTACTTGTTTGGGCCGTATGTATGTTGGATCTGCTTGTTATTTGGGTCGGGTGTTTAACTGAATCGCACAACATGTTGTGGATCGCACAAGGCTGTGCTGAACGCACAACATGTTGGGCCGCCTGTTATTGGCCTTTATCTTTCGGGTTGCACAAGTTGGTTATGTTTGGTACTTGAATGCTACTGTTAAGGTGTTAACATGTATTATGTGCTTGCCATGATCAATACGTGTTCATAACCTGTTAAACTATGTGTAATCATACGTGCACTACTTGAACCTAGACCTGACTTGTATGGTAACCATATTAGGACGTGGTTGACCTCTAGCAGCTCGATTAACCTTTCGTTTATCTGTCGAGCTAACCTAAGGTGAGTTCACACTTTCTACAAAGCATGGGATTCCCAAGGGTTGGGAATGGGTTAAGGAACATGGATTCCTCGTCCTTTCTTGGGTAGGACAGTACGGGTTCAGGAATATAATTCCTCGTCCTCATGGACAGTAAACTTTCACTAGACCAAAACTCTATCACGAAGTCCCTCCTTTTTATATCGACTTAATCGCCGGGCCAATGGCGAGCGGGTCATTAGTTAGATAGCGCTATTTAGGTTTGACAAGCCTCACACCGTGCCGCAAAGGACGGGCGTGAACTAATGGATCTGGGCACGTCAATGATGATAGACAGTGACAGTTCAGGGCACATAAACATGACTACAGTCAGCAGTCGATATGGTAACGAGTCTAGAAGTACATACATTGGGTAGCCCCCACGGCCGAAAAGCCAGATAACTAAACATGGGGTAGCCCCCACGGCTGGATTGCCAGAGTAAATGGGTTAAACAAATCACATTTTCAACTATGGGGTAACCCCCATGGCAGGGATGCCAGTTAAAGGAAACTGTTTTCGAAACAACTTAAAACAAACACCCAACTGTGAACTCGCTCAACATTATTGTTGACTCGTTACTACATGCTTTGCAGGTCAATAGGTACTTAGCTGGAGCTTGCATGGGGAAGAGTCGTTGTGGGACATGGACAGCTGTGTGCCATGTTAAACTTTGAAACATTTAAACTTATGATTTGGATTTAAACATTATGCTTCCGCTTACAACTTAAACTATGTTTGTTTGGACATCAATTGTATTGGTTGGATTTTATATTTGCTTATATGCTTGTTCAATATGATTGGTGGCTGGATCTTGGTCAGTCACGCCTCCAAGCGGTGATACTCAGCAGGTGGATTTTGGGGGTATGACAAATTACAATGTGTTGAGAGATGTTAAAGTCTAATATCAGTGCACTATTCGTGAAACATGTGACTTACGTAAATATGGAACTGATTGTTATGTGTAATATGATAGGGTTTGATTGATCATTGTGTGAAACGTGTAATTAATTCTACCGAGCAAAACTAAGGTGAGTTCACACTTTTATAAGGCATGGGATTCCCGGTGGGTTGGGAATGGGTTAAGAAGCTAAAACAAAACCTACATATTCATCTATAACAGAATATGTACCTCCGTCCTCGGTTGGGAAGGACGACTACATTTAACCTGCGTATTCTCGGTTGGGTAGAGTACGTACCTCCGTCCTCGGTTGGGAAGGACGACAACATATAACTTACTAGACAAAACTCTATCATGAAGTCCCTCATTTTTATATCGACTTAATCGTCGGGCCAATGGCGAGCGGGTCATTAGTTAATAGCGCTATTAGGGTTGACAAACCTCACACCGTGCCGGTAGGACGGGCGTGTACTAATGGATCTTGGCACTTAGTCAATGATGATAGACATTGACGTAGGGCACAACTTCCTCAGTCAGTTGTCGATATGGTAAAGGTCTAGTGGTTTACAACATGGGGTAGCCCCCACTGCTTATGGTTTGGGAAACAAGGAACTGATTAACTACTGATTTTCAAAGGAACTTATGGTTTTTAGAACAACTTTAAAATGGACAACCAACTGTGAACTCGCTCAACTTTGTTGTTGACTCGTTGTTACATGCTTTGCAGGTCATTAGAGGTTAGCTGGAGCTTGCAGGGGAGCAGGAGTCGTTGTGGGACATGGACCGTTGTGTGCCATGTTAAACTTTATGAACATTTAAACTTATACTTTGGTTTTTAAACTTTATGCTTCCGCTGGTAACTTAAATTTGATTAACTTGTTTTGAACACCAATTATATTGTGTGGTTGGACTTTTATTTATTTAATTACATTGTTCAATATGATTGGTGGCTGGATCCTGGTCAGTCACCCCCCCCCCCCCTGCGGTGATACTCTGCTTGTGGATTTTGGGGGTGTGACAGTCACAAATCCGGTCGAGTAACAAATACTGATTTGGGGTAATTGGTTGATATAAACATTGTAATCGCTCTTAATACTGTAAATTATAACAAATGTGTTTTTTTAACTGAATGAACACACCAGTAATTCCTGCTGACCAAATGTTTTTAAAACGCGTTTCAGGTGATTACAGTATATTGGAATAAGAGTTGTGATACGGCACCGAAAGGCCTAAAGTAGTGGCTTATTTTATCAATTAAACTAAATTAAGAAATGTTGTTTTATATAATCGGGTTTATCCCATATTAAAGCTATCTTTTTAAAACATGGGTTATTCCCATCTGTTTAATAAATAAAAATCCGATGTTTTCAAAACTCTGGTATTTTCCTAACTCACGGTCCTGATGAATTTTTCCGCTGCAATATTTTCAAAATAACCACCGGTACCACTTGACTGTTCACGGCTCCCATTCAGGGTGTGGTCGGGGGTCGTGACAGTTCGTTTACCATCTCTTAACGCTTTATACTTTTATGATGGTATTTAAACTGTCAAACGAATATTCTATTTCTACTCCAGTAAGCCAAAATTGCATTCCTAGTAACCCAAAGGTTATGGTTCAATACAGTGAGTTATTAATATTCTTCTTTTTTTTAAAAGGAAGTAGTTATGATCAGCAATTCACACACAAAATACAAGAAACTAAAAGCTAGGGATATAAGTAAATAAACATATTTAACATGAACATCATCAGACTGGCCGGTATGGTGGCGTGGGAGCCTCAACCACGTCGGGTACACCACCCCATATAGGGGCATGGGGCGTGGAAAGGAAATTCTTCACCGGCGTCAGGTAAGTTCAGTGGTTTCTGGGTCTTTGCTAAGGGTTGTGCGCTTGTGTACTTCATTTGCAAGATGCTCTGTGTGTGTTACACAGAAAGGCCGAATGAATTTGTTGTAAATGTCATGTGAGACCTGATGTTAGTGTTTTCCTTTTTTTTCTTTACAAAAGTATCAATTGGGAAATAATAGATTGCATCTATTAGATAATAGAGGGGAACATTGTAATGTTTGATGACGTTAAACTTCACTTTTTTGAACGGTAATTGAAATCGGTTTATGTGTCCAGGTTTTTAAGGTTCATTAAGATATTTATTTAGCACTGCAATATACACTAACGTTTCTCTCTATAATTGATATATCTAATAGTAATACAGAAGCCAGGTTCTGGATGTGTCTTAATTCATTAAGAATATTGGATGTTAACCTGCAGGGGGAGAGGGTACGTGTGGTTCATCAGAAGCTGCAATTTCGAAAGAAGGAAAAGTATTAGTAGATACACAGCATGCTAATTACAATTTAAATGAAATAATATTGGATGTTAACCTACAGTAAAAGGTGGATTTAAGGGTTGAGCAGGGGGACCAAGTGGTCGTGGTTCATTAGGGCTTGCAATTTCACCACGCTATATGTTAAAAAATAATCCAAACTTTCAGTTTAAGTTTCAACCTCAAAATCAAATTTACCTCCGATCATACTTGTTTAACTAAGAGCATTCACATCCATCCCACCATATTTTCACCCTGTATTACACTAAAAACACTATATTTCCCCTCTCTTTTTCAATTAAATAATATTTTTTATACCTTTATCATTACCTTTTATTCTCCTCCACTCACAACCACTTTCAAAATATATTAAAAAATTATAGGGGGTGAACAGTGTCCCCCAAATATACAGATGAACAGTAATATTTTCTCTCTCCTCCACTCACAACCACTTTTTATACTTTTTTATATTTTAAAAACACCACACACATAATTTGATGCCATAGATGTTTCACTTTTACCCTTATCTTTATAATAATTTAACAAAAAGAAACCACATAACTATTCTCTATTCTTCTAGCTTCACAAATATTTTATAATAATGTAATACTTAATAAACATTCAATTCACACATAAAGTATTTAGACAAATCTTTTGAAATTCAACCATAAACAAAAACAACACCGCCATCCATGGTAGATATTCTTTTTAAACTACACTAGCAATTCCAAATCCCCAAATTCCTCAATCAACCTCCTAAAACCCTAACCTAAATCATCTTCGCAATTAACAATGAATTGAAAACAAATTAAAGCAGAACCTGATGGGATGGCGCCACTGGTGGCTTTTGAACAACGATCAGAGAGCGTCGTTACCTTGTTTACATCAATCGGGAAGTCAATAATGACGGAGCATACAGCGGCAATGTCAAGATGGAAGAGAAGTGGTTGAAGAAATCAAGATAGAGCAAAAATTGGGTGCTACAGTAGCTTACGGTAGCTACTGTAAGTTACGGTAGTCATGATTCTTAAAAGGGTGCCACCATATCATAGAAGGTCCCCACAATAGGAGTTTTGATGCCACCATAAGCTACGTTGGAGGCCAGACGCAGATTTTAGTTTTCTTTATAAAAGTTGGTGTGGTGGTGACCTTTGATTATCTTTTTCACCATTAGAACTTTTTGGAGGCGATTTTATGGTTCCAAGACATTATTTTGGGTGTTCTTATTATTACTTTATGATCTTTGATTCACATGAACAACGAATTTGAAGTGATGATGATCAACCAAATGATGAGTGGCTAATTTCCTTTATGTTTTTCCCCGGATTGTAAGGTTTTCTTATGAATGCTTTGTCATTGTTTATGCTATTTGTGGGATAGTAATTTAATCTTTTTTATTGTATTGATATCGTGATTGTGGGTTTGATTAGTAACGGTTTGTATTGTTAATTTCGTCATTCTAAACCATCAGTTCTTGGTGTCATAGGCAATCAGGATTTAGTGGGAGGGATTTGGGGTTGGCTATATGAAATTGAATATCGGGTGACAACCTTGCGTTCTTATAATCCAAGTACTTGGTCCCCTTTTATCACAATTGAACACACACTCACGAACTATGTCTATGTAGTTCATCCCAATTAAACTTTGACATTGTTATTCATAGAAAACCTGAAACCGGGGGAAAACATTCTCTCTCATTTCTGAATACAAACTTGTTAAGTGATAATTAGTTAATCTAAATTTTATAAACCAAACAAACCAAACTTTGAGATTACTTTTCTGCATTTTAATTTTAATTTTAGTAATTTTCAAACTACTTAGTAAACATATTTTCCACAAACTCCCTGTGTTCGATACCCATTTACCACTATCTATTTAGTGTAATTGGTTTGTTTTTTAGTGGGACTTCGACCTCACGTCATTGGGCAGTTTTGGTCGAGCGGTCAGGGTGGATCTAGTTAGACGGCTGGGTATGGATATGGTTCGGGTTATAGGTCGAGTCAGTATTGGTAAATGGATCCTACACCCGAGTTCCCGAGGTATGGTCAGGGTGGTGACGAGAGTGAAGAAGAGGAGAGTGATGATGAGTAGTGTGGGGATGGAAGACGCAACAAGAGCTTACATGGGGTATCTTTTATGTTTATTTTTATGTTGTTTTTGTTCTTCCACGGTCTGTACTTATATTCTGATATTTTGAACATGTGGTTGGGATGGTTGGGTGGTGATTGATGCTTTGAAACACTTATCTATCTATCTATCTATCTATTATGTTTGTCTGGTATATTTGTTCATTTGATAGGTATGGTGTGATTGTTGTCGCTTTCGTTCGCGTATGAGATTAGGAATTGTTTGCTGAGGGTGTTCGGATTGGAGGGCATATGTAGAATTGACTGGCACATTGACAGTCTCGCATATCAGCTAAGTCGTTTCCACTATATTTTGTATATTTTATTAGTATTGCTTTCTTTTTATTTTTAGTCTAGTTTTTAGTCATGTCACACCTTGTATTTCCCGGTGGGCCCGGACTTGGGGTACGTGACTAGATTGATACAGATACAAAAATAGCACATCGGAAGTCTTGGGATTTAAAATAATGTTACAAATTACAATGTCTGAATGTTCAAAAACAATTATACAGACGGGAGTATTAAAAAGATCCACAGGTGCATCGAGAGTATCAAAATGAATACATAAGCAGACTACTAGGCTTCAATGCAAGGAGTTGCAAATTCCTCTTAAGCATTTACCAGGCAAATTCCACCCTATTACGTAACCTTGCAACCTATGCTCAGTCTTTTGAAGATACGTCAGTTTTCACTGGTAAATACAAACAACCGCCACATTTTGAAAATACTTCAAAATTGTTTTAAGTGCACAAGGCACATGTATTTTCATAAATAACTTGGGAAATATATTAAATATCTTGTATACATATTTACATGCTTGTCAATACATGTGGGGCCCGGTACTAAACACCGATAACATGATTAACCGACACGCCACTTTAACCCATAAAGGATATCCCCAATATGGGTAGAAAAATATTTTATAATAGCATTAGCATCTGTCGGTGTATGCTTACACCCCATGCTTAAGTTGTGGACATTTGCAATTAAATTTGTTGAGGATATCCAGGACACGGTCGCATTAACCCCCAATGTTTAAGTTATCAAGCAAAACAGATTAAAATGGATTATGCGGATTTTCTAGTCACAAACCGACATATGATCCCATACCCGACCAAGCGGTAATAATTTACTGTATCCCAAGCCCTTGAAGGGAAAATAGGTTAAGAGTATTTACCTGGCTTAATATCTTATTGTCAAGATATAATAATAAGCAAAGCTGATATAACAAATAACTTAGCACGGCTACAATCTAATGGACGCCCTAGTCTGGAATGAATGGTGTAATAACCAATTAGAATGTTAACGGGTACTATTCAAGTCATAGACTTGGACTAGTTAACTTATAAATAGTGAAAACGGTACGGTACGCTAGATTAAGCGGTGACCGGATAGAATGTATTTTAAACCCTTACAAGTACTAAGACTTGCATAATATGGGCAAACCTAATTACATTCTGGAATTTGAAAGAAATTGAAAAGAATTGACCCGATTCGGTTAATTTACGTAAACTAGTTACATAAGCTAACCGTACGCGCATAGGCGGTATCGAGTGATCGGATGAACCATAAACAAGTTTATAATGCCAAAACATGTTAATTATGTTACCACATCAGTAGGCTATGCAAATTATATATACAATCTATTTTAAAAACCAATTCATGCACAAAGGGCAATATTGGCATTTTAAGTCATAATTCAAGAACTTGTATAAAAACTCAACAACTGATCATGACCAAGTAGTATAACCATAGAGGGTTATCCTACATAAAATTATTGTTATAATGCAACTTAGAATCAGTAGCTAAAGTTGCTAATTCGGGTCAAACGCAAAAGTCAAAGCAGAAGTCAAACTGCTTGACTTAAAGTTGTGAACCGACATATAAACTGGAAATGACGGGCTAAACATGCTTAGACATGTTCTAATATTAGTTACCAACTAATTTAGTGTCAAAAAGATATGTTAAAATGTTTACAAGTTCATTTTATAATTTTTCCAAAAATCTGCGTTTTGACTTTTTATTAAACATAACTTTGACCCGTCATTTGACCAACTTAACGTGATTTCCAGGAGGTGCCCTTTTAAGGGATTACACCTACATTATTACGATCACATAGCCATGTTCGATATGGCTGGACCATAATGGTCTTAATCGAAAGTTAAAGCAAAAGTCAATTTGCTTGACTTTCGGCTAAATACAAGCCTATAAAATGAAAAGAGCAGGAATGGAACACTTACTAGTGATCCAAGAGAATGTTTAAACTCAGAGGGATGTCCTTTTTTATCAGGAGAAAGTCCAATAAGTAGATAGAGGAAGAAATGAGAAGTGAGCAAGGAAATGGGTTGATCTTAATTGCTATTTATACTAGTTGAAGAAGCACAAGATCAATAAAAGTGTTAAGGGTTGTTCTCAGATCAAAGCAGGTGTCCCCTGAGGTGGAAAAAGCTGCACAAGAGCTCAGGTTCGCGAGCAAGGTGGCACATGGGCATACTTCCTTGGCTCCTAAACAAAAATCTACCAGATCTGATCCTTACCCATATGGGTCTAGGGCTTACGGTCCATAAGCCCTTTAGGCGCCCATGGTTTTTGAATCCCATACGGACTGTAAGGTATAAAGCCTTGTGGTCCGTATCCACTATTCTGAATTGTTTAATTTCCTTGCTTACGGTCCGTAAGCACATAAGGCTTACGGTCCGTAAGCGTCACTCAGAGGCCATAAAAATGGCATGTTGACATAAATGGTCCTTCCACATCATTCTTCCACGTTTTTAACATATTCAGTCCCTCTCGCCAAACAAAGTGGCATAAAATGCGAGTTTATCGGACACGTGTCATCATATTATTCGACACAAATTTCCGAGGTGTTACATCCTCACCCCCTTAAAAGAAATCTTGACCTTTAGATCTTATTTAAAAAGATGGGTGTACTTTTGTCGCATAGTGGACTCAACCTCCCATGTATACTCGGGGCCACGACGGGTATCCCATTTAACCTTCACAATAGGAATCAATTCCCTTCGGAGCTTTTTAACCTGTCGATCCTCGATCGAAATCGGTTTCTCAACGAACCTCGGGTTTTCATCAATTTGCACATCGTGATGTGACATTGCTAGCGACTCATCGGCTAGACATTTCTTTAAGTTACAAATTTGGAACACATCATGGATTCCACTAAGCTCCTCGGGTAGCTTAAGCTTATAAGCCACAGATCCGACACATTCGATTATCTTGAATGGTCCAATATATCTTGGGCTCGACTTGCCCTTCTTTCCAAATCTCATTACCCCTTTCTAGGGTGATACTTTCAATAAGACCTTGTCCCCTATTTGGAACTTAAGAGGGTTTTGCCTCTTATCTGTGTAGCTCTTCTACCTATCTCGAGCAGCTTTGAGACGATCACAGATCTGAACAATCTTTTCAGTGGTCTCTAGGACAATCTTTGGTCCAGATAGTTGGGCTTCCCCAACTTCAGCCCAACAAACGGGCGCTCTACATTTTCTCCCATACAAGCTTCAAAAGAAGCGGCCTTGATTCTAGTATAATAATTGTTATTATAGGAGAATTCAATTAAGGGTATGTGGTCATCCCAACTACCACCCAAATCAATCACACATGCTCTAAGCATGTCTTCCAAAGTCTGGATAGTACGCTCACTCTGTCCACCAGTCTGAGGATGGTAAGCCGTACTGAAGTTTAATCTCGTGCCTAACGATTGTTGGAAACTCTTCCAAACGTGGGATGTGTATCTAGTATCTCTATCGGATACAATAGATACTTGCATGCCATGCAGGGACACAATCTCGTCAACATATAACTTAGCCAATTTATCAGAACTATAAGTCTCCTTGATTGGCAAAAAGTGAGCTGACTTAGTCAGTCTATCAACAATAACCCAAATCGTGCCATTACCACGTTTGGTCTTTGGTAACTTGGTAACTAAGTCCATAATTGCCATTTCCCATTTCCAAGTGGGAATTTCTAATTGTTGTAGAAGTCCTGACGGTTTCTGATGTTCAGCTTTAACTTGCAAACACGTCAGACACTTAGCTACATAGGTGGCTATAGATTTCTTCATACCCATCCACCAATAATTCTTTCTCAAATCCTGGTACATTTTATCACCTCTAGGATGAACAAAATATCTAGAGTTATGAGCTTCCTGTAGGATCATATCTCTAAGTCCTCCCAAGATAGGAACCCAAATACGATCATTCAATCTCAGGATTCCATCCTTCCTAGGTGATAACTGATCAACAGTTCCACCCAATCCTTCATTAGAAGCATTTGCTTCTAACAAGGCTTGCTTTTGGGCATCTAATAGCTTCTCATTCAAGCTAATCTTCAGTTCAATACTCTTGGCATTAATCCTTATAGGCTTAACCCTTTCCTTGCGACTTAAGGCATCAGCAACGACATTTGCCTTGCCGGAATGGTAGCGAATCTCGCAATCATAATCATTCAAAGTTTTCATCCAACGGCGTTGTCGCATATTCAAATCCTTTTGATTGAACAAACGCTGGAGACTTTATGATCAATGTATATAATACACTTTGTGCCATATAAATAGTGTCTCCACAACTTAAGTGCAAATACAACGGCACCCAATTCCCAATCATGGGTGGTGTAATTCCTTTCATGTATCTTAAGTTGTCGTGATGCATAAGCAATCACTTTACCTCCTTGCATGAGTACGCAACCCATACATGTGTGCGAAGCATCACAGTATACACGAAGTCTTCAATACCCTCAGGTAAAGTCAAAACAGGAGCATTGCTCAACTTGTGCTTCAGAATCTTAAAGCATTCTTTCTGCTTGGGACCCCGGTTAAACTTGACATTTTTGTTGGTCAGGGTAGTCAAAAGAGTGGCTATTCTTGAGAAGTTCTCAATGAACCTTCTATAATAACAAGCCAATCCTAAGATACTACGAATCTCAGATGGAGTCTTCGGTGCTTCCCAATTCATAATGGCTTCAATCTTAGCGGGATCCACACTCGCTTATCACATGTCCAAGAAATTGGACTTCTCTACGCCAGAATTCGCACTTAGAGAACTTAGCATAAAGCATCTCTTGCTTTAGCAACTCTAGAATGCACCGAAGATGTTTCTCGTGATCATTCCGATTACGAGAATAGATAAGTATGTCGTCTATAATGACAATGACAAACTTATCTAAATACAGCTTGCATACTCTATTCATGAGATCCATGAATGCTACAGGTGCATTATGAGCCCAAAAGGCATCACTAGAAATTCATAATGGTCGTATCTTATTCTGAAGGCAGTCTTTGGAACATCTTCACTCCTAACCTTCAGTTGATGATATCCCGATCTTAAATTGATCTTGGAAAAATAACTAGCTCCATGCAGTTGGTCGAACAAATCGTCGATCCTGGGCAGTGGATAGCGATTCTTGATCGTTATCTTGTTCAGCTCACGGTAGTCAATGCACATCCGCATTAAACCGTCTTTCTTTTTGACGAATAAAATAGGAGCTCCCCAATGCAAGGAACTAGGCTGAATGAAGCCTTTCTCCAGTAGCTCATCCAGTTAAGTCTTCAATCTCTCATCTCTGTCGGTGCTAACCGATATGGAGCTCCAGCTACGGGAGCAGCTCCGGGTATGATGTCGATCCTAAACTCGACCTGCCTCTCCGGGGGTAGATCGGGTAGATCTTCGGGGAATACATCTGGATATCCAGAGATGACTGGAATATCTTCAATCTGAGGCTTCGGTTCATCTATTGTCACTTGTGCCATGTAGATGACACATCCGCTCTTCAAACACTTGGATGCCTTAAGTAGAGATACTTTCTCAGGCAAACCATAGTGTATATCTCCATGACCGGTTAACATTTCACCAGATGGGGATTTAACTTCGATAAGTTTCTCATTGCATGCAATACGGGCTTGGTTATGAGATAACCAATCCATGCCTAAAACTCTATCGAACCCCGCCAAATTCATCGTCAAAAGAGAAATAGGAATAGAATGATTCTTAATGGATATAACGCATCCATCAAGAATAGAAGAAGCGGTTTCTAAGGTATCGTCTGCCAATTCTACTTCATACGCAATATCTAAAGTTCTTATAGGTAGGTTTAGTAGTTTACTAAACTTATGGTCAACAAAGGACTTATCAGCTTCGGAATCAAATAGAACTCTAGAAAAGATATCATTAACGAGGAACTTACCCGTTATGACATTCATGTCTTTAACTACTTCCCTCGCAGTTAGCTGGAAGGCTTGGGCATTTGATTTCTTTGCCTCTCCAGGCTAAGTTGTACCCCTAGTAGTACGCTTTGGGCAGTTAGTCTTTATGTGGCCCTTATCGCCACACCCATAACAAAAGGCATTTTTCAAGTCCTTACAATCTAAGGACTTTTGAATAGACCTCTTGCATATATCACATGGCTTCGTCTAGTGGTCTGAGCGACACTGTCCCCAATGTTGTTTGTTACACGTCTTACAGACAGGTATATCATCCGACCTCTGCTGGTTCTTTCCGAACCCAAACTTTCCTTTCTTGGACTTATGGGAGTGATCATCCTCCCTCTTTTTCTTCTTGCCAGTCTTAGTTTTGACTGACTTCAACCGCACTTCATCTTGAGTGAGGGAAAGGGATAGGTCCACAGCAGACCTAAACGTAGTGGGCTTTGAAGCTTTTACCATGCCCTATATCTCAGGCGCTAGCCCACCAATGAAACGTGCAATGCGTTTAGACTCGGGAGTAATCAAGTATGGTACCAGTCTTGACAGGGAGTTATAGTCGGAAACATACTTCTGACAATCAAGATTCTTCATGGTTAGAGTCAAGAAGTCTGACTCCACCTTTTCCACCTCATGAAGAGGACAGTATGTCTCCTTTATTAGGTCCACAAAATTGAACCATTTGATGTTTTATAGGGACATCTGTCACACCCCAACCGATGGCGGAAACATTGGGGCGTGGCACTGAGCGAAACAGATTGTCCAGAAGTTTCCATAATAACTATAATTACCAATTATTTAAAGCAACACGTCCCATACCATGTTATAAAAGATAACATAATTATTACAGACAAGATCTAGTCAAATTGTTCTGTTCCGACAACTCAGATTTCAAAATACAGACAATTGTTTATTTGTTTCTAGACCTTTCCTAGCCTCGATTTCACAGCAAGCTAAGCATATAAGCATCCTAAGCACCTGTCACATACGTTAAAGTAAAAGTCAATACACATAGTGTAAAGGTGAGCATACAAGTTTAATAGATATAATAGAGTTCGAAATCATTACGCATAACCAGCACGTACACAGTGTAAAATGAGGCATGTTAGTTATCGACATGAACCTATCGATACCAATGACTGCGGGTTGACTGCCCAAGGCAGTTCGTAATAAACACTCACCACTGTGAGCCATGTAATAAATTGTCCTTAACAACCCCTGAGTGAACAGGTGCTGAGTCCAAACAAATAGTACTATCGTTGCTAAGGCAGGTAGACAGCATTCCATGTGTAAACATAACAAACAAGCATTCATTAAGCCACGTATAACATGCGATAATTGGTTAGCGTTTAAAGTCTTGCGTAGTGT
Organism: Helianthus tuberosus; assembly: GCA_030545235.1. Lineage (NCBI taxonomy): Eukaryota > Viridiplantae > Streptophyta > Magnoliopsida > Asterales > Asteraceae > Helianthus > Helianthus tuberosus. The sequence goes on from CM060411.1 coordinate 89,163,631, forward strand.
GTTCGATGTGATTTATAATAAGTAACGTATGTAACACCCAAAAGTGCGTAAAGCATAAAGGGATCGAGTATACTCACAGCGATTGATGGATTGAAGGGAGCGCTAGAGAGTAAGATTAGCCTGAACAGATTGATAGTATAACGATAAGCGACGCGTAAAACGGAATAAGGTGTCAGTGGGTTGAACAGCAGTCCGATCGGATGGCAGTCTGTTCGGTTAGCTGGTCGTTCGGGTGACAATCTGCTCGAATGGTCATCCGATCGGGTGACCTTTCGAGTGGATTGTTTCTTCCCTTGGGAAGGATGTGTTTGTGTATGATGGCTTGTCTTTTGAAGTTTTTTATTGTAGTATTTTGAAAACAGAGAAGTATCTCTACCTTTCAGGTCGGTCGATCGGACAGCAATCCGATTGGCGAGTCTTCTCAAATTGAGAACAAATTCACAGCAGGACGGTCACTCGATCGGATAGCAATCCGATCGGGTGGCAACCCTTGCGCATTGAACATGTTGGAAATTGTTTTAAGTATTGAATTTTCAAAACATCACATGGTCGGATGGTCGGTCGATCGGGTAGCAACCCGATCGGACGGCGATCCGTTCGGTGTTCCAAAACTCTTGAAGTTTGAATAAAATTTGAGTGTGGGCCAAGGTGCAAGCCGATCGGGTGGCACCCGATTGGGTGACAATCCGATCGGACAGTAGTCCGATCGAGCGACACTTCAACCTGGTCGACCTGGTCATCTTCTTCCTTGGTCATTTTGATAGTTTTTCGTTTTATCGAGATGATTTGATAACGTTTTAGACAACAGAAACCTCATCACGACTTAGTAACCTGATCGGACAGGAATCACCCAGATCCGACCAAGTAACTGTTCAAGACGGTGTTCCATGTTTAACCCGAAATCGGTAATCTCGTGGGTAGAATCCAGATCTTGAACTAACACATCAACAAGAATGAGTAGAAGGTTAGAACAAGCTCCGATTCTATCGGTTTTGAGTGCATTGAGTGTAAAAGAGTTGAAAGAAAGTTAGAAACCATCTTTCAATCCTTTCTCACCATGATTATGTTTAGATCTATCCTTGTTTATTTGTGTGGAAATCGTTCAGATCTAAGTTGTGCTTGGTGGATTAAAGCAAAAACATGAAGTTCCTAAGAACACCATGATGGCATCATCCTAGAACACCCCAAATCTAGTGATTTCACGGTTAAAAATTAAGATTCAAAAGATAGAAAGGTGTAGGAGTGCGTGTAGATGAAGAAAGTACAAGGTTTAGATAGAAAACTTACAAGAATCGCGAGAAATCTGAAGAATAGTGGGCAAGAACGCTGGTCGGACGAGAGGTGCTGAAAATGATGAGTTTGTGATGTTGACATGGGGTATTTATAGGCTTACCATAAAAGGAAAGGGAGAGGAGAGGCTGGTCGATCGGGTGGTAATCCGATCGGGTGACTGCTCGATCGAGTGGCACCTCGATCGGATGCCAGTCCGATCGGGTGGCAGCTAGATCGGCTGGCCACTCGATTGAAGGGCACGGCACGATGACTTTTGATGTTTTGATTGCTATTGCGGGCGTTGCGATGTGATAGAGTTTCCTAGTCAAATTACTTTTAATCCCAATTACTATATCAACATACAATCATCCTTATTTCATATTCGTTTAGCGTTTGCGATTCGATTGCGATTGAGTTTCGATTGCGTTTTGATTAATCACCACACATAACATAATTAAACATGCACAAGTAACACATAAGGTACACACATAGAATAATAACAAGAACGCGTAATTCGAGTTGCTAGTGCGATTGCGATAGCGATAAAGCGATAAAACATGCGGTAAATATCGAATAAACCTCGATTATTAATAAGTACTCCACATAATACAACTAACGCAAAGCATAAAATAGACTAACTACAAGTCAAAGAAGTCAAAACAGGAATTGAGCAAGGAGTGACAAATCGCAATTAGCAATCTTGTCTCCTTTTGACTTTAATCTTGACTTTGACTTTGACTTCCAAAACACGGGGTGTTACAACATCTTCCCTGCAGATTGGATCATCGCTTTCCACCAGGTCAGGGCATCGCCCTTGAACGACTGGGACACATATGTGACGATATCCTTATCAGCACACCCGCTGATATCAACCACTGTCTCCATTTCGTCCAGCCATTTCATGGCATCTATAGCTCCCTTTTCCCCATTAAAATCTCGGGGTTTGCACGAGACAAAGTACTTATACGTGCACCCGTCTTTAGTAGAACGGGATTTTTCCTTGACCAAATGTCTTGGCTCACTCCTCGCATTTGAGGAATAGTGTGAGCTTTTCTTTTTATGTGCGGAAGAATGTGGGATAGAATGGGACTTTGGATGACTAGAACTCGATCCTTTATAATTTGCTATGAAATTCTCCATAGCTTTGCCGACCTTAACGGCTATCAAGGCCTGAAGGTTAGTTCCTTCGCCTTCGCGGGTAATATTCACATTTATATCATTATTGCGTCCGATATTGGCACTCAGAATGTGGATTTGCCATATCTATAAGCTTGGTCTAAAAACCATAAACAAATGATTTCTCAGTGCAATATATAACAAATGGTCATCGAATTTGATGACTTGAAATTTTATTAGCCATGGTATCATTAAACCATATAGGCTTAAAAGGTTTGGATATATATATCCTTCACCCTTTTGGACTAGTGTGCTCCACGTCACAACTGCCAAAAATATGATTTAACATTTCATTAATGTTAAATGAAATAAATATATTTATCCGAAGTCACATAGGAATATTAAAGGTTATGAGGCTTGGACATAGTCCACCACCTTAGACAGTGAACCATAGGGTCACAACTGTCATTGTCGCATTTGACAATTTAAAATTTAATATATATAAGCTGCGATCTCATTTGATCAAGTGACTACAAGGCTTGAACATAATTCACCACCTTTGGACAGGGGGTCACTTGACCACAACTGTCATTGTCTTAATTGACAATGATATATAGACCGTAGGCAAATCATTTGACATCACGTAGGATGTGAAAATAAATAATCATCGCATTGATGATATTATCCATGATCTCATTTGATCATATAGGCTATGATGCTTAGTGACGTATGCGTGTGAGGTTATAAATTTTAGATATATTTTAAGCTCTTTTTACTCGCGAATCAAGTTTTAAATTTGTAAAACACGATATAATACTATCACTCTACACACGTTAGGGCAAGTGCACCCATCACAGATGTAGTATACTGATCGCAAGATACCGAGGTCATCCAAGGACACAAGAGCTTTTAGTACCGACTTATTGTCAACGTCTAATCTAACCAAGTTTTGATAAAAAGTTTTGAAAGTTATAAAAAGATAAACTAGAAAATAAAAATAAAATATAAGGAAAAACAAATAGACAGGAATGAGTCACTTGGTTCCAACTCCTCCTTTATGTATCCTTTAATGATTACCGCACTTTGTGCATTTTAAGAGATTATCTTTAAGTTATAGTAGTAGGCACCCTTCCAAGCAGTGTTACCCTCAACCTATTGGTCCCAGTCAGCAGGGATACAGTCCTGCAAGGTCGGATTATTGAAAGATAATTAAGTAAGTTATTAATGCGAAAAGTGGTAGGCCCCTTCCAGGCAGCGTTAACCTCAACCTATTGGTCTGAGTCAGCAAGGATACAGTCCCTCAAGATTGGTTTAAAGTTTTAATAGTAGTTTATAGATAAGGGATTCAAGTGGTTCTTACTTCTCCAGAGGGGGTTAAGACCGTCCTCTCGTGAAGTCCTACTAAGCTTGAACCAGGTTCTGGCAAGATCTATATACTGAACGAGACATAGAATTTACCCAACCACCCTTCTAACCCCCTTCCAGGTAGTTAACGTGCTTTATATAGACCATAAAGACACCTTGAATAATGGTTAAATAAATTCGCCTTCAATATATAAAACTAGTTATTAAAGTCATTAATACCTACCCAAATAAAAAGGAGCTAAAGGTAGGAATTCAAAAAGTAATACATAAAAGATTTGTCTTCAGCAAGTGATGTAAGAGTTTAGCCAAACATGGCCTTTGTTTGACAAGAACTCTAACGATCGATCTTGGATCCCGAGACTACTACACACTTTAAATGATGGAAGATGGATGATGGTGGTGGGCGTTGGTGTTGTAGTGGTGGTGGATTGGTGGCAAGGGTGAGAGAAGTGGTTTGCCAAGGGATGGATTGGAATGAAATGAAGCACCCCTATTTATAGCTGAATTCAGGCAATCACAACAGCTCTGTGCCCTCCTGGCATGGCCCCGTGACCTTCAATCTCCCTCCTCTTCATTAACTACAGTGTCGGACCTTGTACTAACACGGTCCCGTGCGTCAACGGCACGGCCCATGGCCATTGTACTTGTTGTACTATCTCAGATTCTACGAATCTTAGAGTTGACCACGCCCCGTGTTAGGTTCGCACAGCCCCGTGTTGGTGTGTCTTGTTTGTCTTTTGTTGTTGTCTTTTCTTCTGCAGAGAATGTTGACTGGGCACGGCCCATGCCTGGTGGGCACGAACCCATGCCAAAGCTTCTGATCTTGTTATTTTGTTGGTTTGGATGTGGATGGGGGCTTGGTGAGTCGTGTCAATCTTCCTTCTTTGTATTTATGTTCGTTTGTGCTGTTAATTTGCTTCTTTTGTGTGTTTAAGCTCCTTTGACCCTGTAAATTATAAATGAAAAAAGAAACACGCTTTTTCCAACATTAGTACCGAAAAAGGGTTGATTTTACGCCGTATTTTATATAATTTATATGTTGTATTTTATGCACATCAAATACCCCCACACTTGAATCTTTGCTTATCCTCAAGGAAAACTCTATAATGTGGCTTACACACCCAAACGGAATTGGTAGAAGAGAAGGTTTTTGGACTTATCTTTAGAGTGTCGGGAATCCAAGTTCTAAATTTGTTTTGTTTTTATTTTATTTACAATCTTATTAATCATGATTTATTTAAAACACAATTTAAGAAAAATTATTTGTTTTGGGCATAACATGCCTTTATAAAATTCTATTTATATACAAATTTACACACCTCACAAGTGTTCACTCAACACTCGGCCGAAGATGTTTAAGTGAAAACGCTCGGTCCCGGTTTGGAACTTACTCGTACTATAGGCTTGACAAGTAATCAAACCTCCTCCTTTTTGACGTTTTAATCCTTGTAAATATCAAGAGGGCTTTGAGAGGGTAGGTTGTGGCTCGGGTAGGTGTGTTTTATTGAAAGTGGCTAAAATTGTAAAATGTCTGTTTTTCTTATGAAAATTTATTTGCTTGTGACTTAGTTAAAAGCTACATATTTATAAGCAATAATTTCTGCTTATTTATTTCAAGTAGCTAGATACCTTTTTTTAGAAAAACTAAGTCACTTGTAATTTTCAAAAGAACTGCATTTAGTGAAAACAAGTGGTGTGAAAATAAAAATGATTGGTTTTGGGTGATGGGTGGTTGTTTTTGGCAAAAATATATTTTTGTGGGTTTAGAAATGAAAGGTTTTAAGGCTCAAAAGGGTTTATCTAGGGGTTATTTTTTATAAAGAAAGAAAATAAAGGTTTTAAACGGAAAACGGGTTTAGTCCTAATGCTCTATCATTTACTTACTTGGATTTGTGTCGGTAAAGATTTGGAATGTATCGCTTTGGCAAGTTCTAGATTTGTAAGAACCAAGCGGGGTATTCACACAAGAAACGAAAATTGAACAATTAGTATGGATGTGTATTTTTATGCTCGGTAAAGGCTCAAAACTCACTTTTGTGGGAAAAGGATTTATAGTGTAAATATGTATATATAATCAAATTTTACAAAGATTTGTTATGCCCGTTTTTTATAATTTTCTTAAGTGGTTCTTTTTATCACGACGCTATCAGCTGTAAATTAGTAAAAACATAATTTTTAGAACTTATTTTACCCAACTAAACCAAGATAGGTAAAAGAAAATAAAAAAAAATTGAAAAAGTTTGGGGTGATTAGCGGTTTTCCAAGGCGAGTTTTGTGTAAGACTTGTCTTTTAGGACAAACGTTCCAAGGTTTTAACATCCCCCCCCCCACACACACTTAAATTACACATTGTCCTCAGAGTGTCCCATATAGGATTTATTTTGATTAAATGTGTCAAAAGTATGTAAAACTAACAAAAAAGTGCAGTTACTGGGCACCGGGCAAGGGGACGTGTTTGATGGACACAGGCCGTGGCCAAAGTGCCAGTAACATGTTTTTCAGAAAACTTACAGTGGAGTGAGCACGGGGTATACCCGGGTGGGCCCAGCCCGTGTCACTTTTTGGAGAGAAAATTTTTGGCATCAGGTATGTGGGCACGGGGGCGTGTCTGATGAGCACGGCCCCGTGGCAATTGTCCATTTCAGTAAAAAACTCGGGTTTTGTTTTTTGGCTTCTGTTTTCTGGGCTTGGGGACCACTATACTTAGTGTGTCCAAGCCTACCATGGTACCTGTGAGCTACAATACTATCGCAATACAACAATCCAACACAAACATAATAACATCCTAAATTACCAAAGTTCAAGTTGCGGTGGGTCTTCAAGAGACCGCTTATTTTCTTCTTTATTAAGATCGATGGCCGAAAAGGTGTGTTCGATGGCATCTTCCTCTTCGATGAATTGTTCCTCTATTTCTTCCGTATCAAGTGGCATTGCTTCATCTTCAATTAGGGGGTCATCATTGCAAATTGGGTATTTCATTTATTGGTCAAGATTGACGTACCTTTTGTCGGCCCTTAATTGAAGTGGTAGGTTGTTTTGCTTCCGATTGACTAAAGTTTGATGGGATTTTATGAACGGTTGTCCCAACACGAGGAGGTATCATTTAGGATGATAAAGTCGGTTGGTACTACCGCTTGGCTTGTTTGAATTAAGACATCTTCAACGATTCCCGTGGAGTTTATCATTTTTCGGTTAGAGAGAAAAATAGGGATTTTAAGAGGAGAAAATTCATTAGTACCTAATTTTTTGAAAATATAGTTTGGCATTATGTTAACACAAAGATCTTTATCAATTAGCGCATTACTAACAAAGATGTTTTGAAAAAAACATGGTACCGGTTTTATGTTTAGTTCATGGTATTCATCTTGTATTAGTGAAGTTTGATCATTTGTTAATGGGATGCTAACTAACTCTTTGATTTTAGTTGTAGTGTTTAAATCTTTTAAAAACTTGGCATGAGAAGTTACAACATAATGATTTTCAAAAGAAGGTTGTAAAATGTAAATTTCTTGAAAGTTTTGTTATATTTTAAAATCGTTAGTTTTAGACTTACCTTCTTCTTGATTTGGTTCATGCGTGAGTTTTTCGTTTTGTTGCTCTTCTATTTTTACCTCTTCGATTATTACCTCTTTAGTACAAATGGTCTCCTCCTTTTCACGAGATATCTTAATTAAGAGTTCTAGATTTTTTAGACCTTGTATAAGGCTTTCGGCTTCGGGATTAATTGTTGTTCGCGTGTCGTATGTTACAAATGGACTGGTATCCTAGTCAAAGCTTGACTTTGGGAGCTCAAACCTTGGTTCTTCATATGTGGTGTATGAGGTTGATGGTTGAAAAAAGTAACAATGTTGTACCGAATGGGATTCACCGCAAATGGTACAATAAGGTTCCTCATAATCATCCTCAATATAGTAGTTGTAGTCTTCTGAGTAGTCATCTGTTGTATTGGAAGACACCCAGAAGAATAACGAGCCTCGGGATCAGAAAAGAGAAAATTAGATTTTAACAGAATGCTGACCACGGCCCCATGCTGAGCTAGCACGGTCCCGTGGGCAAGTCTATATCTGGGCGTTTGAAAAAGTTTTTATGAAAATTTGCAGCACGGGGGTGTGTCCAAGTGGCACGGCCCCGTGTTACACCTACTGTAAAAAGAAAAAGTTTTGAAAACGGGTGTGCAGTTTTGAAAAATGTTTAGAATTTGATTAGGCCGCTAATTTTAAGCTTTCTCAAAATCCTTGTGTCCCCGGCAGCGGCGCCAAAAACTTGACGTGTGCGTGTGAGGTTATAAATTTTAGATATATTTTAAGCTCTTTTTACTCACGAATCAAGTTTAAAATTTATAAAACACGATATAATACTATCACTCTACACACGTTAGGGCAAGTGCACCCATCGCGAACGTACTATAGTGATGGCAAGATACCGAGGTCGTTCAAGGACACAAGAGCTTTTAGTACCGGCTTATCGTCAACGTCTAATCTAACTAAATTTTGATAAAAAGTTTTGAAAGTTATAAAAAGATAAACTAGGAAATAAAAATAAAATATAAGGAAAAAATAAATAGACAAAAAGGAATCACTTGGTTCCAAATCCTCCTTTATGTATCCTTTAATAATTTCCGCACTTTGGGCATTTTAGGAGATTATCTTTAAGTTATAGTAGTAGGCCCCCTTCCAGGCAGCGTTACCCTCAACCTATTGGTCTGAGTTAGCAAAGATACAGTCCCGCAAGGTCGGATTATTGAAAGATAATTAAGTAAGTTATTAATGCGAAAAGTGGTAGGCCCCCTTCCAGGTAGCGTTACCCTCAACCTATTGGTCTGAGTCAGCAAGGATACAGTCCCGAAAGGTTGGTTTAAAGTTTAATAGTAGTTTATAGATAAGGGATTCAAACGGTTCTTACTTCTCCCAAGGGGTTAAGACCGTCCTCGCGTGAAGTCCTACTAAGCTTGAACCAGGTTCTCGCAGGATCTATACACTGAACGAAACATAGAATTTACCCACCTATCCGTTTAACCCCCTTCTAGGCAGTTAACATGCTTTATATAGACCGTAAAGACATGAATGAGTGAAACAACAAAACATGAAGAATGGTTAAATAAATTCGCCTTCAATATATACAACTAGTTATTAAAGTCATTAATACATACCCAAATAAAAAGGAGCCAAAGGTTGGAAATCAAAAAGTAATACATAAAAGATTTGTCTTCAGCAAGTGATGTAAGAGTTTAGCCAAGCATGACCTTTATTTGACAAGAACTCTTACGACCGATCTTGGATCCCGAGACTACTACACACTCTAAATGATGGAAGATGGATGATGGTGGTGGGTGTTGGTGTTGTAGTGGTGGTGGAGTGGTGGCAAGTGTGAGAGAAGTTGTTTTCCAAGGGATCGATTAGAATGAAACCAAGAACCCCTATTTATAGCTGAATCAGACAATCATTACAGCCCCGTGACCTCCTGGGACGGCCCCGTGGCCTTAGATCTCTATCCTCTTCATTAGCTGTAGTGTCAGACCTTGTACTAACACGGCCCCTTACGTCAACGACACGGCCCGTGGCCATTATACTTGCTGTACTATCTCAGATTCTGCAAATCTTAGAGTTGACCATACCTCGTGTTGGGTTAGCACGGCCCCATGTTGGTGTGTCTTGTTTGTCTTTTGTTGTTGTCTTTTCTTCTTCTGAGAATCTTGACTAGGCAAGGCCCGTGCCTGGTGGGTACGGGCCCGTGCCAAAGCTTCTGATCTTGGTATTTTGTTGGTTTGGATGTGGATGGGGGCTTGGTGAGTTCTATCATAACACCTCACAAAATTGTGTCCAATGATGTGAAGACACATGTCCTAAACGCTAATTGTGTAAAAGTTGACTATGAAGGACTAAAGTTGACAGACAGTGAAAAGATATATGCAGAAGGGCTAAAAGTGTCAACATGCTTAAACTATGCCTCTGAATGACCTTATACGATGTTCGTATTCTCAAACGAATAAATTATTGGGCATGAGAAGCCGTTTGTGAAAACAACTGAAAGATTATAAAACAAGAGGGTTAAATGTGTTAACATGTTAATTTTTACCTCTGAGTGAACTTTTAACGAACTTGGAGCTTCGTAATGTTCAGTCATACTCTCAGGAATACTTGATGTTAGATATGAAGGGCTTTGATGTCGTTATATGATAAAATGCGCTAGTTCGCAAGAAGAAGGGTAAAAGGCGTCATTATAGAAACTAGTACTTCCGGGTGATCTTTTAACAAAACCAAAGCTCAACGATGTTTGTAATAACTTCTAATATTATCAAAAACTAACTTTAGGGGCCAAAGATGCTTAAAATGAAAGTTATGTTAAGTTATGAGGGCCAAGGACTAAAACTACCAAAGAAGGAAACTTGTTTAACCTGACCGTGGGCGAGTCGCGGGCCGTGAAGCAGACCCCTAAAACTCTCGTGGGGCATGAGGGAATGCCCAGTGTCGAAAAATGACTGACATGTGCATGTATTCAGCCTTGTTCCCCAATCAAACCGCCATGCAACCTGAATTTCAAAACAAGGGACTTGTAGATGGTTTTATAAACCTCTAGGACACCTGTGATGATCAAAGGATGGTCCATAACACTTGGCACAATCTCAAATCCTCTTGTTCAACTATAAATAGAGCTTCATTATGCCTTGAATCCTTGCTCATCTCAAATTTCTCTCTTATCTTCCTTGCTTGGAGATTCCTGATCATAGGAGACTCCCCTAAGTTAAAGATTTCGAGCTAGGACCTGTTGTAAGTGTCCCTAGCCTCTGCTTTTCGGTTTTTAAGCTTCTAAAAGCCGAAAGTCAAAGTTTCCGCTAAAAAGCTTTGACTTTCGGTTTAGACCTTAACGGTCCAGCCATTGTTCGAGGCGAATATGGCTACGTGATCGTAATTAGGTAGGTGTTAATCCCTCAAAAGGGCACCTCCTAATTACCATGTTTACTTAGTTAATTGTCGGGTCAAAGTTATTAAAATAAAAAGTCAAACGGGTCAATTTTTAAAATAATTCAAATCTGATAATGTAGATGTTACAAAATGTGTTTTATCACTTTAATAACTTGGTAAATATTATTAGAACATGTATAAACATGTTCAACCCGACAATTCTAAGTTTAAGCTCGGTTCACAACCGAAAGTCGCAAAAGCTTGACTTTTGCTTTGACTTTCAGTTCTGACCCGAATTAGCTTAATTTATGTATGCATTAAGGTTCCCTTGTGACCATGTTATGTTGTAGTATAACCCTCTGAGGATATATTACATGGTCACATAGTAATCTGAGTTTATTTACTTGATTTCGTGATTATGCTTAATGTTGAGTAATATGGCCTTTTGTTTAAAAATAAGGTTTTTAATATAAATGAGCATGCAAATGAACTAAGTACTGATTAGTAAACATCATCATCATCATCATCGTACTCAGTATATCCCACCTATAGCAAAGCTAAGGTAGGGTCTGAGGAGGGTGGGATGTAGACAGCCTTACCTCTACCCCGTAGGAATAGAGAGGCTGCTTCCAATGAGACCCCCGGCTCGATTGTGGTTTTGCATCAAGCCTTGGACATAAGGCACATAACACTCAGCAATTGAGACAAACGCCAATTGGTGCATGTACCCCCTTGTCTTTCGGCTATCAACGCCACCACATGATGCCTGATTAACGATCCCCTCTTTTTAACGTTATTTTCACGAAATTAGTAAAATAACGTTAAAAATTAGTGCACTTTTGCTTTTGACGATCCCCTCTTTTTAACTGATTAGTAAACATATTTAGCATATTTTGACATTTACATTCTAGTCAAAAACTGAAGTTATATAATTAAACGAAAAAATATGTGTTTAAAAGGACTAAAATGCCCTTTTGCATGCAAATCAAGTTTTAAACATAATTTTGACATAAAACACTTTACCTACTATTGTGATATCATATTTAGGATTTATTGGGATGTTAAGTCAGATGATATACTGACTTAAACTTCAAGTTCTTGTATAAAGTTTATAAATGACGGTAATACCCTTTTTACAAATAAAATAGGTTTTAAACATAACAAACATGCAATCCTTTTTACTGCTTATGAAAAATAAAATATTTTTACTATTCAAAACTGGTCATAACCTCAGAATTACTTAAACTTCGAAATTATCATCATTTACCGACTTTTGTGCTAATTAGGTGCATAGTATGGTTTAAACCATATTTAGCACACAAGACTTGTTACCTACTGATTTTATAAACTATTTTAAATATTTTTACAATAGGTATAAGTCATGAACTCAGAATCCCAAATAACTCCCTAAAATTATGTGTGAAATGACCAAAATGCCCATACGGTGCATAGTTTGGCCATAAAGCATAAATCACACATATGTTTGATGTCCTATTGACATAATATCATAAATTAAATATTTTTACAGAATGTTTATGACCAAAACTTCAGTTTACATGCAAGCACCTTTTATAAACCATAAAATGACTAAAATGCCTTTATGAGGCTTAATTCGGTTTTAAAACCTTTATGGGCATATATTTTGATATCCTACAAATGTCATAACGTATTTTAAGCATAATAACATGTGGAACTTGTATATGACTTATCCGGTTACCCGTTAATGCCTATATGCGTTCGGTTCGGTTTATGTGACTAGTTAGCATAAATTAACCGAAACGGGTTTAACCTTATCATTTAAACTTCAAAATCCAGAATGTATTTTGTCACACCCCCAAAATACCACACGCGGTAACCCCGCTAGGCGTATGACGTACCAGGATCTAGCCACCAATCACATTGAACTAACCATAAGATGTTTGACAAAATTCTCATTCATTAAGTAAAACATTCGTAAAACCTATTCCAAGTTAAATAGTGTCAGCAGAAGCAAATAGTAAAACACTGTTCAAATATTTCAAAAGCCAATGTATGCGAAATCAGTGAACAAGTCTTGTAAATCCAAGCGACACGACCCATGACCACTCCAGCCATCCAGATAGTAAGTTCCTCATCCAAAATACCTAACGACCTGCGAGCATGCAACAAGTGTGTCAGACAACGCTGGTGAGTTCATAGTTTTACGAAAACGTTAGTTACCAAGTGTTTAGTTTAGTTCGTTGATTACAATGTTGATAATAACTCGAATACAAGATGGCTCCAGATTATTTTGCCCTTTATCCAATGCTCCTATCAAAGCATTGGTCATGACTAGGTTATTAGTTCACACTCGTCCTCTCAGGTATGGGGTGAGGGTGCCAAACCTAAGTAGCGCTACCAACTAATACCCTGTTACCTCTCAGGTAACAAACAACAAGGGGGACTTTAATGGTGATAGGATGAGTATATTATCAAACATTCCCGATTTACCCACAAGACGTATTCCTCTCAGAAATACCCAAATGATTTACCCAAAAACCTATCCCTCTCAGGGATACCCAATGACTGTCCCTAACCACCGGGATGCATGCTCAACAGGAATGAACTCACCTTTGATTTGCTCGGTATGTTTTAATTACCCGTCCAGTTGGTCAACCCCCCTACCGTAGTTACCAATAACAATCAGTTCCAAGATTTAACAAATAAATCACATGAATCAAAGATTGCATTTATCACAAATATCATTGTACACTACATCGCACAAATTCAGTTCACATCCCATGCATAACACACAAATATCCCAGAACAGTTAACTGGGCCACTTAACCAAGCCTAAACAGATCACCCTTCGGCGAAACACCGTCCGACGAAGAATCCTATGATTCTTCGAGATAAGGTGTGACAAAAGACCATAAGTTTCGCCAAGGTCAACCATGACGAAATACTCTATCTTTCGTCGAGGTGAACCATGGCGAAATACCATATGTTTCGTCGAAGTGAATCATGATGAAATACCCTAACTTTCATCGCACAAAATAGTTACAGATTCAATCAGTTACAGATTCACGTTTTTCCTAGAACCCTAATCATCAACAACGGTTCTAACCCGATCAACAACCAATCATCGAGTTCCCATTTATCATTAACATGTAACAAGGCATTAACAATCCACATATTCGTATCATCATTACTGTCATAACAATTAACATCATTTGAATCTATTCATCATAACAATTTCATCAGACCTTTAAACGCCATCAACTACTTACACGGAATCAACGAATCACAATACTATCATGAAATTGTACAACCTTAACTACATGATACGATCAGTGAATCAATGAAGCATTATGCATACAGAATCCCATGTATATCATACAACATCATCACAATATAATTCCACGCATTGGAAATAAATCTAACGAATAAGAACTAGACACTGACCAAGGTTCTGGATTGATTAAATTGTTTGGATAAGAAGAGCTCCAAGTTCCACAGTTGTCGTTGCACAAGAGGGAGGCAAGAAAGAGTTCTAGGGTTTGCTAAACGATTCAGAGAAGTTTATATATACTACATTCAGTTGGTCCGGAGAATCACTTTGGGCCGAAGGCCCTCATTGACGAAACACATACAAGTGGCGAAAGACCACTATCTTTCGTCGGGCAGGGTTGGCGAAAGACCCTGTCTTTCGTCGAGATTAGTAGGTGACGAAAAACATTATCAAATCTTAGTTAAACTATACTTAATTATAATTAACACCACACAAATAACAATCACCAATACACACAAACATTAATCATTCATATAATGTACAGACACCACGTAAACCAATTTGTAAAACAGGATTACGAGATCAATGATATGTAAACGGAAAGACCTTGAAATCTTGGGTTGTCACATCATCCCCAACTTGAAAGAAATTTCGTCCCGCAATTTGACAAATAATCTAAAACAGCAAGACGTTAACTCAGGATGGCTGTGGATTTTCCGCGGGTACCACATCATCCCCAACTTGAAAGGGAATTGCGTCCCGAAATTCACCAGTTGTGCCAGACTTAGATTTTCCATACTTGGACTTGTCATCTGGGAATAAATGTGGGTACTTGAGCTTCATCTGATCCTCGCATTCCCATGTGAACTCTGGTCCTCATCTTGAGTTCCAACGAACCCTCACGATCGGAATTCGGCTATGCTTACGGACCTTGACCTCCCGGTCCATAATTTCTATTGGTTCTTCGACAAACTGCAACTTGTCGTCGATTTTCAGCTCTTGAAATGGTACCACAAGTGTTTCATTAGATAAACACTTCTTTAATTGCGACACGTGGAAAACATCGTGAACGTTACCCAGCTCAGCAGGTAACTCGAGCTCGTAAGCTACTTTACCAATCCATTCCAAGACTTTGAATGGCCCAACATAACGTGGATTAAGATTGACGCGCTTCCCAAAGCGCACCACACCCTTCCAGGGTGAGACTTTTCAATATAACACGGTCGCCTACAGCGAATTCCAAGGGTTTCCTACGCTTGTCAGCATAGCTTTTCTGACGGTCGCGTGCTGCTGCCATACGGTTCCTGATCTGGACAATCTTTTCTGAAGTTTCAAATACAAGCTCCAGACCTGTGATCTGGCTGTCACCCACCTCGGCCCAACATAGAGGTGAACGACATTTTCGTCCGTACAATGCTTCGAATGGAGCTGCCTAGATACTGGTATGGTAACTGTTGTTGTAGGAGAACTCGATCAACGGCAAGTGTTTCTCCCAGCCCTTACCAAAATCAATCACACATGCTCGCAGCATGTCTTCAAGTGTCTGGATGGTTCGCTCACTTTGACCATCCGTCTGTGGGTGATACGCTGTGCTCATGTCGAGACGTGAGCCGAATGACTTATGCATAGATTGCCACAAATCAGATATGAAATGCAGATCGCGATCAGAGATAATAGAGGTCGGCACTCCGTGCCTAGATACGACTTCCTTCAGATAAACAGCAGCCAGTTGAGAGAACTTATCAGTTTCCTTGATCGTGAGAAAGTGCGCAGATTTCGTGAGACGATCAACGATCACCCAGATGGTATCGTTCCCGTTTTGAGTTCTCGGTAAGCCCGTGACAAAATCCATTGCTATCTGCTCCCATTTCCACATGGGTATTTCTGGTTACTGAAGTAATCCAGACGGTTTCTGGTATTCCACCTTGACTTTTGAACACGTCAAGCATTTACTAACATACGTCGCGATGTGAGCTTTCATCTTCGGCCACCAGTACATGACTTTGAGATCCTGATACATCTTATCCGAACCCGGGTGAACAGAGTATCGAGACTTGTGCGCTTCATCCATCACAAGTTCTCTAAGATTTCCAAACAAAGGAATCCATATTCACTCCATGCAATAGAGAATACCATCCGATCTCCTTACAAGTCGTTTTTTCATCCCCCTTAAGTACTCTGCTTCAATGTTTTCCTCTTTCAATGCTTCGGTTTGAGCCGAACGGATCTGGTCAGGTGGGTCCTCCTCAAACAAGTCGACATCGTCGTCAGAGACAACGTCGAGGGGCATATCAACAACGGGATAAGCGGCAAGGGGTATAGGAGCAGGGATCTCCACGAGTGGTAAATCCCCAACAAGATGGCCATCCGCAGGCTCTGCTATGACATCTGGCAGCGCAAAGGGCTAAAAGTCATCATCATCCGTGCTGGTCGTATCGGAAGTATACACCTCATGCTCTGATGAAACTATGTCGTCTGATACTATGGCCATGGGATATGTAGTGTCCGACTCTCCAGTATCTGATGAAGGCATGATGTCTGTAACACAAACACAAACATGCACAAATAATCAATCATATAATCAAATAAGCATGATAGTCACCAATAAGCAATCAAGTAATTCTCCTAGTCCCACTAGTCTAACCTCCCAGCCTCTCAGACTGACCTCCTAGTCCCACTAGACTATCCTCCCAGCCTCTCAGACTGACCTCCTAGTCCCACTAGACTATCCTCCCAGCCTCTCAGACTGACTCCCTGGTCCCCCGACCAGAACCTCCCCAGCCACCCGGCTGAATCTCCCCAACCACCCGGCTGAATCCCTGGTCTCCCGACCAACCAAAAATTCTAACAAATATGCTCAACTTTTGTTTTGTAAAATGTTTTGGTGGCCTGGATCTGGACGTAGTGTATGCAATGTAAAAATGTTTTCGTGAGAGCCCTAGTGATCATAGTCTAGACTCGAGAAGGAATCTTAGTTCGCTATGATCAGAGCTCTGATACCAAGCTGTCACACCCTGGCTTTGCGGAAGCGTGGGTTTATTATGGTGTGACTTCTCAATACCATAGCTTAATCACAACAAAGCTATATGAAAATAATACCATGAAGATCATCCGTTGATTTAAGTTTCAAAAGTAAAATACCACAACATTGTTTAAAGTTGACACATGCAACGAGTTACAACCCATAAAAATATTGTTCATACGACATAACCATAAACATAAAATAGACTCCGTTTAAGACTTGCGACTCGTCCAGGTAAAAGTCACAATCCCTAAACGTGGATGACCTCATAACTCTTACGCAGCGCGAAAACGTAGCATACTTCGCAAGATCCTAATTCCCTGAAATACATGTAAGTTGAAAAGTCAACATAAAGTTGAGCGAGTTCATGTAAAGTGAGTATGTAAAACCTTTGTAAGTATAAAATCCGTGGTATGTAGCAAATAAGGAAATAAAGAGATCACCAATGGTTTGCAAGGCCATTGATATGTGTGAAGTGCAGTAGCAAGACTCAAACCTAGCGGATTTTGCGTCGGGCTCAAAGTCACCCCGAGGTCCGTTCTGTTGGGCCTGGGGTTGGGGTTGGGCTCGCTACACCCAGATAGAACTACCTCTAACGACCCTCGGTCCTACAATGAGGATTAATGGCCTCCAGTTCCCGCCTACCCACTCACATGATCTAAGTAGTAACCCTCCTTACGCTAACCATACCATGTAGAAAGTACTCGTAATCATAGTAACATGTATTTCACCCCCGAAGTATAAAAATTGAAAAACAGTTAAGAGAAAAGGGGGACATGAACTCACTGAAGTGCGTCTCGAAATAGTATCTCCCAATCAACCTGCTGCGTGACGACCTACACGTACTAACTTCTATTAGACGGACGGCCGTGCCTTGGCTTAAGGTTTAATGTTCTTGGGGAAATAGTTAGAAAACTATTTCGTATTTACACTTCGTAATTATTTATAGTTATATTCCTTCCCAAGGATGGGGGTTTTAATACACGTGCGTTTTTGTAATTCCAAGAATATATCACTAAGTCTCACTTAAAATATATTTTTATTCATTTGTCTAAAATTCTATACCTCCAAAATATACATATTTTTCCCAAAAATATTATATTTTATTCCATACGATTCCCAAAATAATATTTTGTCAAAATACACATTTAAGAGTTTTTTCCGAAAAATACGTAAGTTACATTTTACAGTTCGTGTGGTAATAATAATACCGGTGTACTTAAATATTTATTTGTGATAGCGTTGGTATTATTTTGGAGTCGTGCTTTCCCAATGTATTCCAGTTATATTATTTTTACTCTAAAGATAATATACGAAAATTCGACCAATGGTAAATGATTATCCCAGCTACCACTCAAATCCATTACACATGCTCTCAGCATATCCTCCGATGTCTGAATAGTTCTTTCACTTTGGCCATCAGTTTGCGGATGAAATGCAGTACTTAGGATCAATTACGAGCCAAAAGCTTCTTGGAAGGATTGCCAAATCCTTGATACAAATCTCCCATCTCTATCAGAGATGATCGAGAGAGGCACTCCATGACGTGCAACAATCTCTCGCATGTATATTTCCGCAAGTTTACTAGTGTTATCCTTCTCTTTGATTGGCAAGAAATGTGCGGACTTGGTCAGACGGTCAACTATTACCCAAATCATATCATGGCCTCTGGGCGTCTTGGGCAGTTTCGTTATGAAGTCCATTGAAATCTGTTCCCATTTCCACTTGGGAATCTCAGGTTGTTGCAGAAGTCCTGAGGGCTTCTGGTATTCAGCTTTAACCTTGGCGCACGTTGATGTGCGATAAAGTGTTATATATATTAGGTGTATATTTTAAGCCCCTTTAACACTTATTTTAGCCAAGTTTTAAATTTATAAAACACGATATTTTACTAACACTAAACACACATATGGGCAAGTGCACCCATCGTGAGCGTAGTATAGTGCTGGCAAGATACCGAGGTCGTCCAAGGACACAAGAGCTTTGAATACCGGTTTATCCTCAACGTCTAATCAAAATAAAAAGTTTAGAAAAAAAAAGTTTTTAAACTAAGAAAAATAAAAATTAACTAAAATGCTGAAAATAAAAATAAAAAAGAAAAACAGATAGACAAGATGAATCACTTGGTTCCGACTCGTATCTAGCATAACCTTTGATTATTTCCGCACTTTTGCACATAATTAAGAGATTATCTTAGTTATTGTAGTAGGCCCCTCTTTTGAAGGTGACGTTACCCTCACCCCAGTAGTTTGAGTCAGCAAGGATAGAATCCTAAAAGGGTGGATTATTGGAAGATAATGAATTAAGTTATTAATGCAGTATTATGGTAGGCCCCGCTTTTGGCGGTGACGTTACCCTCGACTAAGTAGTCTGAGTCAGCAGGGATACAGTCCTAAATAGTCGGGTTATAGTATTAATAGTAGTTAACTTATGAGGGGATCAAAGAGTTTGGACCCCCGCCATCCAATACCGTGAAGCATTGAAGGAGGTCCTACTAAATTTGACCCAGGTCCATTGCAGGACCTCTAAACGCTGAACAATGGCAAGACCTTTACCAAACCGTTCCCTTAACCCCCGACCAGGTAGCCAACATACCTCCATATAGACCGTGGAGATATGAATGGTGAAAATCCTTTATTTTATATAGACAGTAAAATAATGCCAAGACACCACGGACAAACGATAAGGAAAGATCACCTTCAACATAAGTAACTAGTTATTAAAGTCATTAATACAAAACCAAATAAAAAGTGCAAAAGATTAGAAATAAAAAGTATTATACTAGACACTTTGTCTTCACCAAGTGATGTAAGAGACTTAGGCAAACATGGCCTTGATTGTCAAGAACTCTTACGATCAATCTTGGATCCCGAGATGACTCACACACTCTACGATGGACAATGGATGATGGTGGTGGATGATGGTGTTGTGATGGTGGTGGGTGGTGGGTGAAGTGTGAGAGAGGTGGTGTGCCAAGGGATGAGTTGAAATGAAACCAAGCACTCCTATTTATAGGCTGAACAGAGGGCTGGGCACGGCCCCGTGCCTGTCTGACACTCTCTCTCCTCATTAATTGTAATTCGCAATTACAATTAATGCGCCTGCTGTACTTTCGACACGCCCCCGTGTTCGCTGGACACGGCCCGTGGTGGGCAATGGAAGCTTCTATAGGTTTGTCTTTTCTGCTGCTTCTTGGGCACGGCCCCGTGCTGGATGAGCACGGGGCGTGTTCAGCCTTCTGCCTTCTCTATTTTGCTTGGGAAGATGCCGTTGAGGGGTCGGGCAGTCCACCTATGTTCATTTCCTTGTATTTATGTTAGATTTAGCTGTCTTTTTGCTTCTTTTGTGAATTTGAGCTCATTTAATCCTGAAAATACAAAAGGAAGACAAAAACACTCTTTTTCCAACATTAGTACTTAAAAGGGGTTAGTTTTATGCCTCATTTGATGTAATTTATATGTTGCATTTTACACACATCAAATACCCCCACACTTGAACTTTTGCTTGTCCTCAAGCAAAACTCTTTAATATGTGGCTTACACTCCCAAATGGAATGGGTAGAAGAGAAGGTTTTTGGCTTGTCGTAGAGTGTTGGGAATCCAAGATCTTTTTGGGTTTTATTTTTATTTATTTACAATCCTATTCGTAATGATTTATTTAGAACGTTTCATAGGAGAAATTATTTATTTGGGCATAACATGCCTTTTTAAAATTCCATTTATATACAAGTTCACATACCTCACGGGAGAAATCACTCACACTCGGCCGAAGGTGTATTTTTAGTGAATCACTCGAGAGCGGCATGGAACTTATTCCTACCATAAGCTTGCCAAGCAATCAATCCTCCTCCTTTTTAACTTTTATACCTTTGTAAATATCAAGAGGACTTTGTGGGTTAAGGGTTAGGCTTGGGTTAAAGGTAGGTGGTTGGGATATTGGTTAGCGGTTAGTAGAAAAAGGGCGAAAAGCGTAACAAGTGTCGGTTTTCGCAAGACTTTCTATTTTTGTAAAAAAATTTTTATGAAGCTTTTATTCAAACAAAGTTATTTTTGATGAACTTGTTTGTTTATTTTCTTTTTGCTTCATCATCAACACATTTTTTTTTTTTTTACGAAAAACCGAACTTGTTACTAAAACAAAGGGTTAAAAATAAAAAAGGTTTTGGTGGGTAAAAGGGTTTTTTGTTTGGGTGATGAAATGAAAAAGTTTAGGCTCAAAGGGGTTAACTAGGGGGATTTTTTGGGTAGGTGGTAAAAGAAAAAGAAAAATAATGGTGTAGAAATAAAAAAGGGTTAGTCCTAATGCCTCCATCATTTACTTACTCGGGTTTAAGTTGATAAGGACTGGGAATGTATCGTCATGGCAAGTTCTAGAGTTGTAAGAACCAAGCGGCTATTCACACAAGAAACGAAAAATGAGCATTTAGTCTAATGATATGTAATTGTATGCTCAATAAAGGCCCAAAACTCACTTTTGTGGGAATGGGTTTTTATGTGATCAAGTATATATAATCGAATTTTAACTAAGTTTGTCATGCCTTTTCATAATTTTCTTATGTTGGTTCTTTTTATCACTACGCTATCGGTTGTAAATTCGTAAAAATATAACCTTTTTGAGAACTTGAATTTCCCGAGTTAAACCTAGACAAGTAAAAAAATGAAATTTTTGAAAAAAAATTGGGGTGATTAGCGGTTCCAATAGAGTTTTGTGTAAGGCTTGTATTTAGGACTTGCAAAGTTCAAGGTTTTAGCATCCCCCCCACACTTAAATTACACATTGTCCTCAATGTGTCCCAAAAATAAATTTTTAGGTTGATTAGATGTGTAAAATGGTGTTAAAAAGCAAAAATTTTGTGTTACTGGGCGCTGAACACGGCCCCGTGTTATCCGGGCACGGCCCCGTGTTCAAGTGCCAGTAACAAAATTAAAACAAGAGAAACAGAAGTCTGGACACGGGGGCGTGTCGGGTGAACACGGCCCGTGTCCAGTTACCTGCACTGGGCGTTTTTCTGCAGGTGGTTCAGCACGGGGCCGTGTTGGTTGGGCACGGCCCGTGTTGAACCTTCTGAAATGAAGAGAATTGCCGGGTTGCCATGTTCTCGTGCATGAGGTCATTTTTCTCGTTCCCCTTTTCATCCCTTACCACCATGAGTGTGTTTTATTCATTAAAAAACATCCAAACTTTAAAAACCATCATTTCATTGCAATCATAGAGAGACCTTACTTAGTCCTAAACTAAGATTAAACTAGATAAAACAAAGAAATAATAAACTATGGAGTTCTAGCCTCTAATTTATTTTAATTAGCAAAATTTCCAAGAAGTAACTAATCTTGGTTAGACAAGGCCTTTTTGAACTCCTTCTTCCGGGTGCGGTTCTCCTCATATGTCGGCGAGCCATTCTTCCACCTCCCTTGGAAGGAGAAAAGAAGGCTCATTGGCATCAGTTTGAGGAGTTTCGATTTCCACCGGGATCTGTTGTTGGTGTTCACGGGAGGTTCCGCCGGAAAGTCTTCCCACCCGGTAGGGTTGTTAATTCCGAGAGCCAGGTTCCAATCCTGTTGAGGGAGGACTGGTTCCATCGGGGGTGCTACAAGAATATTTAACCTCTGGTGCAAGAGGTTAATTTCTTGGAAGCTGCTTTCAAGTCCCATCGTAAGATCGTTAATACGGTCGATTAGGACCTCCTCTACTGATGTCATTTCGTCGAGAGCCTCCCTTAATGCTACCACATAGTGCACAAGTGTAGCTTCAATGGAGGGTTTCCTTCCTCTTCGGCTGTTTGACGAATGCACAGAAGATGTTTCGCTGTTTTCACTCGACATCCTACGAAAAATAAACTGAAAAAGTTTATTTAATGAAACAGTTACCGGACACGGCCCCGTGCTCACTGAGCACGGCCCCGTGTTCATCTTTCTGCAGAATTTTTGAGCAAGGAAACTTGGATTTTTAAGTTATTTTCTGAACTTGTGGGGTCCTTTTAGTTACTAATAACTTAAAACAATGTTACATAACATGTTTTTACCAAGATTCCTTGAACAAAACTCATTAATCCTTACCACAAAGTTGGAAGAATTCAAACTTTTAATGGTAGTTCTTGGAGAAAGATGGAGAAGAAGGAAATGGCTAGAAGAGGAAAGGACAAGATGGGTTGTTGGAACCTTCTTTTAGACTTACCTAGGATAGTTTGAGAGAAGATTCCTGCAAATCTCTGTCCCAAGTTGGTCCAAATGTGTAGAACTCTTGGCTGCATTTATAGAAAACGACAGCGTCTTGGACACGGCCCCGTGTCCAATGGACACGGCCCCGTGTGCAGGTGGAGTTCTGACACAGTTTGTCCGTATTCTGACGTACTGATCAGAATGGAATCTTTTGATGGACACGGGGGCGTGTTGGCTGGACACGGCCCCGTGTCGAGGGACTGTTTTATGAAGTTGTCTAGTTTTTTAAGGAACTCGTTAGTATCGGGTGGCTCCTGATTGGTTGGAACAACCCCAAAGTGCCTAAGATACCTTAATTGTCCTAGACTAAGGCGAGAACGCAAGAGGTTGTCGGTGAGGGTAATTCCTATTTTCATTCTAGGTGGACAAGTCCAACCCTTTTCCGGGCTCTCGTTAAAGAAGGTGTATGCCGAATCGCTCAGGTCTATGTATGCACCGAACGAAGTCGATGGAGAGTCCTTCACGGCACAATCGACACAGGGACGACTATCATCCAAGTCTTTGCTAGGTACGAAGGTATTTTCGGGAGCAACGAGGTTGTCGGAATGCGGTTCCAGCATTTCGTCATGGTCATCGTCTTGGGGTGGATCAATAAAATCCTTCCTAAGCTCTTTTAACCAATTCAGAATTAGCTTTTCTAGTTGAAATAACTCATCAAGGAGCATTTCCCCTAGAATATCTGGCTGGGCGCATTCGAGGGAGAAATAGTGCTTATTTTTACTTTTGCCCCTCTTAAGGTTGTAAGAAGTCGGTGGGTCCATGTAGTGGGGCCTATAATTTAGAAAGTAGCATTTTACTTCTTCATGTTTGCCACCACATAATTGACACCACGTACCATAAGAGTGCCGAAAGTAAAAACAATTACTATCACTCATGTTTATGTCAGAAATTACCAACCGCCGGGATCTAACGGTTCTGTTTTCAGTAAGTGAATCTTGGGCACGGGGGCGTGTTCGGTGAGCACGGCCCCGTGTTCAGCTTACTGTCTGACGTAAAACAAGATTGCCAATTCCAAGGATTTAGCACGGGGGCGTGTTCAGCGGGCATGGCCCGTGCTGAGCTCTGCAGAAGCTGAAAAACTAAGAAAATCCTAAAAAAAAAAAAAAAAAAAAAAAAAAATTGATTAGGCCGTTGATTCCTAACTTTCTTAAAATCCTTGTGTCCCCGGCAACGGCGCCAAAAACTTGATGTGCGATAAAGTGTTATATATATTAGGTGTATATTTTAAGCCCCTTTAACACTTATTTTAGCCAAGTTTTAAATTTATAAAACACGATATTTTACTAACACTAAACACACATATGGGCAAGTGCACCCATCGTGAGCGTAGTATAGTGCTGGCAAGATACCGAGGTCGTCCAAGGACACAAGAGCTTTTAATACCGGTTTATCCTCAACATCTAATCAAAATAAAAAGTTTAGAAAAAAAGAGTTTTTAAACTAAGAAAAATAAAAACTAACTAAAATGCTGAAAATAAAAAGAAAAACAGATAGACAAGATGAATCACTTGGTTCCGACTCGTATCTTGCATAACCTTTGATTATTGCACTTTTGCACATAATTAAGAGATTATCTTAGTTATTGTAGTAGGCCCCTCTTTTGAAGGTGACGTTACCCTCACCCCAGTAGTTTGAGTCAGCAAGAATACAATCCTAAAAGGGTGGATTATTGGAAGATAATGAATTAAGTTATTAATGCAGTATTATGGTAGGCCCCGCTTTTGGCGGTGACGTTACCCTCGACTAAGTAGTCTGAGTCAGCAGGGATACAGTCCTAAATAGCCGGGTTATAGTATTAATAGTAGTTAACTTATGAGGGGATCAAAGAGTTTGGACCCCCGCCATCCAATACCGTGAAGCATTGAAGGAGGTCCTACTAAATTTGACCCAGGTCCATTGCAGGACCTCTAAACGCTGAACAATGGCAAGACCTTTACCAAACCGTTCCCTTAACCCCCGACCAGGTAGCCAACATACCTCTATATAGACCGTGGAGATATGAATGGTGAAAATCCTTTATTTTATATAGACAGTAAAATAATGCCAAGACACCACGGACAAACGATAAGGAAAGATCACCTTCAACATAAGTAACTAGTTATTAAAGTCATTAATACAAAACCAAATAAAAAGTGCAAAAGATTAGAAATAAAAAGTATTATACTAGACACTTTGTCTTCACCAAGTGATGTAAGAGACTTAGGCAAACATGGCCTTGATTGTCAAGAACTCTTACGATCAATCTTGGATCCCGAGACGACTCACACACTCTACGATGGACAATGGATGATGGTGGTGGATGATGGTGTTGTGTTGGTGGTGGGTGAAGTGTGAGAGAGGTGGTGTGCCAAGGGGTGAGTTGAAATGAAACCAAGCACTCCTATTTATAGGCTGAACAGAGGGCTGGGCACGGCCCCGTGTCCGCTGGGCACGGCCCCATGCCTGTCTGACACTCTCTCTCCTCATTAATTGTAATTCGCAATTACAATTAATGCGCCTGCTGTACTTTCGACACGCCCCCGTGTTCGCTGGACACGGCCCGTGGTGGGCAATGGAAGCTTCTATAGGTTTGTCTTTTCTGCTGCTTCTTGGGCACGGCCCCGTGCTGGATGAGCACGGGGCGTGTTCAGCCTTCTGCCTTCTCTATTTTGCTTGGGAAGATGCCGTTGAGGGGTCGGGCAGTCCACTTATGTTCCTTTCCTTGTATTTATGTTAGATTTAGCTGTTTTTTTGCTTCTTTTGTGAATTTGAGCTCATTTAATCCTGAAAATACAAAAGGAAGACAAAAACACTCTTTTTCCAACATTAGTACTTAAAAGGGTTAGTTTTATGCCTCATTTCACGTTAAGCACTTGCCAACATAAACAGCAACATCGCCTTTCATCCTAGGCCACCAATAATAATCCTTAAGATCTTGGTATATTTTATCCGCCCCGGGATGAATAGAGTACCGTGACCTGTGAGCTTCATCAAAAATAACCTTCCTTAATCCGCCAAACAGAGGAACCCAAATCCTTTTCATGAAACGTAAAGTTCCTTCCTCGTTTGGCACCAACTGCTTCTCCATCCCACGGAGATACTCATCTTCAATATTTCTTTCTTTCAAAGCTTCTCTTTGCGCGGCACGAATGCGTAGAGAGAGATCTGTCTGGACAATCATCTCCAAAGCCCTAACCCTTATGGGCTTGATCCTTTCTTTTCGACTTAGGGCGTCGGCGACCACATTCGCCTTCCCTGGATGATACTTGATCTCGCAGTCGTAGTCGTTCAACAATTCGACCCAACGTCTTTGTCTCATATTCAGCTCTTTCTGGTCGAATATGTGCTGCAGACTTTTATGATCCGTAAAGATTGTACATCTCGTACCATACAAATAATGTCTCCAAATTTTCAGCGCAAATACCACTGCGCCTAGCTCTAGATCATGCGTGGTATAGTTCTTTTCATGAACTTTCAACGGGCGTGACGCGTAAGCTATGACCTTCTGGCGTTGCATCAACACGCAACCCAATCCTTGACGTGAGGCGTCACAGTATACCACGAAATCATCAGTTCCTTCTGGTAGCGCTAAGATCGGTGCATTGCAAAGCTTGTCTTTCAGTAACTGGAATGCTTCTTCCTGTTTGATTCCCCAATCAAACTTCTTATCTTTCTGTGTGAGCGCGGTCAAAGATTGAGCGATCTTAGAAAAATCTTCAATGAACCTTCGATAATAACCAGCCAAACCCAAGAATTGTCGAATCTCGGTTGGCGTCTTTTGGGTCTCCCAACTCTTGATCGCCTCGATCTTTGTGGGATCAACATGGATTCCATTTCCATTAACCACATGTCCAAGGAATTGGACTTCACGCAGCCAGAATTCGCACTTCGAGAACTTGGCGTATAATTTCTCCTTCTTAAGTAGCTCTAGAATAGCTCTTAAGTGCTGTTTGTGCTCGTCCTTTGTCTTCGAATAAATCAAAATATCGTCTATGAACACAATCACAAATTTATCCAAGTATGGCTTGCAGACTCGGTTCATTAGGTCCATGAAAACTGCAGGTGCGTTTGTTAGCCCAAATGGCATAACTAGGAACTCGTAGTGTCCATAACGAGTCCTAAAGGCTGTCTTCGGGATACTTTCCTCCTGTATCCTAAGTTGATGGTATCCTGATCGCAAATCGATCTTCGAATAAAAGCTTGAGCCTTGCAACTGGTCAAATAGATCATCGATTCTCGGCAAAGGATATCTATTCTTGATGGTCAACTTATTAAGCTCACGGTAGTCTATACACATACGGAAACTACCGTCCTTCTTTTTTGACAAACAGAACCGGAGCTCCCCAAGGTGAGAAGCTTGGTCTGATAAATCCTTTATCCAATAGCTCCTGGAGTTGTGTCGACAACTCCTGCATCTCTGATGGCGCAAGTCTATAGGGTGCCTTGGCTACAGGTGCGGTGCCTAGAACCAAATCAATGTGGAACTCAACTTGCCTTTGAGGCGGTAATCCTGGCAAGTCTTCTGGAAAGACTTCCGGATATTCTCTGACGACAGGAATGTCTTCGATCTTCGGCTCAGCAGCTTTCTTATCCACGATGTGTGCCAAGAATGCAACACATCCCTTTTGTAGGCACTTTCGAGCTTTCAGGCAGCTAATAATTCTTAGAGGCGCATCACGTTCTTCCCCATGAACTACAATCGTTTCTTCATCCGTCAGAGGGATGCGGATGGTCTTCTCATGGCAAACTATCTTGGCCTTGTTACTCGACAGGTAGTAAATCTAGCGTAAACTCGTGCCCTCCTAGTTCAATCACACATCCTCGGACAACTTCACTGGTCTCAACTAGTTTCCCATTTGCTAATTCGATCGAGTATGGAACATCTAACTTACTAGGCGTCAACCCAAGTATTTTCTTAAACTCTAATGACACGAAGCTATAATCGGCACCAGTATCAAACAAAACGGATGCAAAGCGTTGGTTTATAGGGAACGTACCAGTAACAACATTGGGATCCTGGCGCGCTTCCCTCGCCTCAATGTTAAACACTCTTCCGCGGGCTTGATTCAATCCTGGGCAGTTCCTCTTAAAATGCCCAATTTCACCGCAGTTAAAACAACCCATTCTTTGACCATTACCTCATCCATTCCCCGCTTGATTATTGTTTTGATTTCGATTCGCGTCCCCAGCTTGATTTGCATTGTTCCCTCGATTTCCATTGCCTCCATTATTCCCTTGTGGATGATTTCCATTACCACCACGATTATTGTTCCTACTACCAAAACCTCCGTGGCCTCCCCGGCCAACAATAGCCCAGGAAGAATCCTTCAAGTGGCCAAGTTTTCCACAAGCTTCACATACCTTTGGCCTACACCGGCTAGAATGATGACGTTGGCAGGAGTTACACCTGGGATGAGTACCCATATAACCTTTTCCTTTCCTCCCGGCAACGGTTGCAGCTTGGACCGGTGCGCTTGATTCTCCTTTCTTGCCAACACTGCTAGTTCCTTGTTTGAAGTTCGAGAATTTCCTCTTATTCTCGCCAGACGACTCTACGTGAGTCTCTTTCTTCTTTGGTTCTACGTTTGAAAACTTGTTTAAGCGAATGGCCTCCTCAGTAAGAGACACACTCAGATCGATGGCCTCTGTGATTGTTGCAGGCTTGGAAGTAGTGACCATACTCATGATCTGTGGAGCTAAACCCCAGATAAAGCGTTCGATTCGCTTGAATTCCGGTGTAACCATATAAGGTACCACATGCGACAGGTCGTGGAATCTTTGAACGTACTCCGCAATCTTGGGACCATCCATCCTTAAATGCCAGAACTCAGTTTCCAACCTTTGTATCTCAGCACGAGAGCAATACTTCTTTCGCATTAACTCTTTTAACTCAGCCCAGGTCAATGCGTAAGCAGCGGCTTCACCAAGAGTTTGCACTTGTAAGTTCCACCAGGACAGGGCTCCGTCTAAAAATAGCCCAGAAATGTAAGTCACTTGTTGGTCTGGAGCATACTTGCTCATTCGAAGAACAGAGTCTGTCTTTTCGGCCCATCTTACAAAAGCAACAGCACCTCCGGAGCCGTCAAAGTTTACGGGCTTGCAGTCTAAGAACTGCTTGTAAGTGCACCCTGCACATACATTAGAATATACAAATGGTATTAGAAAATGTGCTAAAAGTATCCAATTGTATCGTAGTTTGTCTCAATGACTTAACATTACCATGTGGTGGATTGTTATTGCCGTTGTTCTGTGAGCTGCTTCCGCTGGTTCCTCCGTTTGAGGCTGCATACTGCGCTATGGCGGCAGCAATGATTCCTTGGAGTTCTGCCTCGTTGGCAGGCATGCGCGGATCGCGTTTCGGTGGCATCTTCTAAAAGATGATCGTGTTGGTTAGGTCATAGTAAGTAAAGTGTACGTATGTATTCAACAACATCAACACATAACATCTCATGTTATAAATATATCAACCACATAACATCTCATGTTATAAATAAATCAACCACATAACATCTCATGTTATAGAACATAAACAATAAATCAAACATCACAAATGATGAGAATACTGCGATTGCGCTGTCATAAATCAAGACCACAATGTAAAGTTTACAAGTACATAACTGTATCGTACATCATCAGTGACTAAGGGCCACATCGCCCTAGTCCAAAATATCTAGTCAGTGACAACAACATCAAATATACAGATCGTCAAAAGTCACAATCATCAAAAATGCGGTCTCCAAAAGCTGTGTAGTCTGCACAATCGCGGTCCTCTCATCAAAAGTCTACCCGAGTCGTACAAAATGGCCCTAAGCTGATGGCGGTGGAGGAGGGGGAAAATGAGAAAAGAGTAAACGTCGCATATGAAGCCAGTCCTCCTCCATAGCGCGATGAGCGCGCAGTAAGTATGCGATCTACTGCTCCGGAGTCCAAAAACGAGCAGCAGAATCCGGTGAAAGTGGTCGAGGAGGGTGTGATACGGCAGGTAGAGTCTGGCACTGGCACGGGAGTCGCTGAGCTCTCTCTAGCTCATGTACGCGACGGGTCAGCGCCTCCTGCTGTATCATGAAAGAAACAAGGACATCCTCGGTAGAAGACCCGACATGATATGGGTGATATGGATCCGTCGGTGGCATAATGGGGGGCGTGGTCCAGAGAAACGGCTCACTAGATGGAGCAAAGGATGGCACAGTAAACGGTGCAACACTGGGAACAACAGTGGGGTAAGAAACCTGAGGTACAAACTGATCTCCTCCTGTCATGAAAGGTGAATGACCAAATGGCTGACGAGATGAACCCTCCCCAGGACGTGGGGGAGGTATGTCCTGATGAAACATGATAGGTAAGTCGGTGCGGTAAACACCGGTAGTATGTGTGGGAATCAAAGGAACATCAATAGGATCTGAAACAGGGGCTGTAACGGGTGCCATAGGGGGTGTAATAGGGAACACGAAAGGTGGGTAATCATCTTCATCCTCTATCCACCCATTGTGGGTGTGAGCGTATCGTGGATCAATGTGGGTCGTGAAAGGTGCACGGTCTAACATCACTGGCATAGGATCAGGAAGTGGTGCAACAACAGGATCCTCTAACGCAAGTGGAGCATCAACATGAACATCAACAGCATAATCATCCACCAACTGTGGAACAACAACAGGATGATCATCAACAGGTATATCATCAACCAAAGGAGCAACAGCAGGTGCATCGGCATGAACAGGGTCATGCTCAAATGCGGAGTCAGGAGCAACACCTGGCTCAGGGGCCACGACCGGCTCCGGATCAACAAACTCCATCTCAAAATCAGCTGGATCAGCAAACATAGGCTCGACAGGGGCTACAGGATCCTCCAAATGCTGGTCTAAGTGTACGAACTCAATGTCCTGGTCTGGATCAAAGCCAGGTGGAAAAATAGGATCTGAATCATCATCAGCATCATGATCGAACTCAAAGTTGTGCGCAGGAACAGGTGCAGCGGATGACGCCATATCCGGGTCGTCGTCGTGTGAGTGGTGCTGTACTCCCTGTGTGTGCGAAGGTACGGATACCACAGACTCAAAGGAGTCTAGAGCAGGTGAATGAACGGGAGCCTCCTCCGCAGGAGCATCAGCAAGGAGTGGGATATCACCGGCAGCAATATGGGCCTCGCCCTCAAGTGGGTCCTCCTCAAACAAGTCGACATCGTCGTCAGAGACAACGTCGAGGGGCATATCAACAACGGGATAAGCGGCAAGGGGTATAGGAGCAGGGATCTCCACGAGTGGTAAATCCCCAACAAGATGGCCATCCGCAGGCTCTGCTATGACATCTGGCAGCGCAAAGGGCTAAAAGTCATCATCATCCGTGCTGGTCGTATCGGAAGTATACACCTCATGCTCTGATGAAACTATGTCGTCTGATACTATGGCCATGGGATATGTAGTGTCTGACTCTCCAGTATCTGATGAAGGCATGATGTCTGTAACACAAACACAAACATGCACAAATAATCAATCATATAATCAAATAAGCATGATAGTCACCAATAAGCAATCAAGTAATTCTCCTAGTCCCACTAGTCTAACCTCCCAGCCTCTCAGACTGACCTCCTAGTCCCACTAGACTATCCTCCCAGCCTCTCAGACTGACTCCCTGGTCCCCCGACCAGAACCTCCCCAGCCACCCGGCTGAATCTCCCCAACCACCCGGCTGAATCCCTGGTCTCCCGACCAACCAAAAATTCTAACAAATATGCTCAACTTTTGTTTTGTAAAATGTTTTGGTGGCCTGGATCTGGACGTAGTGTATGCAATGTAAAAATGTTTTCGTGAGAGCCCTAGTGATCATAGTCTAGACTCGAGAAGGAATCTTAGTTCGCTATGATCAGAGCTCTGATACCAAGCTGTCACACCCTGGCTTTGCGGAAGCGTGGGTTTATTATGGTGTGACTTCTCAATACCATAGCTTAATCACAACAAAGCTATATGAAAATAATACCATGAAGATCATCCGTTGATTTAAGTTTCAAAAGTAAAATACCACAACATTGTTTAAAGTTGACACATGCAACGAGTTACAACCCATAAAAATATTGTTCATACGACATAACCATAAACATAAAATAGACTCCGTTTAAGACTTGCGACTCGTCCAGGTAAAAGTCACAATCCCTAAACGTGGATGACCTCATAACTCTTACGCAGCGCGAAAACGTAGCATACTTCGCAAGATCCTAATTCCCTGAAATACATGTAAGTTGAAAAGTCAACATAAAGTTGAGCGAGTTCATGTAAAGTGAGTATGTAAAACCTTTGTAAGTATAAAATCCGTGGTATGTAGCAAATAAGGAAATAAAGAGATCACCAATGGTTTGCAAGGCCATTGATATGTGTGAAGTGCAGTAGCAAGACTCAAACCTAGCGGATTTTGCGTCGGGCTCAAAGTCACCCCGAGGTCCGTTCTGCTGGGCCTGGGGTTGGGGTTGGGGTTGGGCTCGCTACACCCAGATAGATCTACCGCTTACGACCCTCGGTCCTACAATGAGGATTAATGGCCTCCAGTTCCCGCCTACCCACTCACATGATCTAAGTAGTAACCCTCCTTACGCTAACCATACCATGTAAAAAGTACTTGTAATCATTGTAACATGTATTTCACCCCCGAAGTATAAAAACTGAAAAACAGTTAAGAGAAAAGGGGGACATGAACTCACTGAAGTGCGTCTCGAAATAGTATCTCCCAATCTACCTGCTGCGTGACGACCTACACGTACTAACTTCTATTAGACGGACGGCCGTGCCTTGGCTTAAGGTTTAATGTTCTTGGGGAAATAGTTAGACAACTATTTCGTATTTACACTTCGTAATTATTTATAGTTATATTCCTTCTCAAGGATGGGGGTTTTAATACACGTGCGTTTTTGTAATTCCAAGAATATATCACTAAGTCTCACTTAAAATATATTTTTATTCATTTGTCTAAAATTCTATACCTCCAAAATATACATATTTTTCCCAAAAATATTATATTTTATTC
Source organism: Helianthus tuberosus (assembly GCA_030545235.1). NCBI lineage: Eukaryota > Viridiplantae > Streptophyta > Magnoliopsida > Asterales > Asteraceae > Helianthus > Helianthus tuberosus. The sequence continues at coordinate 89,196,766 of CM060411.1, forward strand.
CATACGATTCCCAAAATAATATTTTGTCAAAATACACATTTAAGAGTATTTTCCGAAAAATACGTAAGTTACATTTTACAGTTCGTGTGGTAATAATAATACCGGTGTACTTAAATATTTATTTGTGATAGCGTTGGTATTATTTTGGAGTCGTGCTTTCCCAATGTATTCCATTTATATTATTTTTACTCTAAAAATAATATACGAAAATTCGACCAATGGTAAATGATTATCCCAGCTACCACCCAAATCCATTACACATGCTCTCAGCATATCCTCCGATGTCTGAATAGTTCTTTCACTTTGCCCATCAGTTTGCGGATGAAATGCAGTACTTAGGTTCAATTACGAGCCAAAAGCTTCTTGGAAGGATTGCCAAATCCTTGATACAAATCTCCCATCTCTATCAGAGATGATCGAGAGAGGCACTCCATGACGTGCAACAATCTCTCGCGTGTATATTTCCACAAGTTTACTAGTGTTATCCTTCTCTTTGATTGGCAAGAAATGTGCGGACTTGGTCAGACGGTCAACTATTACCCAAATCATATCATGGCCTCTGGGCGTCTTGGGCAGTTTCGTTATGAAGTCCATTGAAATCTGTTCCCATTTCCACTTGGGAATCTCAGGTTGTTGCAGAAGTCCTGAGGGCTTCTGGTATTCAGCTTTAACCTTGGCGCACGTTAAGCACTTGCCAACATAAACAGCAATATTGCCTTTCATCCTAGGCCACCAATAATAATCCTTAAGATCTTGGTACATTTTATCCGCCCCGGGATGAATAGAGTACCGTGACCTGTGAGCTTCATCAAAAATAACCTTCCTCAAACCGCCAAACAGAGGAACCCAAATCCTTTTCATGAAACGTAAAGTTCCTTCCTCGTTCGTCACCAACTGCTTCTCCATCCCACGGAGATACTCATCTTCAATATTTCTTTCTTTTAAAGCTTCTCTTTGCGCAGCACGAATGCGTAGAGAGAGATCTGTCTGGACAATCATCTCCAAAGCCCTAACCCTTATGGGCTTGATCCTTTCTTTTCGACTTAGGGCGTCGGCGACCACATTCGCCTTCCCTGGATGATACTTGATCTCGCAGTCGTAGTCGTTCAACAATTCGACCCAACGTCTTTGTCTCATATTCAGCTCTTTCTGGTCGAATATGTGCTGCAGACTTTTATGATCCGTAAAGATTGTACATCTCGTACCATACAAATAATGTCTCCAAATTTTCAGCGCAAATACCACTGCGCCTAGCTCTAGATCATGCGTGGTATAGTTCTTTTCATGAACTTTCAACTGGCGTGACGCGTAAGCTATGACCTTCTGGCGTTGCACCAACACGCAACCCAATCCTTGACGTGAGGCGTCACAGTATACCACGAAATCATCAGTTCCTTCTGGTAGCGCTAAGATCGGTGCATTGCAAAGCTTGTCTTTCAGTAACTGGAATGCTTCTTCCTGTTTGATTCCCCAATCAAACTTCTTATCTTTCTGTGTGAGCGCGGTCAAAGATTGAGCGATCTTAGAAAAATCTTCAATGAACCTTCGATAATAACCAGCCAAACCCAAGAATTGTCGAATCTCGGTTGGCGTCTTTGGGGTCTCCCAACTCTTGATCGCCTCGATCTTTGTGGGATGAACATGGATTCCATTTCCATTAACCACATGTCCAAGGAATTGGACTTCACGCAGCCAGAATTCGCACTTCGAGAACTTGGCGTATAATTTCTCCTTCTTAAGTAGCTCTAGAATAGCTCTTAAGTGCTGTTCGTGCTCGTCCTTTGTCTTCGAATAAATCAAAATATCGTCTATGAACACAATCACAAATTTATCCAAGTATGGCTTGCAGACTCGGTTTATTAGGTCCATGAAAACTGCAGGTGCGTTTGTTAGCCCAAACGGCATAACTAGGAACTCGTAGTGTCCATAACGAGTCCTAAAGGCTGTCTTCGGGATACTTTCCTCCTGTATCCTAAGTTGATGGTATCCTGATTGCAAATCAATCTTCGAATAAAAGCTTGAGCCTTGCAACTGGTCAAATAGATCATCGATTCTCGGCAAAGGATATCTATTCTTGATGGTCAACTTATTAAGCTCACGGTAGTCTATACACATACGGAAACTACCGTCCTTCTTTTTGATAAACAGAACCGGAGCTCCCCAAGGTGAGAAGCTTGGTCTGATAAATCCTTTATCCAATAGCTCCTGGAGTTGTGTCGACAACTCCTGCATCTCTGATGGCGCAAGTCTATAGGGTGCCTTGGCTACAGGTGCGGCGCCTGGAACCAAATCAATGTGGAACTCAACTTGCCTTTGAGGCGGTAATCCTGGCAAGTCTTCTGGAAAGACTTCCGGATATTCTCTGACGACAGGAATGTCTTCGATCTTCGGCTCAGCAGCTTTCTTATCCACGATGTGTGCCAAGAATGCAACACATCCCTTTTGTAGGCACTTTCGAGCTTTCAGGCAGCTAATAATTCTTAGAGGCGCATCACGTTCTTCCCCATGAACTACAATCGTTTCTTCATCCGTCAGAGGGATGCGGATGGTCTTCTCATGGCAAACTATCTTGGCCTTGTTTCTCGATAGCCAATCCATTCCCACTACCACATCAAAGCTTCCCAACTCGACAGGTAGTAAATCTAGCGTAAACTCGTGCCCTCCTAGTTCAATCACACATCCTCGGACAACTTCACTGGTCTCAACTAGTTTCCCATTTGCTAATTCGATCGAGTATGGAACATCTAACTTACTAGGCGTCAACCCAAGTATATTCTTTAACTCTAATGACACGAAGCTATAATCGGCACCAGTATCAAACAAAACGGATGCAAAGCGTTGGTTTTTAGGGAACGTACCAGTAACAACATTGGGATCCCGGCGCGCTTCCCTCGCCTCAATGTTAAACACTCTTCCGCGGGCTTGATTCAATCCTGGGCAGTTCCTCTTAAAATGCCCAATTTCACCGCATATAAAACAACCCATTCTTTGACCATTACCTCCTCCGTTCCCCGCTTGATTATTGTTTTGATTTCAATTTGCGTCCCCAGCTTGATTTGCATTGTTCCCTCGATTTCCATTGCCTCCATTATTCCCTTGTGGATGATTTCCATTACCACCACGATTATTGTTCCTACTACCAAAACCTCCTTGGCCTCCCCGGCCAGCACTAGCCCAGCAAGAATCCTTCAAGTGGCCAAGTTTTCCACAAGCTTCACATACCTTTGGCCCACACCGGCCAGAATGATGACGTTGGCAGGAGTTACACCTGGGATGAGTACCCATATAACCTTTTCCTTTCCTCCCGGCACCGGTTGCAGCTTGGACCGGTGCGCTTGATTCTCCTTTCTTGCCAACACTGCTAGTTCCTTGTTTGAAGTTCGAGAATTTCCTCTTATTCTCGCCAGACGACTCTACGTGAGTCTCTTTCTTCTTTGGTTCTACGTTTGAAAACATGTTTAAGCGAATGGCCTCCTCAGTAAGAGACACACTCAGATCGATGGCCTCTGTGATTGTTGCAGGCTTGGAAGTAGTGACCATACTCATGATCTGTGGAGCTAAACCCCAGATAAAGCGTTCGATTCGCTTGAATTCCGGTGTAACCATATAAGGTACCACATGCGACAGGTCGTGGAATCTTTGAACGTACTCCGCAATCTTGGGACCATCCATCCTTAAATGCCAGAACTCAGTTTCCAACCTTTGTATCTCAGCACGAGAGCAATACTTCTTTCGCATTAACTCTTTTAACTCATCCCAGTTCAATGCGTAAGCAGCGGCTTCACCAAGAGTTTGCACTTGTAAGTTCCACTAGGACAGGGCTCCGTCCAAAAATAGCCCAGAAATGTAAGTCACTTGTTGGTCTGGAGCACACTTGCTCATTCGAAGAACAGAGTCTGTCTTTTCAGCCCATCTTACAAAAGCAACAGCACCTCCGGTGCCGTCAAAGTTTACGGGTGATGTGGGGTAAAATACACATATTTGTCCGGTGTAAATTGTATAATTATTGTATAGATTTTATTTGTTTTTATTTAGTTTTTAGTGTTATATTATATTATATTGTGTTTTGGCAGGTCCTGGTGCAAATAGAGCGAAAAAGAGTAATAAGGAACTATCTAGCTAGTTGAGCAGAGTAGAACGCCAGAGACCGAATTAAAATTGCTGCTATTTTTCTTGAGTGAGTCGAGGCCACTATCTCTATTTTGTAAGCTCGAAGGACCATAAATGCAAAAGAGCTTAAATGAAAAATTAATTGTGAAGCATTTTAAAAATGGAGGGACTATAAGTGCACAAATGAGTGAAACATAGAATTAATTCCCAAAAGTCATCACAACTAACAGTGAATTGTGAATTGGGTGTTGCTAAATGCAGTCCTCTTTTTTCTAAATTTTACTAGATATACTCCCTCCCTTAAGTTTTTAAATAAATACAATCAAACCTTTTATTTTGTATTTTTCTAAATTTCATCCACTTTAAGTTTTTAAACAATTCAAATTCAAAAAGATAATAAAATAATGTAACCAAAACTTATTATCGCTGCATTCATGAAAACAAAATTTATTTGAATTAATTTGTATATCGTTTTTTGATTGCTAACCAATATTAATCTGCATAATATTTATTTAATTTGATTCACTTCATGAAAACAAGAAACTTCGAAATCCATACCAAATTGTATTTTACATGGATTTGATTGTTTAAAAATATTTGAATTTTTAATAATTTAATTCTTGTTCTAATTAAACTTATATTCAACTACACATACGTAACCTATTTAAATTAGGGATGTGCTTAGTGTCAGTGTTGGTATTGGTACTGAATGTACTAAATCTGAAAATGTCAAAATTGAATACGGGTACCGATATCGAAAATTCGAAATGATAGTTTCTTAGCAATCAAACTACGAGAATGTATAATTTTGCATAAATCAATCGAGTATTAGTATATATGTTTATATAAATATGTTTACGTAACAACATTTGTTTTATATGTATACCCAAATAGTTTTCTTTTAAAATAAAATGAATTTAGTATTACTACACACCAGGTGGTCTCATATTTGACTTTTCCTTTTATTTCTACTTTTTTTTTACTTTTATAAAACCTACATCTACTTTAAGTTTTTAAATATTAAAAAAAATTAATTAAATCATATAACCAAGTCTTTTCTAAAATTTATAAACATTTCTAAAAAACTAATTATATAACCAAAGCAAAGGAACTGGTTGCATCCGTAAGAGCTATAACATATTAATGGTTTCTTTTGAACAGGATAGCAGCAATTAGGTTATCTGTGGCTATATGGGAAGTGCTTCCGGAATCCGGACTGCAATTCAATTATTTATGTATTGAAATAGAAATAAAAATAAGTTTAATAGGGATGAATTTTGACAACTTTAAAACTATTATTTTTAAAAAGGGTGTGTAACTAGTAAAAATGGGGGTGTATTTAGTATACCCCTTGTGAATTTAGTGAATTGTGAATTTGATGTTGACCGAGTAGAGTTTTGGTGACCAAATGTTTTATTTATCTATGGACTGGATATACATGAGCCCAGCAAAATGCTCTCAACTGTCATCGCCTTTGTTAGTATTTTGGGCCCAACTATTGGCGCAAGAGGATACCTACGGAAATTGTAGGGACTTATAATTGGTAAGATACATACATCAAAAAAGGGGGACGGCACAACATCAGACGGAAGGCATAGGCATAGGAGGGACGCACGAAGACATCAGTAGCAATGCGCGGATAGGAATCATCGGGTACGAGTTCGGGAGCATTCGGAGTGAAGCATTCGGGTTTAATCTTCCCGTCTTTTCTCGTTTCGTTTAATTCCAACTTGTTTCATGATGAATTCTGTTATGTTTAAGATTTTTATGATGTTTGAAACCATGATTATTGGCTAAACGTTTAAGCCGCCTAGACTTGATGAATGGATTAATATAAAGATTTTACGGTTTTTGTTATTTGCATGATTGTTATGGGTGATTGTGTTTAGTAAGAGGTTTGATTTAATGGTTTGATGTGTATGCGTACTTTGAATTGGTTCATTGTTATTACTTGCTTCATATGATTCTTTTTGACGGTCTATATCACAACATAGAGTCATATTAGGGTTTAGGGTTTCGGTGAGTGTCTATATCACGTTAGAAAACCTTCACTCGTTAGGGAGAATTGCGCAATAACCTCTAGAAGTAAGTGGTAATAATTTGCTAAGTCTTAGTGTTCTACTAGTCCTAATACCTGGGAAGTGAGGGGCTATTGGTAGGTCTTACCCGGCGAATTGCTTTAGATAGGCCTTGGGAAAGGTTATGTCTTGGTTTACCTGTCGGTCTTATTAGTCTATCAAGTCAAATTAATTACTTCAAATTACCCTAGATCTAGGATTGGGAAAGAATATGTCAACATTAGGGTACTTACACAATAATTAGACAACTGGGAAGAAGTCTAATAACCGGTAGAATTAACGGCCTAGGTAGTTTCACAGGTTTCTCCTTGAGAAGGGTCGAGGGGCCTCGTTGGTTCTTAATAGGTTTAGTATTTTAAGATCCCGGTTCCATAACTCGTGCATTTAACTTAATTGGTAATCTCTTAAAAACAATCCAGGATTCTAGTCTAGGTGGTCCTGTTCTCATATAAGAAAAGTCCACAGTCGTCATTCGTCTTTAGTCTAGCTCTAGTTTAAATTAGCAGTTTAATATAGATTTCTTTAGTTTTTCAGTAACCCCCCAATCAACAGTTAGAGTCCGTGTCAGTCTAGGTCTAGATAGAGTCTAATTAGCGTAATTAGAGAGTCTCATGGGTTCGATACTCGGACTTACTTAGGCTATACTGCATTGACCGGTACACTTGCCGGTGGTGTGGTCTAGGTTTTAGAGAGTCTGTTTTTTATAAATTTAAAACTTAGAGTGTCTAATTTAGGGTTAGAATTAGTTAGTTTAATTAGACCACTTTTAGCACATCAAGTTTTTGGCGCCGTTGCCGGGGACTCTTGGTAATTGCGTTCATTAGCTTTGATAGATTTACTTGACAAATACGTGCTACGTGTTTACTTTGTTTTTTGTCTTTTATTTTCATTTTGAGTCGTAGTGACTATTGTTTGCTTTTCTTGTGTTCAGGTTTTTGCTTGTAGTGGATGCCACATATGCGCTCGCACGGACCACCACCACCAGTCAAGCAGTCATCATCTCAATTGGGCCAAGGCCCACATGTTACTTCTACATCCTCTTCTCGTTTCCCCAACTTTGATTCCATCCCGTTACCCACCCCACCTCCCACACCACCACATTTGCCAAACCATTCACCTAAAACCTCACCTAAGGTTTCCCCACCCGATAGCCCTACTTCTAGTACCTCTAGCAATCCAGCAAACTTAGAACCAATGGCAAACCCTAGGCAAACCGTCCATCAGCAAGCCACTCAGGATTTCACCGGCCTTGCTTCACCCATCACCGTCCCACCCATAGTTAACGACAATTCATGGCAGATTCCATCTTATGCCATGCAGGCTATCACCAATACCATCCAATTCCATGGCCGAGACGATGAGGACGCCCCGACCCACATAAACCGTTTCTCTCGTATGCTAGCTACCTTTAACCTTCACGGTGCACCCAACGATGCCACCTACCTACAGCTTTTCCCATTCTCATTAGCCGGCCGTGCGGCTACTTGGTTGGACTCTCAACCAACCGGCACCTTCACCACATGGGCGGGGCTTCGTCAAGCCTTTTTGAACAAATATTTCCCGCCCGCTAAAGCCTCACGTCTTAGGGACCAAATCCACTCCTTTCGCATGGAGCCCGACGAGCCTTACTACCTTGCTTGGGAGCGTTTCCAAAACCTTTGTGCTCGTTGCTCCCAGCATGGTCTTTCCGATTGGGCTTTATGTGAGAAATTTTATAACGGTCTCACCCAAGAGACTCGAGATAGGTTCGATACTAATGCAGGGGGGCATATGATGGGTATTCTTACAGTTTCTGAGTGTTTAGAGCGTTTTGAGGCATTTGCCCAGTCTCAATCTCAATCGCGAGCCGATCAGCGGTATCAAAGTGGTAATTCAAATACCACTACTAGTGCACCAGCCCGTGGGGTGAACCATGTCACTATGGACCCTAGTTTGGCCGTTGTGTTGGAAAACATGACTCGAGAGCTCTAGGAGATTAGAGCTAAGGTAGATAAGTGTGAGTTTTGCCGAGGGGGTCACGACACGAGTGCGTGTCCATTACTTGTTGGTGAGGAGCAGGTTGATTTTGTAGGAGGAGGTTTCGTTAGAGGTCAATCTAGTGGGTTTGGTAATAATTTTGGTTCGGGTTGGCGTAATGATAATAATAATAATTTTGCTAATAACAACAATTTTCGCTCAAATGGACCCCCTGGTTTTCAAATAGCTCAAAATCCAAATAGAGGGCTAGGTTCACTCTTTGGTGGGGGTTCAAATGGGCAGGTCAAGGATGGGGGGTCAAATAATCAGGTTCAAACAGGTCAGGGTTCAAGTTTTGATTTAGGGGGCATCATAGAAAGAATGGAGGCTATGATGAGCCAGCTAGTTGTTAGGGATCAAACCACCCAAAAGAAACTTAGCGAACATGACCTTATGCTTAAGAATCACCAAGCTGCTTTCCAAGACCTTCAAAGGGTTGTGGGTGATATGTCTAGGAAGTTAGAAGAGAGATTACCCGGTCAGCTTGCGGGTAACACCCAACCTAACCCGAATGGTCATGTAAAAGCCATTACCGCTCGTAGTGGCAGAACAGTAGGGAACCCGAGTGTAGAGGAGAGAGTAGTTGATGAGGATGGAGATATTGTAGATGAAGAGATAGAGATGGAGGCTCCCGGCAAAGTGCAAAAGAGGCTAAGCCCAGCAAGTACCGCACAGCCCGGTGAGTCTCAAAGTGAGAAGAAAGTTGAAAGAACCCCCATAGACATTAGACCTTCACCCTATGTGAATCATGCGTATGTTCCGTTTCCCTCACGTCTTAAGAACCAAAAATACTCAAGGGAATATGGGCAATTCTTAGACATCTTCAAGCAATTAAAGATTAATCTTCCGTTTATCGAGGCACTCCAATCGATGCCTAAGTATGCAAAATTCTTGAAAGATCTTCTTAGGAACAAAGAGAAGTTAGGGGAGTTGTCGAATGTCCCATTGCATGGAGGGTGTTCGGCCATTGTTTCAAATAAGCTTCCCGAAAAGCTTACCGATCCCGGTGTTTTTACCATTCCTTGTCTATTCGGTAGTAACACGAATACTAGAGCCTTAGCCGACCTAGGTGCTAGCATCAATTTGATGCCCTTTTCGCTCTACGAGAAGCTAGACTTAGGCGAGCTTTCACCTACCCGAATGACATTATCCTTAGCTGATAGGTCCGTGAAACACCCGAGGGGCATAGTTGAGAATTTGCTTATTAAGGTTGATAAGTTTGTTTTTCCGGCCGATTTCGTCATTCTCGACATGGAAGCCGATGAAAACGTACCGTTAATTTTAGGACGCCCGTTCTTGAACATCGCTAAAGCTCTCATAGATGTCTCTTTAGGCACCATCACACTTAGAGCGGGCGAGGAATCAGTAGTTTTTAAGGTTATGAATTCGAAAGGGCCTAGTGATAGAGTGGATGCGGTATCGTTAGTGGGGGAGTGTGAGAAGGATGAGAGAGATGAGGAGAAGGTGGTGAGTGGTCCGAGTCTAGAGAAAGTAATAGGACTCAAGTGTGGGGACCCACCGGATAGGAGAGTAGAGGAATTAGAGGAGAGAGTGGTGCGTTTAGAATCTAAGATAGAGACACTAAGCAAAGCTCAGTGTGGGGATAGATTTCGATATGACGAGTCTAGATTCAAACCGCCAAATGAGGAGTTGAGAGGTTATGAGAGAGGTAAGAGTGTTTGGGTTGATTCGGGCAATAAGTATAATGGTGCTACAGCCCGTGAGTGTGTGTTTGGAGGTGAGCTGCATCACTATGATCCTCCATAAGTATGTGAAAAGTTGAAATCCCAAGTGTAGAGTTTGTACCGTTTGTATTTTCATTAATTTTTCGTATTTTATAGTAGCTAACGGTCGTTTTTTGTAGTTTTTCGGGTCCTTGTTTGTGTTTTGAGTCATTTGCAGGAGTATATCACCGAGGATTTGCAGGAAATTTCGAGAAAAATAAGGCTTCAGGTAAGTTTTTATACTTAGAAAAATTTCGGTTGGTTTTTGAGAGGTTTGGGAAAAACATCAAATTTTTCTAAGGCATTGAAAGAAAAAAATTAGATGCTTTCTGTTAAAAACGGCCTCTGGCACCCCGCTACCCACTTATAAACAATTCTTCTCGCCCGGGCCAGCACGTATGGCAATTATTCGGAAATAGGTAACGTGGTGGCGGGCCGCCACCCACCTCCTCATCTGGTGGCGCCCCGCCAGACAACATATCTGCAGATTTAATTAATTCAAACCCACAAGTTTCACTTCTAACCTAACCTTCTTCCCCACTTCGCCTAACCGTATCCCTCTATCTTACCCACCACCCCATATTTCTTCCCCACTCATCCCGTAAACCCTTCTAACCCAATATATTATCCACTGATACACCACCATAACCACCTTTCTTCCCTACCCATTTGCTGTAACCCCTCTGCATCACGATAACCCCCACCTGTTACACAACTCACCTACCCTCTACATAGCCGATACCCTCAACCGAACTCCACACCTCACCGATAACCTTCACCCTCAATCTACATCACCGGTAACCCTTTAAACCTCCACAATCACTCGTAACCCCTACACCCTTAACATTCAGTCGCCTTAACATCAACCACTCTCATCATTCAAGTTTCGGTTTTTTATTGTGGAGTCAAAGCAAAAACCGAAAAATCTTTCTATTTCTTCGTGTTTCTAACGAATCCAAGGTATGTTTTCCTGCAAAGCTTTTCTTGTATTTTAGTTTAGTAGTCGAGTAGTCTGTTTGGTTTGTTTATTGAGTCGAGTTAGTGAGGTCTCTGTCTGCAGTCGTGTCCGTTTAGGTCTGAGTTCAGTCCGGTGTAGTGGTCGGATCAGGTGGGTGTGTGTCGTTTCAATCCAGTCTGTGTTGGAGTCCGGTCATGTGTTCTGAGTGGGTTCTAATCAGTCAGTTGTCTCTTTTGTGGTGTGTCGAGTAGTGTCGGGTCTCAGCTGGTGTTTGTGATGTGTTGAGTCTGTTGAGTCAAGTCAAAGAAGTTTCGAGTCACGTCTGTGATTTGTTGAATCTTTTGGTTCGTTTCAGCGTAGTGTCTGGTCAGTCGTCCCTGAGTCAAGTGCTTGTAAGTAGGTGTTTTGAGTCATGTTTAGGTCGAGTGCTTGTCGGGTCGAGTAGGTCCTGTGGTCAGTTTTGTGTGTGTCGATTCGGTAGAATCATGTCTCGGGTCAAATATCAGTCAGTTTTAGGTCAGTTGTTGGTCGTAGAGTGAGTCGAATTGAGTCTTTGTCCAGTCAACTGTCGGTCCTGGTGCGTTATTGAGCCGCTAATAGGTTGAATAGAGTCCGTTGTGTTGAGTTGTTCGAGTCGGTATCCTGTGTTTCTGTTTAGGGCCAGCACATTGTGTCGAATCCATAGTCTTTGGTTGGGTCTTGTGTGTGTGTGTTGAGTTGCGTCATGTAGTTGTTTTGTCATGGGATTGCGGAATGGCTCGGGTTGGGGCATAATGGTTATATTTGGTAGAAGTTAAGTGTGGGATTTCTTGTTTTGCACTTGACTATTGGGATTGGATTTGCTAGTCGGGTTGGTGTTTAATGTCGGTTTGCTTGATATTTGATTGATTTGGTGTGATACATTGAATTGAAGCTCCGCTTTTGCGCATTGAAACTACGTTTTTGCATACGAAGAAACTTCCTTTCATTAGGCGGAATCTTTCGACGTTAAAATTTCTTTTCAAAACAACTACAAGGTAACTACATTTAAAGCGCGAATTGGACTTCAATGTCATTGTTCGGCACTTTGGCTCTTAATTGGGACAATTAAAAGTGCCGAAGGGGGGTAGTGTACATTGAGTCTACTTTAGTGTTTTCGCGTCGTCTTTGTGTCGTTTAGCATAGTTTGAGTAGTGTTTAGTATTGCTTGGGTTTACTTGCACGTACAAGTGGTTTGAACTCGCCCGTACTCAATCTCCATTCGGGCGAGTTTAGCCACCACTTAGCAATTGTAAAAAAAAGTAGCCCGGTTGTTTCAGCCGCGAACGAAATGCTATACGGCTAATCTTTAGAATAAAAAAATAATAATAATAATAATAAAAAAAAAAAATAAATAAATAAATAAAAATTTAAAAATTCAAAAAAATTATAAAATCTGAAAATACCAAAAACAGTTGTTATTTACTGATTGTCTGCTTGTTTTGGCTTGAAATTTATCTGTTTTACAGGCATGGCTAGTAGTTCAAGGAGCAGGAGGGCCCCAACTGGTGCTGGTGCGGGAGTTGATCCGGAGTCTCCAGTTCAGGTGGTTGGAGAGCAGCTGGGCAGCAGGAGTAGTGTAGGGATGGCAAGGTAGATTGTGTTAGCCGCTTTCGTTCGCGTGTCCGAGATTAGAGTTGTTTGCTGAGCGCGTTTCGAATTGGAGGGCTTATGTGGAAACGACTGGCACTTTGACAGTCTCACATACTCAGCTAAGTCGTTTCCCTTTTTGTTGTTGTATTTATTTTTTCTATTTCGTTTGCAGTTTCTATTTTTAGGTAGTTGTTGAGTCGTATTTTCGTTCTTGCATTAGGGACAATGCAATCTCTAAGTGTGGGGATGAGATACTTGTAAATATTTGAGTCATAAATATAAAAAAATAAAAATCAAAAAAATTGAAAAATTGAAAAAAAAAATTGAAAAAAAATCAGAAAAATGTCTTTCGAATAAAAAGAGAAGTTTGGGTGCAAAGCGGAAAATGATAGAAAAGATGAATTTTTGCTCGGGTTCGAATAATAATAATATGAGATTATAATAAACCGAGTTTGCGTCTAGTTTGGGATATGTGGATAGGCCCGGGTTTGGTTTTAAGTCCCTTTGAGCTAATATACCTTAATTGTCGGTCTGCTAGTGGGTTTTCGCCTGGGAAATATGGGAAATTAAAACTGCCAATAATAGTATAAGGGGCACCGTTATAAGTTAAAACCGTTAGAGTTTGTGATCTTGCGAAAAAAGAAAAAAAAATAAAATAAAAAGTGAGCTAGAAACTAAATGAAAGTAACACAGGTCTATGTAATCCGAGTTGGGGATAGCGACTCTACAGCCGGAATGCCTCTGGGATGTGTGAAATCGACTTGCCGAATAAAAGTACCGAAACCTAAGTAATCTGTGGTTGGGGATAGCGACTCTACAGCCGGAATACCTCTTGGTTAAGGAAAGCATCGTCTAGACTCACGAAAGAAAAAAAAAAAAAAAAAAAAAGAGCAAAAAGCAAAGCAAAAAATAGAAAAAAAAAAATGGAAAAAAAAAGTTGATTGTAAACTCTCTTGGTTTTGATATAAGACGGTTAGGAATTGGTCCAGTGATCGTTCTTTTAGCCCTATAAGCTTGAGGCGGGAGTAGGTGGACCGTTGATTCTAGCGTGAGTCCCTAGGTAGATTGACCGCACTTAAATTAAAATCACATGATAAGGGCTTAGGACCGGACTTGGGTTTAAAAAAAAGGGTAGTTGCACGGTACCCCTGACCGCGGAAGGGGTCTCCCTTCCCAGTTCACCACCCGACAAGGATCCCTGGCGGCAAATACCCATAGCCATCAAAGAGGGGTAAGAAACATGTTTCAAACCCGAGACCTCGAGTGTCCTCGGTCCGGCTTAAAGCGGGTGTCGGTGGCCACCAAAGTGGCACTAATGGGAATTGAACTTGGGTCTCCATTGGAGAACCCAAGTCACTCCACCACTAGGCCACTTGTGGTGGTTCGGACTTGGGTTTAAGGGGACAAGTATATTCGCAATCGCGGCTAACGCAAGCTTTGGTTTTAATAAAATATAAATATGTTTTTGACTCAAGTGATTATTCATCTCTGATTCCGTTTTGCATAATTCTTTTTCGGGGACGAAAAAAGAGTAAGTGTGGGGATATTTGATGTGGGGTAAAATACACATATTTGTCCCGTGTAAATTGTATAATTATTGTATAGATTTTATTTGTTTTTATTTAGTTTTTAGTGTTATATTATATTATATTGTGTTTTGGCAGGTCCTGGTGCAAATAGAGCGAAAAAGAGTAATAAGGAACTATCTAGCTAGTTGAGCAGAGTAGAACGCCAGAGACCGAATTAAAATTGCTGCTATTTTTCTTGAGTGAGTCGAGGCCACTATCTCTATTTTGTAAGCTCGAAGGACCATAAATGCAAAAGAGCTGAAATGAAAAATTAATTGTGAAGCATTTTAAAAGTGGAGGGACTATAAGTGCACAAATGGGTGAAACATAGAATTAATTCCCAAAAGTCATCACAACTAACAGTGAATTGTGAATTTGATGTTGACCGAGTAGAGTTTTGGTGACCAAATGTTTTATTTATCTGTGGACTGGATATACATGAGCCCAGCAAAATGCTCTCAACTGTCATCGCCTTTGTTAGTATTTTGGGCCCAACTATTGGCGCAAGAGGATACCTACGGAAATTGTAGGGACTTATAATTGGTAAGATACATACATCAAAAAAGGGGGACGGCACAACATCAGACGGAAGGCATAGGCATAGGAGGGACGCACGAAGACATCAGTAGCAACGCGCGGATAGGAATCATCGGGTACGAGTTCGGGAGCATTCGGAGTGAAGCATTCGGGTTTAATCTTCCCGTCTTTTCTCGTTTCGTTTAATTCCAACTTGTTTCATGATGAATTCTGTTATGTTTAAGATTTTTATGATGTTTGAAACCATGATTATTGGCTAAACGTTTAAGCCGCCTAGACTTGATGAATGGATTAATATAAAGATTTTACGGTTTTTGTTATTTGCATGATTGTTATGGGTGATTGTGTTTAGTAAGAGGTTTGATTTAATGGTTTGATGTGTATGCGTACTTTGAATTGGTTCATTGTTATTACTTGCTTCATATGATTCTTAGTGACGGTCTATATCACAACATAGAGTCATATTAGGGTTTAGGGTTTCGGTGAGTGTCTATATCACGTTAGAAAACCTTCACTCTTTAGGGAGAATTGCGCAATAACCCCTAGAAGTAAGTGGTAATAATTTGCTAAGTCTTAGTGTTCTACTAGTCCTAATACCTGGGAAGTGAGGGGCTATTGGTAGGTCTTACCCGGCGAATTGCTTTAGATAGGCCTTGGGAAAGGTTATGTCTTGGTTTACCTGTCGGTCTTATTAGTCTATCAAGTCAAATTAATTACTTCAAATTACCCTAGATCTAGGATTGGGAAAGAATATGTCAACATTAGGGTACTTACACAATAATTAGACAACTGGGAAGAAGTCTAATAACCGGTAGAATTAACGGCCTAGGTAGTTTCACAGGTTTCTCCTTGAGAAGGGTCGAGGGGCCTCGTTGGTTCTTAATAGGTTTAGTATTTTAAGATCCCGGTTCCATAACTCGTGCATTTAACTTAATTGGTAATCTCTTAAAAACAATCCAGGATTCTAGTCTAGGTGGTCCTGTTCTCATATAAGAAAAGTCCACAGTCGTCATTCGTCTTTAGTCTAGCTCTAGTTTAAATTAGCAGTTTAATATAGATTTCTTTAGTTTTTCAGTAACCCCCCAATCAACAGTTAGAGTCCGTGTCAGTCTAGGTCTAGATAGAGTCTAATTAGCGTAATTAGAGAGTCTCATGGGTTCGATACTCGGACTTACTTAGGCTATACTGCATTGACCGGTACACTTGCCGGTGGTGTGGTCTAGGTTTTAGAGAGTCTGTTTTTTATAAATTTAAAACTTAGAGTGTCTAATTTAGGGTTAGAATTAGTTAGTTTAATTAGACCACTTTTAGCACATCAACGGGCTTGCAGTCTAAGAACTGCTTGTAAGTGCACCGTGCACATACATTAGAATATACAAATGGTATTAGCAAACGTGCTAAAAGTATCCAATTGTATCGTAGTTTGTCTCAATGACTTAACATTACCATGTGGTGGATTGTTATTGTCGTTGTTCTGTGAGCTGCTTCCGCTGGTTCCTCCGTTTGACGCTGCATACTGTGTCACACCCTGTCTTTTGCGGAAGCGTATGATGTGTGACTAGCTTGTTATCATTGCATTCAATCGTAATAAACAACTACATGATCAAAACGATGTTCATCCGTTCATGAAAATTTGAGTATTACAAACACTTGTTATTTAAGTTTTCAAAACACGACCTTTGACAAGGTTACAATTCAACAAAAGTGGATGACATCTAAACTTGTAGTCTACTTCTAGTTACGACACTTGCGCCCAAGATCCATCATGTCACCTGAAATACATGTAATTTTGGAAAACATCAACATAAAGTTGAGCGAGTTCATGCGTCTTGTATATCTTGTATGAAAACATAGTTTGTAACCTCTACAAATCAAGTATTCATTGTATAAATCACGTTTTCTTGTGTACACCACGTACTAAATGAGTGTTTGAGCAAGGACATTAAGGCATGTGAGGACATAGGGAGCTTTAGTATTTTCTCCTTTCACTGTGTCGATTTTCCCTCGACTGTGTCGATTAGCCTCGACTGCGTCAATTTTCCTTGACTGTGTCGATTACCCTCGACTGTGTCGATTAACCTCGACTGTGTCGATTAACCTCGACTGTGTCGATTTCCCTCGACTGGGACACCGAAGCACTCAAGTGGTCACATAAAGACCCTGAGTGGGGCTCGGCCGTACCCGTTAGATCTAACCCTCGTCCCTAATTAAGTATTAATGGCATTTCTGTATTTAGTCTATGCTCACATGATCTAGTATTTTCTAGGCTTTTCTTAAAGCTCGTCATGTTGCACTCACCACGAGTGCTTCTCGTATTTTTACCATTTGTAAAAATTATAATATTTGTAACATGTATTTCACCCCCGAGAGTTATAAAACCAAAAACAGTTAGAGAAAAGGGGGAGCATGAACTCACAACTTTGCGTTCCTGTGCGTCGTAAACTTCACCGAATTTGTTTAATTAACGTCGTAACCTATACGCGTTTTCTTAACGTTAGTCACTAGACTTGCGTCGCACAAGTACAGTCACTCTCTTTTGTATATATTCTTGTGTTAAAATATTCTATATTTTTAACTAAGTGTTTTACTTATATTATTTTCTCAAAAATTAATATAAGTATTTCATGTTTTGCACTTTGCACCCGAATTATGTATCTTGTATGTTGTATGTGTATTTTTATGTTTATACTCCTCATGAGTATTTAGTGTATTTTTAAGTCTTAATACACTAGCACGTATAACACATACTATATACACTTAGCACGAGAGTTGGTGATAAAATAATATATATTTTTCTCTCAAAAATATACATACTTATATCCATTTTTATTTTTGAAGAAATCCTCTTTTCTTATCACCAAAAATTAGGGAAACCTTGGTAATACTTTTAAATACATTTTTGGGGAATAAGTTTCTCAAAAACTTATATTTTCTAAGTGTCAAAATTTATAAAAATTTTGACAGAGTTTCCCCTAAAAATGGAGGTTTCCCATGTTTTCAAAACATGTGTTTATTTTCTTTTAAATCGTCAACAACAATTATCAACAATAATCATCAACAATGATCACAAATTTCTCCATTTCATGAACTTGAATATTTAAAAAAAAATGTGTAGTAACTTACTAGCACATTTAGTAAATCTTGTCATCTTTAAAAATAAGTTTAGCTTCTTAAAAACTTTATTTTTAAAGAATATGAAGTTTCACAACTTCTAGTCAAGATTCACAAAAATATTTCTTTGTTGAACTTCCTTGTTACACAAGTGTTTACACACTTGTTTATTTACTAAAAATATATTTAGTTCATGTAAGATTCGGGTCTTAAACAAGACTAATATTTTTGCTTGGTTCTTCCGAAAAACCACTTGTAGATCTTTAGATCTACATTTTTAGAGTCTTATTTTACAAGAAAAATTACTTTTACTCAAGTTCATGTTTAGTGTGTAGTAGAGTTTCATCATTTAACCCTTTTCATTCTTAACATATACTATGTCATGTTTCATGAACATGACTAATCCGGGTTAGATGATGATCCGAGCTACCACAACATAGATCGGCACTAAATAATCACCACAAAACAAGTCTTACAAGTTTTACACAACTCTTATGCTTTTAACCAACATGTTCATCATTTATGTAGACTTTTAGTATGCATTCTTGTAAGTTCATAAATTTTAACCGACAAAGTTTATTTTAACCACCTTAGAATAGATCAAGAAGGTGTTTTAGAACACTTACTACTAGCTCGAGGCTAGGGAAGAAACTAGACGAAAAAATAGGCGGTTAATAGCGATGTGAAGAGGTCCTCGCGGTTCCGTAAGCACCGAGCCTCCTTATGCGTGACCCTTCTCCTTTGTATGTAAATAATATGCAAGATGGAAAATTGAAAGTGATGGATGGTGGGTGTTGGGTGCTCTCGGCAATAAGCAAAGAAGGAAAGGGAATAATTTTTTTTTTGAAGTGTTTGCAAATGAATGATGATTATCCTCTAATTATACTTATAGTCCATGTTGTGCTTTTGTCCAACAAATAAAATGCCATCTAGATATAGAACATGGGTTATTAAATTAATCAAAATTGTGGTGGATGTTTCCCTAGGGGGAACCGAATGGTTTGGGGGGTTGGGTTTATAGTTCAATTTCAATTTTAAAGTTAGTGATAGTTAGTTAGTTTAAAAACTAATTTAGTGTATTGGTGTGTTGTAATATATAACGGGTGTTAGGGTACTCGGGGACCCTAACTGGCTTAAAAAAATAAAAACAATGCTTCTAGCATTATTTTGGGTGTTCCGGGTATTATCCGGCTGTTCGGTTAGACACTGGTTCGTTAAAGTGCTAAATCACACTTTTTAGTGTCTTTTAAGTACCCTTCTTGTACCCTTTCAATTCCAACACTTAGGGAAATATTCTGGATGATAAGACGAAATTTCTGCATAATATTCATATGTTTAAATGCTGAATTGAGCTGAATTATACAAAATTATGCACTTAAAGTGCGTTTCGGGTGCTTTTTAGTGCTTATTTTTGCTTTCGCAATGTCTATAAATTAAACCCTTACATGTACTCTTGGGTTTTAATGTACTTTTGTCGTCGGACCTACACCTAGGCCTCAATTCTAATGTCTGACTGCTTTCTGCAGTTCTGTTGACACGATGTGTCTTACCGGTGAGTTTACTAATATTTCTGACGCAACGCTATCATAACGTAATTCTTGTAGCATATATTATGCATGAATTCACTTGTATGGAATTCAGAAATTTATTTTTCTGGTAAACTAGATCATGTACATTCATTAAAGCACAAATTACTGTTCATCTAGTGTACGGAAAAGTGACGGTTGTCACATACTGCGCTATGGCGGCAGCAATGATTCCTTGGAGTTCTGCCTCGTTGGCAGGCATGCGCGGATCGCGTTTCGGTGGCATCTTCTAAAAGATGATCGTGTTGGTTAGGTCATAGTAAGTAAAGTGTACGTATGTTTTCAACAACATCAACACATAACATCTCATGTTATAAATAAATCAACCACATAACATCTCATGTTATAAATAAATCAACCACATAACATCTCATGTTATAGAACATAAACAATAAATCAAACATCACAAATGATGAGAATACTGCGATTGCGCTGTCATAAATCAAGACCACAATGTAAGGTTTACAAGTACATAACTGTATCGTGCATCATCAGTGACTAAGGGCCACATCGCCCTAGTCCAAAATATCTAGTCAGTGACAACAACATCAAATATACAGATCATCAAAAGTCACAATCATCAAAAATGCGGTCTCCAAAAGCTGTGTAGTCTGCACAATCGCGGTCCTCTCATCAAAAGTCTACCCGAGTCGTACAAAATGGCCCTAAGCTGATGGCGGTGGAGGAGGGGGAAAATGAGAAAAGAGTAAACGTCGCATATGAAGCCAGTCCTCCTCCATAGCGCGATGAGCGCGCAGTAAGTATGCGATCTGCTGCTTCGGAGTCCAAAAACGAGCAGCAGAATCCGGTGAAAGTGGTCGAGGAGGGTGTGATACGGCAGGTGGATTCTGGCACTGGCACGGGAGTCGTTGAGCTCTCTCTAGCTCCTGTACGCGACGGGTCAGCGCCTCCTGCTGTATCATGAAAGAAACAAGGACATCCTCGGTAGAAGACCCGACATGATATGGGTGATATGGATCCATCGGTGGCATAATGGGGGGCGTGGTCCAGAGAAACGGCTCACTAGATGGAGCAAAGGATGGCACAGTAAACGGTGCAACAGTGGGAACAACAGTGGGGTAAGAAACCTGAGGTACAAACTGATCTCCTCCTGTCATGAAAGGTGAATGACCAAATGGCTGACGAGATGAACCCTCCCCAGGACGTGGGGGAGGTATGTCCTGACGAAACATGATAGGTAAGTCGGTGCGGTGAACACCGGTAGTATGTGTGGGAATCAAAGGAACATCAATAGGATCTGAAACAGGGGCTGTAACGGGTGCCATAGGGGGTGTAATAGGGAACACGAAATGTGGGTAATCATCGTCATCCTCTATCCACCCATTGTGGGTGTGAGCGTATCGTGGATCAATGTGGGTCGTGAAAGGTGCATGGTCTAACATCACTGGCATAGGATCAGGAAGTGGTGCAACAACAGGATCCTCTAACGCAAGTGGAGCATCAACATGAACATCAACAGCATGATCATCCACCAACTGTGGAACAACAACAGGATGATCATCAACAGGTATATCATCAACCAAAGGAGCAACAGCAGGTGCATCGGCATGAACAGGGTCATGCTCAAATGCGGGGTCAGGAGCAACACCTGGCTCAGGGGCCACGACCGGCTCCGGATCAACAAACTCCATCTCAAAATCAGCTGGATCAGCAAACATAGGCTCGACAGGGGCTATAGGATCCTCCAAATGCTGGTCTAAGTGTACGAACTCAATGTCCTGGTCTGGATCAAAGCCAGGTGGAAAAATAGGATCTGAATCATCATCAACGTCATGATCGAACTCAAAGCTGTGCGCAGGAACAGGTGCAGCGGATGACGCCATATCCGGGTCGTCGTCGTGTGAGTGGTGCTGCACTCCCTGTGTGTGCGAAGGTACGGATGCCACAGACTCAAAGGAGTCTGGAGCAGGTGAATGAACGGGAGCCTCCTCCGCAGGAGCATCAGCAAGGAGTGGGATATCACCGGCAGCAATATGGGCCTCACCCTCAAGTGGGTCCTCCTCAAACAAGTCGACATCGTCGTCAGAGACAACGTCGAGGGGCATACCTACAACGGGATAAGCGGCTAGGGGTATAGGAGCAGGGATCTCCACGAGTGGTAAATCCCCAACAAGATGGCCATCAGCAGGCTCTGCTACGACATCTGGCAGCGCAAAGGGCTGAAAGTCGTCATCATCCATGCTGGTCGTATCGGAAGTATACACCTCATGCTCTGATGAAACTATGTCGTCTGATACTATGGCCATGGGATCTGTAGTGTCCGACTCTCCAGTATCTGATGAAGGCATGATGTCTGTAACACAAACACACACATGCACAAATAATCAATCATATAATCAAATAAGCATGATAGTCACCAATAAGCAATCAAGTAATTCTCCTAGTCCCACTAGTCTAACTTCCCAGCCTCTCAAACTGACCTCCTAGTCCCACTAGACTATCCTCCCAGCCTCTCAGACTGACTCCCTGGTCCCCCGACCAGAACCTCCCCAGCCACCCGGCTGAATCTCCCCAGCCACCCGGCTGAATCCCTGGTCTCCCGACCAACCAAAAATTCTAACAAATATGCTCAACTTTTGTTTTGTAAAATGTTTTGGTGACCTAGATCTGGACGTAGTGTATGCAATGTAAAAATGTTTTCGTGAGAGCCCTAGTGATCATAGTCTAGACTCGAGAAGGAATCCTAGTTCGCTATGATCGGAGCTCTGATACCAAGCTGTCACACCCTGGCTTTGCGGAAGCGTGGGTTTATTATGGTGTGACTTCTCAATACCATAGCTTAATCACAACAAAGCTATATGAAAATAAAACCATGAAGATCATCCGTTGATTTAAGTTTCAAAAGTAAAATACCACAACATTGTTTAAAGTTGACACATGCAACGAGTTACAACCCATAAAAACATTGTTCATACGACATAACCATAAACATAAAATAGACTCCGTTTAAGACTTGCGACTCGTCCAGGTAAAAGTCACAATCCCTAAACGTGGATGACCTCATAACTCTTACGCAGCGCGAAAACGTAGCATACTTTTCAAGATCCTAATTCCCTGAAATACATGTAAGTTGAAAAGTCAACATAAAGTTGAGCGAGTTCATGAAAAGTGAGTATGTAAAACCTTTGTAAGTATAAAATCCGTGGTATGTAGCAAATAAGGAAATAAAGAGATCACCAATGGTTTGCAAGGCCATTGATATGTGTGAAGTGCAGTAGGAAGACTCAAACCTAGCGGATTTTGCGTCGGGCTCAAAGTCACCCCGAGGTCCGTTCTGCTGGGCCTGGGGTTGGGGTTGGGCTCACTACACCCAGATAGATCTACCGCTTACGAACCTCGGTCCTACTATGAGGATTAATGGCCTCCAGTTCCCGCCTACCCACTCACATGATCTAAGTAGTAACCCTCCTTACGCTAACCATACCATGTAAAAAGTACTCGTAATCATAGTAACATGTATTTCACCCCCGGAGTATAAAAACTGAAAAACAGTTAAGAGAAAAGGGGGACATGAACTCACTGAAGTGCGTCTCGAAATAGTATCTCCCAATCAACCTGCTGCGTGACGACCTACACGTACTAACTTCTATTAGACGGACGGCCGTGCCTTGGCTTAAGGTTTAATGTTCTTGGGGAAATAGTTAGACAACTATTTCGTATTTACACTTCGTAATTATTTATAGTTATATTCCTTCCCAAGGATGGGGGTTTTAATACACGTGCGTTTTTGTAATTCCAAGAATATATCACTAAGTCTCACTTAAAATATATTTTTATTCATTTGTCTAAAATTTTATACCTCCAAAATATACATATTTTTTCCAAAAAATATTATATTTTATTCCATACGATTCCCAAAATAATATTTTGTCAAAATACACATTTAAGAGTATTTTCCGAAAAATACGTAAGTTACATTTTACAGTTCGTGTGGTAATAATAATACCAGTGTACTTAAATTTTTATTTGTGATAGTGTTGGTATTATTTTGGAGTTGTGCTTTCCCAGTGTATTCCAGTAATATTATTTTTACTCTAAAAATAATATACGCATAGTTCGCAAAATAATCATCAAATCGCGTAAGCGTTTTACTATGAAATATATATTTTTCAATATATATTTAACAAGTTTCATTTACGAAAATCCACCTCCGAATACTTGGTTATTTTGTAATAAAAATCATGGCGAAGTTTGTTTGGAAAAACAAGTCACAAATATATTCATAAACACTTGTCGTAAAAATATTTTCCAAGTGTTATAGTTCTGGAAAAATTTCGCCAGAGTTTCCTCTGTAACTGGAGGTGGCCACGCTTACAAGGTATCATTTTCTTTTCCAAAATTCAATCAACAATTTTCAGTCATCAATATACAATGTTCAAACATTAAACTAGTCAAAGTAAGTATAAATCGCAAACACATGAACTTGTAAGTTGTGTAAAATTATGTAGTAACTTTTCAACACATTTAGTGGATCTTTCCATCTCTAAAAATAAAATCATTTTCTTGAAAACTTTATTTTTAAAGAATATGAAGTTTTACAACTTCTAGTCGCTATTTACGAAAATATTTCTTGGTTAAATCCTTTCGTTACACAAGTGTCCCCACACTTGTTTGTTCACAAAAACACTTCTGGTTTATGTAAGATCCGGCTTTTAAAATATGATTTGCATCTTACACTTGGTTCTTCGAAAATACCAGTTGTAAATCTTTAGATCTACTAGTTTAAAACTCCATTTTACAAGAAAAACTATTTTTACACAAGTTCATGTTTGTGAGTGAAAGGGTTCGTCATTTTGTAACTTTTCTATTTAACATAACACTAGTTCATGTTCCGTAAACATGATCTAGCGTGGTTAGATGACGATCCGTTCCACTACTAGCAATCAACAACATAAAATAATCATAACAAAACAAGATTCATGAGTTTTACACCATTAGTTTCTTTTTATCCACCAAGTTCATCTTCTTTACAAGACTTTAAACTTTGATCTCTAGTGTTTATGATTTTTACCCGTTAAATCTCTTATTAACCACTTTAAACATGAACAAGAAGATGTTTAGAATCACTTACAACTAGCTCAAGGCTAGGGAAGAAATCAAGGCGAAAACAAGGTGGTTAATAGCGATGTAGAGAGGTCCTTGTGATTCCGTAAGCACCGAGCCTCCTTATGTGTGACCTTTCACCTTTGTATGCAAGTGGGGTTGCTAGAACAAACTTGAATGATGGGTGGAGGTGGGATGTTGAGTTCGGCCGTAGGTAGCCAAGAGGGGAAAAAAGAGCAAAATTTTTTAAGTGTGGTGTTTATGTGAAAGTAAGTTCTTGTGGTTATATTTATAAACCACTTTAGTGTATTAACCACTAAATAATGTGTCACTTAGATATTCAACCATGTGATTAAAATAATCAAAACTGTGTGGAGGATGTCCCCACATAGGGAAATCCGATCGGTTGGGGGTAGGGTAATTAGTTGGATTTCAACTTGAAGGTTAAGTGCTAGTTATTTTATTTAGAGATTATGGTAGGTTATTTAGTGTGTTATTTATTATAACGGGTGTTAGGGTATTCGGGGGCCCTAACTGGCTCAGAAAAGGAAAAACAATGTTAATGTCAATATTTTATGTTCCGGGTAAAGTCCGGTTGTTCGGTTGGATGTTAATCCGTTAAAGTGCTAAATAAGCATTTAAAGTGTCGTTAATATTAGT
The DNA here is from genome assembly GCA_030545235.1 of Helianthus tuberosus. NCBI lineage: Eukaryota > Viridiplantae > Streptophyta > Magnoliopsida > Asterales > Asteraceae > Helianthus > Helianthus tuberosus. The sequence goes on from CM060411.1 coordinate 89,221,789, forward strand.
TTTAGTGACACAATGAATTTCCGACACTTTGGAAAGTGTCTAGTATTGTTTTCCCATGTTTTTGCACTTTACTAGTTAGCTAAAAAGCTGAATTTTTGTATAAAAGTGCAGGATTTTGTAATCAACACATGTTTAGGCACATCCGGTCACTATAATTATTACCTAGTGACGCGGTTCTACAAACCTCAACTCCCTACACTCCCTACTGGTGTAGTAATCTATTCCCGGCTCATACTGGCCTTAGAGACAGTGTCTGTCTGATGCTGGCTATGTCAACATGTTTACTGGGTTATCCGTTCTTTGTGCTACTGTGCTTTTGTGCATCAAGTTTGTCACTATAGTTCTGTGTAAATAATGGAGTGACAGCAATAAAGTATGATGCATGTATGTGTATGTATCAGAAATCAAGTAGCAGTTTAATCACAACTGTAAGCAAGCACAGTAATTAAGCATTATTTAAATATTAATTAATTCGTACGGATACCTGGTTTGGTGAGGGTTGTCACAGATATCAACTACGTCACGATACTCCCCACCGGGCCCACCAGTTTGTGCTTAAAATATTGTGGTGTAACAAGCGAGTTGTGTCAATCCTCCTTCTTTGTATATATGTTGGTTTATGCTGTTAATTTGCTTCTTTTGTGTGTTTAAGCTCTTTTGACCTTGTAAATTAAAAAAGGAACAAAGAAACACGTTTTTCCCAACATTAGTATCGAAAAAAGGTTGATTTTATGTTGTATTTCATATCATTTATATGTTGTATTTTACGCACATCACTTGGACATAGTCCACCACCTAGATGACTAGTGTGATTCCTCATGTCACACTACCAGGAATATTAACATTACTTGAATGTTAATACAGAAGAATATCTTAATGGTTTGACAATAAATTTATATATATGTAGCCAGGGTCTCATTTGACCATAGAGGCTATGAGGCTTGAACATAGTTCACCACCTCTGGACAGGGAGCTATACAGCCACAACTGTCATTTATAATTGCCAATAATATAGGCTTTGCCATATGGCTGGTCAAAAACCATTAAGAAGATCTTGTTAATATATTGAGTAGATCGATAAAGTCCGAATTAAAATCGAGACGATCACTTTGAAAAGGATGTAATGAATACATATAATAGATAATTTGAAATTATCATTTAAAGATTGAAAAGTTACAATACTTTCCCGAAAAGGGACTTTGAAATAAAATAGCAATACTTGTCCATGCAGGGACTTTAAAGGAAATAACATGTCCACGCAGGACTTAAAAATAAATAACATGTCCACGCAGGGACTTACAAAGAAATTACATGTCCACATAGGGACTTTTGGAAATTTAAATTATAATAAATAAAAGATAACATTTTTCTACTCATCTTTCTTTCCTATAACTAACTTGGACAGCTTCTTGAAAAATTTGCTTGTCTGTCCTCTTCTCATTCTTTTCAGCCTGACGCTGAATCTGCTCTACCCGCTCCAAGGCTTGATTAATGGCCTCAAGTTATGGCGGTGGCTGTGGTTGTGGCTGAGGCACAACAGGATACTGGTACCCATAATTGGGATATCCATTAGTTGGATAGGCGGGAGGGAAAGGAGATGGGTACAATGCATTGTGCATGACCGCCTACATGTAGGGGTCGTAAGATGGCGCCGAATAGTTATAATCCATTGGCGCAGTAAGGTTTAAAGGATTGTATCCAGTCACATCTGGATACCTGGGGATCGGGTTATCGAAACCCAATGGTGGTTGTTGAGCAGAAGGCTGTGGAAGTGGCTCAACAATAGGTTCAATGTTGGAGTGCCCACCCATTTGTGGGTCCTTAAGGATGGTAGGATAAGTTGGGGGCAATGGTGGAAGCGTACCCGGCCATTGTCCCGCACGTACAGACATACTTGCACCACGCTTCCTCCTTGGCTGTCTTGGTGGTTGTGGTTACTCCACAGGCTTCATCAGCCCGTCCTCTAGTAGAGGCGGCGGTGGCGGCGTCGGAGGTTGATACGGAGGTGTTTGAACAAAAGTGAACTGGTTGAAATACTGGTCCCATTCATCAGGACCTTGGTAAGGTGATCATGCATAAGATGCAGTATCACTGGAGAGTTCAATTGGGTGCATATGAGACCCAGACGGTGGCATTTCCGGATCAGTGCTGGTCCAGTTGGTTTTGAGCAGCAGGTGGGGTGTTAATGTACTGGTTTGGGTCAAATGACCCATGAAAAGAAGGGGAATGGGAGTGGTGAGATTGGTGAGAGTGGTGAGATTGGTGAGAGTGGTGAGTAGGTGATGAATTGTGGGAGACAGAGTGTCTCGCTGGATGGGATGAGTAAGAGTCGCTCGAATACTGCCGGTGATCTGAGCTGTGGGATTGCGAGGTATGTGTCCAGATGGACCTCCCTGCATTGGGCCTTTACCTGTTCCTCTTATTCTGGGTGGCATGATACCTGTCAAAATCAAAAACAACAATATATATAACATAATAAGATGTGAGTAATCCTAGGTCAATGCCTAGACTCGGAAAATCTAAGGATTATGTTATTTGTGACATTTGAGATTAAACACAAAAGGCTAGTGTTTAATTCACTCAAACGTTGACTCTGATACCAACATGTCACACCTTGTATTTCCCGGTGTGCCCGGACTTGGGGTACGTGACTAGATTGATACAGATACACAAATAGCACATCGGAAGTCTTGGGATTTAAAATACTATTACAAATTACAATGTCCGAATGTTCAAAAATAATTATACAGACATGATTATTAAAAAGATCCACAGGCGGATCGAAGGTATCAAAATGAATACATAAGCAGACTACTAGGCTTCGATGCAAGGAGTTGCAAATTCCTCTTAAGCATTTACCGGACAACTTCCAACCTATTACGTAACCTTGCAACCTGCGCTTAGTCTTTTGAATATACGTCAGTTTTCACTGGTAAATACAAATGACCAACACATCTTGAAAATATTTCAAAATTGTTTTAAGTGCACAAGGCACATGTATTTTCATAAATAACTTGGGAAAATATATAAAATATCTTGTATACAGATTTACATGCTTGTCAATACATATGGGGCCCGGTACTAAACACCGATAACATGATTAACCGACACGTCACTTTAACCCATAAAGGGTATCCCAATATGGGTAGAAAAATATTTTATAATAGCATTAGCATCTGTCGGGTGTATGCCTACACCCCGTGCTTAAGTCGTGGCCATTTGCAATTAAATGAGCCGAGGATATCAAGGACACGGTCGCATTAACCCCCAATGTTTAAGTTATCAAGCAAAACAGATTAAAACGGGTTATGCGGATTTTCTAGTCACAATCCGACATATGATCCCATACCCGACCAAGCGGTAATAATTTACCGTATCCCAAATCCTTATAGGGAAAATAGGTCAAAAGTATTTACCTGGCTTAATATCTTATAGTCAAGATATAACAATAATAAGCACAACCGATATAACAAATAAATTAGCACGATTGCAATCTACTGGACGCCCTAGTCTGGAATGAATGGTATAATAACCAATTAAAATGTTAACGGGTCATATTCCGCTAGTTACTCGGAATCAATAAAAGACAATCAACTTCAACCATAATCGATCAACTCAAGACGAGTTTGACTTAAAACGAAACATAATTTCTATGTCTAATATTAAAGAACGAAACCTTAATATTTTAACATTTGTCTTTTTTGTTTATTAATATTTATAGGTGTTTTGTCATAAATGAATACAAAATTCGGCCAATGATCTCTAGATCAAGTGGTGGAGGGTCTGCATTTCTCTTGAGAGATGCAGGTTCGACTCCCACTTGGTGCAGAGTGAGGCACTGGTGGGCAATGATAGGAGACCAAGGGAAACCTGGGTTGGATCCTTGAGCCAAACGGGTTTTACCGGTAATTTCACCGTCGTGCCTACGGGCGGGTGGGTTACCGGGTTTTCCCCGGAATTGGTGGTGGACTCGGGTTACTCTCGGAGTACTCCGTTTGTCCAGTGGGTGCCCCAAGAATGCTCGGGATTGAGTTTGTTGGCCGTTAAAAAAAATACAAAATTCGAATCAATGAAACAGTTAGGTAGAAAAGACATTGGTTGAAGATGAATGATAAACAATTGATTGTTTACTTTGACCGGAGCTGTCACCAGCGGCAGCAGTTCCATCATGAATTTGTTACTCGATCAGCGATTTTGAAACAACTTCTTCGTATCGAAGGTAACCATCTCATCTCATCTTTATCTTTTGTGATTTAATTTCAAAAATCTCTGCGATTGATTTCTCATTGGCATATATCTCATGAATTAAGCAGGCAGGTGACTGTTAACTTGATTTTGTTTACATGCGCTAATTAAATCTAGTTCATTGTAGACAGACAGTTAGTTATTGTTCACTCTTTCATCATCAGATTCTTTCAGAATTCATTTGGTTGAGGATATAATAACCTAACTAATTGATTTAAGAGTTGTTTAGTTACACACACACACTTGGTGCCCCTAAAAACTGTCTAATTTTCATGACTTCAAGTTTGTAAATGATCAGTGTTTTAAAGTGGTAAAATTTTGATGATGAGATAGCATTTCATCTCATCTCAGCTAGGGCTGGCAAATCGTGTCCGATATCGGATTTAACAGGTCTCTAATGACACGTGTAACACAAGTATTAAACTTGAATACAACCCGTTTAACTACTTTATATCTCATGTTTATAACACAGTTTTACGTTTTATGTACTAAGAAGAAGAAATGATGGATCCTAACCTCATAATTATATTTATTTTTAAAAAGTAAAAAAAAAAAAATCAGGTTGTGTACATTTTCAGTAAACAGCTCTAATCGTGTCTTATACTTATACAGATCTCTATTGCCAGCCTGAATCTTAGCAAAAGAGTCTATCAACTAAAACAGAATTTACAGAAGCTTAAAACTATATCTATACTCTCTTAGTACTTTTGTAGTTGTTTTCATTCATAATTTTAAAGTTTCCTTAATTCTTTTTTTCTAGGGAGTATGGACATTGTTTCAAGTAGCCTAACGGCTATATCCTTGTTATGGACTCCACTTGAGGCATGTTGCTTTTATTCAAGAAAATTGGAGACGAGAGTAAGGACATTGCGTTCTAAAATGGAAGAACTAACTAGTAAAGAAAATGATTTAAAAGCTGAAATAAATCGTGGTATGGTGAACCAACAAAAGAATTTAAGAAGTGAGATACAGTTGTGGCTCAAAAACGTTGAGAAGCTTGTAGCTGAAGTTAAGCAGATCGAGACGGAAATCGAGAAACATACGAAAGGATGTTTCCCTAACTATCTTTCTCGTTACAAATTAGGTAAAATGATGGTGAAGAGAATTAATGATATGAGTCTGCTTCAAGATAAAGGCGTATTTCCGAACGGACTGTTTATTGATTCTTCTCAAGATTCCGGGAGAATCCTACCCACAAGTGGATTAGTGGGTGATAAAACTTTTAACAGAGTTTCAAAGGCGATCTGGAAACTATTGACTGATACGAATACCAGTATGATCGGTGTTCATGGAATGGGGGGTGTTGGCAAGACGTCTATAATGATGCATATTTATAACCAGCTAATCGATTGCAAGATTTTTGATCGGGTCATTTGGGTGAATGTTTCAAGAACTTTTAACGTAGAGAAATTGCAGCTAGATATTGCAGATGCAACAAATTTAGAGCTCTTAAAAGATGAAAATGTGATATGGAGATCAACGCGGCTGCTCGAGCATTTGCAAGGAAAAAAGTTTGTTCTCATCTTAGATGACATGTGGCAGAAGTTTTCCTTAGAAGAGGTAGGTATCCCACATCCAAGTATAGACAACGGTTGCAAGTTTGTATTTGTAACTCGCCTTATGGAAGTTTGTCGTGGAATGGAAACTCAAAGGGAAGTCAAAGTCGATCTGTTGACCAAGAATGAAGCATGGGATCTATTCACAACCAAATCAGGTCCAATTCAGAGTGATGAAACAGAACCCATTGCAAAGGCAGTGTGTGAAAACTGTGGTGGATTGCCACTTGCAATTATCACAGTGGGTCGGGCCATGAGGAAAGTTAAAGATATAAGATTATGGAAGAATGCACTCGAAGAACTACAAACCTCAAGGGCCGACATTATTGGCATGGAAGAAGATGTGTTTGCCCGACTAAAATTCAGCTATCTTCACTTAAAAGATGACCATATCAAAGCTTGCTTTCTGTATTGTGCTTTGTACCCCGAGGACCATAAAATTGATGCTGCAGAACTTATAGAGTACTGGATGGCAGAAGAATTGATAACTGAAATCGGAGATCGAGAAAAAGAAATCAACAAAGGGTACACAGTGCTTGAAATGCTTAAAGATGCTTGCTTGCTCGAAGACGTTGGGTCAGATTACGTCAAGATGCATGATTTAGTTAGGGATATGGCTATCCGGATCGCTAGGGAGGGCCCGAGGTTGATAAATAAATCTGCATTAAAATTAAACCAATTGGCAAGAGAATGGATCGAAAATGTTGAGTGGGTTTCTGTGATGGATAACGGTATTAGTATTGTACCTGATTATCCAAACTGCCAGAAACTGTCTACTTTGCTTCTTCAGAGGAACCCACTTTCTGAAAACATTCCCGATTCGTTCTTTATGCAGATGCCGCGTCTTAAAGTACTTGACCTCTCTAAAACCGGCATCAAGTCATTACCAGAGTCGGTTTCAACTTTATGTAGCCTTCGTGCACTCCTTTTAAGCTTTAGTGAGTTGAAGGAGATTCCTTCATTAACCATGCTTAAAGATCTGAGAGTGTTGGACTTGTCACATAGTCGTTTGAAAAAGCTACCAAGCGATATAGGCGAGTTGACAAACCTAAGGCGTTTGGATTTATCATACACCGAGAAACTGAAGACGTTCCCGTATCACGTTCTCCAAAAGCTTTCTTGTCTGGAGAACTTTTCGATGTTTAGAAGCAAATGGAGATGGTCATCAGTTAGCGGAGTTGGATTTGATCAAATTTCAAGTGTAACCAGCCTTGGCCTTTCGTTCGAGGACCGAACCAGTTTCATAGAGTATGTGAGATCTAAGCAGTGGCAAGATTTGCAAAGTTACCATCTTGGTATAGGTCAGCTATCCATTTTTTTACCTATTTCGAAGGGAATGCGTAGCATCGAAATTCAAGGTTATGACCTTTTTTGTCAAGACACGGTAATCGAGCTTCCAAACAACATCCAGCAGTTGGCCCTGCACAGTTGCCATGATATTACATTTTTATCAAAACTATCCGACACAACCAACTTGGAAAATCTACGACAGTGTTACCTCTCAAACTGCAGTGGTATGGAATTTATAACAACTTCTGGTAACCGTTTTCCAAGTCTAGAGCTGCTAGTCCTGCGAAAACTGCCCATATTAAAGGCCATATGTAACGGTATCTCATCAAGTCAGATTTTCACAAAGCTAAAGAGTCTTAAAATCCATAGCTGCAATAGCATGAAGTATTTGTTTTCATCTGGTATGTTGGAAGACTTTCAAAACCTTGAAGAGATTGAAGTGTGGAACTCCAGCTTGATCCAAGAGATGGTAGAAGACAACACCGGACTCTTTTCTACTGTTTTACTTCCAAAGCTCCGTCGTTTGTCATTATCCTCATTACCAGAAATGAAATGCATCACAAAAGGGGTTCTGATTTCTGATTCCCTTGAAACAGTTGAGATATGGGATTGTGAGAAATTGAGGGCTCTTCCGTTCTCCGTTAGCTACTTGCCATCAAGTCTTCAGCGCATTAAGGGAAACAGAAGTTGGTGGGATGGGTTGGAATGGGATGAAACTTATTGCAAGAATCTTCTTCAACCATTTTTTGACCAAGGCACATGAAATTTTCCTATGCATATGTAGAATTTGTGATGAGAAGGCGACTCTTTTGGATCAGTTAGACTCCTGCAGAGGACTTAGTAAGTCAAAACTTTTGATATTTCTGAACCTACTATATATGGATTATCATGCTTATTATACATACACATTTGATTTACACCTCCTGCATGATAACTATAATTATTTCTTGTACATGTTCTGTTAGACCAGAGGGTTTGGTTGTGATAATTTTTGTGGTGCTGTTAATGGCAAGATCTGGCTAGAAATAGAAAAAAATCCGAAGGTTGTTGTGGTGGCGCATGACTGCATGAGAACGCTTGTAGATCTCCATGCGTAGGTTTCTTGTTTTGAGATCCAAGCTGCACGTGGTTCTACGCCCTTCGCTTGCATGGGCATATTAGATTAGATGTATGATTTCCATGTATTTAAGTTCTTTTTACCCGACGAAAACGATGATTTTGAAGCTGAAGGACAACCTACTGCTATCTAGAGCAACTTGGTGCTAATAAAGTCAGACTTAAAGACATCTTAGTGCTAAAGATATAAGTTGCTGCTGAAACCCAAGTAACTTGCTACTGAGACATGCGCGATGTAGTCATTACTGTCAATGAGGAAGTTACCGCGTTAAAGAGAAAAGCATACACTATTATGGGAATTCAAAGTAAAGATTTGATGAAGGTTTACTTGTCTTTGTTTCTATATTGTAATCTTTGTAATTATCTTTCGAGACTCATAACTATATAGCTTGAGAAACTGTAAGTGTAACATTCATTCTGATTATCAATTGAATTGGGTATTTTTGAGATTCTTGTGTTTTTATTGCTTTTCAATCAAATAGTGTTTCTAATTGATTATTTGGAACAACGCACAAAACGAACCCAATGACGACATGCCGGATGAAGACTAGTAGTTTTTTTAATTTTTTTTTAAGTTTAGGTTATTTTTTTAATGTAATGTAGGAATTAATATTTATTTTAGAGTTTAAATTAATTTTAGTTATATATATATTGCATATTTAATTTGCCAAAATTAAAAAAATGGGGGAGGCCCATACTCCATTTCCCTTAGTCCATCCTTGGAGGGGCATCCTCCGTGGATGTTGATGTGGCGATAACATGGAGGGACATCCTCCAAGGACGTGCCTCCTCCACACCCCATAGTCTAATACCCTCACCCTTAAAAAGGTTCAGAAAATGAATTCCGGATATGTTGACTTTATGTAATAAAATAACCAAATTATTCCAAACGCCAGGGAGCGATTTGTTAACTGGAACGACATTCCAACATCATTTCATGTTATGCAGCGCATCAATGACAGCTTTCCAGAGACTCTTCGACTCCGTTCTGTACCTCCATAGCCATTTCGAAAGAAGGGCGATATTGGTATCTTTTAATTTAGCTAACCTATCACGTTACATTATAACTAGGATTCCTATTAATTAATCACATAATAATTATCTAACACACATCCTAACATAACACATATAGGATAGTAGACAATTATCCACTAATTAATTCCTAAACTCGAGCTGATCATTATCTCTAACCGCCTCCACGCATTGAAGCCATGAGTACAATTACGAATTCCCAACACGCATGACCATCCATTTAATTAATTACTTTGAAAACTGTTAAAAAACTAGTTGGATATTTTGCGCTACTCAGCGGGTATTTGGTCGGGTCGGTGCCAATTTGATTTGTTTCGTAACTGAAACTCGCTATAACAACCGAAAGAAAAAACCCAAAAAATATAAAGTCGTAATTTAGCCAAAAGGATATCGATTATTCTTTATATATTTTTCATGAATATAAACTTTAATCTTAGATAAACCATAAAACAAATACACGTGTTGCTTCTACAATAATAGTGATAATAATAATAATAATAATAATAATAATAATAGTGATAATAATAATAATAATAATAATAATAATAATAATAATAATTATAACAAGGAGAATTGGCCTTTAATAATCTCATCTATACCTTATTGGCCATTAATAATCCCACCTCTGAATATTCCTCCCACCAGTCTCACTTTTCACTCATTTTTCCTACAATGGTCCCCCGTTAAAAAAACTTAACGGAGTTAAACTTTTTTCCAAATTATAAACAGATTTTTTAGGGCTTTTGATCAGAACGACGATACGAGTCTATTGATGTAAAACTTGCCTTGAAACGGTGCTCCAAGTGACTTGATTTTTGTTAATTGAAAATTTAAACACCCGAATTCAAGCACTGTTTTCATCATTTGGAGCACAATTTCGAGACAAGTTTTACATCAATTGACTCATATCGTCGTTCTGATCAAAAGCCCTAAAAAAACTGTTTGTAATTAGGAAAAAAGCTTAACTCGACTATTGTAGGAAAAATAGGTGAAAGGTGGGACTTGTGACAACTCGAGATTTCTAGGTCTTTACTCTACGTGTTACTTACTGACATTGTACTTTGGTGCATAATATGCGAATGGTTAAATATTGTCACGTTTGGTTGCTTAAATAAAAACCTAAGTGTTGATTAGTGTTGAATGTATATGGGTTATAGTGGGTATTGTCTTCGTTTAATCATTGGGCCGCATACCACTTGGGCCGCACAACGACGAATCATTGAAGATTCGTGGCCAATCCATCCCCGACGAAAGGTAACCCTTGGTTTAGAGGGTTTCGTCGACATGTGATAGGTTTCGTCGAAGGGGAGTTTCACCAGAGGAGTTTCACCGTGTGGACTTGTGGCCCAGGTGAGGCCCAAGTTCAAAGCAGTTATATTTGCCTTATATTCACACACTTATACGTATGACGATAGTTAACAAACCCTAGGCTCTCTCTAGTCTTCGACGGCAGTCTTCCACCCCATTCGAAGCCCTCCAATCATAAGCACTGTTGTTTTATCTTATTATCAAGGTTAGTGCTTTGACTCGTTTATTGAATTTATGTTTGATATGTGATCTTGTGTAGCGATAAGTTGTATGAGTATTAGGGATACATGTTAACTGAGAACTAGATGATGATTGCAACCAATTTGTGCGATTCGATGTGTACTGTATTTGATGATTGATTAGGTTTATTGTATATATGAAATTGATGTCCGTATAACGGAACTGTTAAAGGATATTGTTATGATAATGATTGATGATTGGGCATAGATCGATGATAATTCTGATTATTAGAAAATGGTTCAGATTTACATGATGTTAATATTCATATACTTGATTTGGGTGTTATCGATTGATCTTGATCATGTGTGGTTATATGAACAAGATATTAGGGTTCGTATGAATATGAATATAATCGATTAAATTATGATGATTGATCTGATTGGAAAACTGCAAACGTGTTAGAAACTGTAACTATCTGTTTGGGGTGTTTCGTCACCCCATATTCTTGACGAAACATGGAGTGTTTCGTCACCCACATTCTTGACGAAACATGGGGAGTTTGTCACCCATATTCTCGACGAAACATAAGGTGTTTCGTCGTGTAAGTAAATGAGCTAAACAGTAGGGTTGTTTATGATGAATGTACACTAGTGCTTGTGAAACTTAGTCTGTTGTGTGATGATAATGATAACTAGAAATGAGAGTCTTGACGTAACTGTTGTGGGTAGTCAACTTATCTGTAAAGCATTGTTATGTATCCTGAACACAAGATGTAGACTTGTTTGGAAGTTGAACACTTGATATGTGTTATACTATGATCTTAACCAAACGCAATCTGTGACAACACGTGAATCGATTATTATGAAACTGGTGTCATCAGGGACTACTGTTGGGAACATGAACTTGTGATGTAAATGCGTGTGAAATCTAAACACTTACTGTCACACCCCAACCGATGGCGGAAACATCGGGGCATGGCACTGAGCGAAACAGATTGTCCAGAAGTTTCCATAACAATTATCATTACCAATCAATTTAAAGTAACATGTCCCATACCATGTCTCAAAAGGTAAACAAATTATTACAGACAAAATCTAGGCAAATAGTTCTATTCCGACAACTCAGATTTTCAAATAGAGCAATTGTTTATCTGCTTCTAGAGACTCTTGATTTAATTTGTACAGACAACTATTTGTTGGCCTCTAGAGCCTTATTCTAGCCTCGATTTCCTAGCAGATGTGCATCCTAAGCACCTGTTACATACGTTAAAATAAGGTCAATACATATAATGTAAAGGTGAGCATACAAGTTTGATAATAGCATATAGAGTTCGAAATTCGTTTACGCATAACCAGCAAGTACACATAGTGAAATGAGGCATGTTAGTTATCGACATATATCCATCCATACCAATGACTACGGGTTGACTGCCTGAGGCAGTTCGCAATACATGATTACCACTGTAATCCATGCAAGTAATTGTCCTTAACAACCCCTGCAAATAGGTGATGAGTCCAAACTATAGTACTATCGTTGCTAAGGCAGGTAGACAGCATTCCATGTGTAAACATAACAAACAAGCATTCATCAGCCACGTATAACATGCATTAACGGTTAGTGTTCAAAAAGTATTGAGTAGTGTGTTTATTGTGATTTGAATATTCGTAACGTATGTAACACCCAAAAGTGCGTAAAGCAAAAAGGGATCGAGTATACTCACAGCGATGATGGATTGAAGGGAGCGCTAGAGAGTAGGGTTAGCCTGATCAGCACGACAGCATAACGATAAGTGACGCGTAAAATGATGCATGGCCTCAGTGGTTCGGACATCAGTTCGGTCGGATGGTAATCCGACCGGATGGTCCAATTGTGCGGATGGTAGTCCGATCGGATAGCAATTCGTTCAATACTCAAACTTCAGATAAAGTTGGTTAAGTGTGGGACCCAAGGTGCAAGTCGCTCGGATGACCTAGTCGCTCGGATGGCTTATCCGTTCGGACAGTAGTCCGATCGGATAGCACTCTGTGCTGGTCGTTCCGTTCGTTTTTCACTTGGCCGTTTTGATTGTTTGTTGCTTTTATCGAGACGTTTTGACAACGTGCTAACCAACAGAACCCCATCTTGACCCAAGTGACCTGATCAAACAGGAATCACCCTAGTTGGACCAGTTAACCGGTTCAAGACGGTTGTTCTTGGTTAACCCGAAATCGGTGGTCTCGTGAGTAGAATCCAGATCTTGAACTAGCACAACACTAAGAATGAGTAAGAGACTAGAACAAGGCCCGATTCTATCGGTTTTGAGTGCATTAAGTGTAAAAGAGTTGAAAGAAAGTTAGAAACCATCTTTCAATCCTTTTTCACTATGATTATGTTTAGATCTATGCAAGATCTTTGTGTATTCGTGTGGAAATTGATTAGATCTAAGTTGTTCTTGGTGGATTGAGGTCAAAACATGAAGTTCATAAGAACACCGTGATGACGTCATCCTAGAACACCTCAAATCTAGTGATTTCACGGTTAAAAGTTAAGATTTAAAAGATAGAAAGGTGTGGGAGTGCGTGTAGAACAAGGAAGTACATGATTTAGGACGAGATCTTACCGGAATCGAGAGAAATCGAAGAAAAGGTGAGGAGCACGAGCTGTTCGGACGTCAGATGCCAAAAGTAGAAAGTTTGAGAGTGACATGGGGTATTTATAGGGTTACCCAAAGAGGAAAGGGTAGGTCGGTCGGATGGCATCTCGCCCGGATGGCAATCCGGTCGGATGTCATCTCGGTCGGATGGCAGCCTGACACCAGATCAAGTGGCAGCCCGGTCGGATGGCAATCCGGCCGGATGGCACTTGGTTCGGGTGTTCGGCACGACGATTTTTGCTGTTTCGATTTCGATTGCGAGCGATGCGAATGCGATAGAGTTTCCTAGTCAAATTACTTTTAATCCCAACTATTCATATCTAACACTATCTCTTCTCCACAAATTATCATACCATTTCGATTGCGATTCGAGTTTCGATTGATTACCACAACATAACATAAATAAACATGCACAAGTAACACATAAGGCACACACACACACGTATAACAATAACCAAAATGCGTATTTCGAGTTGTGATTCGATGTCGATTTGATTAGCATAGTTTGATTATCGTTTAGTTAACTTTATCGCATTGTTACTTCCTATAGTTCACAGTCGTAAGTCGATTAAATAGCGAATAACATACGTCGATTATTGTGATTATTGACACTTACTCCACATGATACAACTAAAATAAACACATAAAAGAAATTCACTACTAGTCAAGTCGCGCGAAATCGGTCGTTAACTTTGGCCTTGACTTTGACTTTGACTTCAAAAACACGGGGTGTTACAGCCCCCCCTTGTTTAGGGAATTTCGTCTCGAAATTAGGTCGAAGCCGTAACAAATAACTGCGGGTACTTTGCCTTCATGTCGCTTTCGAGTTCCCAAGTGAACTCTGCGCCTCGTTTGCCTTCCCATCGGACTTTCACAATAGGAATGCGCGAGCGTCTGAGCTGCTTGGTTTGGCGATCCATGATTTCGACAGGCTTCTCCACGAAGTGTAGTGTTTCGTTTACTTGAAGGTCATCGAGGGGCACAATTAGATCATGCTCAGCCAGGCACTTTCGGAGATTTGACACATGGAAAGTCGGGTGGACGTTACTAAGTTCCTCCGGTAGTTCGAGTCTGTAGGCGACTTTTCCGATCCTTTCTAGAATCTTAAAAGGTCTAACATATCGAGGCGCTAGTTTCCCTTTCTTGCCGAATCTGACCACACCCTTCCAAGGTGATACCTTTAGGAGTACGTAGTCGCCAACGTCAAATTCAAGGGGCTTGCATCGTCTATCGGCGTAACTTTTCTGTCGACTTCGAGCTTTCAACAAGTTGTCTCGAATTTGGAGGACTTTGTCAGTCGTTTCTTGCAATAGCTCGGGACCGGTTAGTTGCGAGTGACCGATCTCGTGCCACACAATAGGCGATCGACATTTTCTTCCGTATAAGGCCTCGAATGGTGCCATTTGAACGCTGGAATGATAATTGTTGTTATACGAGAATTCGACTAACGGCAGGTATTTATCCCAATTACCACCGAAGTCTATGACACACGAATGGAGCATGTCTTCAAAAGTACGAATCGTTCTTTCAGTCTGACCATCGGTTTGAGGGTGGAAAGCGGTACTTAGATCAAGTGATGTACCGAGAGCCGTTTGAAACATTTCCCACAGTCGCGAGGTAAACCGAGCATCACGGTCAGAGATGATGTCGCGAGGCGTCCCATGATTACATATGATCTCGTCGGTGTAGATTCGGGCTAATCATTCTACCTTGTAGTCTTCCTGTATTGGCAAGAAATGAGCTGATTTGGTCAAACGGTCAACAACTACCCAAATGATGTCGTGACCTGATGACGTGTGCGGAAGTTTTGTTATGAAGTCCATAGCTATACTCTCCCACTTCCACATAGGGATTGGCGGTTATTCGAGTAAGCCAGAGGGTCTTTGGTGTTCAGCCTTGACTCTCGCACATGTCAGGCATTTTCCAACGTAGAGAGCAATATCCCTTTTCATGCCAGGCCACCAGTACTTGTAGCGAAGGTCCTGGTACATTTTGTCGGCACCGGGATGAATAGAATACCGGGATTTGTGGGATTTGTCCATCAGAATCTGTCGCAAATCGGTCCGCTTAGGGATCCAAATTCGGTCCAGAAAGTGGAATATCCCATTCGACTTATTTACAAGCTGGGCTCCATCGTGGTAGATTCTTTCCTTCTTCAGAGTGCGTTCATTAAAACATGCATGCTGAGCTTCGCGGGTGAGGGTTTCGAGATTGTACTGGGCTTGGACGTTACGAGTGCTAAGCAGATAGCTCCGTCTGCTGAGTGCGTCGGCAACAACATTTGCTTTGCCTGGGTGATAACGAATCTCACAGTCGTAATCGTTGAGAAGTTCTACCCATCGGCGTTGACGCATATTAAGTTCTTTCTGATCAAAGATATGTTGTAGGCTCCTATGATCGGTGAAGATCGTACACTTTGTACCGTACAGGTAGTGTCGCCAAATATTTAACACAAAAACAACTGCGCCTAGCTCGAGATCATGGGTTGTATAGTTCTTCTCGTGGATTTTGAGCTGGCGAGATGCGTAAGCTATAACCTTGTCCCGCTGCATAAGGACACAACCAAGACCAAGGTTGGAAGCATCACAATAGACAATGAAATCATCGTTTCCGTCGGGCAATGTGAGAACAGGAGCATTGAAAAGCTTGTGCTTGAGGGTTCGAAAGGCAGACTCTTGTTCAGTTCCCCAAACAAAAGGCTTGTCTTTATGCGTGAGAGCGGTAAGCGGTACTGCGATCTTTGAGAATCCTTCGATAAATCGTCGATAATAGGCCGCTAGTCCGAGAAAAGAACAAACTTCAGACGGGTTCTTAGGTGTAATCCAACTCTTGACTGCTTCAATCTTCGCTGGATCGACGTGAATACCCTGACTACTGACAATATGACCCAGAAACTGAACTTCCCCCAGCCAAAATTCACACTTGGAGAACTTGGCATAGAGTTGGTTCCCCTGGAGTAGCTCGAGTACCAAACGTAGATGTTGCGCGTGTTCGGCTTTCGATTTGGAATAGATCAAGACATCGTCGATGAATACAATGACGAAACGGTCGAGATATGGTTTACACACGCGATTCATCAGATCCATGAAAACCGCGGTGCGTTGGTTAAACCAAAGGGCATAACAACGAATTCGTAATGGCCGTATCGAGTGCGGAACGCGGTTTTGGGTGTATCTTCCTCTTGAATGCGTAACTGGTGATAACCTGAGCGTAGATCGATCTTCGAGAAACATGTAGCACCTTGTAGCTGATCAAACAAATCGTCAATACGAGGTAGGGGATAGCGGTTCTTGATAGTCAACTTATTCAACTCTCGATAGTCGATGCACATCCTGAACGTCCCATCCTTCTTTTTGACAAAAAAGGACTGGCACGCCCCAAGGAGAGGTGCTCGGGCGAATGAAGCCTTTCTCAAGTAATTCCTGGAGTTGGTTTGAGAGTTCACGCATTTCGGACGGTGCGAGTCGGTAAGGGGCTTTTGCAACAGGATTGGCTCCAGGAATGAGGTCGATTCGAAAGTCGATATCACGACTTGGTGGTAGTCCTGGAAGATCATCAGGGAAAACATTAGGAAATTCACGAACCACCGGAACGTCTTTCACCTCTGTCTTTTCCTTCTCCGCTACTACAATGTTAGCCAAGAAAGCTCTGTATTCCTTACGGAGATACTTGCTAGCTTGGACACAAGACATGAGTTTGAGACCTTTCGAAGTAGTTTCACCGTAGACGCACAATAGATCACCATTCTCGAGTGAGAATCGAATCATCTTATCGAAGCACACAACTTCAGCATGGTTTTCGTGAAGAAAGTCCATGCCTACTATGACATCAAAACTTCCGAGTTGCATCGGAATAAGGTCGATTGGGAAGATGTGATTGTTGAGCTCAAGAGTACAATCACGGAGAACAGAATTAACGGCGACAGTTCTTCCGGTAGTGACTTCAACATCGAACGTAGCGGAGAGTTGGGAGCGCTTACGACTAAGGAGCTTCTCGAATTCGAACGACACAAAGCAATTATCGGCTCCAGTATCAAATAAACACGAACCATAAATACCATTCACAAGGAACGTACCATTGACCACGTTGTTGTCGGCTTGGGCTTGGCGCACATTGATGTTGAAAGTTTATGCGCGTGCTGCTTGTTGTGGTTGCTGCTGGTGTTGCTGCTGCTGCTGTTGGGGCTCTTGCTTCACAACCCTGTTTGGGAACATGTTGGCGAAATGGTTAGGATCGCCACATGCGAAGCAGGCTCTGGCGTTGACCGCGGGTGCCAGAGGAGCTTGTTGACCCTGAGGGGCGGTGAGTAGAGCTTGATGAGCAGGAGCTTGTCGAGCACGACAGTTGGTAGTGAATTGGCCGTACATATTGCAATGAGCACAAAAAGGGCAAGCGATGGTAGTCGGGTGGTGGTAGGTACAAGTAGGGCAAAGCGGGTGTGGCCCAGTGTATGCACGCTTAGCAGGCGGTGCATTTTCCACAGGCGCCGCTACTTGACGCTGTTGGGCTGGTACAGCTTGTATCGGTGCAGCAGTGATCGCACAGTTCTTGTTGCTGGAGCTGTTCTTTCTCTTGTTCTTCCTCTTGTTGCTCGATGCGGTGGTGGTTTCAGTAGCTGGTGCGGCGGTGGTAGCTTGATAAAGGTGCTTTGAAGTTTTATCCCAGACACCAGCCTTGACCCGCTTGTCGTTGATTTCAGCGGCCAGTAGGTAAGTCTCTTCGATCGTCTTAGTCTTAGCCGCTTGAACGAAATCTGCAACACAGTCAGGCAGGGCTCGGATATACTTCTTGATTGCCATGTCTGGAGTCTTGACTTGGTCAGGGCAGATGATGCTGAGCTGTTTGAAGCGAGCAGTGAGAGCAGCATTTTCACCTTCCTTCTGCTTTATGTGCCAGAATTCATCTTCTAACTTTTGGCGCTCATGAGGAGGGCAGAATTCTTCCAGCATGACCTCCTTGAGTTCGTCCCACGACAGACCGTAGGCTGCATCGTTCCCTCGTTTGTTTCTCTCGGCCGTCCACCAGTTTAGTGCGTGGGACTGGAAGACACCGGTAGCATTTAGAGTGCGGAGATCGTCTGGGCAACCGTTCTGTCGTAGAGTGACCTCAATGGAATCAAACCATTGGAACAATGTTGTAGGGCCTTCCTCGCTAGTGAATTCCTTTGGCCCACAAGACTTAAACTGCTTGAAATTGAAGGCAGCTTTGGGGGTAGCTTTAGGAGCTTCGGTTCTTGACTCCTCAGATGATTTGCTGACGTTCTCGTAGACATCACTCACGGATTTTGCTACTTGTTTAGCGATGATAGCAGCAAGACGTTTGTCTCTCTTTTCTTGATGAGAAAGTGGTGTGTGACGGGATGATGGTCCAGTTGACATTGTCTGCAACAGGCATCTCCATAGGTCTCAGACTCATCATAATTGAATCTCACCTCACACGTCTAACACTTACTAAAGCCTAGGGACACGCAATGTAACATGTATCTCACAAACACATAAACACATAATCACAAATTCATATAGAGACATATAAGCACATAAGCACGTAAGCACGTAGAGCACAGAATCCACCAAAGCACATAATCATTTAATTGCAAGAGGCAGTCAGAATACAGAAACCTATCATTCAAAGTTCGCGAGCGTTCGAATATAGCGATCGCGTTTAGTATCTCGAATAGCGTAGTATTAGCGTATATCATAGCATAAGTGTAACACCCCAAAAACGGGTTTGGTAATCAAACCTCGTTAATAGTAAAAACGGGTAAAATACCGTTAGTGGTAAAATTAACCAGGTGAATATTAGGATTTAAATAAATAAATCTAATATTTATTAAAAAGATGGGAAATACTTTGAGAAAGCAAAGTATATAAAAAGGCCCGAGATTTAACGGGACTTAAAATAAAACGGGTTTTTGAACAAGAACTAATTAACTAGGAAAAATTATAACCTAGTTAACTACAAGTCTAGAAATAACTTGAAATAAGGTTAGAATAACCAAAATTAAATGTTAAACAAAAGGGGAGGGACCAATGTTGTTAAACTTGAAACTATTATTATTAGTTTTAATCAAAAAATAAAACCAAACACCTTAATTGAGGCTCTGGTCGATCAAGAACAGGAAGGGGGCGACACCCTCACTTCCAAAACCCTAACATGTACTAAACTATCAAATTGAAGGCCAAAATCCAGTTGAAATCAGAATCTGAACATAGAATCGTGATCACCTCGTCAAAGGGGTCATAAGGTATGTCAAATTAGGTCATTTTGATTCGATTCAAAGTTCATGCATGTGATTGAAATCGAGTATAGAGCTTAATTATGTGTTGTAAACATGAAATTGGAAGTGATATAAGGTGTAGGGACAAACCCTAGATGATTTCTTGATAAATTCTTGCATGTTAATTGTAAGGATCAAAATCACCATAGTGGGTGACTAATATGTTAGGGGAACTCGATGAACACTAGGATTAACACTCTTGTTCTAGTGTAAACTGAAATTATGAGGAAATCTCTTAATTGTTGATGTTAAAATATGGACATGTAGTCTAATTTAAGTTAATTATGGTGATAAACTCAAGTCATGAACTTGGTTTAGACCATGTAGAAATCTGACCCGCTAGGTGTTTGATAAAATGCCTAAATGAAGGTTAAAATGTAAAGGTTGGGTAAAACGCAGATTTGAATACGTTAAGAAATTGTGCGTAAAGACTTATAAAAAGGGTTCTAAACGGATTGTGAATTGAACTCTTTAGGCAAGGAATCCGGATCGTCAAATGGACAAGCCGGTGGAAATATGCGTTTGGAAAGGATGCTTAAAAGGTACGTAACTACGGTTCCGTCACATTATGCTTGATTTCGTATTTTCGTTAGTAGACTTTAAATTAGCATAATACATGAAATTGGCATTTAGTGGAAGTGACGAAGATCACTAGGTAAATAAACGGTTCAAAAGGTGAAATTATCACCCTTTGACAATATCAACTAATGGTTTGTCGAGTTACATGTTTATAGGAATAAATATCAAATGGATACGCACATCGCTATTGCTTAGCGGCTACTAAGTCAAGGTATTGAAACGGGTCAATATATTGATCCGAGCCAGGTATGTATAATGATTCAATTCATCATGTAGAACTTGAGGTTTTCTAAGAGTTAAACAAGGTCAAATTGGATATTTGGTTATCTTAAAGATAAACCGAATAATTCAAGTTATAATTGTAGTGTTTTATAAACATAATGGCTTCTAAACAAGGTTATAGTTAAAAGATCGAATTTTTTGGGTCAAACAAGTATCTGAAAGTCCTTTGTCGTAAAAGAAGGACCAAAATTGACGAAAATGCCCTGGTAGGTTAAATTGAATAAACAACCCTTAAAGGTTGTTTGGGAACGAGTTTCATGATTAAATAAATACTTAGAATAAGTGTAGAAGTTGAAAGATGTAATACGTTAGTCAAATAGCTCTATTTGAGTCTTGCCGTAAAATAACAATCCGAAGGGTAAAACTCGGAACATATAGATATACACATTAAAATCAAATACACAAAGAGTTGTAGTTGAAGATTACTTGATAAGAAATGTAGGAATAAGATGCTAGAAATGAATGAAAGCGATTTCAAGCTTTAAAGTGCTTAAATACCCTTAACGGGTCAAAATAAGCATACGAGCGAAAACGGGTTTAAATTGTGTAATAAACCTATGATTAGAACCTAATATAGTAGGTAACATTAATTTGAAGAAGTGTATGAGATATAGGAATCAAATAAATACGTCTGCTTGATAAAATGCATAAACGGGTTAAAATTCGGTAAAAAGGTAACGAGTCGAAGGCTTAGAAGTCTCAAAATTTCTTATGTTGGATGTAGGATTTTAACTCCATAAGAATTAGGATAAAATTACGGACGCGTAGGAAAAAGAATCGGGTAAAACGGATCAATAACGAAGAAGTTATGGCTGTTTCCGTGAAATCAGGTCGTGCTGGGTATGTACAGCATCAGCTGAAGGCAACAGGCTGTGAAAAACCGGGCTAGGCGTGACGCCTAGGCCCTTGGCGTCACGCGAAGCCCCCTAACTCCGAAATTTTTTTAAATTTTGTCATTTTAACCCCTGTACTTGTTTGAACTTAATATTTGACTATCAAAACTAACTTTTAAGTTGGTTTTGATCATAGGTGAATGCCAAGAGTGCACGGATGAAGATCAAGCGACGAGCAAGAACCGAACAGGATCACGAAATAAGCTTCCACACTATGTATCGTTATTATGTTAAACGACGAACGTACACATGATATGTTGTATACTTTTAAATTGTAAAAAGTTTTAATAAACCCGTAATTTCCAATGCATATGTAATCTTAATTACATGATTGTTTTTCGTAAATGATACGTTAAACCTTAATTTATAAGAACGGGTGTTACAAGATGGTATCAAAGCCTTGGTTTAAGAGATTCAAGTATGGCGGGAAAGCTATGCTTGGACTTAAACCTTACGCTCTTGATAAAGATTGGTGTTCGGTTCGAGGCTTGATCGCAAATCCGGTAAGTACATGTATATCAATGGTTTAATATGATTAAAGTGTTGAGAACAACACATATGGTTATCATGTAATACACGTTGCACCAATAAAATCGATATAGAATAGATATAGTCAACGAAATTACACGCGTTGATGCGTATAGTAGAAAAGCCTTGTATTATAATACGGGCATCCTTTAATGTTGAAATTATTAACTGTTGTATATGTTTTAGTTGAAGGACACTCGCATATGAGGATGGCGAGAGCTTAACAAATTACGGATATAATAGAAGAACGGTCTGAAGTATGACAAGAGGAGCATGCTCACCAAGGACTAAATCGCGTAACGACTGCGAACAAAGTTAAAGGCAAGAAACGCCCGTGGGGGTAAGCATTACCATGTGCGTGCTTTTAAGTATAATCGCACAAATAACAATATGCAACAAACATGTAGAGACTAATTGATGCATATGTAAGTTAGAAACTTGGAAAACTTGAATAGAATACCTATCCAGGATATTATTTCCAAGAAAACTAAATAGAGGCGTTACTTACATAGGGCGTGATGTGAAAACTATAAAAAGGTCATGCGTGTCATGTGTTAATCGCTTACTCTGGCCAAGTAAGTAGTGGCATATGATACCATGAACTTCTTATAGCGGACACGTTTACATCTGATGTAGTAAGGACGGGGTTAAAGGGACAAATTAAAAAGTACCCAAATGAATCAGATAAGCAGAATATTTGATCATAATGTAAACACACAGCCGAGTGACGGAAGCGTATTATATTAGGATAATGAGCCCGAGGGAAGGGACAAAGAAACATGTAAAATAATTAAGATATGCAATTGGGAGGGGTGTGCTTACACTCGAACCCGGAGAATGCAAATATGACTCTTAACGGGCCGATTTAGTAAAACACCAAATTTGAGAACAAAGTAGGAATATAAAAGCGAAAAGAAGTCATAATGCATACCGTAAGGGTTGCAATAATAACGACTTCGGTAAAACATCCGGTTGGTGGGTAAGGATTTAAACGCATGCGTGGACCGAGAAACGGGAACTCGGATGGGAAGTTAAAAGACTCGGGTTTTGAGTCATGACTAAAAGATGACAAGAATATTCGCAAACATAAATTTTGGTAATTACGTTCAACCATTTCAAAGTTGGACGGGTCAAATAAAGAATGAAGTTTGACATTCATAAGTGATGAAAATTCACCCAAAATGAGTCAAACGAGTCAATTAAGGAATAACGCTTAATGTAATAGGAAAAAAAACGCAAACCGGTGAAACCGGAAAGCTAAAAACAATAAGATAGAAAGACCCGGGTAATGGGTTATAAAGGAGTATAAGTATGAACCGGGTAACGGTAAGTGTATGGAAAACCGACGTGTAATTGACGTTAGAAGTCGAGAAGTCGGAAAGATGATTCGAAAGGAAACAATGTAGCCTTAGACTACGGTCAAGGTCAAATGAAATCCAAAAAGTAAAGGTGAATAATTATAAACATAAAAAGGGGTGCCTTAACGCCATATGCGTATATAAATGTATACACATTTGAATAAAGACTTGAATAAAAGATGATCTACGGGATCATCATAACCTACGGGATATTAATTAGTGTAAAGGTCTACGGGGCCAAAATGACCCACGGGACATGAATTGAAGCAAAGGGATCATAAAGGCCTCGCCTTAAAAAGGTGAAAAATCTAAAGAAATAAGCCTACGAGGCTAAGTGAAAAAAAAACCTACGGGTCAATAACATGAAGCGAGGAAAATGGTTAAACTCCCCGCGTAAAATAATAACGGAAGGTAAAGGTAGTATAAAAGCGAGGGGTTTCGCTAACTTAATTGAGTGAGTTAAAAGCGAAGAGATCGTGAAAGGCCTGGTTGACAAAAGTGAGGGATTTCACTAAAACATCTAAACGGGCATAAATAACAAAAAGGATTCACAATTATTTAAATTTTGATAATTCACAAAAAGGACAAAAATATTACCGAAAAGACAACGGAAAGGAATAAATTTCCAGACGTAAAAGTCCTGGAAATGAGTAAAAGATGTAAGACAAGAAGAAAAAGGAAACGTTAAACTAAAATTTAGTTTTAGTAAGAAACAATGTTTTAACAAATATGGATATTACGAGAGAGATTAGAAAATGGTTAATATCAAAGAGTATGGGTCTTAACATCAATAGGTGCGAGACAATACATTCGAAAAGAAGAAGTATGATAAAGAAACGTTGATATAAATTAAACATGACGTTACACGATCACGGTCAAGAAATACAATGTGAAGTGGAATCACTATATAACCAAGCGAGCGGTAAAGAGTAACTGGACTAATAAGTCTAGTTAGTGGGACCGGTTAAGATCATTTAAATAAATTTGGTTGCTTATAAGCGGAGGATTCGGTATAACTTAACCGAATAAATGAACTTGAAAACAAAAGAAATTGTAGTTAAAAGTGAAAGATTTCACTAAAGACCTTTAAACGGGTCAAGGTAACGGATTCACAAAGGGTTCGATAATATGGATATCGCTAAGTTAACTAAACTAGTAGAAATAACGAAATTACGTTATTTCAAGTTGCATTATGTCGAATGAGGCACGTAGATGTTTTGTAACCAAAAAGGTATTACCATAATTTTTCTGGTAATACTAACAATAGATTAAAATATGAGCAATGCTCAATTGATTATTGAGAGCATATGCATGGAGTTAAACTCTATAAATTATGAAAGAAAAGGTTTCGAGGACGAAACCTCTTTAAGGGGGGTAGACTTGTAACACCCCGAAAACGGGTTTGGTAATCAAACCTCGTTAATAGTAAAAACGGGTAAAATACCGTTAGTGGTAAAATTAACCCGGTGAATATTAGGATTTAAATAAATAAATCTAATATTTATTAAAAAGATGGGAAATACTTTGAGAAAACAAAGTATATAAAAAGGCCCGAGATTTAACGGGACTTAAAATAAAACGGGTTTTTGAACAAGAACTAATTAACTAGGAAAAATTATAACCTAGTTAACTACAAGTCTAGAAATAACTTGAAATAAGGTTAGAATAACCAAAATTAAATGTTAAACAAAAGGGGAGGGACCAATGTTGTTAAACTTGAAACTATTATTATTAGTTTTAATCAAAAAATAAAACCAAACACCTCAATTGAGGCTCTGGTCGATCAAGAACAGGAAGGGGGCGACACCCTCACTTCCAAAACCCTAACATGTACTAAACTATCAAATTGAAGGCCAAAATCCAGTTGAAATCGGAATCTGAACATAGAATCGTGATCACCTCGTCAAAGGGGTCATAAGGTATGTCAAATTAGGTCATTTTGATTCGATTCAAAGTTCATGCATGTGATTGAAATTGAGTATAGAGCTTAATTATGTGTTGTAAACATGAAATTGGAAGTGATATAAGGTATAGGGACAAACCCTAGATGATTTCTTGATAAATTCTTGCATGTTAATTGTAAGGATCAAAATCACCATAGTGGGTGACTAATATGTTAGGGGAACTCGATGAACACTAGGATTAACACTCTTGTTCTAGTGTAAACTGAAATTATGAGGAAATCTCTAAATTGTTGATGTTAAAATATGGACATGTAGTCTAATTTAAGTTAATTATGGTGATAAACTCAAGTCATGAACTTGGTTTAGACCATGTAGAAATCTGACCCGCTAGGTGTTTGATAAAACGCCTAAATGAAGGTTAAAATGTAAAGGTTGGGTAAAACGCAGATTTGAATACGTTAAGAAATTGTGCGTAAAGACTTATAAAAAGGATTCTAAACGGATTGTGAATTGAACTCTTTAGGCAAGGAATCCGGATCGTCAAATGGACAAGCCGGTGGAAATATGCGTTTGGAAAGGATGCTTAAAAGGTACGTAACTACGGTTCCGTTACATTATGCTTGATTTTGTATTTTCGTTAGTAGACTTTAAATTAGCATAATACATGGAATTGGCATTTAGTGGAAGTGACGAAGATCACTAGGTAAATAAACGGGTCAAACGGTGAAATTATCACCCTTTGACAATATCGACTAATGGTTTGTCGAGTTACATGTTTATAGGAATAAATATCAAATGGATACGCACATCGCTATTGCTTAGCGGCTACTAAGTCAAGGTATTGAAATGGGTCAATATATTGATCCGAGCCAGGTATGTATAATGATTCAATTCATCATGTAGAACTTGAGGTTTTCTAAGAGTTAAACAAGGTCAAATTGGATATTTGGTTATCTTAAAGATAAACCGAATAATTCAAGTTATAATTGTAGTGTTTTATAAACATAATGGCTTCTAAACAAGGTTATAGTTAAAAGATCGAATTTTTTGGGTCAAACAAGTATCTGAAAGTCCTTTGTCGTAAAAGAAGGACCAAAATTGACCAAAATGCCCTTGTAGGTTAAATTGAACAAACAACCCTTAAAGGTTGTTTGGGAACGAGTTTCATGATTAAATAAGTACTTAGAATAAGTGTAGAAGTTGAAAGATGTAATACGTTAGTCAAATAGCTCTATTTGAGTCTTGTCGTAAAATAACAATCCGAAGGGTAAAACTCGGAACATATAGATATACACATTGAAATCCAACACACAAAGAGTTGTTGTTGAAGATTACTTGATAAGAAATGTAGGAATAAGATGCTAGAAATGAATGAAAGCGATTTCAAGCTTTAAAGTGCTTAAATACCCTTAACGGGTCAAAATAAGCATACGAGCGAAAACGGGTTTAAATTGTGTAATAAACCTATGATTAGAACCTAATATAGTAGGTAACATTAATTTGAAGAAGTGTATGAGATATAGGAATCAAATAAATACGTCTGCTTGATAAAATGCATAAACGGGTTAACATTCGGTAAAAAGGTAACGAGTCGAAGGCTTAGAAGTCTCAAAATTTCTTATGTTGGATGTAGGATTTTAACTCCATAAGAAGTAGGATTAAATTACGGACGCGTAGGAAAAAGAATCGGGTAAAACGGATCAATAACGAAGAAGTTATGGCCGTTTCCGTGAAATCAGGTCGTGCTGGGTATGTACAGCATCAGCTGAAGGCAACAGGCTGTGAAAAACAGGGCTAGGCGTGATGCCTAGGCCCTTGGCGTCACGCGAAGCCCCCTAACTCCGAATTTTTTTTAAATTTTGTCATTTTAACCCTTGTACTTGTTTGAACTTAATATTTGACTATCAAAACTAACTTTTAAGTTGGTTTTGATCATAGGTGAATGCCAAGAGTGCACGGATGAAGATCAAGCGACGAGCAAGAACCGAACACGATCACGAAATAAGCTTCCGCACTATGTATCGTTATTATGTTAAACGACGAACGTACACATGATATGTTGTATACTTTTAAATTGTAAAAAGTTTTAATAAACCCGTAATTTCCAATGCATATGTAATCTTAATTACATGATTGTTTTTCGTAAATGATACGTTAAACCTTAATTTATAAGAACGGGTGTTACAATAAGGTTGTTCATAACTTAGCGATTTGTCAGCGATGTGTAGTGTGCTGTGTGAGTAGCGGAAGCAAAAAGGCATTAGATCGAAACCAGTGATATCTCAAAACGCTAACAAATAAACATGAAATACACAAAACACATAAAGTCAACGAATTATCAGAGTCAGCAGTTGCAGGCTCAGAATCGAAACACATAAAAATCGAGAAATAGATCGTCTGCGGCTATTAGACTTCGACTACCCAAAGTGATTCGACTATTCACAAGGACTTGTTGTGCACATTTGACCTTCAGGGCAGTGCCTTTGCCTCGATTCTTGGGCATTGGGCACGCATCCCGTTAGTCATATCCTGACTTCGGGTCGTTGGAGTTCGTCGAGACTTTGGTGAGAGTTTGGAAAAAAGCGGAACAAGTCGTCAAGGTTAGGGTTTCACCCCTGGCGTAACAACTTTGTCCCTGTTTTGATAAAATAGAGGAGATTATTCATCAAAATGTGGATTTCACTCATGATTTGGCATAATTCTCCCCGTTTGTAAATAAAATGCGGGTTGATCAAGCAAATTTTAGTCAAGAGTTTTCGGTTTTCACACCTAATCCTGACTTAATTGCTTATTCATAATTGAAAATTCGAGTGCAGTGATAGTGCAGCATAAGCGAGAATAGGGAGAAATAGTGGTAAACTTATACATAATCTCTAACGGATATGCACAAGTTGGTCTGTGGTTCCTAACTATAGACTAGGTCTCTAAGACATCGACCCGGACTAGGTCGAGTCTTGCCTAATTCCCTATAGTTATGGCTCTAATACCAATCTGTCACACCCCAACCGATGGCGGAAACATCGGGGCATGGCATTGAGCGAAACAGATTGTCCAGAAGTTTCCATAACAATTATCATTACCAATCAATTTAAAGTAACATGTCCCATACCATGTCTCAAAAGGTAAACAAATTATTACAGACAAAATCTAGGCAAATAGTTCTATTCCGACAACTCAGATTTTCAAAAAGAGCAATTGTTTATCTGCTTCTAGAGACTCTTGATTTAATTTGTACAGACAACTATTTGTTGGCCTCTAGAGCCTTATTCTAGCCTCGATTTCCTAGCAGATGTGCATCCTAAGCACATGTTACATAAGTTAAAATAAGGCCAATACATATAATGTAAAGGTGAGCATACAAGTTTGATAATAGCATATAGAGTTCGAAATTCGTTTACGCATAACCAGCACGTACACATAGTGAAATGAGGCACGTTAGTTATCGACATAGATCCATCGATACCAATGACTGCGGGTTAACTGCCTGAGGAAGTTCGCAATACATGATTACCACCGTAATCCATGCAAGTAATTGTCCTTAACAACCCCTGCGAACAGGTGCTGAGTCCAAACTATAGTACTATCGTTGCTAAGGCAGGTAGACAGCATTCCATGTGTAAACATAACAAACAAGCATTCATAAGCCACGTATAACATGCATTAACGGTTAGCGTTCAAATAGTATTGAGTAGTGTGTTTATTGTGATTTGAATATTCGTAACGTATGTAACACCCAAAAGTGCGTAAAGCAAAAAGGGATCGAGTATACTCACAGCGATGATGGATTGAAGGGAGTGCTAGAGAGTAGGGTTAGCCTGATCAGAATGATAGCATAACGATAAGTGACGCGTAAAACGATGCATGGCGTCAGTGGTTCGGACAACAGTTCGGTCGGATGGTAATCCGACCGGATGGTCCAGTCATGTGGATGACAATCCGTTCGGATGGTCATCCGGTCGGACAGATTGTCCGGTCGGATGACTATTCGAGTGGATTGTTTCTTCCTTTGAGAAGGATGTGTTTGTGTATGATGGCTTGACTTTTGAAGTTTTCGTTGTAGTATTTTGAAAACATAGAAGTACCTCTACCTTTCAAGTCAGTCGATCGGACGGTCAGTCATGCGGATGACAATCCGCTCGGATGGCTGTCCAGTCGGACGGCGACTCGAGTGGCGGGGTTACTTAGTGAGAACAAATCCACAGCAGGTTGTCACTCGGTCGGACAGCAGTCCGGTCGGTTGGCATCCTTAGTGCATTGAACATGTTGAAAATTGTTTAAGTGTTAAAGTCCAAGTATCTCATGATCTGAAGAGTAATTCCGGTCGGATGGTAGTCCGATCGGATAGCAATTCGTTCAATACTCAAACTTCAGATAAAGTTAGTTAAGTGTGGGACCCAAGGTGCAAGTCGCTCGGATGACCTAGTCGCTCGGATGGCTTATCCGTTCGGACAGTAGTCCGGTCGGATAGCACTCCGTGCTGGTCGTTCTGTTCGTCTTTCACTTGGACGTTTTGATTGTTTGTTGCTTTTATCGAGACGTTTTGACAACGTGCTAACCAACAGAACCCCATCTTGACCCAAGTGACCCGATCAAACAGGAATCACCCTAGTTCGACCAGTTAACCAGTTCAAGACGGTTGTTCTTGGTTAACCCGAAATCGGTGGTCTCGTGAGTAGAATCCAGATCTTGAACTAGCACAACACTAAGAATGAGTAAGAGACTAGAACAAGGCCCGATTCTATCGGTTTTGAGTGAATTGAGTGTAAAAGAGTTGAAAGAAAGTTAGAAACCATCTTTCAATCATTTTTCACTATGATTATGTTTAGATCTATGCAAGATCTTTGTGTTTTCGTGTGGAAATTGATTAGATCTAAGTTGTTCTTGGTGGATTGAGGTCAAAACATGAAGTTCATAAGAACACCATGATGACGTCATCCTAGAACACCTCAAATCTAGTGATTTCACGGTTAAAAGTTAAGATTTAAAAGATAGAAAGGTGTGGGAGTGCGTGTAGAACAAGGAAGTACAGGATTTAGGACGAGATCTTACCAGAATCGAGAGAAATCGAAGAAAAGGTGAGGAGCACGGGCTGTTCGGACGTCAGATGCCAAAAGTAGAAAGTTTGAGAGTGACATGGGGTATTTATAGGGTTACCCAAAGAGGAAAGGGTAGGTCGGTCGGATGGCATCTCGCCCGGATGGCAATCCGGTCTGATGTCATCTCGGTCGGATGGCAGCCTGACACCAGATCAAGTGGCAGCCCGGTCGGATGGCAATCTGGCCGGATGGCACTTGGTTTGGGTGTTCGGCACGACGATTTTTGTTGTTTCGATTTCGATTTCGATTGCGAGCGATGCGAATGCGATAGAGTTTCCTAGTCAAACTACTTTTAACCCCAACTATTCATATCTAGCACTATCTCTTCTCCACAAATTATCATACCATTTAGATTGCGATTGAGTTCGATTGCGATTCGAGTTTCGATTGCATTTCGATTGATTACCACAACATAACATAAATAAACATGCACAAGTAACACATAAGGCACACACACGTATAAGAATAACCAAAATGCGTATTTCGAGTTGCGATTCGATGTCGATTTGATTAGCATAGTTTGATTATCGTTTAGTTAACTTTATCGCATTGTTACTTCCTATAGTTCACAGTCGTAAGTCGATTAAATAGCGAATAACATACGTCGATTATTGTGATTATTGACACTTACTCCACATAATACAACTAAAATAAACACATAAAAGAAATTCACTACTAGTCAAGTCGCGCGAAATCGGTCGTTGACTTTGGCCTTGACTTTGACTTTGACTTCGAAAACACGGGGTGTTACACTTACTATGTGCTACGTGACTTACTGTGTACAAATACGTGACTTTTTGACTATGTGACTGATGTTGATTGGTAACCACGATAGGGTTTGGTTGACCAACTGGGAACGGTAATGTAACGTAACATACCGAGCAAATCTAAGGTGAGTTCACTGCTCTTTTTCCAAGCATGCATCTCGGGGATTGATATCTGGTAATTCTTTCGGGGAGGAACGTCGGGTTATTGGGATGTTGGTTATTACACTCATTTCTATCATTTAAGACCCCTTACATCTACCGATTAGTTGCCGGGGAGGCAACGAGGTTATTAGTTGATAGCGTTATTAGGTTTGGCACCCTCACACCGTACCGGGGAGGACGAGCGTGAACTAATTACCTTAACCACTTGACCAATGTTTTGATAGAGACATTGGGGTTGGGAAACTAAATCTTGTAGCCATCTGCGGTAATCGAGTTAATAACAACACGAAATCAAATCAGTGAAACGTTTTATACTCACATCTGGTAACTAAACGCGTTAACAAAACTTTGAACTCACCAGGGTCGTCTGACACACTTGTCTGCATGCTTGCAGGTTTGTAGGTTTATATCATTGGGACTTGCTGTCTGGGATGCTGGAGTGGTCATGGGTCGAGATACATGGAATCTCAATACAAGCTTAATGGGTTATGTACACATGGTTTACGAAATACTTAACAAATGAGTTATGCTTCCGTTGTATACAACGAATGATATGTAACGTTTGTAACACTTTATGTTAATGAATGAAAGTTTTATTTAAATATATTTATGAGTTCAATGTGATTGGTGGCTTGGATCCTGGTACGTCACACGCCTCGCGGGGGTTTCCGCATGTGGTATTTTGGGGGTGTGACAGGACTGGTGGGGGAAATATTCTGAGGTTGGATTATTAATGGCCAATAAGGTCTAGGTGAGATTATTACAGACCAATTTCCCTTATTATAATAATAATAATAATAATAATAACAACAATAGTAACAACAATACATAAAACAATAAAACTAATTATAAGTATGCTTCTACAATAATAGTGATAATAATAATAATAAGGGGTATTGGATTTTAATAATCCAAAGTTTCACCCGTTGGCCACTAATAATCCCAACTTCAAAAATTCCCTGTAACAATCCCAACTTGTATGATTTTGGCCACCAATGATCCTTGTCTAACTGGGTTAGTTAAAAGTGACGTGGCAAGTGACGTGGTAGCTGACGTGTTTAAAACTTGAAATATTTTGGCCACCAATAATCCCAAGTTTCATTAATTGGCCGGTAATAATCCTCCAGTCACCACCATCATCTCCTCCAGTCACCACCATCATCTCCGACCACCTCCATCTCCTCCACTGCCACCACCATCTCCGACTAGTCACCACCATCATCTCCGACCTCCACCTACCCAACTCCGGTGACCTGCAACTTATTCCGACGACCCGTTTTACCCCTAAAACCACCAAACGAGACCACCACCAATCATCTCCGACCTCCTATAATCTTCTCCGCTTCTCAAAAGTTTAAAATTTCCACCATCTATGCAACTCCGGTGACCTGCAACTTATTCCGACGACCTTCTTTACCCCTGAAACCACCAAAGGAGACCACCACTTGTCATCTCCAACCTCTAGTGACCTTCTCCGCCGCTCAAAACTTCAAAATTTTCATCATATCTAGGTATCACGTTTTTCCGGTGAGGCGGTTGGAGTTGTGGACGGCAGTTTAATGATGGTGGCCGGAGGTTGGAAGGGTGGGGTGTTCGGTGGATATGGTGAATCGGAGGTGATAGTGTTTTTCCGGTGCTGGAAGACTGTGGGTGGAGGTGGAGGTGGTGGAGGTGGTCGGAGGTGATGGTGGTGGGTGATGGTGGTGGTCGGAGATGATGGTGGTGGCTGGAGGAGATGGTGGTGGCAGTGGAGGAGGAGGAGGTGGAGGTGGAGGTCGGAGATGATGGTGGTGACTGGTCGGAGATGGTGGTGGCAGTGGAGGAGATGGAGGTGGTCGGAGATGATGGTGGTGACTGGAGGAGATGATGGTGGTGACTGGAGGATTATTACCGGCCAATTAGTGAAACTTGGGATTATTGGTGGCCAAAATATTTCAAGTTTTAAACACGTCAGCTGCCACGTCACTTTTAACTAACCCAGTTAGACAAGGATCATTGGTGGCCAAAATCATACAAGTTGGGATTGTTACAGGGAATTTTTGAAGTTGGGATTATTATTGGCCAACGGGTGAAACTTTGGATTATTAAAATCCAATACCCAAAAAAAAAACTGATTTGGCTGAATTTGGTTTCGGTTTTTAACCGAAACCGTAACCGAATTAATATTCGGTTCAGTTAGGCAATATTCCAATTCAGTTCGGTTTGGTGTTCAGTTACGGCAAGAAAAAAATAAAAACTGCATTAAGCGAACCGAATTACCTGAATTTAGGGTGAAGGGAGTGGTTAAACAGGTGAAAGTGGTAAACTTTAAAATGGACCAATCAGAGAGTGCCACGTCAGAGAGGAGAAAAAGTTTAAACTTTGCTGAAAAGTGTTGGCAATGGTTAGACACTTGGTAAAGTGGTAAACTTTTTATAAAAAAAAAAGGAAAAATGTGTGATTGGTTAAAAATGGCATGGACCCCACTCCCCCCACACACACTCTCTCCTTCCCTCATTTCACCGCTTCGGCAATGAAACATCGATCGGGAATGAAACCGTGCGGCAACATTGGTTGGTGGTGGTGTACACCGATCGGCAAACCCAATTACCGCTCGTTTGCCGCACCCACTCCCTTCACCCTTAATAGTAAACCAAATCGTTGGACACCCCTATATCCAATTGTACTTGCTGCAACATGTGTGTCATCACCATGAACCCAAAAAAAATATACAAATTAGCAAAAAAAAAAAAAAAAAGGTTATCTTCTGGATTCAAACCCGGATCTTCTCAATTTCATCAAATTCCTTAGCCGGCGAATCCAACTACTAAATTGTGTAAAATGACGGACAAATAAATTCAAAGCATATAGTTAATACGTTAAAAAAACAAAAATAAAAAGTTAGTAGATGCCACTTAGCATCCACTTATTGGTGCAGCTAGTGATAGTAATATTGATCATTTTTGTAATTGTAGTAGTACATAATATAATTTAGGAATATTGGATTTTAATAATCCCAACTATTAACATATTGGTCTTTAATGGGCCCTGACTAACAGAACCCTAACGCCGTTAGTCTCCGGTCACCGGAAAACTCATTTTAGGCTGGAAAACTCAACATTTTCGTCTCAAATCTCTTTTTAACCTTATCACGCACCTTTAGGAACTTTTTTCTAGTAAAATCCCCAATTATTGAAGTCACCGGAAGACTCTTTTTTCGCCGGAAAACTTCTTTTTGGCCGGAAAACACAATATTTTCGTTCCGAACCTCTTTGTAACCTTAGATCGGACCTTTAGAAACCTTTTTTCCAGACAAAAATGGTTTTCCGGCAACCAGAGACTAACGACGTTAGGGTTCCGTTAGTCAGGGTCCATTGTTGGCCGATATGTCAATAGTTGGGATTGTTGGCGGCCAACGGCGGATAGTTGGGACTATTAATATCGAATATTCCTATAATTTACCATCATAAAATACAATTATACATCTATACTATATAATAAAAGAAACCATTTTTGGGACATTTGTCATCATATTAGGCCATGTTTTACAGATAAGTATTATTTTAGTTTAATCTTTTCTAATTAATTATAGATAATCCTCCTACTAAATATTATTTAGTATATAATTTCTTATGGATAATTATTATTTAGTTTAATCTCCTTCTCATTTATAATATTATTTATTTAACTAATAGAGTAAACTACGATTTTGGCCCATGTGGTTATATCACTTTTACTCTTTTAGCTCAAAAAGAATTTTTAACATCTGAGTCACCGTCTTTTTTTTTTCTAATTTTTTTGGCCCCTAACATCTTTTTTTAACCATTTTGGCCCCTAACATTTAATGGATGGGGTTAGTGTTATGGGGTTAGAAAAAAAGATTTGGGGACTCAGATGTTAAAAAATTCTTTTTTGGGCTAAAAGGGTAAAAATGATATAACCACAGGGGCCAAAATCGTAATTTACTCTAACTAATATTATTTATCATTTATACATTTACAGAGTTTTAAATAATGGGTTAAATTTATTGAGACTTCGTTAACAAATTTTGCTACAACAAAATAATCTATTTATATCAATCTAAATTTTTATCTATATTATACTATATAATAAAACATTAATGTTTGACACATGTCGTTCATTGTAGGTATTTATTTTATGATTTTCTCGCCTCACTTCCAAACTTATCTTATATTAATTAAATAAATAAATGAATAATGAGCTAATATTAAATTTTATCCTACTTTAAATTTCGAATACCATTCTTCTATTTTTCTAACAAAATATTATCCGAAATTGTAAATTGTTAATTTAAAACATTTTAAATAAAACAAATTATTTATCACGAAAACCAAACTTTGTATTGATATATTAAATATTTTTATTTTCACTATACAAAATTACATTTACTAACGTTTTTATTATTTGGTATATAAAATTACGTTTATTTAACTCGTGTAATAAATGAGGTTTTTTAAAGATGTATTATTTTATTATTTGGTAAACAATATTACATTTATTCCACCCGTGTAATACATGTGGTTTTAAAGATATAATTTTTTTATTTGGTATATAAAATTACATTAATTCAGCCCGTACAATATGGTTCTTATATATATAACTTTTTATTATTTAATATATAAAATACATTAATTCAGCCCGTACAATATGGTTCTTATATATATAACTTTTTATTATTTAATATATAAAATTATATTTATTCAACTCGTGCAATAAAGGAAGTTATTAAAGATATAATGTTTTATTATTTAGTATATAAATTTACTAGATTAGAACCCCGTGTACTACACGGGATGAATACATATAATTTTATATACTAAGTAATAAAATAGTTGCATCTTTTAAAAACTCGTGTATTGCACGATTCGAATAAACACATGTCTTACACGAATAATGTAATCCGTTAAAACATTTAGTCATCAATATGTGTTTTCTAACAAAATGAACTTTAAGGTACTATTTAGTTATTGTAACATCTCACTTTATTTTATTTTAGGTTAGAGAGTTGCGTATTACATGGTTAATAACATTTTACTTTTTTTTATTTATTATTAGGTTAGAAACTTACGTATTACCTGATGTTGGATAATCAGCAGAACAAAAAAGAAACATTTTACTTTGTTTTTTTATTTATTATTAGTTATACTTGTCATTATCATCAAAATATAAAAACAATTAAAACTACCAATTAAATAAAATCTTTATCTTTATAAATATTTAAAACACTAATATATTTTTTTAGATTTTAATAATTAATATATTATTACCAGTTATCTTTGTTTTTATCATTAAAATCTCTTCTACAAATTTTAAATTTAATATTATCAATAATTGATTTTCCATAATAAATATTTAGAAAAATAATTAAGAATGCCTCATAGAACGACATGTGTCCCTAACATGGTTTCTTTTATTATATAGATAGATTTACTCAACCCGTGTAATACACGGGGTTATAACCTAGTTATACATTATAATATTATTAATTTTTATGCTCTTTCTTTCCCATATTTACACGATGTTAACTTTTCCTTCTTAGTCACATTAGTCCCTCAAGTTATATTTTTCAATTACTAGCATGGTACTTAGGCCCCTCTCATCCTCAAGAACCTTGATCTTGCACAATATTACTATTGTTAATCAAAACCTATATCCTTAATCTAAATTGCTTCCATTCAACTCAAAACACAATTCAGACACTACAATCTGTCTAGTCTCAACTTAAAAGAAGCAAACCACTATCAAATAATAACAAAGATATAATTACAATTTTGAGACAAGATGTACACATAATATGTCAACCAAACATGTTTTTCAAAAATACAGTCAACCATTAAGTGTAGTTTCTTGCCAAAACCAGAAGGCAGGAATCGTTTTTGACCATATCGTGAAGCAATTACAGAATCACAGTCGCGATCTATTTGATTATTTCACTTGGAGATAACTTTCATGAATTTGTTGAGTGATTTAAATACTCCTACTGCTTGACTAAACAATGATGGGCCCTGCTCCGACTCGTTCTCTCCTTCTCCAAATATTAACTGCAAACAACCATAACTCGTTCGATGATCATAAGCACAAAAATAGGCTCTGCTAACATTCTCCACATATTCAAGCATATATATTAGTTCCTTGGCATATACATTGGCATAATATCATATTTATCCAACATAATATCATTTATACTCATTTTCAAATTAATGACATTTATACCCTTTCTGTAAAACTTGCATTAGAATATCAGAGATTGGAGCGCAAGGAAAAAGAGAAGGGCATTATGTTCACATTACAAATTTATATAATGAAATGGGTATATATGAAATTTTAAGGGTTCTTTTTTTTCTTAATGGGTATTCTAGAAGCAGCCTCTCTCTCCCCGAGATAGAGGTAAGGTTTGCCTATATCGCACCCTCACATACTGTACCAATAGCTTTGCTATTTGTGGGATTTACTGGGTATGGTTGTTTATCAATGAGTATATTTCATACTAATTATCTGGTCAGCCAAATATGATATTATGCAAGCTTAGCCTATTTAACCTTTGCCCATAAAAAAGAAAAGTCAAATGGCCCCTAATTTCAAACCTCAATGTCTTCTGAGTCGGGACGGCTTATCATTTCCTTAGCTAGTATGTAGCGGTTTGGTCTATTCTTGTCATCAAAGAAAACTTTCCATAATCTGTTCATTTGTTGGGAAAAAAGAGTGTGTTAGACAAGTGATGGATGGCTGTCAAATAAATGACTGATATCTGTACGTTACCCGGGATAGCATCTAAATACAGCACCCGTAGGTAGAGGTTTCATTGAGTAAACCGTCGTGAAAGATCTGCAGGATGCACGTAAAACAAGATGTTATTGTGTGGTGAATAAAGAATCTTAAGCATTGATGTGTTTATTTATAAATGGATTGATTTGGGTTAGTTTTTTTTTTTTTTTAATATTCGACGTGCCAGCAGGGGCGGACCCAAGCCCAGCCCAAGGTGGGCGGGCGCACCCCCGGGGAAAAAAAATTTAGTGCTAAGTTCCGTCGAAAATCCCGTCCGCACCCCTTGGAATTTTTCGTCCACACCCCTTGGAATTTTTCGACCGCACCCTTGAAATTTTTCGTCCGCACCCCTTAGGTAAAAAGTGTTATCAATTTATATTTTAAATTTTTTTAGTAAACTCTTATTTAAAAAAAAAAAATACTACCTAAATTATATAACTTTTAATACCTTTCTAACTAAACCCAAATACCCATACCTTTACCCACTTATAATTCCTAACTAGCTAGCCCACTAAGTCTTAGCCCATTAACCAAACTCAACAATATTTCAAACTATAATAAAATAATTAAAGCCCAAAACCTTTAGAAATTCTCTCCCGCTCTCTCTCTCTTGCGTCCCTGCACTGCCAACGAACAACATCACCCAGCGACAACAGTCCAGCAGCCGGCGACCACCGTCGTTTGACACCAAATCTAACCGGAATCCGAACACGGGTAAGTTTCTTTGTTATTTTGATGATTTTGGTTGATATTATAGGAGAAAAAAGGGTAATAAAGTTGTTAAATAGGTTTGAAATTTTGTGTGTTTTGACGTTGTTTATGGTTGTTTAGATGATTTTTAGGGTGATTATGTTGTTTATATATTTTTAGGGTGATTATGTTGTTTATATATTTTTAGGGTGATTACAACTTACGTTATGATTTCTAGGGCTTGAATAGTTGAAAATTAAAATTAAAATTGAAACATTATGTTATGGAGCGATGAACTTATGTTATATAGAGAAAATATTGCTTAAGAAATTAGTTTTAGATGATGTTTTGGATAGATTTCAAAAAATAAAAACCCGTAGGGCGTCGACGTTTTAATTATATTTGTAACAAGGTTTGACATGTTTTTGATGATTATATAAATTTAGTTTGATGTTCGTTTGTTTTACATGACCCGACCCGATACGAACCGATTTTTTTACTTATATACCTACGGGCCTAACATTTTTAAAAATGTTCCGCACCCCCATGGAAAAATTCCTGGGTCCGCCACTGCGTGCCAGAGTAGTGAATTTTAAAACGTAGGTAAAAACAACGCGGGTCAAACTGGTTAAATGTGATCCGAAGATTTATCTAAATGCTTATCACCCCTCTCTCCTTGTTCAGTAACATATTAATATTTTAGTAATATAGTTTTAGTATCATACTTAATACCTTAAGTATTCATTAATTCAAGGAAAAGGAACAAAAACTTGTTACAGCCTCTTTAAAACCATTAACTGACTTGTCCATTTTCCCACCTCCGATCATGGATGATGATAGAGATCAGAAAGTTACCTCAAGAAGTATCTTCTCAACTTTCTAACGTTGAATCCAACTCCAACGTCCTCGCTAATAAGACGTGGATTCCACATGATGAGAGGTCGTGGCTAGAATAACATGAATATGATATAATTAAATTATTTATAGATGTATGAAAGTTATAACCTATGGAGCAAAAAGATTGAATATATGATAAATCTCTGACAAGAGAACAAAGAGGAGCTTGATGTGATGGTAAACAATATATAAATTCGCTTCTCTAGAGTATTCTCTGATCTTTTTTGCTTCAATTTACATAGCAAATGAAATACAAATGCCAAAGTGGAAACGGACAAAAGATGAGGGTTAAGCATTACCGGTTCACCTGAAAGATCAGATGCGATTCGCTCCACGTATTCCAACATTTGATAATCTGGAAGTATCATTACAACAATCTCGTCTTCTTTTTCAACAGGCTTTCGATCACTTAAGCTGGATAGAAAGTTCAAAATCAAGATCATATATGTACTTTGCATTAACCAAACTGTAATTGTGAAAAATTACCTTGCGAAACTGAAAGCAGCATCATCCCACCTGTACTTGAGAAGTGCAGCAGCGCCAGCATCAGGAAATATTGCTTTAACTCTCTAACAATGAGCATACATATGAAAAAGTAAGGAGGTGCTTGGATGTGTTTGCAAAGCATGTGTTGTCACTTGAATAATCATGGGTATTTGCATGAGTTTGGAAACTGATCATGTGATATATTCAATAATCAGAAATAGATAATAACTATAATAAAATGAGGTTAGTTAACGCCAGTGTTGTAAAAATCGTGACTAGTCGGCGATTAATTGCCAGTGAGTAATTTTTTGTTAATCAGTCCATTAATCGCTAGTCGGGCCTAGTTGGCCGACCAAAAATCGGTGATTCCGGCCAGATTCCGGCAAAAAATCTGTATATTCCGGCCAAAACCTCTAAATTCCGGCCAAAACCTCTAAATTCCGGCCAGTTTCCAACAAAACCATGTGAATTCCAACAATTAATCTTGTATACTTAAAAATGAGTTGAGTAAGAGTTAAAACCTAGCTACTTAAAAATTTACCTATAAAAATGTGTATATGTATGTATACATAAAACTGAAAATTACATATAGAAAACCCGGTCCGATTAATCCCGAGTAGTCGCTAGTCCACACCTCACCGGCCGACTAGCGACAGCGAGTTCTCCAACCTTGGTTAAGGCATCATAATCATTCTAAATTTGATCATCTTGACACTTAAATCATTAGTAGTTTATCATATCATGTTTCATAACACTCAAAGTTGAAATAACTACCACAAATACACATCCAAACACCCCCTATCTTATATCAGATCAAATAGTGCATCTCTGCCAAACAACTTCTAAAGAGATCAGACAGGTTTTTGCTGCGCTACACGCCTAGGCACGTCCCTTTGACTACATGGGACCCAGAATTCCACAAAATAAAACCGTTATCATATTAGAGAAAAAGCACTACTAACCTCACATCCTGTTTCTTCAATGAGTGTATCCACAAAAATTCTTGATAATTCCCACAGTTCACCCTGTGCACCTTCATCATCAAGAAATTGCAACTGTGGGATTAAGAGCTCAACCTATACAAGACAAGGAAAAAAAATGCCTTTTTTTTAGATCTGAAGTCAATCAACAAAAATCCCAACACTGAACACTCAAATGCTCAAAAAAGCAGAATTCAAGTTGCAGAAAATTTGATTGGAGGATAGATAAATTGAAGTGACTATATAAAAATAATGGATGTATTATTATTGAAGAGTTTGTAATACATACAATAGCTCTCATCCCCCCTGAAGACACAAATGCAGCACTTGCTTCACTAGACTGCCGAACTGCGCCTTCCAGATCCGAAGGCAAGCAACTGAAAAACATAATGAATCCTATTCATTAGCACACAAGGACTCAATTGGTATCAAGATTCTACCCATAATAAAATATATTTATCTTGTGGGTCTGATCTAAGGAGAATGGCATGTGAATTGCGAAGAACATGGACCAAATAAATACTATGTATGGCAAGTGTGACATCCATTATTCAAGATGTTATACTATGTGCTTAACTGCTTATGAAATTCTTATGATTATGAGATCACACACACAACAAACAAACAAACAAACTAAAGAAAGGTTTGTCCCCTCTTCTGTGTTCATTTCTTTTTGAGACCTAAGGCTGCACGGTGTGGGAGCCCGGCTTGGATCGTCCCCCACCGGCACCGATCCCCTCTCCATGCCCCCCCCCCCCCGGCGTCCTCACCCTCCACCTGCGGACGTTTCCGACGGGCCACAAAAAGACAAAAAACAGCCCTCCCCAAATCTCACACACCTATACATACAACTTATATATATATATATATATATATATATATATTAGGCTCATCCCCCATTTCCTTAGTTTCATCCCCTTGCCCCATCCTCACACCCATCATACGTGACGCTTACGTGGCGGATCATCCTCCAAGGGAGGTCCATCACCATACCGCATAGCCTAACACCAGAGGTTATTTCCCTCCTACGGTCCTACCCACCCACAAAAGATATAGTTTTGAGGTAAAACATACTTACACACCAATGATGTTATGAATTATAAAGTTATAGTTGTAGATGACTGACCTGTCATCTTCTTCATCTTGAGCATTTAGTTCAAGTGTTGGTTGCATATCTTGGAAAGTGTCCGTTCCTTCAAACTTATCAAACTTGGCATAGGTTCTGGAATTAAATGGAGCTCTGGGGAGTGAAATTCCATTGGATGAAGGGAAGCAGGTGGAGGAGGATGAGGGTAATTTCGAAGAAGAAGACGAAGACGACGAACAGCAGATGTTTAAGAAGGATGAGGAAGCCATGAAACAACCAACTGATTAGGGAGGGAGGGGGATAAGAGTAGAGTGAGTGGCCCACGTCCTCTCAAAATACTCTTCTTCACCGCTCGGTTTGGGTACTTTAGGTACCACTACGAGTTAACTTTGTTGTTTTATGTGTACACTAAAATTACATTACACTATGCTAGAAAACTTCACTAGTTACTTATATAATAAAATATATATTTAAATGATAATTTTTTTAACGAAAAATTTGGATCGCTGACGGTGATCACTGAGCGAAACCATCCGATCAAATCTATCTCCACTAGCCATAATGCCTATACACCAATTGTGAGAATCAAACCCTAGACTTATTGGTCCCAAAACCTTGTCGCACCCCAAAAAATATCACTAAACTATAAACCCATAGACATATTTAAATGATAACTAGTTTTTTATATCGCGCGTTCCGGCGAAACCGAGCAAATGATAATGTAAAACAAACGTGATTTGAAAATAAAGCATGTTGTTTGAAAAGTCAAACCATTAGAACGATTTAGTTTATCATCGTACTGTTTTATGATACCAAATAAATACTTTATTTGAGTATAACCTCGTTTTAACAAAACTTATAACGTAATGTCAGGGAAATAAATCAAGCACAACTACCTACTTAAGTTTATAAAAAAAAGTTATAAACGTAACTTATTAAAGAAGTATCAAATTAATCGATAAATTAATATATGTTAAAAAAATAAAAAAATTATTAAAAAAGGTAAAGGAAATAGATGTTAAAAAAATTATTAAAAGTAAATATAAT
The DNA here is from genome assembly GCA_030545235.1 of Helianthus tuberosus. Classification (NCBI taxonomy): domain Eukaryota; kingdom Viridiplantae; phylum Streptophyta; class Magnoliopsida; order Asterales; family Asteraceae; genus Helianthus; species Helianthus tuberosus. The sequence continues at coordinate 89,264,946 of CM060411.1, forward strand.
AATAAATTAGAGTTAATTGCCCGGATGGTACCTGTGGTTTCACGTTTAGTCCTCATCTTTCGGAAATAGTAGGTATGCTCCCTATGGTTTGTCATTTTGTTACTCGGATAGTCCCCTGACATTTACTTAGGGGACTATCCGAGTAACAAAATGACAAACCATAGGGAGCATACCTGCTATTTACAAACTCACTAACATCTACTCAGAGGACTATCCGAGTAACAAAATAACAAACCATAGGGAGCATACCTGCTATTATCAAAAGGTGAGGACTAAACATGAAAAAACGTGAAACCACAAGGACCATCCGGGCAATTAACTCTGATAAATTATTATAACATGTTAAATAATAAAATAATAAATAATGTATATTATTATAAAAATAAAGTTACTATTCATCATCCTCGAAATCAATATACACATATTGATTTTTAAATTTAGGGTGAGGTTATTGTATAAAAGGTGTTTTTTGTGAGAAAGGTAAGAAAGAATTTAAACCATTAGATCTTTAATCTAATGGTTGAGATCTTGATGGCAATCTTGTAAATAGTGTAACAATTAAAATAATTATTTTTTTAGATTAAGGGTATAAAGGTAAAATTAACATTTTTAAATTTAGAAAGTCACATGCAATCCACATGCAAGTTCCCCCCTTCTTTTTTAAACGTCAATAATTTTTTATACGTAACTCTTTTTTTTTTTTAATTACACCATAATAACGAGTGTTTTTTTATCTTTAATATGAGTATCATATTGTTATACTTATGTAGAGAAAAAAATTATGTTTCGATTGGATGTTTTAGTCCATGGTGTTTTTTCTATGTTCATACAATGGTGTTTTAATTGTATTGTGATTCAAGGCGTTGTGTTTTACAGTAAAACACCATATGAAAATATACAACTAATGCAGAAAACACCATTCAAAACTAACGATGTGCAAAAAAGACACTGTAACATAATATCTACAACATAACACCATACACAACTAATCAAACTGTAGAAAAGAAATAATTGGTATAAAAAACACCCTTAAACTTCAATGGTATACATCAAAACACCATGTACGTATAAAAACACCATGGAAGGATTACACATGGTGTCATTAAATAAACTCGTATACTAAACGAAAATCACCCATGCAAAAAACACCATACACCGTAACATCAAAGGGGCAAAAACCATATTCATTAGAAAACTAATCAGGTTGAAATTCAATATTCGAATTTCTAAAATAACTACCTAAATTCGGTTACATTTATTTAATCCTAAAATAACTACCTAAATTTGGTTACATTAACTTAATCCTTAATTAGAATTATTAGTACAATTACCATTATATCCTTGATCTAATAAAATGGATAGGGAAAGATCTAATGGCTGATATTCTTTCTTACCCTTCTCACACTTTTGGTCTTTTTTACAGGATCCTCTACCTATATATATAATAGTTGTCATAAATAGAAGAGAAAAATGCCCGGATAGTCCCTGTGGTTTCGCTTTTTTTCACCTATAGTCCCCAAGTTTCTAAAACTACCTGAATAGTCCCCAACTTTTCATTTTTTGTTCCCGGATAGTCCCTGGGTCTAACTTCAGTTTGTTTTCTCTGTTAAGTGGGTGTGAAATTACAAAAATACCCTTAATAATTAATAAAAAAAAACCTAACTTTTACCCACCCCCACCCCTTTCCCTTTCCCCTTCTCTTCTCTCCGAACGATGACCAAATCACCATCACCACCAGCTTTCCCTTTCTAAAATTACCTGCACATCACTCCAATTTTCTTCCCTATTTTATTCACATCTTCATATGGAACCCCACTGACAGAAAAAATATTCTTTCATCACAAAAGCAACATCATTAAACCATGAAGCTGGAATACTAAAAGAAACCACAGCTTCAACAACAACAGTATACATCCAAACACCATTAATTACTTTACTTACCACTTACCAACACAAAAACCCTAGAACAAATTCATTCAAATCATCTAAACTTAATTGGTTAATTCTCACTTTAATCTTGATCTCACCTTCATTTAATGCTTCATTTGTGGATCATCAAAGGGTTTGTTCAGATCAGCTTGAACAACTGAATCAGTGTCATTCCAGCTCCAATAATTTTGTTCCAAGAAATTGCTTGTGGTTGGGACATGCATCCATGGTTGTGTAACATTCGAAGAATCCGGCGCCATCATTCGTGTGGTTGCGAGTGTTGAATCGTCTTTGAAACCGGATAACAAAGGTGAAAAAGAAGTTGGAATGATTGGTGACATTCCGATCTACCTTTTTCGAAAAACGATCGGAATGTCACCGCAGACGGCGGTGTTGCTGCCGGATCTCCCTCTCTATGTCTTCGATCTCCGCCGCTCACTCTCTCCTTCGAACAGTGTCTTTCTACAATCAGAGGTGTGTGTGAACTGGTACATAAAGGTGATGAAGTGGTGGTTGTGGCAGGGGTAGTTGATGATGGCAGAAGTGGTGGTTGTGGCAGGGGTAGTTGTGACGATGGTGGTGGTCGGTGGTGATGGTTGCGGTGGAGGTGATGGTGGTACCAGGGAGAAAGAGCAGGGAGAGAGAGAGGGAAAACTGGTGATGGTGATTTGGTCATCGGTCGGAGAGAAGAAAAGGGGAAAGGGGTGGGGGTGGGTAAAAGGTTAGGTTTTTTTTATTAATTACTAAGGGTATTTTTGTAATTTCACACCCACTTAACAGAGAAAACAAACTGAAGTTAGACCCAGGGACTATCCGGGAACAAAAAATGAAAAGTTGGGGACCATTCAGGTAGTTTTAGAAACTTGGGGACTATAGGTGAAAAAAAGCGAAACCACAGGGACTATCCGGGCATTTTTCTCTAAATAGAATTACAGTTAATATAATACTAAATGTATATAAATAAATTAATAAAATCTAAATATTAATAAAAGACTCCAATTAATGCCACATGGCAATTTCTCATTCAATCTTATAATTTTACTTTTATTTTATTTAAAAATAATTTTGTTATCCTTATTATTATTTTATAAATTCTCTTAATTTTAATTTTAATGTTATCTAATTTTCTATCTAAACTCTAATAAACCATTCCAATAAATGCCACATGCAATTCCTTATGCTACCTAAATATAACATTAGTTTATATTCCAATTTTATATTTAAAATAACTAGTTATAAAACCGTCGCCGCGTTGCGGCGAACTTTTTTTTTATTATTTAGTCTGTGTTTATATGTGTTTGAAATCACTACGAGCGCGTTGTATACGGAATCGCTGACAAGAATAAAAAGAAAATGTAGAAAAAAACACTAAAAATAACCAAAAGAAAATCAACTAAAAAGTTGTATGGTAATGATGTTGTTCGGTAGAAGCCCATAGTCAGAGATGAGCAAATAGTAATGGGTACCGGTACCGAATTTCCTGAACCGAAAGATCCTAAGTACCAGTTCGGTACTGACGTTTGGCGTTCCTAGTATCGGTTCACTACCGGTTTTTACCTTCATATACCGATACCGTAACCGGTATTTTCGGTACCAATACCGATTCGGTATCAGTTGGCACCGAGCTCATCCTTACCCCTGAAACTAAAAAAAAGTTGTACGATACCGTTGGTGTTCGTACGGTACTCGTGATCAGGGATGAGCAAATGGTACTGGGTAACAGTACCAAATTTATCGAACTAAAAGATTATCAAACTCAATCCGGTACCGACTTTTGGCGTTTTATGTACCAGGCTGGTGCTGGTTTTTTATCTTCATGTACCGATAACGAAACGATATTTTTGATACAAGTACTGGTTAACATCAAGCTTATCAGACTTAAAAAGTAAAAGAGATAACAATTATTATAATATTAAAATAATAAAACTATAAAAAAACTGTATATAATATTTAATTATATTTTTTGTTTACTGTTCATTTGATCCAACTTTTAATATATACTGTTCATTTGATCCAACTTTTAATATATAGGAGAATAGGAGAATTTACGGATAACTAATTAAAAATTATTATATTAACTAATTAAAAATATTATATGAATAACTACAATTAATATTTTTTACTACATCTAACTTCTATTTTATTTGATCGTTTTTATGTTTAACTACAATTACCACATGACAATTTTTCGTTCAGTTTTGTTATCATTAACAAATAAATATATTTGACTACAATTCAAAATATTCTATTTTGTTTAATCGTTATAATGTTTATCTACAATTACCACATGACAATTTTTCGTTCAATTTTGTTATCATTAACAAATAAATATATTTTACTACAATTAAAAATATTCAACAAGATTAAACAAAACAAAATATAGATACCATTAAACATAATAAAATATACTCAAATATGGCGTAGATTCTCCATGTATTTAGTGAAAATTATTTCATTACTTCGTTACCTCAGTGGCTAATGGTGTAAAAATAATTAAAAGTTTCCTAAAGAATTGATGACCGCGACAAGCACTTTACAAGTGGGTTGGGTATTAATTACTATGACTAAAAGATTACAAACTTGTGGAATGACTGTCATGTGCGTTTGTTTACTTGTCTTATTTACAAATAAACTATTATTATTATTCAACTCGTGTATACACGGGAGTATAACCTAGTACTTAATAAACAAATGTTTAGGATGTGAGAGCGAACAAAGCCTAATATTTTAGGGCCCCACGAAAAAAATCTCATTATTTACCCATTATAAATTAGCAACATTTTAGTGCATGAAAAAGTTGTATTTTATGTTTAGGGTGGTTTTCAAAAAAAAAAATGATGTTACACTTTTAACCCAAAAGTTTTCTATATTTGCTAATTTAACCTCACAACTTTTTAAGTTTCAACTTTGGTACCCAATACTTTTCATATTTTGCAAAATTTTCGTTTTACGTTTTGTTCTAAATTTTGCGAGTTAACACAGCGCAACGTTCGTATGTGGTTCAACGTTTTTACGTTTTGTTTTACGCTCCGTTCTAAATTTTGCGAGTTAACATGACGTAACGTGTGTGTGTGTGATTAAAGGTTTTTATGCCGTCATTTTTTTTCCCGTTTGATAGGTTCATCGCAACGCGCGGTCCTAAATCCACTTAGTTATTATTTTCTTTGTTTTACATTTCGGTCTAACTTTTCCGCATTAACACGTCGCAACTTCAGTGTTGGTGGTTGTTGACGGTGTTGTCGCATTGATGCTATTTGTCACGGTTTTACGCCCCCACCGCAACGCGAGGAGCTTAATACTAGTTATATATAAAATAGAGTAAATTGTTAAAATGGTCTTTTGAGGTTTGTTCACTTTTGCAACTTTAGGCTAAAATTCAAAACTTTTGTATCTGGGTTCTTATGGTTTCAATTTTATTGTCATTTTCATCCAAAATCAAAATCTGATCAGATTTTTCATTTAACATCTATTTTTTTTTTTTTTTTTGTCTTTTTCCTTTCTTTTATTGAAGGACAAAATGGGCTTTTAACTTTGTTGTAGTTTACTCTATATAAAATATCTAAAGTCCTAAATGAAACAATAATGTTGTTGCAGTTCTGATGGTTACACACCCGCTTGTTAATACCCGAGATTCCGCTTTGAAACATGGCACCAGCTTCTTTTCTCTAATTTTTTTTTCATTTGTTAAAGCTTGGGGCTCTAATGCCCAAAGATAAAGAAGAAAAATGTTGAATTTGTAGCCTAGTGTTTAGTAAATCGAAGTGGTTAACTGAATTAGTAAAGACATATATACTCTTAGCCTCATATATTTATTTGTAAGGTTTTTTTTTTTACTTTATTTAAGGGCCCGCTCTCAAGGATGTCCTAATCTTGTATTTATATTGATACTAGGTTATCACCCGGGAAATGTTTCCCGGGCTGGAGAAAGTTATACATGTCACTTATTATTTATAAGCAGTACAATTATCTATCCAAAATGTACGACATATTAATGTGTTGGCTATAGAGTTATAAAGTTGCTCTGCCATCTAAACAATTATCTATCCAAAAGAGTGTATTCTCTCTCGTTCAAACTTCACTTACCAAATGTAATCTTTTTTCAACGTGAGCCCGGTTTTTTTAAAAAGGCCAACAAAATATCATTAGAAATCTTGCGAGTAGCAAGCACCAATTGTATAGAATCCTCAAAAAAGAAACATATTACAGTAGCAAGCACCTTGTAAACGTTCGAAGCTATTTATATTAATTAATAATGATTAAATACATGTGAATATTGAGTGAATTTACCAATCCACCCCTTGGAGTGTCCAAACTCTCGGCAGATTCTGAGTGCACCCGGTTTGAATTCACCGACTGGGATAATGACATGGCAGAACCTGAACCCAAACCTGTTGTGTTCTTATTAACGTCAGCTTTCTTTGCAAAACGACCACCGGAGCCCCTTACCCTTCTCATAGCATGCTGATGCGGTGATTCATGAAGATAAGGCTGTAAATATCACAAAATTGTTTACCAATTTGCCCAGCCAGATTTTCACACACAAAATATATATATAAAAGTATAAAACTATAACTGACCTTTCTGTCTTTTATAAGTTTCTTCTCAAGCTCTGCTTTTGCACGGGATTGCCTTCGCCTTAATATCGCATGGTTTGCCCTTTATAGGGAATTTTGTTGCAAGTTACGTCCTTTGAGCCTAACCTAGTTAAATTTATTAGTTAAATCTTATTACACATGGGTAATTTAGTCTTTTTACTTATTTAAAGGAAAAACTTATAATGTATTCTTTAAAAAATATATTCAAAAAAATAACATATATGAGATCAGGGAGGAAATGAAGACGAACAGAGGGAATCGGAAGGCGTAAAGAAGAGGATGAAAGCTCCAACATTAGCTGAATTAACACTCGAAGATTCAGAGTTAAGGGGGTTGAGGACACTGGGTACAACATTACGCGAGCGGATAACGATCCCAAAATTGGGTATATTCTTAGCATTAAGAACATATTTCTCTACATTACAACATACTGATTTCAAGATCAGGAAGAAATTAGTCACACTAACCCTGTTACTGCAGCGTCAAGAATGGCTGGATGAGTTGCTAGAACATCCTCTAAATGACCAGGAGCGATCTGCAGTCCAATCATATTATTAATTTCCGTCGGAATCATGTTTGATAACTTTTAATTTCCAGTTCGCTCGATTACATGAAACCCTTTGTACTTTATTATTTCTTTAACATGTCCAACAATATGCAAATAACCATCTTGGTCAAAATAAACAATATCTCCAGTTTGTAGCCATCCATCTTTATCAATAGTCGATGAAGTTGCTTCCACGTCGTTCAAATATTCTAGCAACATGTCACAAGCAAATCATATGTTGAATGAAACATAAACTAATAAGGAAAAAAAGGATATTTCATGAATTATAATATGTGGAATATTTACCTTTCATTAAAGCCGGTCCAGTTAACCAAAGTTCACCAGTTTTTCCAGGTGGCAAATACAAACCAGTAACCAAATCCACCACGCTAGCTTGCGTATTCGGACCTAATAATCCAACATACGTATAATTGTGCAGATCTCGCGTGTTAAATCCACGTGTTCCCACAACCGTCGATTCACTCAAGCCATAGTCCTTGTGCTCAACGGTGCAGCACCACAAGAAACCTGCTTCAAGCTTTTCGAACTTCTACCAAGAGCACCCTTTGCCGCCTTGGTCAAGGCGGTCAACAACGGCGGCACGCCAGGAAAATGAGTCACCCCATACCTATCTATAGACCGAACCATCTCATCGGGGATAAACATTTTCATAACAACAATTTTCGTCCCCAAAGACAAAATCCCCAAGTTGAAAAGCGTAAGCCCGTAGATATGAAACATCGGTATAACCGCTAAATAAACGTTCTCCAAAGAATCACAGGGTAATAAACAAAATTCAACAAAAGAATCAACACAACATCAACTTTTGAAACACCCATTTGATGATGTCCATTGGCCATTGATTTCACCAACCGTTGGGAGTTCCGGATACGAGATTGAAAACCCGGATGCAACATCAATGAGTTTTTTGAAATAGTTTAGGAACTTTGGTTGTGTAATCTTAATTTTCAAGCATCCCTACATAAATGTTGCAAGTAATTTTATTCTAAAAAAATATTTTGACCCGTCTTGCCACCTGTAACCTTAATCAATAACTCACTTGCAACCAATGGTTGGAATCAAATCAAAATTCCCAACTGTAATATAGAAAGTAAAAACAAAAATATGAATAAAATCGATATACCATTATATCTTTCTCAGTGTGAGCTTCCCTAACAAAATTGGAATGACATTCAATAGCCAGTGAAAACAAACCATACATTGATATGCTCGAGTTTCTCTGCAGTGGCTCCACCCTTGGCCTTTTGCGACTGGATATAGCGGATCCTACTGGAAAAGAAAAGCATCCATAGAATTCATAGCGGATCATCTATGTCAAAAAATAATCCTCCACTGGAGAAGCTACAACCAAATCACTGTCACATGCAAAGAGTAGGTTCATGAAGGTATACCTGAAGTTGTGTGTTTAACCATATAAATGAAGGTAATAGAGTAGTTGTAGGTCAAGCCGACATGTCTTACAACATTGACAACCAGAGGTTTCCATTCCTATCATTAACAACAACAAATATTTGCATAATCATTAATCAAGCAAAATTAAATAGCTTTTAATCAACCAATCAAGAACATAACCACAATCACTAACCTGAGTTCTATAAGCACCTACACCCAAGTTCAGTTTTTGATGAATCTGAATCCTTGTTAGTCCAAATGGTCTCTTAAATAACCTGAAAACATATGAAAAAATAACCAAATCAGAATCACAACATCTGAGACATGCATATTCACCACCTTCGCCTTACACATGATTTGAAGTGGCACCGCCCTTGTCAGCTAATCAAAACCACGCACGTCTCCTAATACTATTCATTTCAGTTTCCTTATTAATAGATATAATAAATTGCCATTTGAGTCAATAAGAATCTTGGTTTTTTTTTCTTTATTATCATTATATACAACAAAACAAACGAAACAACCAATGCTCTTGAACCCAAAATCTAAATCACATTTAAAGACAACATACTTGAACCATATGAACGCCGCTTGCTGAACCTGAATCTGCTCCACGCCCACCAAATCCGCCTTACATGTTTTTTTTCTGAAAAGTCCTATTTTACGTCTCCCGACTTCCATAGCCACACGTCATCTGCTGCCTTCGCATCAAACCCAGACAAAATACCCCAGAGCTACTGCAACTCTGCCCTTTATATATAATCACATAAAAGTTATATCAATCGATCAAAGTCAAACTTGAAGGTATGCCAACTCCAATAGTTGACCAATTGCTAAGTCAAATACAATGTGTAATAATTGATAGAGGATTTTGACTACTAACATTGCATGGTTAACATGCCTAAATATAGATAATTGCAAATATAAATCTAATTTTGGTTCTCAAAACTATAAGTATAGCAAAAATCAAGTGTCTATGATAAAACGAACCTCCATCCGTTGACCACTTTCATCCTTCCCACCGAATCTTTAGCCATTTTTTTTCTATATCTCCAACAACATCATGATTCACTTTCATGACAATGAAAAACTCAATAGAATATGTGACCACAAAATAATCAAACATTACAACTCCGTAATCCTTTAAAAAAAACTAACCTCGTCACGGTGTCGATGTCGACCATCCACATAACTCTGCATTGTGATATTTGGCACAAAAATAAGCATGATAACCAAATAGAAGTCACAAGATATTATGCATTTAAAACACTGTAAAATAAAAGGAAAAAGGGGTGTGGATTCATGGTGTTCTATGTATTTATGAATTTAAGTAGTTAGGTTTATATTTTCAGTCAGTTTTATTGTAACTGTGCTTCAGAAAGTGTTCAGGCCTGGTAGCATGAGCACCATCATATACTTGACCTACTTAAAACATTTGACCTATTAGATATAGAAAAACCCAAATCGATCCATCTAATAAAAGTGAAATTTCATTTTTTTGAAATCAAAGTAGGATACCTCTTAACAGATTGAGTTGAACATAATCAAAACGTGTAGCGTTAAAACAAAATGAAAATCTCAAAAAATATGTTCAATCGCGCAATTAATTTGTAAATCGAAATCAATATCATTAACATCAGACAATCAAAAGCCAGATTCATACCGCTTTGTAAAAAACCTAATTGATCTCTTGGAGAGAAGCACAAGCCGCAACATCAACCAGGTAGATTTCAATCGGATCGTTTGTCTTCAATTCTTAACCACAGATCATTCGCCAATGTGATTGCGGTTAACGATTGCAGAGGCAATGTTTTGCGATTGTGAAAAGATATAGTTTAGGGTTTGAGATTAATAGGTGAACGAACGATTGAAAAGGGTTTGGAATGGATGAAGATTAGGGTTTGGAACAGAGACAGTGGGGCTAATGATGAAAGAAAGAACAGAGTCCTCAAATACATAAATATATAGGGTCCGAATCATTAGGTCGGGTTGCCAAAAAGAAAGATCCGCGTGACTTTTTTGGCTGCGTATTGAGTTTCCCGCCAAAAACCCAATCCTAGATGCTCTAATCTAATGCCACATCAGCCCAAATCTTCTTGTTTATTATATATAATAGATTGATATTGATATTTATTGTTGTAAATATGGATAAAATTTGTTTTGAAGTTATGCGGATTCTTGTTTATCTTTGTAAACTTGTTAGACCATACGGAGTGGGAGGCGTTGTGGTGATGTGGAAGGCTCCACAATGTCAGCTCACCACCCCGTGCCTTGGCGTGGTGATGGGGCGGGAGATATCCCATCGGCGTGCAGGGGAAAGGCTTGATGAGGTGGAGACTCTTGATTGGTGAGTATTATTTAGATTTTGTTTTAATTGATTGATGTTTATTTTTTATTTATTTATTTTTTAAACGCCATTTTCACGCCCCTCACACTCCATGCTTGCTAACGTGGCTGTCACATGGCGCTTAATGACCCCTCTTCATACCCTCCCACTCCATATAGTCTTATGCAAATCCTTCTTTTATCTATAAAGTTTCTTTATCGAAATCAAATTTTTATATTTTGTGTTATGAACTTAAGTCTAAAAAAAGATGTTCAATCAACCAGCCCAGTTCAGGCAACCCAATATGGTAACAGAAGCACGGCGAAAGAAGCGCCGAAGGATACAAGCACGAAGAAGAGGCATGACCTTAGAGGTCATTTAGATTGTTTAAGCAAATTGGTTATTCTTCTCTCATCTTAAATTCTAATCTGATTCCTATTTCCTTTTGATTGTTCCGGTTTCTATATTGTCTTCTATCCATTGTAATCCTTACAATAATTCATAGAATCAAGCTGTCTAGTGCCTAATTTGATTAATACTTGGTTGTGTTTAGATCATTTCCTGCTTTGTGGTTGTGGTTTGGCCTTGGTGGTCGTTTGACTAGTGAATGTGTGTGTTGAATGTGGTGAAGAGTGACTTGCATGGAACAAGTACTCGAGAGTTATGATCAGAGATCCCAATGGAATCAGGGTTGATCCAGAATGTCCCGAGCAGTAAATGAAGTGTCATATATATAGGAAAGGTTATCGCTCAAAGAGGAAACCATTGACTAGTGAAACATGCTTGCAGTGGGGGACTTACCCTTTTGGGGGTTGAAGCATTTTGACCTGCGGGTAAAAGACTACACTCTGTGCATTCGTCTTACTTTTGCGGCTAGGAGAGTTGTTAAAGTAATCAGAGACATGACTGATTACTGTACACGTGATGCTTTATTCTAGCTCCCGGGTTTTTAACCTTTGAACCTTTCAACCTTTTAAGCATTCATATGTTTAAGTCATTTTATTTGGTCTTGGGCTACCCCCGTCGTCAGCCCCCCCCCCCCCCCCCAAGTCAGAGGTTTTTGGGAAATGAGCTCAAAGACTTTTGACTTTTACACATTTATTTGTATTGCTTAAAGGCTTCAAGGCTTGAAGGGTTGAGAACAGTTGAGAATTTTTTGAATTTCAAAACTGACAACTGATTTGATTGATGTGTGGCAGTTTTTCAGTCGACGGTTTTTATACACTAGGTAATAACAACCTCTCACTTAATTACTTTTTCATTTATTAACATCTTTTTGGTGAGATTTTTCACTTATCTCCTTCCCATAATTCCGATTCCCTCTTCTAAAACTCAGGTTAGTTCCCATTTCCTTGTGTGTTTTTCTTGTTTCTTTACTTTGATCATGGGTGCATGGAAAGATCTTTCCGTTAGTTTTTCACGCCTCACCCAAGAGGAAGTGGAGAATTTTTGTATGGATTGGGGCATTGGCCTTAAGTTTAATCCGGTTGCACCGGGATGTGATAAATCTGTTGATCAATGTCCCCCTGGTTCGATTGCTTTGTACTGTCGGCACTTTGAATTTTCCAACCTTCGTCATCCTTTCTCGCTTTTTGTATTGAATGTTTTGGATTATTATCGTGTTTCCTTTGGTCAAATTCATCCGAAGGGCATGGCTAGGGTTTTACACTTCGAGGTTTTATGCCGTGCTTGTGGTTATGACCCTTCGTTGTTGTTATTCCGTCGGTTTTTTCGTTTGGCAAAAAACGGTGATTGGTTCACCTTTGAGACATCCAAGGTTGATACTTGCTTAATCTCTTCCATGGTTACCACACTTTGTACTTGGAAGGATCGTTTTTTCTGGGTTTCTGATTCCATTATCCCCTTCAAAATGGTGTGGAGGCACCCGGATGCCGTTCTCAATGAACCAGAACCTTTCGAATTTGATTTGAATGAAGTTTTTTCTTAAAGCCATCCGAGAGTGCCCTTCAAGGGTTCGTCCTTTTCCCGAACATTTGCTAGTTTTGTTAGGTGTTAGCAAATTGTGGGATAGGGCTAATCGGGATCCGGTTCTTATGAGGAATGGCCAGGGTATGCTTTTTCTTTGTTTTGCCTTTTTGGGATTTTTTTTATTTGGTGGCTTATTTGTTTTTTGTTTTAAAATATTTTGCAATCATGTCTGCTTTGGACTTTATCAAGAGTGATGATACATCTGATGTTACTTTCACGGATGTTCAAGCCGCTGAAGGGGATGATGTTGTTGCTAGGGGTGTAGAACAGAGGTTTGAAGATGCTGGTTATGTTAGTGTTTCCAACGTCAAGGGTTTTACTAAGCCTGCTGCTCCCAAGGCTTCAACCCGTCGTTCTACTCGTCGTTGGTTAAGGAGTACACCTCAATCCACTTCTTCTGATCTGGTGGAATTGAGTGATGATATTGAGGCTTCTGAGGGTCAAGATGTTGATGTTGAAAATGAGAAGAAATTGGTTGTTCATGGTAAGAAGAAGGCTTCAGCCAAGAAGGTTGTGACTACTCCTGTTCAGGGTTCATCAAGCAGAGACGTTGAAGGGTTGAACGAGGATGAGGTTTATGTTCCTGATTGGACTGTAAAGGTTGGTGATAGTTTCAAAGATCCAAATGTTTGTGCTAATGTCTTAGCTCACTTTGCTCCTCCTGGCATTCGTGGTGCCATATCTGAAAAGGAAAGTGACCATTTTATAACGAGATTGATGCTTAGCTCCTGCAACCTTTCTGCCTTGGTTGCTGAGGGTGTTACCCATTTTCAGAAGGGAATGCAGGAGTACGAGGAGTTTTCTAAGAAGAAGGAGAAGATGAAGTCTTCAATGGCTGCAATGAAGAAAGTGATTGATGGGTTTTCAAAGAAAGAAGAGGCTTGGGTCAAGAAGGTGGGTGAATTGACAAGAAGGCACGAGATTGAGACAAATGATCTCAAGAAAAGTTTTGAAGCTGACCATTTGAAACTGAAGGCTGATAGGGAAGCCTTGACTGTCCAGCAGCGGGCCTTTGAAGAAGAGAAAGAGGGTTTAAAGTCTTTGGTTACCCAAGCCACTGGTGATAACCAATGGCTTATTGAGCTAGGTTTCCACCAAGTTGTTACCTACCTTCTTCACTCTAAGGAGTTTAATTCTGCTCTTGGAGAAGTTTATACCAAATTGCTCAACTTGGGGAAATATCAAGGTCTCATTGCTGGGTACAAGCTTCATGAATCTGGTCATCATTTGGAAAAGTCTCCCTTGTACCGCCCTGAATCTTCTGAGGTCTTCAAGGGTTCCGTTGAGCAGATGGAGAGGCTGACCTATCCGTATGTTAATCAGGTTGTCGCTTGTTTTGGTAAGCCCATTTCTGTCTTGCGGGAGCTAAAACTGGATGGTCTTAACGAAAAAGTTTGTGCTGAAGTGCTCGGCTCCCTTTCAAGAAAGCGATCTTATTCAGGAGATAGTGAGGATACCTTTTCAGGAGAACCTGATGCTTCCAAGGATGCGAGTTTAGAAGGTTCAGCAGTTGGTAGTGATGGTGGCTCGAAAGCTAAGAAGTCAAAGAAAGCCAAGAAGGTTAAAGGTGATGGTTCCGGGGCTTCCAAGCCTCCTGTTGATGCTTGAAAAACATTCGTAGCTTTCTTAGCACCCCAAAAACAATTTAATGGTTTGTATGTTATCTTAAACAATTTTAGGTTTTGCAGGAACCCCTAAGGTTCCTGCTTTGTGGTTGTGGTTTGGCCTTGGTGGCCGTTTGAACAATTTCTTAGGTTTGCAGGCCACTAAGGCTTGCTTTAACTTACTTAGATGTTTGGAAGCCTTTTGAGGCTTCTCTTATTATGTTACTAAGTTTCTACTACTTGCCTTGTGTTGTGTTTTTTTGTGCTTGTGCCTGTTTGATAAGGTAGCTTGGTTGGCTTCAAGCCTTTAAGGCTTCTGGCTGTTTGACTGTATGTAGCTTGAAGCCTTCGAGGCTTCTGGTTATTACTTTAGTTTTATGACCTGATGTCTTGGTTTGTATTTTTGAGTTTTGGGTTTTGGGTTGTGTGCAACCTTTTTACTCATGTTTTTGCATTGCCCCTTGAATTATTTTTTATCTTTGTGGTATTGTCTTTGTTGAGTTTGTGTTGTCTTTATGTTTTTCATACCTTAAAGGGTTCAGTGCTGCACTCACTTAGCCTTGGTATTTTTAACAAGAATACATAGCACCTATCCTATTTATTACTTTCCTTGGTTTGATTTTATTTCGTAAGCCTGTTTTTTGATAATTTTCCTAAGGCTTAAGGAACATTTGGTGTAGGCCGTTCGGACCCGTCTATGAGACAACTTTGTTTTCAATTATAAGTCTCATGGAGTTGTATTGATTTAGGAACTCTCCCCTTATATAGGTTCATTCAACCCTTGAACCTATTGAGCGATATGGCCTGGGAGCTCATCCCCTTACATGACCCTTGCCATGGAGTTTTTTGCTAGGTTCTCAACCTGATTTTAGGATAGAAAGAAAAATCTGATAAAACATCATCATTCATTCAAGATATATTGTGTTACAAAAGGTGATCATAGGACAACTCTTGAAATACAACTTTGTGAACTACCAACCAATCTTTCTTGATCAGACATGAAACCTCTTAAGGGTTTTTCCATTCCAATGTCTTGGAAGCTTTTTACCTTCTGAGTCTGCTAGCTTATAGGATCGATCCCTATGTTCCTCAAGGATTGTATATGGCCCTTCCCATTTTGGGCCAAGCTTTCCTTGGTTCTCTTTTTTACTAGCCTCATTGTTTCTACACACCAGGTCTCCTGGCTTGAAGCGTTCGTGCTTGACTCTTTTGTTGTAATAGGATTCCATCATTTATTTGTACTTGGCTTCTTGGATTGCAGCTTGGTCTCGTGCTTCCTCTAAGAGTTGTAAGTTCAACATGGTCTCTTTGTGGTTTGCTCAGGATCCATGTTGACCGTTCTTTGAGTTACAACTCCTACTTCAGCTGGAATCACGGCTTCAGATCCAAACACCAAGTTGTAAGGTGTTCTTTTGTGGCTTGTTTTTTCTGTTGTTCTTATGGCCCATAGAACACTTGGAAACTCTTCGAGCCAATTGCTTTCGTGCCTTCCCAATCTGGCTTTGATTCCTTCAACTATGCTTCGATTCATCCTTTCAACCTGATCGTTTGATTGCGGATACGCCACTGAGCTGAAAACCTGAGCTATTCTGAATTCTTTGCACCAAACGCTGAAAGGCTTTTCAGCGAATTGCTTTCCATTATCGGTGACAAGCACTCCCGGCAATCCATAGCGACAAATGATGTTTTCCCAAACGAAGTCAATGACTTGTTTGCCCGTGATTTTTGCAAGTGGTTTAACCTCAGGCCACTTGGTGAAGTAATCAATGGCCGCTAATAAGAACTTCACTCCACCTTTGCTTGGTGGGAATGAGCCAACGATGTCCATTCCCCACTTATAAAATGGCCATGCTGAGGTAATTAGGACAAGGTCATGTTTGGGACTTTTTGGGACTGGTGCATGAATTTGGCAGGAATCACATTTTCTCAGTTGTTCAGCGGTGTCTCGGTGCATGGAGGGCCAAAATACCCAAGGTTCGTTAGTTTAGCAACCACCGTTCTTGCTCCAAAATGAGCTCCGCATATACCTTCATGAACCTCTTTGATCAAGTACTGGCTTTTTTCGGGACCGACACATCTCAGTAAGGGTGCAAGGTAACCCTTTTTGTAGAGTATTTCACCTTGCAACACGTACTATCTAGACTTTACTTTAACCCTTTCAGCCTCTGTTTGATCAGCAGGTAACTCAATGTTTTTAAGGAATTTTTTAATTGGAGTCATCCAGTTGGTGCCTTCTTCGGTGATTACGTCTTGAACTTCTAATTTTTCAATTGATGGAGTTTTCAACACTTCTACCAATACCTTTTTGGTGAGGTGGGTAAAGGTGAGAGAAGCGAGTTTACTCAAGGCATTAGCTTTCTTATTTTGAGACTTGGGAATTTTCTTGATAGTACACGTTTGAAATGTGTTCATCAGCTCTTTCGATTTTTCTTTGTATCACTTCATATTGGGCTCCTTTGCAACATAATTGTCGTTCACTTGGCCTGACACCAGCAACGAGTCTGTGAACACTTCAAGCTTTTTAACCTTCATTTCCTTAGCCAACCTCAAGCCGGCTATCAACGCATCATATTCAGCTTCGTTGTTGGTGGTCTGAAATTCAAATCAAAGAGCATACGTGAATTCTAACCCTTCTGGGTTAATCAGAAGGAGCCCAGTCCCTGACCCTTCAACGCTTGAAGCCCCATCGGTAAAAAGCTTCCAGTCTTCAAGGTCTGAGGGTTCAGTGGCAGCTGTGTTTACTTCAGTAATTGTTTGTTTTGGGACTTCTACAATGAAATCAGCTAAGACTTGGGCTTTGATGGCCTTTCTTGGAACATAGGTGATGTTGTGTTCACCTAGTTCCACTGCCCATTTGGCTAATCGTCCTGAATTTTCTGATTTTTCAAGCACACTCTTAATGGGTTGATCAGTGACCACTTGTATAGGGTGTGCTTGGAAATACCTTCGAAGCCTTCTAGCCGTTTGGACTAGGGCTAGAGCTGTGACAACCGTCAAAATTGCATGTATCCATACAATTAATTAATGTTAATTAGTGCTTAAATGACTGTGCTTAATTACAACTGATGATTTAAACTGTTTACTGATTTCTGTATCATACATACATGTGCATCACATTTCATACTGTCACACCATTCATTATATACAAATTTTAGTGACATGCATGATGCACAAAGCACCGTTAGCACAGTTAGCGGATAACTCAGAAATATACTGACAGTGCCAGTACATACATAGACAGACAATGTTTTGAGGCCCAGTGTGAGCCAGAGACAAGGTACTACACTAGTATGGAGTGTAGGGAAGTAAGGACCATAAAACTGCGTCACTAGGTGATAGTTTAAGTGCCGAAAAGTGCCTAAAACCCACTTAAAGTGCAGAATTCTGCATTAATTATCAAATTCAGCATTTTAACATGCTAGTAATGTGCAAAAATATGGCAAAATAATCCTGTATGCTTTCCTAAGTGTCGGGAATTAAAAGTGTCACAAAACGTTACATAAAGGACACTATACGGAATAACTTAGCACTTTAACGGAACGGTATCTAACCGAACAACCGGACATTACCCGGAACACAAAAATATTGTTAAAAGCATTGTTTTTATTTTTCTGAGCTAGTTATGGTTCCCGAGCACTCTAACATGTTACATAATGCAAGATACGCATAAACACTAGACTTTTACATCTTAACTTCCACTAAATTACCTACTTACCATCAAATGTTCACATACCCCATCCCCCTTGATGTAATCGGTCACAAGTATGGCCCACCTCCCAAAAATCTTACAATATCACATTAGATCTTACTTAGATATGTAGAGATTTGTTCAAGATCTTGAATGTACTATGACATCCATAAAGATCCTTACTAGATTATATATGATCTAGACCCCATTCTCATCATCATCTTCAACACAAAAACACCTATCTCCTCCCTTCTCTAACCTACGGCCCAAACAAGCTCACCACCACCACCATTTTTCATCCATCATCTAGCCATTCCAATATCATTTTGAGGTGTAAGAAGGTGATTCACGAAGCTTGGTGCTCACGGAACTTGAAGGACCACCTTTGTTTGCTTTTATCCACTCCATCTTCAACTTGTTTCTTCCCTAGCTTCAAGCTAGTAGTAAGATGCTTTTTCACTCTTGTTACTTCATATTTATGGTGGTTAAAAGATTCATTGTGATGAAAAACACAGAACACTAAAGATCATACACATAAATCATGAACATAAGCTTACATAAAGATGAAACATGATGTAATATTGTTAGAATGATGTTGTTTTGAATATGTATGATGTTTGCTTAATGATTACTAGTAATATGATGATTGATCATCATATGGAACTTGTTAGAGTATGATTAAAAACATGGTTTAACAAGTTAGGAGATGATTATGTGTTTCATGAAATAATCATCTTCTAGACTAAACATGAACTTGAAAGTAAAAATGATTTTCTTACAAAGTAAAAAAAAACCAAGTGAACTAGTAAATTTGTGAACCCAAGACTTGTGTATGATTTTCCAAGAAAAACCAAGTTTAAAAGACGGTTTTTGAATGATCATGATTCTTACATATACTTACACTATTTTTGGAAATAAAACAAGTATATGGATGATAGTAAAACAAGAAGATGTGGTAAATAAATATTTTTGTAAAATGAGTTCACAAGTTGTAAACATCTAGAAATCCCGAGAATGAGATTTTAACAAAAGTAAACACACTTTGGATGGTAACTAAACCCACTAAACACCTCACCAAGTTACTACGCGTTTTTATAAAATATCAAGTTCATGTTGTACTATAAATGGATTAGTTTTGCACTTGGTAAGTGTAATATTGTTTAGAGTATGATTGTTGATGGTTTGAATGATTTTGGAAAAGAAAATGATATGCTAAATAGCATGGACACCTCCACTTACAAAGGAAACTATGGCGAAATTTTCTAAAAATCCCAACACTTAGAAAATATTTTCTAGACAAGTGTTTTCTAGTGTATTTTAAACTATGCTTTTCAAATATAAACCTCGCCATAATTTTTGTAACAAAATACAAGTATCGGAGGTTGGTTTTTGTAAATACAAATGGATAAATATATATTTAGAATATATATTTTATACTAAGATACTTGTGTGGATACTTGTTTATTTTGTGGAATAGTTATATTATTTTATGGTAAAATAATATAACTTAACAAAATACTATGACATTTACAACTCCAAAATAATACCAAAAATCACAAGGAATGAAAAATAAGTTACACGCTTAATATTGTAAAGCCGAACGATAAAACGTAGCTTATGAAATATTCCGGAAAATACTCTTATAAATATATTTTTGGCAAGTATTATTTTGGAAACGAAAGGAGTGAAAATACGATTTTCGTACATATTACCAAGTATATCATATTTTCAACAAAGAGAAAATATATTATTTTTTGGGAGTTAAAAATATATTTTTCCTAAGTATATTTAGAAAATATATGATTTTTGGAAAAATATATATTTTCTTGGAATACATTATTTTTGACAAATAAGTTATATATATATTTTCTAAGTGAGACTTGAAAATATATTGTTTTGGAAATATATTGGGAATATATTGATATATTTTTAATTGGAATAATACACCGGAATACGACGCCAATACATGGCTAAAGACACACATACAAAAATACGAATACACATGTATGAGATACCCCCATCCTTTGGAAAGAAATACGAATACAAATACATGAGAAGTATTACTACAAAAACATTGTTTAACAAATTATTCCAAAAATTCAAGTTAGAATATTTATTATTTTAACAACTAATTATATAACTTGGAATAACGATGAAGAAACTTGGAAACGTAACTCAAAGGCACTAATTAATACTAAGTCAAGGCACGACCCGCTCGTCTAATAAGACCATAGTACATTGTAGGTGGTCGTGTACACTAGAGGACACTTTGAGTTACAGACAGATTCGAATGACGCAAATCTGTGAGTTCATGTCCCCCTTTCTTATAACTGTTTTCAGTTTTACAACTTCGGGGGTGAAATACATGTTACATACTGATTACAAACGTTTTATACATGGTATGATTAGCTAAGGAATGTACTGCTAGATCACGTGAATGGGTAGGCTATTATCTTAAGACCATTAATCCTTGTATAAGGACCGAGGGGCATGAGTGATAGATCTATTGGGTGTTGCGAGCCCCACCCATGGGCCTGCGAGTGGCTGCATGTGGTGACTGTGTCGTTCCTCCGGAGGGGCCGGTACGAAATACGAATACAGGTTTGAGTGCTTCCTAGGCCATGTCACTTATTAATGTATTAGCTACACATTAATTGATCTGTTTTTCCTTATTGCTATATACCAGGGACATACATTGACATACTTTAAAGGCTTATTCATACACATACACATGAACTCGCTCAACTTTTGTTGATGTTTTTCAAACTACATGTATTTCAGGACAATTAAGTATGGATCTGGCGGGCGTTGGAGTTTCAAGTCATGTTAAGTATAAAGATGTCATCCATGGTCTTGGATTTGGTCAGTGTGTCTTAATCCTGGACGAGACACGTCTTCCAAACTTTTATTACAACTAATATCTTTTGACGAGTCCTTAGTGAACTTTTACGCAATTCATATGGTTTGTAAAACTTGAATTTGAAGTCTACGTTTTAGACAATGTTGTTATGTTTTAAACTCATTTTGTGGATGACAAATCTTTGGTTTTATCATATAGTTGTTTGATATGGTTGAATGCAATGATAACAAGTAAGTCACACCATAATCACGCTTCCGCAAAAGTCAGGGTGTGACAGCTTGGTATCAGAGCTTCGATAGTAGCGAACTAGGATTCTTTCTCGAGTCTAAACTACGATCATTAGGGCTCTCACGAAAACGATTTACAACATGTTTTCATTGCATACACTAAACGTCCAGATCTAGGGAATAAACATTTTACAAACAAAAGGCACAAATACACATTTCAAAACTTATCTTTATAATTCAGTCTTAGAGACTGAGGGAGGATCAGTCTTAGCGACTTGGGAAAATTTAGTCTTAGAGACTGGGAAAGTTGGTCTTAGAGACCAGGGAATTAGTCTTAGAGACTGGGAAAGTTGGTCTTAGAGACCAGGGATTTATTCTTAGAGACTGGGGAGATTTGGTCTTAGAGACCAGGGAGTTAGTCTTAGAGACTGGGGAGATTTGGTCTTAGAGACCAGGGAGTTAGTCTGAGAGACTAGGGAGTTCAGTCTGAGAGGCTGGGTGGGATAGTCTGGGAAGACTAGGACGAATATGTGGATACATGATTACATTATGAATTGTCTTTATTTGCAATACACAAAGTGTTAAAGATTACTGTGAATATGCATGCTATGACTATTATGTACCGGCACACACGTCACCTTCCTCAGGGAACGAATTTTCAGATGATGACGACCCTACGGCCACTGCCACAGATGTTGAGACTGTACCTGCGCCGGAGATATTTACGTCAGACACTGAGAGTGACCCTGACATGCTGACCAAGGACGAGGACGAGGACGACTTCCAACCGTCCGCGCTGCCAGACTTTGGTGATGAATTACCCTTACTGATGGCTTCCTTGACGAGAACCTTCCTGTCATTCTTGTTTCGGTCCACGACCACCTTACCATTTGGACACTTCGGTGGAGAGAACCTCCTGGCTCCGATCCTCGACGACGTACCTCTCGTGGTTATTTCCCCGAGGATTTGCCTCTTTGATAAATTGTTTAATGATGACATTAATTTGCTTGTTGATGATCCTCCCATTGACACCCAGGATGATGGAAAGTTAGATGAGGACGTTGTTACTAATTTTACGTTTTGAGATCCCTATTATCAAGCTATCCTCTGATTCTAGTATACACTCGATTTCGGACTCCTTTGAGTCTGCGACATTTACGGCTTTACAAACAGGCAGGTTACCGCTTTTTGCTACAGACATAGACGACGACGCCGCTTTGACTACTGCACTAACACCTGCTCAAGATCACATACCCTCACACGACCCAGAACCTGCCCCTGAGGCAGCTCCAGTTCCTTGTGGGCCAGCTTAATGTTGCAATTACTGATCCTACGCCATTGCTTAATCATGACCCTATTTCTTTTGGTTTAACAGACATTGCGTCCCTTGTACCTGAACCCGTACCTGCACCTGTTGATCTTCCTTTCGGGACAATTGCCACTGCGCCTGCACCCGCTGATGTTACTCCTTTCCTCATGTGGAGTCCGACGTCCATCGCACCAATTTGCCTATTGCTTTCTTTCAGGACATACTCGCACCCCAGAAAGGTACTCCAGGTCAGCCCCCGCGTAACGATCCCTATTGCTACTGCAGCATTTTCTACAACCCCACAGACCACACCGTTTGCTGCATTCACTTCTACATCGCTGGACGAGCTGTTTCGATGATTCCTATAATACACTATGCTGATTTTAGCCCCTTGCCATCCCTCCCATTATGGAGGCTACATAAGGAATGAGTGCTCCTGTAACATCAGCTACAGTTTAAGGATATAAGTCGCAAGTTTTGGAGCTTGAGCTGACACCATAACCTCCACCCTGTTTATTGCCAGTATACTTTGATCCTCCACAATTGTCAAAGACTTCTTTTGTGCTCTCACCTGCTGCTATAACGCCTTTCCCAGGTTTTTGATGCTCGTTTCTTTACTATCGAGCGGCAGATCAGTTAACTACTTCGATGTATATACAAGCTCGAGGAGGAGTTTACGCATGTTAACAGTTTACTTTTCTTTCCTCCTCCACCTCAGCCACCAGTATAGTTGAGTTCTGGATTTATGCGGAATACATTACTCTTGGGTAAAGACACTACAAATGAGCTGAGACTGTGGAGACTTTTGGAGACTACTTTTGACCACGCAATTTTGATACACTGATAGATTTGTTGGGCAAGGGTAGGGTGACCCTGTGTCCCTTGTGATGTGATGCACTTCGTAGACAATGTGATTGTGGTTGGTAAATAATGAAAGCTCAGTCACTATATTCTCACTAGACACGTTATTGATTTGCACGATTGTACAGTAATTGTTATGCTACGTGCTTGCTTGTTGTGTTCTCATTAAATGTGTTCCTGCCTACAAGTTGTACTATAATGATGCTGTTATATGATTGCTTATATACGTATGTAAATACACTTCTGAAGTCTTATTCGTTAAGTAGAGGCTTGTGTGCTCGTGTCGTGAATAAGACCTGACCTAACCGACCTTCTTCTAGGAAGATGTCGATTCAAGGGAACACCGATACCAACAACCCTCTGCCGACGACAGAGGCGGAATTTCAAGAACGCATCTTACAGGTCATCGCGCAGTACGAGGCCGCCCTTCGCTCCGAGCGTAGCGGAGGTACCTCAGGAAATAACCCACCCAACGGTAATGTTTAGTCACTTAAGACACATCACAAAACGTTTGGACATTTCCACGAGTGCTTTGCTATTACCATACGCGAATAATGTTGCTTATATCACAGGATGCACCTACAAGCAGTTCTTGGGCTGCAAGCCCCTGAATTTCGACGGCACTGGGGGTGTCGTAGCCTTCGTACGCTGGGTTGAGAAGACGGATTCTGTTTTACGTGTGAGCAAATGCGCCCCAGAGCATCAGGTTATGTATGTTTCCAGACTGTTCCAAGATGGGGCTCTGTCATGGTGGAAACTCGAGGTTCAAATGATGGGTGAGGCTGCTACGTATGCTTTGACATGGGATCAACTGAAAGAACTAATGCATAAGAAATACTGTTCGAGAGCAGAAAGCCAGAAGATGGAAACTGAGTTCTGGAACTTGAAGATGGAGGGACCAAAAATAGCTGAATACGTGGAGAAATTCCATGTTCTATCGCGTATTGTCCCCTACATGGTGGAACCAGAATTTAAAAAGATTGAGCGTTTTATTTGGGGATTGGCACCCCAAATCATGAGCATGGTGACGACATCAAAGCCTGCAACGATCGCTGAGGCCATTGATCTAAGTGTGACCTTGACTGAAGAGGCAATCAGGTTGAACAAATTTTCAACCTCTGAGGAGAAGAAGGAGGCTCATGTAGAGTCATCTGGAGACAACAAGAGAAAGTTCGCAAACTTCAAGCAGGGCACCCAGACGAATAGCAACAACAAGGCCAAAAAGGGAAAAGAGTACATGGGTAAACTACCTCAATGCGACAAGTGTCGACGACATCATACCGGGCGATGTAAAAATGGAAAGTGTGACAACTGTGGCAAAATGGGGCACAGCAGGGAAACGTGTTGGCATGAGACGAAACATGGAAAGAAAGGTAAGGGATGTTATAACTGCGGTGATATGGGGCACTTTAGGAAAGATTTCCCAAGGGAGATTAAACAAAAACATGGGAAGAATGTCTAATACCGGAGCTAGGGAAGCACGTTAGGATCCAAACATGGCTATCGGTATGCCTCATAGTAGTCAACGTTATGCGTCTGTGCTATTTGATATTGTTGTCAAATTTTAGCTTCAGAACATACTTGTTTTAGCAGTAAGTAAGATAGATATCCAGTACTTGCTAAGAACTAGCTTAAGGGAAGCTTCGACGTGGTAATTGGGATGGATTGGTTGTCAAGCAATCAAGCGAGATTGTTATCCGCAACCTGATGACAAATGAAGAAACGATCGTGACTCCTGAAACAAGATACGCCTTTACAAATTTCTAATTGCTTGAAGGCGCAAAGGTGTTGCGTAAAGGATGTGTTGTTTTTGCTTGGCTCATGTCATGGACAAGGGAGCCGAAGGACCAAAACCCGAAGATATTCCTGTGATAAGGAAATAACCTGAGATCTTCCCTGAAGACTTGCCAGAATTATCTCCTCAACGACAAGTCGAATTTCGCACCGATTTGATATCATGCGCCGCACCTCCTGTTAATGCACCCTAGTGACTTACACCTTCGGAGATGCAAGGATTGTCAGTATAGTTTCGGTAATGGATGGAGAAGGAAGATAACAGACCAAAATTTCCATTTTGGGTAACCCCAGTTTAGCTCATCAAGAAGAAGGATAATGATTACCAAATGAGCATCAACTACCAGGAGCCGAGCGAGCTAACCAACAAGAGTCGGTGACTCTTGCTGAGGATTAACGAATTAATTACTTAACTAACTTTGAGGATCCAACTACTATTTCATGACTGATTGATGATTAAGCGTCATTAGCTGTGAATTCAGGAAGGAAGTGTACCGGGAAAATTGTGGGACAATAACTTGTTTTAAACGTACACAAAAATGGTGTTTCCTACATAATGCACACAACCACTTTACACAGAATACAAAACTTTGAGAATCTAGGAAACATGTACTTAGGATCTTTGGGAACCCAGATCCAAACTCGTAAAGATTGTATTTAGGAACCACACCGGTTAACTCGAGCGAACCCCGTTATCTTGACATTTATGCTATTTCAGTTAACCAAACACAAGATATTCGAATCTCTTACATTAAAATTTCCATTTTGCTTTTAGCGAGTAGATGTTTACATCTCTACTCCCCTTAATGGTAGTTACATCGCGTTAATATTCTTCGCTGAGAGCGAACACACATCTGCTTCAATACTTGGTCATTTCTTCATACTCATTGTTTCATTACTTGAAAACTTATATGTTACGCATGCACCATTTACCACGCATGAGGTTTCATTTCGAATAAACACTTCATTGAAGTTCAAATACTATGTTGCTAAATCTAATTACTGATTGGTGATCCGAATGACCTACATTATTGTAATTGTTGGCTCTTTTACTATCAAGTCAACACACTTTCTTTAAGCTCCTTTTATTTCAAGTGCACTCATGGTTTATCTTCGTGGCCATGCTGAGATTCCCTTGTTGATACTTATGTTCATTGTCGGGCTACGCTAAAACCAAGTTCAATTGCTTGAACTTATCCATTTCGCATATTCAGTTTAAGACGTCATATGATGTATTGAGAGCATCATATTCAAGTATTTTTGCAAAGATTCTTTCATTTCGGGTCATAGTAGACTTGGCTAGTCTACGGCCCCACTAAATCGGTGTTGGTCTCAATATCTTGCGGTGGTGCTTTCACAAAATTGAAGCTTGCGCTAATTTGATTACGCTCCTCATACACGGAATTAATTGTTTATTCATTGACTTGCCCTAAATCCGTTTTGTTTGTCGACTAAAGCAGTCTCAACACAGTTGTGTGTTAAGACGATGGTACATAGATTCATATTATATCACGGTGTACCTCCTAACGATTATTTCATTATCCACCGAATGCTTTGCGGTACTTGCTACTTTTTCACCTTCGATCGGAAACAGTGATTCTTTCAGCACACTTCCATTTCGTTTCAAACACGGTGAACTTGTTCAGTCACCACTATTATAGAATTTTGTCATTACGACACCTTGAGGTGTTCTCACAAACTCGTAGCTTGTGCTAATCATGGTCAACCATTTCACACAAAACTACATATACTTTTGTTTGACTGATTACTTAAACATTCCTGATGCAACTACGAATCAAGACAATGATACTCCAGATTCGCTTGTATTTCAGTCAGTGTATTTTCGCAATTCAAGAATGACAACACACTAATCCTCACCATTTATTTATTCCAAAGTTGACAGATCATTTTCATATTCAAATTGTTGATTCTAAGTTCATATAGCGGATGCTATGATTTTTGAAAACTCGGTTGCATACTGTGATCAATTGATTGAGCACCCACTGGTCAAAACTCTTTTGTGGAACCCCTGTTAACTGAGTTACACTAGATTCTACATCTACACATCTCATGTCCTTTGACATCAAATGCTAAAAGCACATACCTTTTAACCATTGGGTACTTGTTGTCGAAATACACCCAAGGATTCACCTGATGTGAATAAGATTTGACTTGGTTTCATGGTTATCTACCTCAGTACTATTCATATGCATACACGCGTAATGAAGCCCTAAGAAGTTAAGGTAGTACAAATTTCGAGGACGAAATTTTCTTAACAGGGGGAGAATATACAAACTTTAGTGACATACATGATGCACAAAGCACCGTTAGCACAGTTAGCGGATAACTCAGAAATATACTGACAGTGCCAGTACATACATAGACAGACAATGTTTTGAGGCCCAGTGTGAGCCAGAGACAAGGTACTACACTAGTATGGAGTGTAGGGAAGTAAAGACCATAAAACTGCGTCACTAGGTGATAGTTTAAGTGCCTGAAAGTGCCTAAAACCCACTTAAAGTGCATAATTCTGCATTAATTACCAAATTCAACATTTTAACATGCTAGTAATGTGCAGAAATATGGCAAAATGGTCCTGTATGCTTTTCTAAGTGTCGGGAATTAAAAGTATCACAAAAAGTTACATAAAGGACACTATACGGAATAACTTAGCACTTTAACGGAACGGTATCTAACCAAACAACCGGACATTACCCGGAACACAAAAATATTGTTAAAAGCATTGTTTTTATTTTTCTGAGCTAGTTATGGTTCCCGAGCACTCTAACATGGGCACTAGACTTTTACATCTTAACTTCCACTAAATTACCTACTTACCATCAAATTTTCACATAGACCCCCTCCCCCTTGATGTAATCGGTCACAAGTATGGCCCACCTCCCAAAAATCTTACAAGATCACATTAGATCTTACTTAGATATGTAGAGATTTGTTCAAGATCTTGAATGTACTATGAAATCCATAAAGATCCTTACTAGATTATATAAGATCTAGACCCCATTCTCATCATCATCTTCAACACAAAAACACCTCTCTCCTCCCTTCTCTAACCTACGATGTAAGGACTCTCAAAAATGTCCCAAAAGACCCGTAAGTAAAAACCTAGACCCCTGAAACTCTACCGTGCATGAAAAACCAAGAAATCAAAGTTTCTGAGTTTCAGGCGGGCCGCGTAAGAGTTGGCTTAGTCTTACGCGGGCCGCGTCAAAGTAGGGTTTGACCGGATAAGCGTCCAGATCCATGTGTCGACCACGTGGCACACCTACGCATGACACGGATGCCCTAATCTACTACTAGACCTCCACGCGGGCCGCGTAAAGATCGGCCGGAGGTTCACGCGGCCCGCGACAGACTCCAATTTCACCTATAAATAGCTTAGCTCAGGAGCTTTCATTTTGTGTCGGAATAAACTTTCAAAAATGAAAGTATACTACTCCAAAGTCGAAATTTCAATTAATATAGCGAGGCGCTGCTACGATACAGGGTATTAACTCGATCGCTGCTACGATTCAATGTCCGATCGATTGAAACTATCCAATGGATGTTTAAGTGCTGCCCACATTAGGGTTATGCTTTGTCATTCGTCGTGAATTCGATGGATGTTTAAGTATCGCACTTTGTCATTCGTTATGAGGGTTTAATCTCATGAGTTATCGTAAATGTTGTATTAGTTACTGACCTAGTTCGTGTGCATGTTATTTAAATTAGGTTACAAGGCTAATCAGTAGGCTAAACTCTGCCCGTATAAATCTGCAATGTGAGTTATTCTCTTTTATTAAAAGTATTTTACAATACTCCATTTTTAAATGTTATAATTACAGGGATTAAGTCGTGGTTATCTTGAATCACTGGCTAGTGGGGTATTGTGCACATTACTAATTTCTCACGGGTTAGGCTAATAAATCCTAACAGTGATAAACGTCACTACTTGGGGAAAGACCCAATAGTGGTATGACCATCGTCACCAGGTGACACGGCGCCAGATAAAAATAAGATAGAAGCCATTGTAATCGCTCTTATGCTGTAACTAATAACTAATGTGTCGTTTTACATACTTGAATGACTCGCCAGTATTTCCCCGCTGATAAAATATTTTTAAAACATGTTTCAGGCGACCTGCTGTAAATCAAGGAAAACGTGCTACGGAGCACTAACAAGCTTGAAGAGGTGGCTCAGTTAAAATAAATAAACATGTTTTAATAAATCAAGGAATTTACTTGTGAAATTCCTCTATTGTAAAATATGGGGTTTATCCCGAATTATGAAATAAAATATTCGGGCATTTTGAGTTTTAAAAAGATCCTGTAAAATCTTCCGCTGTCGCATCATAGATACCACAGGTTCCTGTCTCGCGGCTCCTGACTGGGTCCAACCGGGGTCGGGGCCGTGACAGGAAAAGGTGGTATCAGAGCTACTGAAGGAGCCACTGATTTAAGCCAAATTAAGTATTTAAAAATACTTAATTTTTCTACTTGCCATTTTGTGATTATGTGATATTATCTTGATTATCTGTTAATTTACAGTATGGGTAAGCAAAGAATTTCGGACATCTATCATAAATTAGATAGTACACCGAAATATATTGGAACTTCATCCCAATCAAATTCCTCGAGATACTCAGCAGATACTGAGGAAGAAATATTTGTTCCAAAGGCACAATATGAGAAACCACTTACCCCTAATAAAAGAATTTCGATTATTAGAAAAAGTCAAGAGAAAATGAGGAAGTCACAAACAAAAGAAGTGATAGTTAGTAAAGAGACTCAGGGAACAGGTGATAAAACACCATGGGAAGATGAACTAGATGAAAAATGGGTAAATCTTTATATGTTAGCCACTGTAGCAATAAATGCTAACATTTAGACTACCAACACCCTGACCCAGTATTAGCACCCATATTATCTATTAGCTAGAAATTTTAAAATAATATTAGTTGTACTAAAAATAAATATTTTGTTTCAATAAAATGGTTTATTAGATATTTGTAATTAATATTAAAATTTTGATTCCATTTTTGTGATTCTATGAAACTTTAATTTACAAACTTTTAACCTAAAAATTTTGTGTGTTTCTTCATAAATGCTAAACAGCATGAATGAATTATCTGAAGCTCTAGAAAATCTCAATCTCTATCCCGTAAAAGTGGAAGTTTCCAGAGATTTTACTGGTTACTTGGCTGGTGTGGAAGAACCTATGGAATTTCAAGCTCCACCTCCAGAGAAATCAAAACCTAAGAAAAGAAGAAGATTTGTGGGTTGGAGACGTGTGCGCAGAAGAAAACCAGCAACTAGGAAAATTCCCAAAATAGAAAATCCTATGGATAAAGGAAAAGGAATAGAAATTGAGGAAAGTTCTAAGCAAGCAAGAGTAGAAATTGGAAAAAGTTCTAGAACTGCAGGAATAGAAATTGGCGAAAGTTCTAGGCAAGCTGAGGAATTACCATTGCAGGAGGAACTGGATCACATACTAGCAAGTTATGATATCCTTAGGCCTATTAATACAAATCTTTTCCCTTATCCTGCTGAAACCCAACTTCCAATAAACCTGGAACCAGCCATCCCAGAACCTTTAATTCACACTCAACCTCAAGGAGAAATGGACGAATGGTGGACCAACGATTGGCAATTCCAAAACCTTCTAAATAATCCTTATACCTTTTTCCCTCAGTTCGACCCAGAACATGCACCAAACCCACCAATGAGTAATGAAAACTTAGCTGAACTTCGCCATTTTGGCGAAGAACTAATGGATGCAGGGAATAAGATTCGGGAGATAGGAGAACAAATCTCCTGGAAATACGATGAAAGGGAACATCATTTCTGAAAGACCAAGCGGACTAGGGGAGTGTGGTTGTGAAACTATGTTTGTATAATAATAATAGTATAAATCTGTAAAATAATTTAAAAATAAAACTTTTGTAAGATAACAGTGTGTACGGATGCATAATATAATATATAAAAATGGAAGTCGAGAAATCGACAATTTTGGCTATACGTGTTAATATGATTATGTGAGATTGTTTTGTTATGTTTAATTATTAAATTATTTTATGCTAATCACTTATATAAATTAATTACCAGACGGCAAATGCTAGTAATGAACCTGTTAATGAAGTAAATCAATCTGAGCCACATCAGGAGGATCAATTTCTAAATAGGCAAGATATCGAAAATATCGTTGCTCAGGGAATAGCCAATGCTATTCCAGAAATCCTTGCTGCTGTTCAAAATCCAATTGCACCTTAACAAATTATTCCTAGCAAGCGTACAAACGACGATAATTTCAGTAATAGTGTAAACGGAGGCGGCAATCATATTAATAACAACAATGAGGGGATACAAGCTCCACTCCTTAAGAAAATGAAAGCTGCAACACCTGGTTGCACTTATAAGGAGTTTCTTGCCTGTAAACCGGCTGAGTTTGCAGGTAACGAAGGGGCGACTGCTGCACTGCGTTGGTTAGAGAAAACTGAGGCAGTAATTATGATAAGTAAATGTGCCGAGGATGACAAGGTTATGTATGTGTCGTATCTTTTTAAAAAAGGGGCGCTAGAATGGTGGAATACGGTACTTCAAGCCAAAGGAAGGAGCGTGGCCTATGCCATGAATTGGGGAGAATTTAAAAATTTTGTTGAAAGAAAATTCTGTCCCGAGTACGAAAAGGAACAAATGACAAATAAATTCCTGAACCACCGGATGGTGAATGTAGACTGTCGAGGGTATACTTCGACATTCTTCGAATATGCGAGAGTGGTACCAACCCTGGCCTCGCCAGAGCCGGTACTTATTTCCCGCTATATCTGGGGATTGATTGGTGAAATTCGAGATATCGTTAAAGCTGTGAGACCACGCACTATTGACGATGCTATGGAATTAGCCAACACCCTAACTGACGGGCTGGTACGCACAAGAGAAGAAAACCGGAAGAAGGAAGTGGCCCAAAAGATTACCCAGGGATTCCGTGTGGGTAATCGTAGTAATTTCAAGAGAAGGGGAACTGGGCAATCTTCCACTGTTCCATTTTGCAATAACTGCAAAAGAAAGCATTTTGGAAGATGCAAGGGATATTGCAATTTTTGCAAAATTCCGGGGCACCAAGAAGAAGACTACAGGAAGAAGAAATCCACAGTTTGCTATAACTGTGGAGAAGCTGGACACTTGAGGCCAGACTGCCCAAAACTGGTCAAATCAACTGATAACAAAACCAAACCTGCAGAAGGAACTCCCAAGAAGAACGTAAGAGCCTTCCAGTTGACTACCCAGGAAGCAGAGCTAATTCCTGATGTGATAGCTGGTACGTTTTTAGTTCACAATGTTTACGCAAAAGTATTATTTGACTCTGGTGCAAACCAAAGTTTTATAAATACTTCATTCTGCCAAGCACTTAATTTACCCTTAACCAGACTTAGGCAGATTTTTACAGTCGAAACGGCAGATGGGAATTCTGTTAAAATAGATAAGGTTGTGCGAGAAGTAAAGATAGAACTGTTAGGCCATAAATTCTCTGCAAACCTGTTACCTATGAATTTAGCCGGATTTGATGTTGTGTTAGGAATGGATTGGCTAGTAGCCAACCATGCTCGAATTCTTTGTGATAAGAATTCCATAGAAATTCATACACCCACAGGAGAATTAGTGGTGATTACAGGAGATAAGCCACGAAAGCCAATGAAATTCATTTCAGTAATGAAATTGGCCAGTTATTCAAGAAAACAAGAAATGGTGTATATGATTTCAGTAATCATTAACACTAAGAGTAAGGAACTTAAGGAAATTCCAGTAGTATCAGAATACTCAGAGGTATTCCCAGAAGAACTACCTGGATTACCACCTGATAGGGAAGTTGAATTTAGAATTCATCTAATTCCTGGAACTACACCGATAGCCAAAGCACCCTATCGGTTAGCACCCACGGAAATGCTAGAATTGAAAAAGCAATTAGATGAATTATTAAGCAAAGGATTCATACAACCTAGTTCACCCCCGTGGGGAGCACCAGTGTTGTTTGTAAAGAAGAAAGACGGTTCGATGCGAATGTGTATCGATTATAGGGACTTGAATAAAGTTACAATTAAGAATCGATACCCATTACCTAGGATTGATGATCTTTTCGACCAATTACAAGGAGCTAGATATTTTTCTAAGATAGATTTACACTCCGGATATCATCAATTGAAGGTACAAGAAGAAGACATACCTAAAACTGCTTTCAGAACTAGGTATGGTCATTACGAGTTTACAGTCATGCCATTTGGGTTAACAAATGCTCCTGCAGCATTTATGGACATGATGAATCAAATCTGTAAACCGTACTTGGATAAATTCGTAATTGTCTTCATCGAGGATATACTTATTTATTCCAAAAGTCAGAATGAACACTGTCAGCACCTGCATGCACTCTTAACTCTCTTAAGAAAAGAGAAGCTTTATGCCAAATTCTCGAAGTGTGAATTCTGGCTACAGGAAGTGCAATTTTTAGGACACATGGTGAATCATGAAGGAATTCACGTAGATCCTGCTAAGATAGAAGCAATCACCAAATGGAAGGTTCCGCAGTCAGCAATGGAAATTAGAAGTTTTATAGGTTTAGCTGGATATTATAGACGGTTTATTAAGGATTTTTCCAAGATAGCTGTACCATTAACTAAGCTAACCTGTAAAGCAGTTAAGTTTGAATGGGGACCTAAACAAGAAGAAGCCTTTAAGATTTTAAAACAGAAATTAACCAATGCTCCAATTCTAGCCTTACCAGAAGGAACAGAAGATTTTGAAGTATATTGTGATGCTTCAAAATTAGGATTAGGATGTGTGTTAATGCAACGCAAGTAGGTAATTGCGTATGCATCAAGGGAATTGAAAAAGCACGATGAAAATTATACAACTCATGATTTAGAATTAGGCGCCATAATTTTTGCCCTTAAGATTTGGAGACATTATCTGTATGGAAGTAAGTTTACTGTTTATACAGATCATAAGAGTTTAAGATACATATTTGGGCAAAAAGAATTAAACATGAGGCAAAGGAGATGGATGGAAATCCTAAGTGACTACGACTGTGATATTCAATATCATGAAGAAAAAGCAAACGTAGTTGCTGATGCTTTAAGTCGTAAGTATCATGAGAAACAACGACGAGTTCATGCTCTTAAATTAAATCTATAGTAAGATTTAATGGAACAATTAAAGGATGTTCAGGAAACAGCAATCCAGGATGTTGCTGAAGGAATGAAAGGACGAATAAAAGAATTAGAGCAAGGAAGTGATTGAATTTGGAGATTCCATAAGAAAAGGATTTGGGTACCTAAGCAGGGAGAGTTAAGAAATAAAATTTTAGAGGAAGCTCATAAATCTAGGTATACTATGCATCCTGGTAACAATAAGATGTACCAAGATTTAAGAAACAATTTCTGGTGGATAGGAATGAAAAAGGACATAGCTAGATATGTTTCTAAGTGTCTTACTTGTTCACAAGTTAAGGCAGAACACCAGAAACCTTCAGGTCTACTACAACAATTAGAAATGCCGGTATGGAAATGGGAACTCATAACAATGGATTTTGTTACTAAGTTACCCAAAACCAGAAAAGGTAACGATGCGATTTGGGTAATTGTGGATCAATTAACCAAATTAGCTCATTTTCTACCTATGAAAGAAACCTTTAGCATGGAAAGGTTAACCAAGTTGTATGTAGATGAAGTTGTATCCTTACATGGAGTTCCACTCTCCATTGTATCGGATAGGGATAGTCGTTTCACTTCCCACTTCTGGACAAGTTTCCAAGAAGCTATGGGAACCCGATTAAAGTTAAGCACTACATACCATCCTCAAACAGATGGACAAAGTGAAAAGACGATCCAAACTCTGGAAGACATGCTTAGGGCATGTGTGATCGATTTTGGTGGAAATTGGGACAACCATTTACCCTTAATTGAATTCTCCTATAACAATAGTTATCATTCAAGCATTGAAGCTGCCCCATTCGAAGCACTATACGGACGTAAGTGTAGAACTCCAGTCTGTTGGGCAGAGATAGGAGAAAGTCAATTATCAGGACCTGAAATGGTGCAAGAAACTACCGACAAGATCACTCAAATTAAGGAAAGACTAAAGACGGCTCGAGATAGCCAGAAGAGTTATGGAGACAATAGGCGTAAGCCGTTAGAATTTCAAATCGGAAACAAGGTTCTCTTAAAAGTTTCTCCTTGGAAAGGAGTAGTACGGTTCGGTAAGAAAGGAAAGCTAAGTCCAAGATACGTAGGACCATTCCCAGTGATCC
The DNA here is from genome assembly GCA_030545235.1 of Helianthus tuberosus. Classification (NCBI taxonomy): domain Eukaryota; kingdom Viridiplantae; phylum Streptophyta; class Magnoliopsida; order Asterales; family Asteraceae; genus Helianthus; species Helianthus tuberosus. The sequence goes on from CM060411.1 coordinate 89,300,384, forward strand.
AACGTATAGGACCAGTTGCTTATCGTCTACAACTACCAGAAAAGTTAGCTGGGGTACATGATATATTTCATGTATCCAATCTCAAGAAATGTCTATCTGATGAATCACTGGTAGTACCTCTTCAAAATATAGAGGTAAACGAAAAGTTAAAATTTGTTGAGAAACCTCTTCAGATAGAAGACAGAAAGATTAAGTTTCTCAAACACAAGCGATTGGTACTTGTCAAAGTTAAATGGGATTCCAAAAGAGGACCCGGGTACACTTGGGAGCTGGAATCAGAGATGAAGCGAAAGTATCCTCACTTATTTCAATAAATCTCGAGGACGAGATTTTAAATAAGGTGGGAAGGATGTAAGGACTCTCAAAAATGTCCCAAAAAGACCCGTAAGTAAAACCTGGACCCCTGAAACTCTACTGTGCATGAAAAACCAAGAAATCAAAGTTTCTGAGTTTCAAGCGGGCCGCATAAGAGTTGGCTTAGTCTTACGCGGGCCGCGTCAAAGTAGGGTTTGACCGGATAAGCGTCCAGATCCACGTGGCACACCTACGCATGACACGGATGCCCTAATCTACTACTAGACCTCCACGCCGGCCGCGTAAAGATCGGCCGGAGGTTCACGCGGGCCGCGACAGACTCCAATTTCACCTATAAATAGCTTAGCTCAGGAGCTTTCATTCTGTGTCGAAATCAACTTTCAAAAACAAAAGTATACTGCTCCAAAGTCAAAATTTCAATTAATATAGCGAGGCGCTGCTACGATACAGGGTATTAACTCGATCGCTGCTACGATTCAATGTCCGATCGATTGAAACTATCCAATGGATGTTTAAGTGTTGCCCACATTAGGGTTATGCTTTGTCATTCGTCGTGAATTCTATGGATGTTTAAGTATCGCACTTTGTCATTCGTTGTGAGGGTTTAATCTCATGAGTTATCGTCAATGCTGTATTAGTTACTGACCTAGTTCGTGTGCATGTTATTTAAATTAGGTTACAAGGCTAATCAGTAGGCTAAACTCTGCCCGTATAAATCTGCAATGTGAGTTATTCTCTTTTATTAAAAGTATTTTACAATACTCCATTTTCAAATGTTATAATTACAGGGATTAAGTCGTGGTTATCTTGAATCACTGGCTAGTGGGGTATTGTGCACATTACTAATTTCTCACGGGTTAGGCTAATAAATCCTAATAGTGATAAACGTCACTACTTGGGGAAAGACCCAATAGTGGTATGACCATCGTCACCAGGTGACACGGCGCCAGATAAAAATAAGATAGAAGCCATTGTAATCGCTCTTATGCTGTAATTAATAACTAATGTGTCGTTTTACATACTTGAATGACTCGCCAGCATTTCCCCGCTGATAAAATATTTTTAAAACATGTTTCAGGCGACCTGCTGTAAATCAAGGAAAACGTGCTATGGGGCACTAACAAGCTTGAAGAGGTGGCTCAGTTAAAATAAATAAACATGTTTTAATAAATCAGGGAACTTACTTGTGAAATTCCTCTATTGTAAAATACGGGGTTTATCCCGAATTATGAAATAAAATATTCGGGCATTTTGAGTTTTAAAAAGATCCTGTAAAATCTTCCGCTGTCGCATCATAGATACCACGGGTTCCTGTCCCGCGGCTCCTGACCGGGTCAAACCGGGGCCGGGGCCGTGACATACGGCCCAAACAATCTCACCACCACCACCATTTTTCATCCATCATCTAGCCATTCCAAGATCATTTTGAGGTGTAAGAAGGTGATTCACAAAGCTTGGTGCTCACGGAACTTGAAGGACCACCTTTGTTTGCTTTTATCCACTCCATCTTCAACTTGTTTCTTCCCTAGCTTCAAGCTAGTAGTAAGATGCTTTTTCACTCTTGTTACTTCATATTTATGCTGGTTAAAAGATTCATTGTGATGAAAAACACAGAACACTAAAGATCATACACATAAATCATGAACATAAGCTTACATAAAGATGAAACATGATTAGAATGATGTTTTGAATATGTATGATGTTTGCTTAATGATTACTAGTAATATGATGATTGATCATCATATGGAACTTGTTAGAGTATGATTAAAAACATGGTTTAACAAGTTAGGAGATGATTATGTGTTTCATGAAATAATCATCTTCTAGACTAAACATGAACTTGAAAGTAAAAATGATTTTCTTACAAAGTAAAAAAAAAAACCAAGTGAACTAGTAAATTTGTGAACCCAAGACTTGTGCATGATTTTCCAAGAAAAACCAAGTTTAAAAGACGGTTTTTGAAAGATCATGATTCTTACATATACTTACACTATTTTTGGAAATAAAACAAGTATATGGATGATAGTAAAACAAGAAGATGTGGTAAATAAATATTTTTGTAAAATGAGTTCACAAGTTGTAAACATCTAGAAATCCCGAGAATGAGATTTTAACAAAAGTAAACACACTTTGGATGGTAACTAAACCCACTAAACACCTCACCAAGTTACTACGCGTTTTTATAAAATATCAAGTTCATGTTGTACTATAAATGGATTAGTTTTGCACTTGGTAAGTGTAATATTGTTTAGAGTATGATTGTTGATGGTTTGAATGATTTTGGAAAAGAAAATGATATGCTAAATAGCATGGACACCTCCACTTACAAAGGAAACTATGGCGAAATTTTCTAAAAATCCCAACACTTAGAAAATATTTTCTAGACAAGTGTTTTCTAGTGTATTTTAAACTATGTTTTTCAAATATAAACCTCGCCATAATTTTTGTAACAAAATACAAGTATCGGAGGTTGGTTTTTGTAAATACAAATGGATAAATATATATTTAGAATATATATTTTATACTAAGACACTTGTGTGGATACTTGTTTATTTTGTGGAATAGTTATATTATTTTAGGGTAAAATAATATAACTTAACAAAATACCATGACATTTACAACTCCAAAATAATACCAAAAATCACAAGGAATGAAAAATAAGTTACACACTTAATATTGTAAAGCCGAACGATAAAATGTAACTTATGAAATATTCCGGAAAATACTCTTATAAATATATTTTTGGCAAGTATTATTTTGGAAACGAAAGGAGTGAAAATACGATTTTCGTACATATTACCAAGTATATCATATTTTCGACAAAGAGAAAATATATTATTTTTTGGGAGTTAAAAATATATTTTTCCTAAGTATATTTAGAAAATATATGATTTTTGGAAAAATATATATTTTCTTGGAATACATTATTTTTGACAAATAAGTTATATATATATTTTCTAAGTGAGACTTGAAAATATATTGTTTTGGAAATATATTGGGAATATATTGGTATATTTTTAATTGGAATAATACACCGGAATACGACGCCAATACATGGCTAAAGACACACATACAAAAATACGAATACACATGTATGAGATACCCCCATCCTTGGGAAGGAAATACGAATACGAATACAAATACATGAGAAGTATTACTACAAAAACATTGTTTAACAAATTATCCCAAAAATTCAAGTTAGAATATTTATTTTTTTAACCATGGTTGTAAAACAAGGTTTCCAAGGCCGAGTACTCCCCGAGTAGTCGCTACAAGGTAGGCTGCCGAGACGACTTTCTTTGACTCCGCCTAATTACTCGGAGTCGGTCAAACGCGGTCAACCTTGGCCAGAATTGGATCTAGTAGGTTAACTCGGGCCCAGTTTGACTTAAATAATAATAAAACATAATTTCTATGCCTATCATATTAAGGAATGAATATCTTTTTCACATATTTTGTTATAAGTATAAATAAATTTATGTTATTTGACATATATTTAATCTCCAAAAAGTAATTTCTTTATAATTTAACATGTCCGAGTACTCTCCGCCTAGACCGAGTACTCTCAACTCCCCGGTCGGCCGACTAGGGAGCGCCTAGCGACTTTTGCAACCATGATTTTAACAACTAATTATATAACTTGGAATAATGATGAAGACACTTGGAAACGTAACTCAAAGGCACTAATTAATACTAAGTCAAGGCACGACCCGCTCGTCTAATAAGACCATAGTACATTGTAGGTGGTCGTGTACACCAGAGGACACTTTGAGTTACAGACAGATTCGAAGGACGCAAAATGTCCCCCTTTCTTATAACTGTTTTCAGTTTTACAACTTCGGGGGTGAAATACATGTTACATACTGATTACAAACGTTTTATACATGGTATGATTAGCTAAGGAATGTACTGCTAGATCACGTGAATGGGTAGGCTATTATCTTAAGACCATTAATCCTTGTATAAGGACCGAGGGGCATGAGTGATAGATCTATTGGGTGTTGCGAGCCCCACCCATGGGCCTGCGAGTGGCTGCATGTGGTGACTATGTCATTCCGCCGGAGGGGCCGGTACGAAATACGCATACAGGTTTGAGTGATTCCTAGGCCATGTCACTTATTAATGTATTAGCTACACATTAATTGATCTGTTTTTCCTTATTGCTACATACCAGGGACATACATTGACATACTTTAAAGGCTTATTCATACACATACACATGAACTCGCTCAACTTTTGTTGATGTTTTTCAAACTACATGTATTTCAGGACAATTAAGTATGGATCTGGCGGGCGTTGGAATTTCAAGTCATGTTAAGTATAAAGATGTCATCCATGGTCTTGGATTTGGTCAGTGTGTCTTAATCCTGGACGAGACACGTCTTCCAAACTTTGATTACAACTAATATCTTTTGACGAGTCCTTAGTGAACTTTTACGCAATTCATATGGTTTGTAAAACTTGAATTTGAAGTCTACGTTTTAGACAATGTTGTTATGTTTTAAACTCATTTTGTGGATGACAAATCTTTGGTTTATCATATAGTTGTTTGATATGGTTGAATGCAATGATAACAAGTAAGTCACAACATTACCACGCTTCCGCAAAAGTCAGGGTGTGACAAGAGCAAGTTTCTCCAAGAGAGGATACTTAATTTCTGCCAGTTTTAGAGTTTTGCGAATAAATAAACGGGTACCTGAACTTTGTCTCGTTCAATGGTGAGGACCGCACTTATTGCTTCTTCAGCAACCGAAAGGTATACAGAGATCAATTATCCCGTTTCTGGGGCTGCAATATCTGGGAGCGAAGCTAGGTGTTGCTTCATCTGGTTGAAGGCTTCCTCAGCTTCTTCAGTCCATTTGAAATCCTTTTTGTCAGAGCATCCTTTGAGTGTTTTGAAGAAAGGCAACGATCTTTCAGCCAATTTTGAGGTGAACGCTTTAAGGTTGCAAGCTTCCCGTTTAAGCTTTCTACCTCTTTCTTGCTTCGTGGTGGCTTGGTTTCGAGAACAGCCTTGACTTTGTTTGGATTGGCCTTTATACTTTGTTTTCCCACAATATGCCCCAGGAACTTGCCTTCTTCAAATCCGAATGAACATTTTTCAGGGTTAAGTTTCATATTGACCTTTCTTAGGTTCTTGAAGGTTTCTTGGATGTCATCAAGCATTTGGTACTCTGTTTTGCTTTTGATTACCAAATTATCGACATATGCTTCCATGTTTCTACCAATTTGACTAGCAAAAGCCTTGTCAACTAGGCGTTGGTAGGTTGCACCTGCGTTTTTGAGGCTAAAAGGCATCTTTTGGTAGCAAAAAGATTCCTTTTTCCATGTGGAACGCAGTTTTCTCTTCATCTTCTTCCTTCATGAGAATTTGATAGTAACCCTTGTAAGCATTGAGAAAACACTTGAAAGGGTAACCAGTGAGGGAGTCAACCTTGAGATCAATTTCTGGCAACGGGTAACAATCTTTAGGACAAGCCTTGTTCAAGTCCTTATTCTCCAAGAGTTATCGGGCTTTCGAACCATGACTGGGTTTGCAACCCAGGACTGATACTTGACCTCTCGGAGAATTCCAGCTGATACAAGCTTTTCAACCTCTTGGCATGCAGCCAAGCTTCTTTCGGGTGTTAGGCTTCGCTTCTTTTGGACAACAGGCTTGACATCGGGTGGTATTTTCAGCTCGTGTTCAGCAATGCTTCGAGGGATACCCGTCATATCTTCTAGGCACCAAGCAAAGACATCGCTATAGTGTACTAGCTACTTTTCAAAATATGATAGAGTTTCTTGTGAAAGGCTTGGATTAACCCTTATCCTTTGTTCAGGATACTTAGGGTTTATGAGTAGCCTTTGCTTGTCTTCTTCACTCTTGGAACTTTCCCCTTCAACCATGTAGGCCTCTTGAGTAGGTTGAAAGGTTGCAATCCCTCTCTCGGTAGGAAACTTGACGGTGCCATGACCGACAGAAACAGCCATGTAGAATGCACACTGCCCCGGTCTTCCTATGATCACGTCATAGTTTGAAGGTATATTGATAACCACAAAGGTGAGAGGTTGAACTCTCTCCATCTTGCCTTCGCTGAAATGGACATCAAGGGTTAGTTGCCCTAAAGGCTTGAGGGGTATGTCAGCAATACCTTTTATGGAGGTTTCTGAGGGTTGAAGCCTTGAACGTTCCTCATTACTTAATCGGTTGAAGAACTTCTCAAACATGATTTCAGTGGCTGCACCAGTGTCTATGTATGCTCTGCTCGTTTGTAGTGTACCCACAGTAGCTTCAACCACAAGTGGGTTCGAGAGTGGGTCTTTTTCTGTTGGAGGGAAACAAACACACTGAAGCTCCCAAGCTTCCAACCGCTGCCTTTTGTGAGGAAACTTTCCATCAAAATCCACCATGTTAACTTCCTTACCCTTTCCTTCGGCCATCTTGTCCCTTACCCCCTTCACTAAGTGAGCAAGCTCCCCGGACTTGACGGCCACTTCGATCCTCTTTTTGAGTTGGAAACAATCATTAGTATGGTGGCCCTTCTCTTCATGAAATTCACAAAATTGGGTTGAATTTTCGTTCTTCTTGCTCTTAGGGAGAGGTCTGGGAGGCCGGAAGCTTTGCTTCACTTCCTCTGTGGCAAGAATTTCTTGAGGGGTCTTGGTAAGGGGTGTAAAGTTCGTGGCCTTCTCCCTGCTTGGAGGGTTTCGGCTTTCAGACCTTCGTTACTCTAAACCCCTTTGGTGTCTGTCATAGGAGTGAAAGTTCCCCCTTTTCCTAGCTGGACTGTTACCACGCCAACTAGATCCCCTTTTTCTTTGTTCTTTTATGTCTACAGCTTCCTCTCCTCTGATGTGGGCTTCGGCCCTTTCGAGAGCTTCTTTCAAGGTTTTTGGCAGGGACTTGTTGAAATCCCTGGTAAGGTACTTGGAGGTAATGGCATTCATGAAACCGACTACTCTCATCTTTTCATCTGCCCCCACATACGTTAGACCTTCCTTTTTATACCTTTCTATGAACTCTCTAAGGCTCTCGTCATCCATTTTTTTTATCTGGAAGATTACTGTGGCATCTTTAACATATCGCCTTTGTTGGGAGAAGTTGGCCAGGAACCCCTTGCTAAGGTCATCGAAGCTTCGAACGCTTCGGGCAGGTAAATCATTAAACCAGATCCTGGCTGATCCGATAAGGGTTTGCATAAACATTAGACAACATTCAGCATTTGACCATTTGTCAATCCTAGCAGCACCAGTAAAGATCTGAAGATGGTCCTCAGGATCATCAGTCCCATCATATGTTTTGATATGGGACGGCATTTTGATCTTCGTTTGGAAATCATAGTCAGCGATTTGCTGAGAGAAGCATGACAAGTTGCTTGGTTTATATGGCTTGGCCAGATCTTCTTCCACTCTTGCACCTGTGTTGTTATTGTTATTGTTGTTCCCTTGGGTGGCTAACACTTGATTAATAAAGTGTTGCCACGGGAAGCTTGTCAACCTCTGGGCCATCATCTGGGCCATAAGGTTGAAGCCTTGAAGGCTTCCAGGTGCAGCTGGGCAGTTTACCCCCAAGGGAGTTCTTATAACGGCACTCCGTGCCAAGGGTAGCACAGACAAAGCTTGTTCCCATGTGGTTGTTGCTGAGGGTGGAAGGCTTGCTACTGGAGATTGTAGGAGCTGGTCCAAAGTCAGCTCGTGCCCCAAGGGAGCACCGGTTGCAATTGGTTGGGAAGAAAAGAGAGGAAAAGACGTTAGATCTAACCTCGTGTACAAATATGGGTTAGGATTTGGAGGAGGATTGTTGGGACCAGCCTCATTCCTAGACGTGGTTGGTTGTGAACTTGCAAAAGGAAGAGGGGGAGGCCAAGGAGATAGTGATGGTTCTGGCTCGTCATAATCCAGACGGATCCTCACTCCCTTGTCTCGTTCCCTACTCACGTGTTGGTTAAGGAGAGACCTTAACTCGAGAAAGTTATTAGCAACTCCTTCAGGTGTAAGGTCGATACGTGAGGGGGTGTTAGAGGCACCAACGTTGGGAGATGGTACTCCGGAACGAGACGGTGTTGGCGTTTGGAAAATGAGAAACTCGGGGTATGTTGCTCCAGTTGGAGTGCTTCCCGGTGTTGAGATAGAAGTTGGTATAGCCACGGGAGTTTGGCTAGTGTTCGGGGTAGAGGTACGAGGGACTTGGTTAACCTCTCCCGAAGACTCACCTTCCGACATGCTGACTCTTGAACAGAAATGGAGCTACACTACTAGGTCTTTTGAAGAAAATTAGTGGCGCAGCCCCACGGTGGGCGCCAACTTGTTGATGCAACAAATACTAGACCGATGGTAGTAGCTGGGCTGGTTAGGAAAAATGGTTGAAGGGTTTGATTTTGCCTAACGCAGGTCGTGGGGTCCCCCACGTTTGCAAGACGTAGAAAGAGGTTCACTAGTTAGATTTTGTTGTTTGCTCAAGATCCTCCACTGAAATGTGTTCAGCTTCGGATGTGGGAGCAAAGAGAATGTGTGTCAATGTTTTAAAAACCGGTTTTTAAATCAAACCGGATTAGACTAAAAAATGGTTCAACCGGTTGAACCAGGTTGTACCGAGCGGTTTAACCGGGTTGACTAACTAACTCTGTAATTTCATAAATTACAACATCAATTAAAAAGTTAATCCAAAAATGCATGATTACATATTGAAAGATGATCCAAAAGTAAATCCATAATAAAAAATAATCCAAAAGATAATTGTAAATCATTCAATTTTCCGACAAGCTCTTTTAAATGAAAGTGTACAATATGTTTAAGCCATTCGGGTGTTGAATGCATCAAGTTCACGATCGCATAAAAGATGAAATTCACTATTATCGCCATCCTCATCAACTAGAGGATAATTATTTTCGTTGCATACAATATTAAATAAGAACTTTTAGTTACGAATAATCATAATATATAAAAATTACGTAAGATAAGTAACATATATAATAAAAATAAGTAACAACCCAAACTAAAATAACCCTAGGCCGGTACCGGTATTACGTTTCAAACCGGTATACCGGATTTTACCTCCGGTACAAACCTTATGCCGTTTCACTTATTTACCGGGGTGTTTCGTACCGGATTTACATTTGAAAACGGTAATACCGGTATAACCTGCCAGTATTTACCGGTTTTTAAAACATTGATGTGTGTGTTGAATGTGGTGAAGAGTGACTTGCATGGAACAAGTACTCGAGAGTTATGATCAGAGATCCCAATGGAATCAGGGCTGATCCGTAATGTCCCGAGCAGTAAATGAATTGTCATATATATAGGAAAGGTTATCGCTCAAAGAGGAAACCATTGACTAGTGAAACATGCTTGCAGTGGGGGACTTACCCTTTTGGGGGTTGAAGCGTTTTGACCTGCGGGTAAAAGACTACACTCTGTGCATTCGTCTCACTTTTGCGGCTAGAAGAGTTGTTGAAGTAATCAGAGACATGACTGATTACTGTACACGTGATGCTTTATTCTAGCTCCCGGGTTTTTAACCTTTGAACCTTTCAACCTTTTAAGCATTCATATGTTTAAGTCATTTTATTTGGTCTTGGGCTACCCCGTCGTCACTGACCATCCAAAACTGACTTGTAGACTGAGATTCTATCTAATTATTGTTGAGATTTTCTTCTTTCACATGGACTAAACTTTTTTTAAGTCTTCTTCACATCAATTTTACTACATAAAATATCAAGTACATAATTATAAAACTGCTTACGCTTCATGGTAAAGCTACATATATTATTGGTTATTGACTAAAGTTATTTATAGAGTTCTATGTTAATTATTCATGTTCAACTTTTGTACTCCTAAAGCTTTCACTTAAATAGCTAGCGTATGAGAGCTAAATCTAAGCCTAACTCAACATTTTGATCATTAAATTTTACACTTGAGCGTAACAACAATTATCTTAAAATTAAAATCATATAATCTAAATCGAAGAAGAAACGACATGTGATAAGTGCATGTCCCTTTTCAGGTTGTTATATGTTCATAAAGGCAGCTTCTTCGATTTGTCCAGGAATGTTGTTAAACAATTATTATCAGCAAATTTGTTTAGTCATTATCATAATGTATACCACCATATAGCTTGTACATGATTACCATAAAAGCTTCAACCGCTCTTCTAAAGGTTATAGCAATATATGTCTGAACTCTGAATTCTAACAAAAATCAAATGATATTTACTTTATGAAATTTGAATGTGTGAAATTACAGTAAATAAACCAAACAAAAAGGACAAGTGCGAATTGAATTATATTGATATTTATTATACAAATCACAATCAAAATATTAAAACCATACCGGAAATGAAGTAGCTTTCATTTTCAAACAACCTTGAAAATGCTTATTCACCTTCAAACCCATTGTAAGTTACACTCTACTAATAGCTTGTTGCAAATGCAAGCACGGTGGTGGTGGTGGTGGTGGTGGTGGTGGTAACAATCAAAAAGTAACCGCCTGCTCAATTTCCTGGAGAAGCAAATCTTGTCCGTCGGTTTGACCCTCTGTCTATCGGTGATCCTGTCTTTCCCCCAACACGCATCATTTCTATATATCACACCATAAAAAATGCCAAAACAAAATAACCTTAGACTTGTTAAAATCATAGATGGCAGATTAGCAGGCTGGGTCAACACAAGCAAATCTTTTGGTATGGGTTGAGCTGACTTGAAACACTTATTATCCAAAATTATTATATATTTTCTGAAATTAGTTGGCATGTCATATACTCTTAACACAGAATCTAAATCTTTAAATAAAATGATTTAAGAGACTAAATGTTCGACCACTTTGACCCGTCTCCTTTTTTAAAATGGTTTATAAACTCCTATTGACAATTTACCAAAATGTTAGCATTCATTCCCAAAACTCTAAATAGGAAACTGTGCACCTCTTAAGTTTAGTGGTCAATTATATAACCCACAGGTAAATCTGGTTTATGTTTAATCTCAGACAGGCAAGTAAGGAATAACTAAAAAATCTGCTATAATAAAAACAGGTTAAACAGATCAAAATCCGCCCAAAATAATCTATCATCTTTGTAGTCAAAGAAGAGCCAGGTGAACACCTAGACGCACAGACGAGGCAAGGCCTAAGCCCTAGGCACCTCGAACATATGCAAGGTGATCTCCCCTCCGGGTTCCAATACCAGATTGAACCAGCCAAAACCCACCTGAACCGGTACAAATAATGGAATAGACCAGCCAAGCAAATGGTTAGAGTTCATGTTTTGACTTTACTCCCCTTTAGACCACACGGTGTGGGCGTGGAAATCCGGCGTGGAAGCCAGTCCACGCCAAGCTAACCACCCCGTGTCTGCTGTGGAGCACGGCGTTGTGGTTGGGGCTTGAGGATCTCCACCGGCGTGGGGGCAAATGTGTGGGTGAGGTGGCAGTGTTTCATTGGTGGGTTGGTTTTGATTGGTTAATTTTTTTTTTTATAAAAAACGTCACTTTCCACACCCCATCCCACTCCTCCCCTTTTTGCACCACGCCACTTTTCTGACGCGTGTTGACGTGGTGTCCACATGTCGCATAACGCCCCCTTTTCAAACCCCTCCACACCGTATAGTCTTATGGCCATCAGTCCTAAATTTCTTTTTTAATTTGGACTTTGATTTAAAAGATATTTATATCAAGGTTTTATTATTTGTAGAATAGTATTAAATATCAAGGTTTTATTATATTTGTAGAATAGTATTGATATAGTTTTTGCACCTATATGATACACAAGCCCTGTGAGCCTTGCACATTTGACTACCTAGGTTAAGATGCATATAAACATCCAAAATCATTGTCTAAAAAACCCTGAATATTATTGTGGTAATATTGTTTTCTGATCATTTTTGCAACATTAAATAGTTATAAATAAAAAAAAATAACAAAAAGTTGTTTCGGGTCAACCATTACCCAACGCCGGCCTGAATTGGCCTAGTTTGAACCAGCTGACCAGCCTATGTGGTCATACTAATGTCAACTTAGAAGACCCTAAACAGAAAACTTTATAGCATCAAAATTTATACCTCGTTTTCTCTCAAGCTCTTGGTCGAGCTCCTCCTTCCACTTTCTTTGTACTTCAGAAAAGTTCACACTGCAAATAGCACATCTAACTTGAGCACCTATACACACAAATCTGAACAAAAAGAAAACAAGAGCCATATATGAACTAACTTGGGACTGCATGCTTCCTGTTGAGTATCAGGCCCAGTGATATCATTACACTGTGGTGAAGAAAGGTCCATAGGACTATGAATGTTCTCTTCACCACTAACAATAGATGTGCGCCTACTTCCACTCCCGGGGCTTGCATTACTTGCCACATCAACTGCTTTACCAAGTGGGGACCTGCTTTTGGGTGGCAGTTTCAGGTAATTTGGACTACTTCCATTATCAACATCGCTCATTGAGCATGGAAGGACTACACTGTTGTAGAACTCTTCATACAAAGGCGTTTGAAGCCTTTTTAGTTCTAATGCCTGTATAGATAAAACCATGCAAAAGTGTTGCAACCTCTTAAGTCAATTACATACTTCATTCCATTTATTGCTGAAATTTTGAGGTAACAAACAGGTCATGCCGCAGGCGGGTTGATACAAGTACATAACAGGTCAAAAAGGGTCTGCGTCAAACGGGTAACTTTTTGTAAAGATCGGGTTGGGTTGGGTTAACCGTAAACCCTAACACTTTTTGTCCATTTTCATAAAAACTATACATAAGTAATACATTAAAGAAAAGTGCAAACATCATAAGAGAGCAAAATATACTTTTGATGCTGGTCCATTTTCGTAGTTAAAGTTATATTTTGTTCCTTTCTGGTAATTAAATAAGTTTCTTTTCCCTATCTGGCTATTAAACTTTGTCTCAGCACACCCAAATTACCAAAGTGGGGCTTTTCACAAATTGAAAAAATAAAAATAAAAAACGCACTTGTAATTACTAAAATGGATCAAAATGTTTTAATTACCAAAATGATCCACCGAAATATATGGTTAATATAAAGCATCTGCCCCAAATAAAACAATATGATTACAACAGCAATCCAGTTTTTCAAATAAATCAATTTAGAAGGTTGTATGATTGAAAAATATACTTTCGGGCAGCATATAACCTATTTGACCACCCGTTCAACTCGTTTGAAGACCAATATCAACGTAATCATGGATAAAACTGGTCGAATATCCACCTCTATGAAAAAGTAATGTTAAACCAATACATTTTCATCCAGAAAAGCTCTTATTTTAGATTCAGTATGCTCATCATAGTCCTCAGAGAGGGATCGGCCAAGTTGAAATGAAGTACAGCTGTCAGGAGATATGTTCATGTTACTGACAAGTTCATCAGACCGCTGTTCGCCATCCAAGGTTGCTTGTCCTTTCAGTTCATAGGTCTCATCAACAGAAGGCTCTTCCATAGGGTTGAAACTCTAATTCACCAAAGGTATATGTAAACAAACTTGGTTCCTCAAGATCCAGTGTCAATAGTAATTTATACGTGTTAAAGAAAATGAAAGAAATGTCCACCTTAAAGTCATTAAGCATTGAAACAGATCTCAACTTTACTCCATCCTCCATAAAATCATTGCCATCTACCTGACGCATGTTATTATCGTTGTCTTCTGCCACCCATTCTTTACAATTCCCAGAATTTACAGTAGAGATGTTAAGAGTGCCCAGATTACATACATCAAGCGAACCTCGGCTGGTTATCAATTAATAAGAAAAATAATAAATTAATGCTGCATGAAATCACCATCCTCCTTACTTTCAGAAGTAGACAACTTGCTATCTTACTCCCTCACTATCAAATAAAAAGCTAAAATTACTATGTGGGATATCAGAGTTACAACATCTTCCTTTTTGACTAAAATTTCAATCCAAAAACAATTTTGTGCACAGTACAAAAAAATGATAGCATTGATCTTGCTCCAAAAAAACATCATTTGCTCATCACTGACAATACCTTAGATATTACATGTGTGCTAAGCAGTCAATAGCGGTGCTATAGCGGTTAGCGGACCTCAGGGTGTGTAGCGGTCCAAATAGCGGTGGCCTATAGCGGTTCCGCTATTAGCGGCGCTAAATACCGCTATAGCGGTGCTATAGCGGTGGCCTATAGCGGTTATAGCAGTAACGGTGTTTGATTGTGTTAATTCTTAAATTAAATACTTCAAAGTTACTATTAGTATTTGATTTGCAACAGGTTTTTGATAATGGAATGGTATTACTATGAATTTTGATATTACTATTAATATTTTTCAAAGATATATTTATATATATATAAAAATACATAAATTATGCATGGTATAAAAATTACCGCTATACCACCGCTATAACCTATATATCATATAGCGGACCTTGACCGCTATTTGATTTTGGACCGCTTTAACTGCATAGCATGTGTGTGGTGTACCCAGTCAAACATTGCATTTATATTGAGATGCACAAAATATATACATAAAAAAGTGACACTAATATGCAATTTTACTCACGAGTGATCCAAAACGTCTGTGCAAGAAGATGAAAAAGCTTCAACACTTTCCTGGACACAATAAATTAACATGAAATGGAATGATGGATGAAAGATTATTCAAGAAATTGCAGATGAAAAATGTGTCAACAACGAACCGTTGTAGGAGTACCAACAAGAGAATGTTGCTGAGATTTCCCTGTCACAAAAGGATGCTGCAAGAAAAAAAAAAGCAGAAACGTTGAAAAAAGCTGAGGGAACAGAAACTTAAAGAAATATTAAAATTAAAATCACCTGCAGCAAATCAGAAGCAGAAGGCCTCAACTCAGGTTCTCTGAAATATAACAAATTTAGTATAACTAGAAACAAATAAATAAAATGACGAAAAAGAAAAAAAGTAATAATAATAACGTTATTATAAAATATCTATACAACAGAAATACTGACACTGTTTCATCTCAAAAGAACTGAATTATAAGCCATACAAAATGATTAGATTTACATACTTGTGTAGACATTTCAGCAGTAAATCCTGTGCCTCAAAAGAAAGCTGGTCAGGAATAGGAGGATGAGACTTGGTAGTGCCAATATAAAAGAGAGCCGCAACCTGATATGAAAATGAAGTTATCACATCGTATATACATACAGGCCAATAACCATAACCTACAAATAAGTAGATGCGAAAAATGGGTAGGTAGGGCAGGATCATAGGTCAGATGAGTTTTTAGGGTGGACCAAAATGAATTGGGTCGGGTTGGGCTGAATCGCAAACAAGTTTTTATTCTTTTCCTTGTATATTATAAATAATGTGCTAAACATGATTAGAAAACTATTTACCATAAAATTAAAGATCCAAACATTTTATAACAAAGTGATTAAAAAAACTTCATGTATTTGAATACCTTCCGACTGACTTCAACCCGTTTGACTCGTTAGAGATAACAATACCTCAAATTGACCCATTTCTATATTAATGGGTTTAAATTGCCACGTCAAATATAATTATTCAAATCTGGGACAGAATTAAAAAGGTAATACAAACAGTACCTCCTGATAGTGTTGGCTCCAAGGAGGCTTTCCTGTAGCCATCTCAATAACCGTACACCCAACACTCCATATGTCAGCAGAACTAAGAAAATAATAGATGAGAGAAAGAATGAGACAACCAGCATAAAATGGATTACTTTAGAAGAGTACAATTCAGTGATGCATAGAAGGTAGAAAACATATAAACAGGAGTAAACTATAAGTGTTATACAGAATAAGAAGTTGGAGGCATCAGGTTAACAAACTCAAAACAATAAACAGATAAAGAGAAGTTATGAGTTAAATTGTATCTGATTGTAGTAAAAGTGATCGGATGCATTACTGTAACTAAAATTTAATTTGACTGGTAAAGAACAGCAAGAATATACACACACATATATGTAGGTGTTTGTATTCATATGCATGACTGTATGCATTATATGTGTGTATAGATACATGTATATAGCATACAACGAAGTCAAACACTTGGAGTGTTGCACTAAGACGAGCCGAAGCCAAAGCACCTCAGATATATAAGCAAGACAGTCTACTTTCTCTAGAAGTGACAGAGGCGCTAGGCTTGGTACCTGGCCAGCTACAGAGGATGTTTGTAATTTCTTCCAAACCCCTATTATCCTTTCTTTTATGATATTAGCAGTCCTCTACTCCCCATTTCTTTTTTCTTTTATGCCGACATCAGTTCGCACCTACTCTTCTACACAGAACACCTATAAGGATGAATCTTGTTATATTTGAGCCCTCCTTTTTTCTTGTTGGACTTTCTTTTTCCTTGATTAGGCTTTAGGGCATGTATTCTATGTTTGTACAGTATGGTGGTGAGAATTCAGATTTTAGACAATTTCTTAGACAAATTACTATTGCTTACTTGTTTTATGATCTGCAATTCTGCACAAAAACTGATTTTGTATAAAGTGTTATTACTTGTACATTTCTGATATTAATTGGAATATTGCAGTTGTTAATCATATTAGCTTTTATCGGGGAATAGTGATAATTTTATATGCCTACTGTGATTTTTTTATTACTGCACTTTCATTTATTTTGGACATGTGCTTTTTTGCGCCTAGGTGACAGGGAGAATTTGACTACTATGTGTGTGTATATGCTTGTATGTATGTGTATTATAAAACAAAGCTAAAGTTCTAGTTTTGCTCAATAAGAAAATGAGCTTGATGTGACTTGTAACGACAAATAAACAGTCTACTCATGGCCCAAGATGCTATAACTAATAACATAGAAACATCTAGTAAAATGAAAGAAAAAAAAACATGTAGCTTTGGTGTAGATAAACCATGTATGCTATAACTAATAGTATAAACTTCAGTGCGCCAATATTGATTTACTTAAAATAGTATTTAGTAGAGCATGGTGAGAAATAGTAAAAATGAAAAACTCAGTTGTAAGATGGTAAAATTGATTGTACTTACAAGCTATGGCCAGTCTGGAGTATAACTTCAGGAGCCATCCAATATGGTGTTCCCTTCATTGACTTTGCCCCTGACCCATTAGCCTGACCAAAACATACTTCTAAATCAAATAACCTACTTGGCTATGATAATATATATATTAAAAAAATTGGGGCAGGTGGTGGGCTTACAAGCTCAACAACTTGCTTTGATGCACCAAAATCTGCTAGTTTGATGCAACCTTTATTGTCGACCAGAATGTTCGCCCCCTGAACGTAAAAGAATATTATACGTCATTACATTATGATGAACTGAAAACGATAAAAATAAAAAGACCAAAAGTGCACCTTAATATCTCTGTGCATAATGCCATTCTTGTGCAAGTAATCAAGACCCAATAACAGTTGTTTCGTGTACATTCTTATTACCTGCTTGGAAAAAACAGATGATATATCGCATAAAAAGAATAACTGAAAGAACAAAAACTGAATTTACATACTGCTTCCGGAAAGGGTCCAAATTTTCCTAAAAGAGATGATATGGATCCTCCAGGAACAAACTCCAGAAGAATATTTAAAGTTTGCTCTTCGCGTACTGTTCCAAGATATCTCTGAAGTGCCACAAAGTAACAATGTTAGTTTAGAAAATAACGTCCATTTCCTAACAGCTAAATGAGATTCAACTTACAACAATGTTTGGATGAGAAAGATTCTTCAGAAGCTTTACTTCTTCTTCAAGTTCCCGTATGTGAACCTGCTTGTAAAACTCAATGAGCTGAATAAACACCAAAACTTGACTCTAATAACTTAATGTAAACGACAAAAGAAAGCGAACAGCAATTGCAATAATCACTAATTTAGTTGATAAGTAAATCCAAAGTATTTACTCTACCAAACTTATGAACATATACAAATGCAGAAAGAGGAGATGAAAGACACAAGGTTATAATTGAAACAAATTAGATCATAACAATTAATATCTTGCTTGAACAAGTTAAATGTAGAAAACATCACAATGAGTCTGCTTCGGGGAGGATGAAAAGCACAATTATGATCATTGATCAGAACCCCAAACATTTACGGTTTACCAATAAAAACTTAATATGCAGTTAATATCGGTGATATATCGGTCTCAAATATCGGTCAAAATATCGGTACCGATAACATCGGCGATATTGACCGATATTTGACCGATAAAACCGATATATCACTGAATTATCAGTGTTAAATTTCTATATATATAAACTCTGCATTATATTAAAATTACCGATATCCCACCGAGATAACCTATATCTCAAATATCGGTCCTTGACCGATATCCGATATTTTACCGCATTAACTGCATAGCATATATGCACCCATTTCCATAGACCATCACATTGACATTTTGCCATTCCCATTTATATGAAGTTCTCTTTTGCATGGATCTTATGAACAAAAACAATAACTACCAACTGACCACACAAAAACCAAAAACAGTCAAACAAACTCACATCAAAGACTAATGATGATCAGATAAGTAACTAGCTCTCACCTCCTTAATTATCCATCCATCTCAAAGTAGAAATCTAAGTACCATTAGTATTGTTCGGTATACAACTTCAACTAACTAACCATTCATATGCTTGTAACTTAATGCTAAGTTCCATTACATCTACTTAACATAATCTGAAATAAAACAAACCTGAGTCTTTTCTTTCGAATCACTATTCGCAGCAATCGAAACCTGAAACCAGTCAACCACAAACAATCAAGCTCAAACCACAAAGTGACAAAACTCAATAATCAAAATCAAACCTGTTTAACAGCCAAAAGCTCTCCAGAATCGAGATTCATCCCCATATACACCTGACCAAACGCCCCACACCCGATCAATTCACCTCTCCGCCACCGAATAACAGGCACCTGCTCATCAATATTATTCTCCTTGTTCACCTTCGGCGGTGACGGAATGATCGATACCGCTCTACTGAAAACCCTAGACTTGCGAATACATGAATTGATTTTGTCAACTAGGGTTCCGGGATCGCCGCCGCCGGCGTCCGGTGAACGGAAAACGAGAGATCGACGGACTGATCCGAACATGTCATTCATTTGATTGACGCGGTGGTTGATTTGTATTGGATTGTGGTGAAATTAGGGTTTATAGGTTCATCTGAAAAGTTGCAGTGAAGAACAGTAGTTGGATAGAGAGAGAGAGAGTGTGGGGGGGAAGGAGGGAAAGGGAGATAGTAATTCGTTTTTTTCAAAAAAACTTTGCCGACTATTTTGGTCAATTTTTGTCTATGACTTTTTTGAAATGTACCAACATGTTGTGTGATGATAGCCATGATTTGGGGATCTTAAGCTCATGCCACTAACATTATTTTTTATAAGAGCTAAATGCTATTTTAGTTCTGGTGGTTTGGTCATTTTATCAGTTTAGGGCATGTTTGGCTAAGCTTGTTGAAACAATTTATTGACTTATTGGCTTTTTGGAAAAATCAGTATGGAGTAACTTATTGACTTATTGGTTTTTTCCCCTCACATACACCCTTCTTGCCAAACATCATTTTGAAGCTTATGACTTTTCAAAAAGCCAATAAGTCAATAAGTTGTTTCAAAAAGCTTAGCCAAACATGCCCTTTGTGTAAAGGTTTGAAATATTGTCATTTTAGTCTAAATAGTTTCAACTATTGACATTTTAGTCCATTGGGTTTAAATTCATCCATTTTTTGTTAACGCGAAGGGAAATTCGGTCATTTTATATGGCCGAATTGTCATTCTAACTAATAGAATTACATATAAAATGACCGAGTTATCCTTCTCGTTAACAGAAAAAATGGATGAAGTAAACCAGTGGACTAAAATGGCAACGTTTGAAACTATTTGAACTAAAATGGCAACGTTCAAACCTTTAGACTAAACTAGCAAAATGATTCAAACCACATAGACTAAAACGACGTTTAACTTTTTTTATAATGTACTCCGTTTTAAAAATGTTTTAAATAGACATTCAGCAGGTAAAATACTTAGAAATAAAAGCGTAATAAGTATTTCATACAAGTAAACTTTAGCAAAAAAAAAACTTTGACAGCATTGTCAATAAAAGCTTTTGATTACCTTGTATTTTTATTTAAGGGGCATAATTAGAGCAAAATCTGCAATTTGATGATTAGCGTAACATCTTTTAATTTTGTAAGACATGAGTGAGCAAATGGAATGAAGAAGGCAAAAATGTGATAAGTTAATAATTGTATTACTTTCAAGTAGAAAATAGATTGCTCATATGGTCAAATAGACTTGAGAAAGTAGTTCGAAGTGACACTCTAAAGAGCAAAAACACAGTCAACATGCTTAGCAAAAACAAATTCAATTTCGATTCTAGCTTGGTAATTGAAAAGGTATGGTTTCAAATCCATGCATATATGGCTGGGACCACACCACTTTCCTCCAGTATGGAGTCTACATCAGCAGAGTGCATCCAGTAGCTTCTGAAAGAAATCGCAGGTGACACCAAAGATGTTCTCCCTGACAAAAAGGACAACACGTGTCACCAATAGACGAACGCCAGCTGGACCTGCAAGATATTCATAGGACAGGCCGACAGCCACTGCCAGAATTCTCCTATCTGGATGAATAAGGAGGCGCCACGTCATCCACTACTCTGGTAGCAGCAGAAGAGACCAAGAGGATATTCCTCTTGGTCGGACAGCTGGCGCTCGATGGCAGCTGGCAGGTCACCCCTTTCCCTCCTTCATCCTTCGGCTATAAATAGAGGACTCCTCCTTCAGGTTTAACATTCTGCTCTCTCTGTATTTCACCTACAACACACACTATTCTCCTCAGAACAGTACTTATTCTCACGCCGGAGGGTGGTCACAAGGAGAACCCCTCTATTCCCCTCCTTGTGGCGAGTCACCGGTGTTCTGTTTTGCAGCAATCCAGCGATTGGCGAGTGGAGGAAGAGATTGAACCCTTAACAAACGAGACAACCCTGCTGGATAACCTAGTGTTAACCAGTGTTTCATCATTTGCGCCCACCGCATCTTTTACAACCATTTTCATCCCTTTTCTCTTTAAAAACACTCTCTAAATGGCTGAACAAAATCCCTCTCTTCACGTCGACGGAGAAAGCTCTTCCTTTGGACTGCCTACGGACACTTCTCACGTCCAAGGGCACCAAAGGAATGGGACCGTCAGAGAGGAACCAGCAAACAATGAAATTCCTAATTTCTTTGGAAGTGCTTCCAGAGTTATCGACCAAACCACTCCTGGAGTCATCAACCAAACAAACCCCGGAGTCATCAACCAGACAACTCCTGGGGTCCGAACGCCAAACTATGGCGCAAGCCCTTCAGCACCATCAGCACAGGCACAACTAAACATCTCAGCCATGTTAGGGCTACCTGAAGGAGAAACTCTGGCCTCCTGGTATGCCAAACAGACAACATCGCTAAAGTTGGTCTTTGCGCAATTAAGCGCACAGCAAGCATTACTCCAAGCACAAGCTGCTCCGTCCGCTTTTGTTACCCCATCTCAAAGGCAACCAAACACCCAAATCCCGCAATAGGCGCACACACACACGCGGACCCAGCAGCATGAAAGATCGTCCACCATCAGGAGGCAAAGCGTGTACGACACGCGCGATACCTATGGTGAGACAGAAAACAATTATGAGCTGCACACTCATCAGTAGAAAAAACCTCCGTTGCACAGTCGCCTAGGCCCGCGCAACATCAATAACGAATGGGAGAGTTACAATGAAGAAGATGACCCAACTTACAGGCAAGAAGAAAGCTCTGTTTTTAGCAGACTACCACCAAACCACGAGGCATACAGACCCCGCGCACGCGCGGGATACAATCCAAACGCTGAACATGACTTCACTTTAAGCTACTGTCCTGAGGGCATAGCTGAAAAATTGAAGTTCATCAGAGAAATTGCTATGGCTTCACTGGATAAGACAAAGCTGCCACACAATGTGGGAAAATATAACGGCCTCACAGATCCCGATGATCACCTTCAAGTCTTCAGTGGTGCAGGAGTCGTAGGTGGTTGGTCATTACCAACTTGGTGCCATTTGTTCGTACAAACCTCCGTTGGCGCGACACGCGCGTGGTTTGATAGCTTGCCAGAGGGAAGAATCAAGTCCTGGGTGGACTTTCAAAACAAGTTTCTAGCACACTTCTCCCAACAGCGTAGACATACAAGGGACCCTGTAGACTGTTTAAACATCTGGAGGAAAGAGCATGAGAGCATCAAAGACTTTATCACCAGATATAACAAAGAGTGTTTGGAAATAGGAGATGTCGGAGAAAAAATGATGCGCGCACACTTCATGAGAGATGTTAAGTGCGACGATCTAATCAAGAGAGTCAAGGGCAGAGATGGAGGTCCCAAAGACTGGGATACCTTCATAGAAGCAGCTAAAACCATTCCTAGAACCGACAAACAACTGACCGGTGATTCCAAACGTCTGTATAATTATAGCCAGCATGATAAGCGTAACAAAAAAAGGAAAGGGTCAACCTTGGAAAGCATCTGGCTATAAGGAAAGAAGCCCACCAGCTGAAGACGCGCGCGCGACCATCAACTAAATCAGCTACCAGAAAGAGGTTAAGAAAGAAAACAGAGAAAAGCAATGGACACCTCTCACAAAAACTCCTTCTGAAGTCTTATCAATTGAAAACCATCAATTCAAAGCTACGTTGCAGATGCGCAACAAAAGAGGCCAAGACCCGAACCTCTTTTGTGAATTTCACAAAGATTCAGGTCATCTAACAGATGACTGTATTAGCTTAAGACAAGAGATAGAACGAGCATTGAAGGGTGGCAAACTCACTCATCTGATCAAAGGGGGTAAAAGAGATAATCGACAGATCCAAAGAAAAGAGGAAGGTCCCAACAATAAGAAGCTTCGAAAGCTTGAGACACACATGATTCAAGGGGGTCAGAGAAGACCTAGGAAAAATCACAACAAGCGCTCCCAGGATGACTGCTGGCGTGAAAAGCAAGTCGTTTTTCTGGTAGTACGGGGTGGTCCAAGAGAAAGAAGACCTATCGTAATTTCTGGTGTGTTTGGCCACTACCAAACAGACTACATTTTCATTGACCCAGGGAGTACCGCAGACATCATATACGAGCAATGTTTAAACCAACTGGACCAAGAGGATAAGGCGCGCTTGGAGCCAGTTGATTACCCACTCACTGGTTTCTTCAACGAAGCCGTTTTTTCCCTTGGCCAGATATCTTTCCCAGTGCTACTTTCTGACCGGAAGAATTCAAGAACTGAAGAGGTTATGTTCATAGTTTTACCGGCGAATTCACGACATGATATTCTCTTGGGGAGAGAATCCCAATGAGACTTCAGCATGATTTGCTTAGGGCCACATTCAGCGGTAGGGTTTCCAACAGAGACTGGGGTGGCTATCAACTACGCAAGCAAAGAAGTGCTCGTAACTGATGAAGCACGACCTTCAAAAACAAGTAAGCCAACCCCACGCGCGAAACCTGAGAAGTGGATTTTGAACAGGAAGTATCCAGAACAAGCAATCACATTAGGCCCAGCAATGTCAGAAGCGACACGCGCATCGCTCAAGCAGTTGTTATTCAAGAATATGGATGTCTTTGCCTGGACACCAGCTGATATGGTCGATGTTCCACGACATATGCAGAACACAGACTTAATGTTGCGGAAAATGCCACACCTGTTGTGCACACCAAGTGCCATTTAGGTTCCGAAAAACATGAAGCCATGCAAGAACAAATCACAGAGTTGCTCAACGCAGGCATCATCAGAGAAGTACGCTACCAGACTGATATTCGCTAATTTACACATATTTTAGTCCCCTGTTTTACCCCTATTTTATGCGTTTTCGGCCGTAAAACCGTCATTCGGATGCTTAATCATCTACACTTTTGTTTACAGGCCTAAAACAGCATACCAGACAAGATGATAGCGAAAACGAGGACTTTCCAGACAAAACGACGAAGCTGCGAACATTCTGTTAAGAAAACTGACCTGGGTGTGTGGAACGGTCGTGCGACCTGATGCACGACCGTGCATCTCCGACAAATGCAAATCAATCCGGAACTGAACGACCAGTGCAACTCGGCGTGCAAGGCACACAAGGCCAGCCCGGTGACGCACGGTCGTGCCATAATCTGCACCCCGTGCGGATCCGATGATCAGCCAAAACCTCGGTGATGAACGATCAGTGCGACTAGGCGTGCAACAAGAACCCGGCATTGAACGACCGTGCCATCTGAAGAACGGTCGTGCGATATCGAATCTGGTCAAAGATCTGATGACGTCATGCAGTATGGTGCACCATACTCCAATAATTGCTTAAAGTGCACGGTCGTGCAACAGGAAGAACGACCGTGCGACATCTAAAAAATATAAAAACCTGCAGAAACATTCTGCTCGTAACTCTGGACATTTTGGAAGCAATTCAGGCGATTTTCAGGCTCCGGAGGCTTCTGCTTTCACCCGGATTCAAGCCACATTGTGCCGATTAGCTTCGTTATCTTCCAGATTCTTAATCTTATGCTTGTTTATGGTTTGGTTTTCTAATCTTTCCATGATTTTGTTAATCTTTCAAGCATTTAGATTAATGTTTATGTATTATTGTAGCCTTTGGGCAAAAAACACAACAATCCATTGCTTGATTATAGCCATTAGTATGTTAATCTTTGTTTGTAATGACACTTTGAAGTATTTTCTATGTTAATCTTTGATGATTAGTTTGCAACCTTGTTATTGATATTGATTTCTTGATTATAAGTAATTGTGTTGGATGATTAGTATTTGGTTAGTTAAGATAGTTGAAAAATGAAGCTTAATTAATCTTGTATTAGTAAACTTTGAACTTGGTTAACTAGTTTAGCTTGGTTTAAATGTGTGCATCATGATACTAGAAATGGTTAGTGATTTAATAAAATGTAATTATCGTTAATCAAGAGAGCTTGTCGTCACGTAAGGACCTTAACGGGTTAGTTGGTGTCGTTATAAATTCTTGCCATGATTTGTTAGCTTAGTTAGTAGTTTAGGCCAAAATTGTTGTCTTGGTGAATTATTGTGCAAGATTTGTAAAATGAACTCGGTTGTGATTTAATCTAGTTTATGCTTGTCTCGGTGGTTGCATTGTGTTTATCGGTGTTGCTTTCCTTGATTAAGTGCGGTTAGAAAACTCTTAACGGATGACTAACTCATTTTTAAGAGATTTTCATAGACATTTATCAATTGCACGTTAAAGAACAATTTTAGGTGGTTAAAGTGTGTTTATCGTTTTAACTTTCCGAATGATTGTCATGTTAAGATTCCCGAAAGGGATACTAATTGTCTTGAAATTGGAGAATTGATCGAATGCTTCTAGTGCCAAAACCGACTTAGTTGACATGCTGTGGTTGTGTATTAAGCAAGGCTATTTATCTATTATCCATTATGTTTTTATATGTATTTGTTTAAGCTTACTTTAGTTTAATTAAAATCAAAACTTATGTTTTTACCGGTAGTTTAGTGACAAAGGTCTAGTATTATTTCTCCGCCCATTTCCTTGGATCGATACTTGGTTCTTACCGATACTTTACTACATATATGACGGGGTACACTTGCCTCTTTCGTGTGTGTTTTGATGTAAAAGTAATAATCACTTTTATAAATTTAAAACCAAATCGTGTGTAATTTCATTGCAATATTATGTATATATACGCACACGTCAAGTTTTTGGCGCCGTTGCCGGGGAAATGGCGAGTTTTAGGAACGACCCGAGTCATTGTGTTATCGGCGTATATACTTGTGAATATTTGTGTATACTTTCTTGATTATTTATTTGTTTATTTATTTGTTAATATTTCTTGCTTTTATTTCATTTGTTCGTTTTCCAAGTCATTTTTGTACACTTGTAAAAAAAAAATTATTCCATTTATTTATTCGATCCGGATTTATTTATTCATTTATTCATTGGGTTTTCGGCACCTTTAAATCATTTTTGTATTAGCCGATTCGATTATTTTTTTTTGTGTTGTAATTTTTATAAAATTTCGGGCCCATTTTCGATTTTTTATAAAATTTTCAGCCCATTTAAAATAATATTCTCTTTCTTTTCTTCAAAAAAAAAAGGGCAGAATTATTATATTAATAAAATATTCATTGTGTCAATTTTTCGTTTGCAGGTTGATGTCCTATACCCCCGCTCCCAATCCTATTGAGCCGTCAGACGAACCCGAGCGTGATCTGAGGAGACGTCTTCGTGCAAGATCTCGTGCGGTTGGGTTGATACTCGCAGCCGGTGAGCAGGAGCAGGTGGTACCCGCTGAAGCCGAGGGCTCAGGGGCAGCAGGAAACTCAACCATGGCAGACGACGACAGACCTTTGAATGAAACAAATCAACCCGGAGGAGAAGGCTTGCTACCGAGCATCACCCGACCGACAGTAGAAGCACCGAGTTTTGAGATAAAATCCAGCATCATCAATATGATACAAAACTCGGTGCAGTTTGATGGGAAGGATCACGAAGATCCGGGTCGACACATCGCAAAGTTTCTCGAGGTGTGTTCGACTTTCAAGATAAGAGATGTTTCTGTGGACGCGATTCGTTTGCGGCTCTTTCCGTTTTCATTGCGAGGCAAAGCCCAATCTTGGCTTTTGTCACTTCCGGCAGGATCTATCACCACTTGGGCCGGGATGGCAGAACTATTTGTGCAGAAATATTTTCCTCCGGAAAAGACGACTAAATTGAGGAACCGTATCATGACATTCAAGCAAGACGACGGGGAATCTCTACATGCAGCTTGGGAGAGGTTTAGAGATCTTTTAATTGATGTCCCACATCACGGGTTGTCCAAAAGGCAACTAGTACTGACCTTCTATCAGGGACTCAATTATGACTCGCAGGAGCATTTAGACGTGTACGCAGGAGGCGATCTTGGAACGAAAACTCCAACTGAAGCTTACGCGATAATAGAGAAAGCTATGTTGAAGTCAAGTTCTCGCCACGGTGGAGCGCGGACTAAGACATCATCCACCTCCGGAGTTCAAGCTGTGGATACATATACGACTCTTACTGCGCAAATTGGAGCCTTAGCAACATGAATTGATCAGTCTCAGAATGTCTCGCGAATTCAATCGCCATCTTGTGATCAGTGCGGGGTTGCACACGTGCCAGGTACGTGTGAGCAGGGTGTTATGTTTACAGGACACGAGGAGGAGAACTACATGGGCAATCAAATCAGGCCCCAAAATAACCCCTATAGCAACACGTACAATCCAGGGTGGAGGAATCACCCAAACTTTGGGTGGAAATCTGGTTCTGGGAACCAGAACGCACACGGATATGCTCAACATGCTCCCGCGCCACAACAATCTCAAGGTCAATCCTTCCAGCCACAGTATAATAATCAAGGCTCAGGAAGCAGTTCCCAGCCACACGCCTCTCAAAGCAATGCAAAGCTAGAGGAAATGATGGCACAACTGCTGAACAACTACAACAGTGCTAATCAAATGGCTGAGAAACGATATCAGCAGCATGAGGAACGGTTCTTGGTCAACAAAGGAGAAATGCGGAGTCAAAAGGCTTCCATTCAGACCATTGAGAATCAAGTGGGCCAATTGGCAAAGATGATGTCGGAGAGACCTCCAGGTGGTCTTCCGGGCAATATCGAGCAGAATCCGAAGGGGCGTGGTAATGGCCCGCACATGTAACAAGTGTGGGGACATGAGTCTTGCTATCGACTCGCCGACAAAAATTTAGCATGGAGTCTTGCTATCGACTCGCCGACAAAAATTTAGCATGAGTCTTGCTATCGACTCGCCGACAAAAATTTAGCATGAGTCTACGCTACTGACTCGCTGACAAAAATGTAGCAGGAGCGTCTTTGGCGCTATAAGGGTAAAATTGTCCACTTTTATGTTTTTCTAGTTTTAACATAATTTAGGTATGTTAGGTAGTTTCCATTAGTTTGTTTAAGTTTCATATGTGCCGGGCGAAGGTTCTATGTTGAAATATTGTTTAAACAGTTTGTGTGTCGAAAAAATGGCGAAAAACGGTCAAAACAGTTGCTGGAAATGGCTTCTGCGGAAAATTCTGATCTGCAGCTGTTGCACGGTCGTTCCTCGAGTCGCACGACCGTGCGTCTCCGAAGGCCGGAACGGTGAGTCGCACCCCCAGTGCATCACCGAGAACAGCTGCATGGTTTGCAAAAATGTAGGTGTCGCACGACCGTGCGAGCTGTCGCACGACCGTGCGAGAGGCAGGGGCAGTTTGGTCTTTTGCACATTATAAAAACCCCCATCTGCTTCCAAACCCTTCATTCGCGAACCCTAGCCATCTGCAGCCGTTCCAGAGCGACGTCACTTCAAATCGCACGGTTTTTCGCACGATTTCACACCCAACTTCGCACGGTACGTTCCTTCATGTAGATTATATGTTTTTCCGCTTTCTAGGGTAGATTAATCCAATTCTTCAAGGCTTTTTAGGGTTCTCTTCATAAACAAATCGAAACCCTAACCCTTGTTTGAATCGTGCGTATCGTGAGCATCCGGTTAAGTTTCCGACCCCTGTTTGTACAAAAAAGTTGTTGATTTTGAGAAAATCAGGCTATTCGAGGTTCAGGGGTTTGAAATCTGCAGAACAGGTGTCGCACGGACGTTCCTTGGATGGAACGGTCGTGCCATTCCGGATGATTCACGATATCTGCTGTTGGTCGGTGTTGCACGGTGGTGCCATTAGTCGCACGCCGTGCAGTTCCGACGGATTTGGGCAACTGGTGTTGGTTATCGGTGATGCACGACCGTGCGTCTCGTTGCACGACTGTTCCATATGCCCAGATCAGATTCACAGCTTCTTCATAATTGGCTGCTCGGCTGTTTTTGATTCAAATTTTTCCTGTTTCTATCTTTCTAACGTTATTCCCCATACAGATGGATCACCCTTTCCTTCAATTCGACCCCAATAATGAGCGAGAAGCACTTTGCATTCCGAGACGTGATGCCTTATGGGCAAGGCGGGGGCAATTCGGAGTCCCCCGATGGCTGGATTGGGAAGTCTTGAGGGAGCTGAACCAGTATGATAGACTGGATGACATGATCAGTATCCCGCTTGCAAATCTGGTCGGTATCAACCGACCCGTATACCATGAGCTGACAATAGAGTTCTTTTCTACTTACGCCTATGAAAAGCCGGTTGCACATAGAAAACCCAAATTCCGCCACAAGGAGCGGATAGTTTTCGGATTGGGTAGAAAATGGAATACTTGGTCGGTGGGGCGTTTGGGTAGAAGGCTCGGGATCTATACAAGGGACGACATGGATGATTCCGATGTCTTCACAGATCCGTTCACATTCCCATCTGATGCAGCACGGGATGCATTTTGGGCTGAAAATGCAGTTAGGGACCCTTACAACCCGAGGATGTCGAAGGCTTCATGACTGAGAGACCCTTTGGTGCGACTGATGCATCATGTGTTTAGCCACACAATTTGCGGGCGCATGGACAGTCTTGGGAACTGTCCCACACCAGATTTGATTTTTCTCTATGCGCTGGTTATGGGAGCAAGTATCAACCTAGCCGCAAGAATGGCTGAATACTTCGTCAAGTGCTCGGGGCGGACTCCGAATAGTGAGATACACAGCGGCCAGTATGTGACCGAATTAGCCTACAACTTAGGCTTGATGACTGAGGAGGTGCTTCAGAGTCTCACTCTGATAACCGAGGGGGTTTTTGTTGATATCAGGTCACTGAAGGCGATGGGTTTGATTGTGGAAACTGATAGAGGGGATAGGTTGATAGGGTTGAACAACGAGGTCTGGGACCCGTTGCCTCCAGCTGTGGAGGAACATGAGGATGAGGAGATGCACGATCAGGAGCATCCAGAGCAGCAGCACCAGCACCAGCCACAGACGCCACCACATTCACCGCAGCACCATGCATTCCACCAGCATCAGGACTGGCCCGAGTTCTATCAGCAGTTCCAGCAGATGCAAGTTAACCAGGATCAGATCAGGGTTAACCAGGAACAGCATGGAGTTTATATTGACCAGATCCGGTCTAGACAGGACGAGATTAGGGCCGCTCAGGATCAACTTCTGGCAAACCAGGATAGTTTATATCAGGGAGTAAGTGTTGGGTTTTCATATCTGTTTGGGGAGATGCATCATGCATATCCCGACTACTTTCAGCACCCTCCACAGTTCCCACCGTGGAACCCACCTGGTTCCGGAGATGCGGGTCCGTCTTTTACTAGAGACGATGATGGTGATGACGCTTAGGAGTCGGTGGTATTGATTGTTGCTGGTTGTTTTTATTTCAGTACTTTATTTTGGGTGTTTATTTTGACTGTTATTTCAAACACCCCGGTTATGTATGCTTTATTTTTCAGACTCTTTACTTTAGTTTTTATGTTATGTCTTTGTTGGGATTGCTAGTATTTCTATTTATGTAAATTATGGTTTATTTGTGATTTTTCTGTTTCTGTTCTGTTTTGGTGCACATGTGACATACTTGCAGGTTTTTGGCCGACATATCTTGGACCGGAGCACGTGACAGATACAGCTTTGGAAGTCTCGTTGCATCAACATCATCTTGAGGGGAGTACTTTTATCCTTTTCTCTATATTTCGGGTCTCGCATTGGGGACAATGCGAAGTTCAAGTGTGGGGAGGGGGTTAACTTTGTTAACTTTGTTTGTCCTCTATAAAAAAAATCAGAAAATCAGAAAAATCATTCAAAAATACCTGTATTGTGTATATATTTTAGTAAATAAACCGGTTGGTTGTGTTTTAGAAAGCGTCGGATTTGATAAAAACTCGACAAGCAAAATATTTTTGAAAAAGGAAACCGGAAAGCGTGACAAACAAAGAAAGACTTACATGATAGTTTTCACACTTTTACCCATTCCTTCCGTTACGTGAGCATATTTGAGCCTTGATATTGTTATATATTTGTTCATTTCAGATATAGGAGTGAGCCGGATGTTATGTGTAATTTAGAACTTGTCACTAGTATGCTTGTTAAGACCATGAACTTGAGGAATTGTGTAGAAGTGATAGAGGCACTTAGATTACCCTTTGTTGTAAACCTTGTTCTTTGTGTTGTGCTTCCCACCTTACATTACCCTTTAGGATTAACCTTGTCGAGCCTTCCCGTTTACCTTTGTTTACCCACATTATCGCCCACTTAGCCAAATTTAGCCTTTTTATGTTTTAAACCTTTTTAGTGTTGAAACTCGGTAAAAATAATTGTTTAACTAGCGCTTGTTATTGTTTATGTTTCATTGTATAAATCCATTAGTAAAAAAAACACCCTAAAATAGGGTGAAGTCTATGAAAATCGAGCAATTTTGAATGCTTAAACGTTAAAATATCGTTGATTAGCTCGATTGCGAAATAGCCGCCTTTTTAAGGCATTTGTATGTATAGTTGTATTGTTTGTTGCTAGTTAAACGCTACTACCGAGTTTTAACCATTTTCGCCACTTTAAATATCCATTTCCATACCCTTCGCCCAAGCCTAACGTTATAACCCGTAAAGACCTCTTGATTTACACTTTTTCGCATGTTAGTTGGTGGAGACGAGATCTTATGACAAGCTTATGATATTACACATTTCATTGACGAGGCATTGAGTGTTTGCACGTACACATTTTATGTATGTTTCATAAATAAAACCGAGTGTGTGTGAACATTGTGAGTTGTGTGAAGATTAACATGTTGAGTCAATTAAATGTGAAGTCATGGCTTTTTGGTTGTCGCTATATAATTGCATATGCTTGTTGGGGTTGAGTCTTTTGATGTTGTCTTTCGAAAAACCGGCTAACCGTTTATAGTAGTTTTGAATAAAATAGTGTGTAAATTATCGTTCTTGTTTGTTTCTATCTTTTATTGCTTTTTAGTTTAGCTTGCTTGAGGACAAGCAAGGTTTAAGTGTGGGGAGATTTGATATTCGCTAATTTAGACATATTTTAGTCCCCCGTTTTACCCCTATTTTATGCGTTTCGGCCGTAAAACCGTCATTCGGATGCTTAATCATCTACACTTTTGTTTACAGGCCTAAAACAGCATACCAGACAAGATGATAGCGAAAACGAGGACTTTCCGGACAAAACGACGAAGCTGCGAACATTCTGTTAAGAAAACTGACCTGGGTGTGTGGAACGGTCGTGCGACCTGATGCACGACCGTGCATCTCCGACAAATTCAAATCAATCCGGAACTGAACGACCAGTGCAACTCGGCGTGCAAGGCACACAAGGCCAGCCCGGTGACGCACGGTCGTGCCATAATCTGCACCCCGTGCGGATCCGATGATCAGCCAAAACCTCGGTGATGAACGATCAGTGCGACTAGGCGTGCAACAAGAACCCGGCATTGAACGACTGTGCCATCTAAAGAACGGTCGTGCGATATCGAATCTGGTCAAAGATCTGATGACGTCATGCAGTATGGTGCACCATACTCCAATAATTGCTTAAAGTGCACGGTCGTGCAACAGGAAGAACGACCGTGCGACATCGAAAAAATATAAAAACCTGCAGAAACATTCTGCTCGTAACTCTGGACATTTTGGAAGCAATTCAGGCGATTTTCAGGCTCCGGAGGCTTCTGCTTTCACCCGGATTCAAGCCACATTGTGCCGATTAGCTTCGTTATCTTCCAGATTCTTAATCTTATGCTTGTTTATGGTTTGGTTTTCTAATCTTTCCATGATTTTGTTAATTCAAGCATTTAGATTAATGTTTATGTATTATTGTAGCCTTTGGGCAAAAACACAACAATCCCTTGCTTGATTATAGCCATTAGTATGTTAATCTTTGTTTGTAATGACACTTTGAAGTATTTTCTATGTTAATCTTTGATGATTAGTTTGCAACCTTGTTATTGATATTGATTTCTTGATTATAAGTAATTGTGTTGGATGATTAGTATTTGGTTAGTTAAGATAGTTGAAAAATGAAGCTTAATTAATCTTGTATTAGTAAACTTTGAACTTGGTTAACTAGTTTAGCTTGGTTTAAATGTGTACATCATGATACTAGAAATGGTTAGTGATTTAATAAAATGTAATTATTGTTAATCAAGAGAGCTTGCCGTCACGTAAGGACCTTAACGGGTTAGATGGTGTCGTTATAAATTCTTGCCATGATTTGTTAGCTTAGTTAGTAGTTTAGGCCAAAATTGCTGTCTTGGTGAATTATTGTGCAAGATTTGTAAAATGAACTCGGTTGTGATTTAATCTAGTTTATGCTTGTCTCGGTGGTTGCATTGTGTTTATCGGTGTTGCTTTCCTTGATTAAGTGCGGTTAGAAAACTCTTAACGGATGACTAACTCATTTTTAAGAGATTTTCATAGACATTTATCAATTGCACGTTAAAGAACAATTTTAGGTGGTTAAAGTGTGTTTATCGTTTTAACTTTCCGAATGATTGTCATGTTAAGATTCCCGAAAGGGATACTAATTGTCTTGAAATTGGAGAATTGATCGAATGCTTCTAGTGCCAAAACCGACTTAGTTGACATGCTGTGGTTGTGTATTAAGCAAGGCTATTTATCTATTATCCATTATGTTTTTATATGTATTTGTTTAAGCTTACTTTAGTTTAATTAAAATCAAAACTTATGTTTTTACCGGTAGTTTAGTGACAAAGGTCTAGTATTATTTCTCCGCCCATTTCCTTGGATCGATACTTGGTTCTTACCGATACTTTACTACATATATGACGGGGTACACTTGCCTCTTTCGTGTGTGTTTTGATGTAAAAGTAATAATACTTTTATAAATTTAAAACCAAATCGTGTGTAATTTCATTGCAATATTATGTATATATACGCACACGTCACAGACCTGGGTTGCCAGCCCAGTAATGGTGCCAAAGGGAAATGGTGGCTGGAGGATGTGTGTGGATTACAAAGATCTGAACAAAGCTTGTCCGAGAGACTGTTATTCTTTACATGAGATCGACGAAAAGATTGACTCCTTGGCATCCTTCCGATGGAAATGTTTTCTTGATTGTTACAATGGATACCATCAAGTACAGATGGCAATCCAAGACGAAAATAAGACGGCATTTCGCACGCCAACGGGGTTGTATTTCTACACAAAAATGCCTTTCGGGTTAAAGAATGCAGGAGCAACGTACCAGAGGCTAATGAACGAGACGTTCAGCAACGCTATCGGCAAGTATATCGAAGTCTACATGGATGACTTAGTCATCATGATCAAAGAGGAAGAACTGATGTTGCAGAATATTCCGAAGACTTTTGACACACTACGGGGAGTGAACATCAAACTGAACCCAGTCAAATGCTCCTTCGGGATGGAGGAAGGAAAATTTCTGGGCTTCATAGTCATGAAAGATGGGTTCAAGGGTAATCCCGAAAAGGTGCAAGCAATTGAATGAATGCCTTCCCCATCCACAATAAAGGAGATGCAGAAACTAGCAGGACGTTTAGCAGCGCTGAACCGCTTCCTCGCTAATCATGCAGCAAAGTCATTCCCATTCATCAAAACCCTCCGTAATTGTGTAAAGAAAAATCAATTCTTGTGGACCCCAGAGGCAGAACTTGCATTTAGAGAAATGAAAGATTGTTTGATACACTTGCCAACACTAACAACTCCAATGAAAGACGAGTCGTTAGTCATGTATTTGTCAGCATCAGAGAAGGCACTTGGTGCAGTTCTTTTGGTTGACCGATAGGGTGTGCAAACACCAGTATACTATGTCAGCCGCACTTTGAATGATCCAGAAACCAGATATTCTATCATGGAGAAGCTAGTTCTAGCACTTATTCATGCATCCAGAAGACTACGTAGATACTTTGGCAATCATGTCATCCAAGTTCTGACAAATTACAATATTTGAAACATCCTAGCTCGACCAGAAATCTCAGGCAGACTCGCAAAATGGGCCATTGAACTAGGAGGTCACAATGTGGTTTTTAGACCTCTACCGACAATCAAAGGACATGTACTAGCTGACTTTCTTACAGAAGTACCTGACGACAATGATCGAGAATGCAAAGCAATGGAGAAAGCTGAGAAGCAATTTTCCGGAGTGTCGTGGCTTTTATACACAGACGGCGCATCCAACGAGGATGGAGAAAGGGCAGGCTTGAGATTGGTAAGCCCAGAAAAGCACAAATTCACGTACGCTATCCGCTTGGATTTCAAGAGTACAAACAACGAAGCAGAATACGAAGCTTTTCTCGTTGGGTTACGCCTAGCAATCAAAATGGGGGTTAAACACCTGGAAGCGTATGTTGACTCGCTGCTCGTGGCGGGGCAATTTAACGGTCAATATGACGCCAAAGGTGATGTGATGGCATTATATCTTGAACAAGCAAAAACCCTGCTGCAAAGTTTCGACTCCTTCAAAGTTCACCACATCAACAGAAGTGCATGTTGACTCGCTGCTCGTGGCGGGGCAATTTGACGGTCAATATGACGCCAAAGGTGATGTCATGGCATTATATCTTGAACAAGCAAAAACCCTGCTGCAAAGTTTCGACTCCTTCAAAGTTCACCACATCAACAGAAGCGAAAACAAGCCTGCAGATGCCCTGAGCAAGCTTGCATCTATGAGTTTTCAGCACTCAGCCAAGGACGTGCGCATTGAAGTGTTGAGCAACCCGTCAGTTACGTTGAGACAAGTCAGTGTTATCCAACTGGGATCCTCATCCTGGATGAGTCCCATCATTATGTACCTTCAGTCAGGGATTCTACCTGAAAACAAAGCAGAGACAAGGAAGATACAATACAAAGCAGAGCATTACCAGATGGCTGATGGTATCTTATACATAAGATCTTACCTTGGACCGCTACTCCATTGTATAGACCCTGAAGATGCTAATTACTTTATTCGCGAAGTACATGAAGGGATTTGTGGCATCCACGCGGACCCCAGGATGGTAGTTGCAAAGGTGATGAATGCGGGGTATTATTGGCCAGGGATGCATTTAGACGCGGTCAAGGTGTTAAGAAAATGCAACAAATGTTAGAGGCACACGCCAAAAACACTGCGCCCCAAGAACGAACTGGTCCCTGTTACAACGGCATGGCCGTTTCAACAATGGGGAATCGATATGGTCGGCCCTTTCCTAGAAGCCCCAGGAGCAATAAAATTTATCATAGTCATTGTCGACTATTTTACTAAATGGGTGGAAGCGAAAGCGTTGGCATCAACCACAGCCACAGTGGTTCGAAGGTTCATATGGGAGCAGATAATCTGTCGGTTTGGGTTACCTCTAAGGATCATCACAGACAACGGGACCAACTGATCGGAGTGTCGCGCTCCGGTCAAAGATAATATTTATATGCCCAAATTACCCTTAACACATAGTTAGTGGTAGCAAGGGGTTGAACCATGAAGAGTATGTGGTTTGCGAATGGATTCGATTGAATTATCAAAAAGTGTCACAAATTATGAAGCTTGCTATGATATTCTTGTATTTTTGTTTTGTTGAAAGATGTGAATTTAAACTAAGTGAATTGGTTTAATTGAATAAATCCTAATGATTAACAATTGCAAGAAAACTTGATTACTAAACAATAATAATAAAAAGGGTTCACACCGGTTTCGGTAATTGCCAACCTAGGGTTTCTACAAGTTTTTAGATTTAACTCAATTGCAGACGATTAGCGGATTTAGTGTACCGTGACTTAGGTGCCAATAACTATTAACGTTTCAAAAAACGGACAAGAATGCACTTTGTAATCAACACAAGTAAAACCTAACCATGACAATGCATAACTACACATAACCATTTCGTAAAGTCATAACTTTTAACATCGTTCGACAATTTACGAATACGAAACAAATGTAAACTATTGTCAATGGTTTCAAAAATCAAACACAATTTGTCACAAAGTTGAAGCAAGAAACAATTCAAAACCCTAAGTTAAACAACTACCTATACCGGGGTGAAACCAAGGTGATTAGCCGCTCATGGTTGAAGAAGCTTGAACACCGGATGATTGGAACTTGTCTTGAATCATCTTGAAGCTTGAATGATGGGGAAGTGGTGGATGTTGAGGGTTTTGGTGAATGATGATGTATAGGTGATTACGGTTAGGGATGGATTGATGATTGTGAAAGATGGTGATAATGCCTCTTGATGATTCGGGTGCTACTGTGATGATAAGAGATTAATTGGTGATGAATGATGGGTGGTAATGGCTCCAAAAACAAGTTTCAAACTCAAGTAAAGTGTAACTCCCGAAAATAGGTCAACCCGGGCTTTAAAACTCGTCAAAAACAAGAAAAAACAAGAATTTCGCGACGGCCACCAGGGGGCGGCGTCGCCGACGCCCCTGGCGGCGTCCCCGACGCTGGCTGGATCTTCCAAAAGCTGGCGACGGCCTATTTTCCTGTTTACGCGACTTTTTAGCGACGGACACTTCTGAGGGGCGTCACCGACAGTGCCTATAAACCTCACTTTTTGTTTTCTTCATAACTTCTTCGTTTTAGCTCCGTTTTACTCACCGTTTTCACCCACGTACTCGTAATTCAGCCCGCTATCATGCCATCTTCCAATATATTCATTTTAAATCCGTTAACATCCCCCAAAACACATCCAAACTTTGTTATTAACCCGGTTTTGTTCATTTCACATCCCTGGTTGATCCCGTTTGCTCCCGGTGGCCTGTAAAGCTCCCGAAAAGAACCTTAAACTCCATTAGACCTGCAAAACACAAATCTAATTAAAAGTAGGCTATTCGGAATAAAAAGTCAAGTAAAAACTCAAACTTAGGCACAACTGAACACCGTTATTCGACCACGTATCACATCCCCACACTTGTCTTTTGCTTGCCCTCAAGCAAATCTGTAATTCACTTTCACGTGGGTCGAACAAGAAACACACTCCCCATTCCCGAGACGAAGGTTAAGGTCCAAAGTCATACCCGGTTCAAACTTTTTACAATTTACAAAATATCTAACGGTAAAGCGAATAATCACATATAAAATGGTTATCCAAGATTAACCCGCCCTTGAAACCAATAAATCATACACATCCCTCACAATGTTCTCTCCACTCGGTTTATAAATTGGCTAATTTTCATGATGTATTAGCACTTTCAAAAAGTAATCACTCAAAACCGATTAGAACGCGTACCCGCATAGGCTTGCAACTCAATCATTCTCCACCACCGAACACGAATACTAAGCACAAGTCATAAGGTCTTTGTAAGGGTTGTAACGGGGCTAGGCTAAGGGTAGGAAATAGGATATTTAAAGTGGCTAAGGTGATGAAAATTCGATTTTTATTACAAAGCAACTATTCTAAACACGACTAACTACCAACATCAAACTAGAAGGCAACAATTTTCGCCTTTTATTCAATCAACTAGAAACACATATTTTTGTTCTTTTCTCAATGATTTTCTATTTTTTTTGCAACATTTTCTTATTTTTCTCTTTTTTTTATATAAGCAAACAAACAATTCACAACTATACAAACTTAACTCCTATAATCGAATTTCCATCACACGGGTTTAAAAGAAAAGGTTTAAGGTTATGGGCTAAATGGGTTGTCAAACGAAAGGATTAGGCTCAAAGTTGGCTACTAAGGGATAAATCTTTTTTGGGTAGGGATGGATAAATGGTGTAAAAGGAAAAGGTTTACCTAATGCCTTAATCATTCTTGTGCTTGTATTCGGTCTATGGTCTCAAATGTATCAAAAGTCACAAGTTCTACAATACGTGACTAATGGTCCACTAAAACAAAGAAATATAAATATATAATCCTATGATGTAAAAGTGGCTCAAAACCTCACATATATAAAGGGTATGGTATGTGACATGCATGATGTGCTAGTTTCTCAGGCGGATTATTCCCAAATAAACACCCGCTAAATACCCGTCATGCTATTAATTCAAACTTGACCATGACAAAAGACCAAATGGGTTGTGTCATCCCTTGTTGACTTAGTTACTTGTGCTTTTAAGATCGCT
Organism: Helianthus tuberosus; assembly: GCA_030545235.1. Classification (NCBI taxonomy): domain Eukaryota; kingdom Viridiplantae; phylum Streptophyta; class Magnoliopsida; order Asterales; family Asteraceae; genus Helianthus; species Helianthus tuberosus. Next base: position 89,339,554 of record CM060411.1, read on the forward strand.
TTTAAAACCAAGACATTTTTGAAATTTTCCCCCATCCCCACACTTGAGGTAAACATTGTCCTCAATGTGTAGTGTTTAAATGAACGGGTCAAAAATCAAAAAACTTTTACTACTCCCACATCCCCACACTTGAGGTAAACATTGTCCTCAATGTGTAAGAACTAGAGTTTTTAAAATGCACAAGGGATGTGAAACGGCTAACCTCCCCAAAATTTCACCCCGAAAACTATGGTATAATTACAATCCACTTATTACTAACTAAGAATCAAGGTAAAAGGAAACGTATGCACCTGATTTTTTTCGCTAGATGCTCATGTATTCTTCTTCTCTTCAAGAAAGCGGTCGTCCCTCGAACATAATGTATCTACAAATCTTAACCCTTGTGTAGAAGCATACTTCTCACAACCATTAAAATTTGTTAGCTACCTAGTTCTACCACTTTTATGAAAGTATTACCAAGTCATACGTTAGTTTACCTTGATTTATGTGGAAAATTAATTTACAACAACAACAATCCTAACTCACTTTCGTAGGAATCACGGTTGCATTTAGCGTATGCAACAAGCCCTTTTAAACCACCCGATAGCTCGGGAGGACGAGTAGGTCTCGTGAGGGTTATATAGGGAACACACCCACAACGTTCATTTAACTACTAAAACGAAATAACAAATTATACAACAACAACAACAAAACTACAGAGAAAAACTAAAACTAATTGTGAAAGAACTATACAACAACAATTAACTTACCACCTCATGGTGGTCGAATGGCGTGCTTGCCACCCACGAACTCTTCAAAATCACCTACTGGTGATTCATACCATTTGTTGTCAAACGGTCCAAACTTCCACACCTCCTCTTCCTTTTTCTTTTCTAGAGGTGACTTCTTTGCTTTCTTTTTCTTGACCGTCTTCTTCTTTGTTTCTCCAAACCTACCAACCATAGCACACACCTTTTTGTTTGGATTCATGTCCTTTTTAGGACACTTATCCTCACCGAGCGAGTTAGTGAAATTTGGAAAAACATTTAATTTTAATTCCCGTTCCCCAAACTTCATGCTTACCGTTCCCGTTACACAATTTATTATAGCATTAGCAGTTGCCAGGAACGGCCTACCCAAGATAACTATCGGTTGGGTGTCCTCAACACACCCAACATAGTCTACTACCAAAAAGTCAACTGGGTAGTAGCAATCATCCACCTTAACAATCACATCCTCCACCATCCCCCGTGGATGCGTGGGAGTCTGATCGGCCAATACCACAGGAGTATCAAATTTTTTCAATGGACCAAAATCGTATTGGTCATACAAACTCCCGGGTAAAATGCTCACACATGCTCCAAGATCGAGGAGCGCCCTCTCGATTTTAAATGTTCCAATTTGAATTGGAATAAGAGGATCTCCTGGATCTTGAGCTTTTTGGGGGAGCGCACTAGATAAAACGGCACTAACATGAGAAATCAAATCAACCGATTCGGGTAATTTGTTGTGCCTTTTTTCAATGCTCAACTCTTTCAAACATTCCACATGAGCCGGAACTTTTTAATGTCATCAAGCAACGACAAATTGATTTTTGCTTGTTTAAAAATTTCCCACCTCTCATCCTTTGGTGGGCACCGTTCTTCAAGCTTTGATGCATTAATCAAGTTAATTTGATTTAAACAATTTTCACAAAAAGAATTTTTATTCATGTTTTCAATTTTAATTTGTGAAATCGTTTCTTGTTCATTTTTACTTTCCGACTCATCACTTGTATTTTCCACTATACCATCAACGCATTGTGGTGGTGGAATGTTTTCAACACTACTACAAACCTCATCATTTGAAAGAAGACTTACCGCGCTGATGTGCACATTCCTCACATTGCCCGTGCTTGAACTTTGATGCTTTGGGTTCATCGTAGTGTCACTTGGAAGCTTTCCAATGTTTCCTCTCATTTGAGCCACTTCCTCCGCGAGTTGGCCCACTTGCTTTGCCAATGCTTCATGTGATTTGTCCCGAATCTCATTCTCTTTCTTAGACTCTTGCATCATTGAAAGCATTGCATCCATTTTGGCACTCAAATCACCACCACCTCCTTAATTATTCGTCGACCCGTGACCATCTTGATTGTAACCTCTTTGGCGAGTTTGGTGAGAATACCCACCTTGATTTCCCGATTGGAAATTCGGGTTCATTTGGTTGGAGGCATTACCATACCTAAAGTTAGGATGGTTCCTCAACCCGGGGTGATAAGTGTTGGAGTTCATATCATATTGCCTTCGGTCCCCATACACTTGATTCACCTCCACGGTGGCTTGACAATTCTCGATCCGGTGACCGATGTCTCCGCATTCTTCACATACGACGTATTGCACCGCACCCACTTCCTTTTTCTTCATGTGAGCCAACTCCCGCTCCAACGTTTCAATTCGATCCTTAGAACTCGCATCACGATCGGGCCAAGACCTTGAGGTAGAGTGCTTTTTGGCTCGGTCGGCCGATTCTTTCGCTTTTGACCTCTTGCTCATCCTCTCGAGAAACTCCCAATCGTCGTCCTCGTGATTACTCAACAAAGTTCCATTACTCGTCGACTCAAGGTGGTTCCACGTCTCATCATCCAAACCCCTCACAAAGCATTTAACCAATTCCCACTTTTCAATTTGGTGATGAGGGCACTTCCGGATTAGTTCTTTGTATCTAGTGAAGGCTTCGTGTTGTGGTTCACTCGAGAGTTGGTGAAAAGACCTAATTTCATCTCTAGCATCATCAGTTTTCGCCATCGAATAATACTCGTCAAGAAAAACCTATTGCATTTCAGCCCATGTACGAATACTACCCGCCGGAAGTGTGAGAAACCACTGTTTCGCCTTATCCTTCAAAGAGAACTGAAATAATCAAAGCTTTACCTCTTCCAACGCGAAATCATGCCCTCCAATCATACTACATATGGCCGAAAACTCCGCCAAATGGGTATACGGTTCATCATTAGTCCTCCCATTAAAGTGGGGGAGGATGTTGATGTAATGTGGCTTGCAATCAAACATTCTTCTCTCACACACAATCGGTGAGTCATTGTCGGTGGCCACCGGCCTAAAACAGTCATTGACTCCCCTTGGAGGTTGTTGATTACGACGCGGACCATCAACTTCTTGCTCTCTTGGTCTTCGATTACCCCCATGATATCCACCTTGATTACCTCCGCCCACAAAACGAGGAATACGATTACGTTTGGGATTATTGTTGTTGTTATAGTAACCGTCATCCCGATTCCTTTGGTTATTGTTTCTTAGGTTTCGGTTGTTTCCGTATCTATCGTTCCTCACGTTCCCGTAACCATAATTATCATTCCCCACATAATTGGCATTTTGATAGCCAAACTCATCGTCTTCAAAACCTCTTGTGTTGTAAACATTGCCCCGGTTCACATACCCCCAACCATCGTCTTCTCTCTCATCGTAATTTCCCCCGTCATCCGAGTATTCTGAGTGAATACTCACGTGTTCCGGCGATTGATAACCGGGAACGCTATACGGTTCGTCATCGGGGATTGCATTCCTCAAGTCATCGATGTTGAAGAATGGGTCTTCATTCGCGGGATTGCCGCCATCACGATTACCCCTATGATCGGAATTTACATTTCGGTCATTGATGTTGGTAGGTAAAGGGTTTTGTCGGTTAGAATTTGGATGTGGTGGTGTGGGTGTTCTTTGATTGTTGTTATGGTCGCGGTTTTGGAATGGTGGTGTTGGTGGTCTCGAATTGTTACCACCACCCGGTTGGTCTTGTGGAATATTTTGAATGGCTCTAATGTTGCCCTGATACAGAAATTGGTATTGGTTGTTTGGGTGGTTTGAGTTTTGGGGATCCATTGAACTAGGTTCAACGGATAGTGTAAGTGGTGAATGGGTGTCGGGTGGGTCAAAAGCAAGTGTTGCTTCCAACCAGTTGGCTAGATTTCTTCGGACTACTCTCTCGATCTCTGGTTCGAATATCAACGGTGAAGTCCTCCCGGAGTTCCTTGTATGCATGCACTACCTGTAATCTGCACAAGTAACACAACCCTCGTAACAAGGAAAGAGACAAAGTACAAAAAGAAACTAGACAAATTATACAGTTAATCACGAAAATTCAAACAATAATCCAAACACAAAGCGCACGCACTCCCCGGCAACGGCGCCAAAATTTGATCGGAGTGTCGCGCTCCGGTCAAAGATAATATTTATATCCCCAAATTACCCTTAACACATAGTTAGTGGTAGCAAGGGGTCGAACCACGAAGAGTATGTGGTTTGCGAATGGATTCGATTGAATTATCAAAAAGTGTCACAAATTATGAAGCTTGCTATGATATTCTTGTATTTTTGTTTTGTTGAAAGATGTGAATTTAAACTAAGTGAATTGGTTTAATTGAATAAAGCCTAATGATTAACAATTGCAAGAAAACTTGATTACTAAACAATAATAATAAAAAGGGTTCACACCGGTTTCGGTAATTTCCAACCTAGGGTTTCTACAAGTTTTTAGATTCAACTCAATTGCAGACGATTAGCGGATTTAGTGTACCGTGACTTAGGTGCCAATAACTATTAACGTTTCAAAAAACGGACAAGAATGCACTTTGTAATCAACACAAGTAAAACCTAACCATGACAATGCATAACTACATATAACCATTTCGTAAAGTCATAACTTTTAACATCGTTCGACAATTTACGAATATGAAACAAATGTAAACTATTGTCAATGGTTTCAAAAATCAAACACAATTTGTCACAAAGTTGAAGCAAGAAACAATTCAAAACCCTAAGTTAAACAACTACCTATACCGGGGTGAAACCAAGGTGATTAGCCGCTCATGGTTGAAGAAGCTTGAACACCGGATGATTGGAACTTGTCTTGGATCATCTTGAAGCTTGAATGATGGGGAAGTGATGGATGTTGAGGGTTTTGGTGAATGATGATGTATAGGTGATTAGGGTTAGGGATGGATTGATGATTGTGAAAGATGGTGATAATGCCTCTTGATGATTCGGGTGCTACCGTGATGATAAGAGATTAATTGGTGATGAATGATGGGTGGTAATGGCTCCAAAAACAAGTTTCAAACTCAAGTAAAGTGTAACTCCCGAAAATAGGTCAACCCGGGCTTTAAAACTCGTCAAAAACAAGAAAAAACAAGAATTTCGCGACGGCCACCAGGGGGCGGCGTCGCCGACGCCCCTGGCGGCGTCCCCGACGCTGGCTAGATCTTCCAAAAGCTGGCGACGGCCTATTTTCCTGTTTACGCGACTTTTTAGCGACGGACACTTCTGAGGGGCGTCGCCGACGGCCCCCTGGGCATCGACGACAGTGCCTATAAACTTCACTTTTTGTTTTCTTCATAACTTCTTCGTTTTAGCTCCGTTTTACTCAACGTTTTCGCCCACGTACTCGTAATTCAGCCCGCTATCATGCGATCTTCCAATATATTCATTTTAAATCCATTAACATCCCCCAAAACACATCCAAACTTTGTTATTAACCCGGTTTTGTTCATTTCACATCCCCGGTTGATCCCGTTTGCTCCCGGTGGCCTGTAAAGCTCCCGAAAAGCACCTTAAACTCCATTAGACCTGAAAAACACAAATCTAATTAAAAGTAGGCTATTCAGAATAAAAAGTCAAGTAAAAACTCAAACTTAGACACAACTGAACACCGTTATTCGACCACGTATCACCAACTTTGCCGCCGAAGACCTTCAAAACTGGTTTAAAGAGTTGAACATTGAACACACATTCTCTTCAGTGGCACACCCACAGGGGAATGGTCAAGTTAAAGCAGTAAAAAAGAGCATCGTTGATGGCATCAAGGTGATACTCGAAACTAAACGAAGAGGGTGGGTAGACGAATTACCCAGTGTCTTGTGGGCTCACAGGACGATGCCAAAAACAAGTAACGGAGAAACACCATTCAGTCTGGTGTACGGCTCGGAAGTAGTAATACCTGCAGAAATTGGCTTGCCATCCCCACGAATGTTGTCGATGAACGCCATAAACAATGAAGAACGGCGAAGGCTAGATCTAGATCTCTTGGAAGAAAAGAGAGAAATGGCGGCGATCAATGAAGCGAAGTATAAAACAAAGTTGGAAAAGTACTACAACAGCAAGGTGCGGATTTGCACCTTCAATCCGGGCGATTACGTCCTAAGGGACAATGAAGCGTCTAATGCTGAAAGACCAGGCAAGTTGGCTCCAAAATGGGAAGGACCTTATATCATCGACAGGGTCCTAGGAAAGGGAGCATACAAGCTGTGCACACTAGATATCAAAGAATTCCCTAGGACTTGGAACCCCAACAATTACAGAAATGTTATATGTAACTGGCAGACGTCACTTTCTATTAATGTAATGCCATAGGCCCAACACAAACATCCTTAGTACAAGAAGTGTTGATTATCCTACATCTTATCTTTTGTGAATTTTTGTTACAAATGCATACATTCCTTTGGCTACACACGAAAACATCGCTGGCTTAACGACAGAAAACATTGTAGACCTACAAGGCTCGTCACGACCAAGTGCACAGCCGGGTCGGTTACACACAATAAAACCTGTCAGCCAACTTTCACTTCGTACCCACTTACACACGAAAGCATCGTAGACAAGACAGCACGAACTCTGTAGACCTCCAAGGCTCGTCACCACCAAGTGCACAACCAGGTCGATATAACACAATAACCTGTCAACGATCACTTCATAATATTTTAGGCACATGTGAACAAACCATTGGCATATTGATAAAATAAACATTGTAAAAACCCTAAGGTTTGTCATGATAAAGTGCACAACCGGGTTGATTAAACACAATAACCTGTCATAGCCACCATTCATTCGCAGCACCTGATCAAAGCAATTATCATGTGCATAAATTGTAACTCAAGCAAAATTCACACAAATCATTTAAACAATTAAAAATTTAGCATATACGTTAGCAAAATTATGGCAGTGTATTGAAAAACACAGCGCCATGAGGAGGACATATTGTTTACAAACACAATATAAGTACCAAATTGTCTGGAATTACAAGGTCTTTAGACCAATACGAGGCATGCAAGCCAGAAGAACAACGCAATTAGACTTGATGACTCGTACCAGCATCACCTTTCGGGTCAACTTCTCGATAGCCTTCGCAATTCTAAACTCAAGGAATTTGTACTCCTCATGCTTGGCAGTATAGTTAGCTGTGCAATCAACTTTATAAAGCTCGAACTGTTGATCTTTATCTTTGTTAAGAGCAGCTGCTTTACCCTCGCCATATCCGTTTTTACGTCCCCTATCATATGCACCACCACCGAGCTCGGACATATACTTAGCAAGCTCATCCGATTTCACCATTCGGTCAACAATCTACACAAAAGGCAAAGGAAGAAATGTAACAAATAAGAAGGAATATCAGAGAAATTAAAATGACAAGGAAACGTACCAAGAGAATACCACGAGTAAGCAACCACTTGCAATCAACACCAAGATCTTCAGCTAAGAGTTCCAAGGCGTTGTTCTGAGACGTTTGCTCTTCAACTGTCTTTTCCAAAGCAGCAATGTGTGCTTGGGACTCAGCTTCTTTTTCCTTATGGGCAGCAGCCGCACGCTCATACTCTTGGCTTTCCTTAGCTTTTTCAGCTTTCAATTTCACCACCTCATCACGAGCAGATTTCAACTCTCTGTTAGATCTTTCACACGCTGCCTCCCACTCCTTTTGACGGTTGGCATTAAATTTTTTTTTCCTTTGCAAGCTTTTCTTCATTATCAACAACCCTCCACAACAATCCCTTCTTCTCAGAGTTAAAGGCTTCTCTTTCAACATCAAACTCCTTCTTGGCAGCCTCAAACTTCAAAATGTCTTCACCCATCGATTGCCAATTGTAACACCTCGTAAATTTATGTCCAATAATGTATCGACACGTGTCATGAGCTTTAAACGTGTAAAGGATCACCTATGAAGGACTAAAGTTGACAAACAAAGAAAGTATGTGAATATAAGGATTCAAAGTGTCAACAATGGATAAATATATCTTGCAATAACCCTACACGATGTTTATACCCTTAAACAAATGAATCATGGATCATACGAAGCTAATTGTGGAAGAAAGTGAGAGATTACAAACTACAGGGGTTAAACGTGTCAACATGTTTAAAGTATACCTCTGAGTGACCTTTTAGCAAACCCGAAGCTTTGTAATGATTAAATATGCTCACAAGAATACGTGATAAAAATTTCACGAGGTTTCGTTATCATATGAGAAAGTTATGATAACATTCGTATACGAGGGGTTAAAAGCGTCAACGTTGAAATTTATGACTTTTCGGGTAATTATAAAGTTAACCAAGGACTTAACAAAGTTTGTATATGTCTTGGAGCCCTTAAAAGTTAAGTTAGAGGGTTAAAAATGCAAGAAATAAAGTTAAAACCACGTATATAAGGACCAGGGACCTGAAATGCAATTAATGAAACATTTTTAACCTGATCCGGGGGCTCATACCGGCCGCGTAAGACCTGTGTGGTCTGTTACGCGGGCCGCGTCCAACCTACAGCAACAGAAGATACAGGCAGGTGCCTGTTGAAGCTGATAACCGACTTTAAACACTTGTTTTACATACCAGGGGCTGCCCCAATGGTATTTCATGCATAGAGGGCACTTGTCTTGATCTGGAACCATGCATAGACTTCCTTGGCATGATCCTAAGTGATCAAAATCACCTATATAAGAACCCACTTGCTGCAACTCTTGTGCACACTCACTTGAAACTCTCACAACTTCACTTCTGGAGAATTTTGGAGCTCAAGCACCCTTCCTAGGAGTCACTAGTCGTGCTTAGGACCTTTGTAAGTGTCCTTAACTTTATTTATTTAAGTCTAGCTTAGTTAATTAGCTTAAAGTCAAACCGTCGTAATTAGAGTTTGACTTCGTAATTAATCATAATTTTTCCAGTCAAATTTCAAATTTAAAGTACCTATGAGTTGGTAATTATGTGGGCAATAAACCCTTAAAAGGGCACCCTCTGATCCCCACTCTAAGTAGGTCAATTGTCGGGTCAAAGTTAATCTTAAAAAGTCAACAGAAAGCTTATTTTCAAATTAATGCATAATTAGCAATGTAGGAGTCATACAACCTGTTTTATCATTAATATAACTTGGTAATTAATGTAAGAACATGTCTAAACATGTTCAACCCGACAATTTTCAGTTTAGGCTTGGTTCGGAACCGAAAGTCGCATAATTTGACTTTTGCTTTGACTTTCAGTTCTGACCCAATGTAGCATGTTTTAGAAATGCTTTAGAGCCTTATTAGGACCAGGTTTCATGTTAGTATAACCTTCTGTGATTATACAACTTGGTTCATTAGTTATCCGATTCATATGCATGTTTCCGTTAAATGCTTAAATGTTGACTATTATGCCCATATGACCTTAAAATGTGATTTTTGAAAATGTAAAAGAATAGAAACCTTAGTTACTGAGTATTAGACTTGTCCCTAAAATTTGACATCAGTTTGGGGTCTAGATTAGGAGTTATGCTCATTAGCGTAATTAGAAAGCTTTTTATAAATTAAACGACGTAATTAGCATATAGCCTATCTAAACCCAATTTTAATACCAAAATTTTTACCTACTGATATAAAATAATATTTTGGGATTTTTGAAGATTTTTATTTAATTTTAGGCTGAGCATAACATAGAGTTCTAAGCTTGATTCGGTAATTGCCGGTTTTTGCCCTTTTGTGCTATAAAATGAGTTTTACAAATCATTTTGATTCCAAACCTTTTGCTACTGATTTTATAGGATAAATAAAATATTTTAAGTCTTCTGGAATAATAAAAATATCAGCTTTCTTTATAAAACCCGGTAATCGCTCAAAATCGCATTTTTACGCGTTCTAAGCGCATAGTATGTATTAAAACCATTTTAGATATATAAGACTTAATACCTACTGATATATTAAGTAAATTTTTATATTCTAACAGTAAGAAAAAGTTTTTAAACTCAGGTTTCCAGTTTTGTCCTTTTAGGCTTAAGTGAAATTACCAAAATGCCCCTTCGGTGCTTAGTTTAGTTATAAATGGTAAATTCCACATATATATAATACCCTACTGATATAACCTATTAATTTAAGTATATTTACTGTTTATATCAGATCTGAAACTCAGAATCATATTAAATCTCTTTTATAACCTTTTGAATGACCAAAATACCTCTACGGGGCATAATTTGGGTTTAAATCCATTTCGGGCATAATAGAAGATATCTTACTGATGTCGCAACATATTTACGGCATATTAACTTAGGAAACCTATATATGACACATATGGTTACCCATTACGCATCTTGCGCGTTCGGTTCGGTTTTTGTAACTAGTTTGCATAAATTGACCGAAACGGGTCAAACCTTATTCAAAATCCAGAATGTGTTTAGTTTACCCATATTATACAAGTATTCAAACTTGTCGGGTCTAAAACACATTCTATTCCGGTCTTCGCTTAATCGTGCGTTTGAACCGTATCTTCCTTTAAAACTAACCGGTCTAAGTTTAGGCTTAATTAAAGACCCGTTAGGAATCTAATAGGTTAATATAAACCTTTGTTCCAGACTAGGAGACCCGGTAAAAGCTACGTGCATTTGTTGTTTGTGATTATTACTTGCAAAGGTAAATACTTTTAACTTATTTTCCCTATACGGGCTTGGGATACGGTGTATAAAATACTGCTTAGTCGGGCATTGAATTTTTAATTGTATGAAGATTAATTTATTGAAATGTCCCATTTAAATTGTTTTGTTTTCTTAAAGCCTTTGGGGGTTAATGACCATGTCCCGGATATCCTTGGCATCATTTTACGAAATGGCCACGACCTAAACACGGGGTGTAGGCGTACACCCGACAGTGCATATATAAATAATAAGGTATAACCGCCGGTTTCGGGAATATATCATGTGGTGTGTCTATTAATCTTTAACCCGGTGTCAATCCGGGCTACTGAACGTATAACGAACATGTAATTCTTTTACAAGTTTATATATAAATAATTATCCCAAGTTATAAAATGTTTTGTGCCATGTGCATTTAAATCAATTTTCTTAAACCTTTTCAAAATGAGTCAGTTAATTGTATTTACCAGTGTAAACTGACGTATTTTCCCAAACAGGCTAAGTGCAAGTACTACTCGTAATAGGCTGGCCTCTCCTTAGCATCAATAAGAGTCTCGCAAGCTTGGATGCATTTTGAGTCTGTTGAACTACGTTTTCTGTTTATTTGATCCGCCTGTGGATCCGTTTCAACTACGTTGTGATACTTAATATTACAATTTTATTCAGTTGAAATAAATCTATCTTTTGCTTCAGCTGTGCATTTAAAATTGTGTTGTTTGACTATGATGATATCAACTACGTCACGATACTCCCCACCGGGCCCACCTGTAATACGTGGAAATATCGGGTTGTGACAGGTTGGTATCAGAGCCAATACTGAGTGAATTAAACACTAGCCTTTTGTGTTTAATCTCAGTTACACAGTTGCACATTCCTAAATTTTCGAGTCTAGACAAAGAACTTAGGACAAATCCCGATTTGTTTTATTTGGTCTTTTATACATATCCCTTGTTGTTATTTTTGTTTATGTTGACAGGTTAAATCATGCCACCAAGATCCAACAGGGAAAGAGGAAAGACACCAATCACAGGCCACGACCATGAGGCCGGGCCCTCACACAGACGAACCCCACCAGCCTCGATGAGTACGAGTCCTCAAGAGCATTGGAGGACGTATATAGAGCCAGCGAGGCGATCCGTCTCGCTAAGTTCGTCACCATCCTATCACCATTCCTACGGGCCTCATTCTAAAAATGAGCCCCATAACCTGCAGCCATCTTTCATCCCCCTCCAGGGATCCAGCCCTCACTGTTCCTTTGACGACCCGACACCTGTCTTCCAAAGCCGGTTCAACCCGGCAAACTACATTGAAGAACCAGTGGGTTTTAACCCATTAGGACCTGAAGACCACTTCTCGGGCGACCATGCGATGGACATGGACGAGGACACCGATCCCGCAGAACCACCGTCCGGAACCCCTAACCACCCCATCAAAATTTCGGATGGGTCACCTTTTCTGGGATCACCTTATAATGGCCCCGACAGCTATGAGGAGAGGTTCAGATAGATCGACTGGGTGTTTACTCCCAGTTACCACAACTCACCACAGCCACAGCAGCCACAGCAGGATCCCTATGAGGATTCCCGTTTTGTAGAGGTCACTCCGCCACCACCACCAGTTCAGCAACAGCCTCCGGAGCCACCGAGGCGAAGAAGATCGAACGCACGGATGTCCGTGCGAGGAGGAGTGCGTATCAGCACCCCTCAACCTTCGAGTGGCAGCCGCTACCCGCCACTTCATGAAGACCCGCAGATGGGTGGGCCTTCAAACCCCGTCTCGGAAGTAAACTCTGCGCCTGTCGCGCCACCACCGTTGGGCTTTGGCGACCCTATACCTACATACACCGGTGCGGCGGCGTATAATCCCTTTGAGCAGCCGATCCACACCAACTACAACTATGCCGAGGCCGACCCTTACCTGGTAGCAGCAACAAACTACAATGCCCATCATCCGGAACGATCCTTTGGGGTCCCATATCAAGCTGGATACCCACACTATGGGTACCCACCTTATGGGTATCATCAACCGCCACCTCCTCAACCTCCGCTATATTAGCAACCTGCGCAGCCGCCAGCGATGTCGCCACCGCATCATCAGGAGATTCTTCAAAAGATTAATGAGGTGCGGCAGAAAGTGCGGGAAGACCGTAGGCAAAACCGAGGAATGTTCAAGAGTCTGGCAAACTTAATTAAAGGGAAAAGCAAAAAGGATCATTAAATCCTTTATATGTTTGTTTGTTCTTAGTGTTGTAATCATGTCCCTACGTGGACATTTGTTTATGTATTCTGCCCCTGCGTGGGCATGTCTTTTTGGTGTTCTGCCCCTGCATGGGCATGTCTTTCTGTTAACCCCTGCGTGGGTATGTTATTTCTGTTTAAGCCCCTGCGCGGGCATGTTATTTCTTGTAGAAGTCCCGTTTAGGGCAAACTTGTACTTGTTTAAATTTTTGTAGTGGAATGGTTGAATTTAAATTTTCATTTTTGATTAAATTATATGCATAAATATAATATGTGAAATAAATGAAAATATAACATTCCTCTTATGAGACCTACCATTATAATAAAATAATAAAAATCTAAAAAGGGACAAAACCTAGCCATGTGTCATTATAAGACAGGGCCAAGATGGTAATTCCTCAAATTAGATTCAGGTCCTTATTAACACCTCAATTTATGATTGTTCTGCGTTAAATATTAAGGAGAATCTTAAAGGTAAAACCTAGTCTATATGTCGTTGCAGACATGACCAAAATGGTAAAACCTATTCAAAAGGTTCCAATCCCTGTTAACATCTGAAAACATGTTAACACTCTTGACAAAATGTGATTCGATAAAATCGCATGAGTCATCCTTATATTGGATTCCGCCAAATAATTTTAATTAATTAAAACATCCATTAGGGATATAATGCCTACGGGCTATACTCATTGTCATATAAGACAAAAGACAGTCGTGGTCTTCGACCCCCTGTTAAGAAGAGGTAATGAATTATAATTAAAACCTCAATACCATGACCCTATAAGATCATGATTAAATATTTAAAACCATCCATGTGACTAGGCCTTTTTGCCATTAATATACTTTAATTATAACTAAGGACTTATATAATGAAAATCCTGAATAATTATATGCTTAATTAATCAAAATGGTTTCTTAAATACCATGATTAATAAATCATCTAGAATGATAAAACTGTTATAGACCTCTGAATGAATTAAAATCATTATTTTATGTAGCAATCAAGCTACATGGTCGGGTCAGACGAAGCCAACAGTCACCCCAGAAAAAATCATGACACCTCCAGGGTCAACGTAGCAGGAGCAGAATTACAAGCGTTAATAGACAATGCTGTTACAAGAGCTTTGGATAGGCAATTCAATGAATCCAGTGGTACCCATGTAAGGAACCAATCTGTACCACATACGAAGCCACCCTCAAGAACTCATACTGCTCACAAAAGTGATTCTCATCACTCATCAAACCAGAGGAGTGTTCCATCTAAGAGAGTTGTGTTAAACCAAGAACCACGTGCTAAAGGTTGCACTTATAAGTACTTTGTTTCCTGTAAACCCAGGGATTTTACTGGGGAGAAAGGAGCAGTTGACTGCATGTCATGGTTAGATGAGATGGACACCGTGGTAGATATCAGTGGTTGCGCTAATAAGGATGTGGTAAAGTTTGTGTCTCAGTCGTTCAAAGGCGAGGCACTAGCGTGGTGGAGGTCTTTGATTCAAGCCACTGGGAAGATCCCATTATACAATCTGACATGGGATCAGTTTGTTACTCTCATTAAGGAAAACTACTGCCCTCGGCACGAGGTTGAAAAGATTGAAGCTGATTTCTTGTCTTTGGTTATGAAAAACCTAGATTGTTAAGCCTACCTTACGAACTTCAACACTATGTCAAGACTGGTTCCGTATCTGGTAACTCCGGAACCCAAGAGGATAGCTCGCTTCATTGGGGGTTTGGCCCCAGAAATCAAGGCCAGTGTGAAGGCCTCTAGACCAGCTACTTTTCGATCTGCAGCTGATATATCATTGTCCCTTACTTTGGACGCGGTCAGGCAGAGATCGCTGAGAAACACAGATGCTGAGAAGAGGAAGCGTGAGGATGACAACTCACGACATTCAAACAAGAAGCGTAAGGGAAACAATGACCACAAGAAGAGTTCTGGAACTAAAAAGGATGGTCAACAGTCAGGGGATAAGCCCAAGTGTAAGATCTGTAAGAAGCACCATTTCGGGAGGTGCAGATATGAATCGAAATCCCAGTCACAGCCGAGATTTTGCGGGATTTGTAAATCCTCTGATCACAAGACATTAGACTGTAAGAAAATCAAGGATGCGACGTGCTACAACTGCAACGAAAAAGGGTATATTAAGTCCAACTGCCCAAAGTTTGCAAAGAAGGCTGAAGAGGGGAAAAAGACCAATGCTAGGGTCTTCCAGATGAACGCACAAGAGGCAATCCAGAATGATAATGTCATAACAGGTACCTTCCTTATTAATGATGTTTATGCAAGGGTGTTATTTGATTCTGGAGCAGATAAGTCATTTGTTGAAGATAAGTTTTATAAGTTGTTAAACCTACCTATTAGAACCCTAAGCATAAAATATGAGGTTGAATTAGCCGATGGCACTATAGAAATCGCATCAACTGTGTTAGATGGATGTTTCATATCCATTAGGAACCACTCTTTTCCATTGTCCTTACTTCCTTTGAAGTTAGCCGGTTTCGACATAGTAATAGGCATGGATTGGTTATCCTACAATCAAGCCCAGATTGTTTGCAACAAGAAGCAAGTGGTGATCAAGACTCCGTCTGGTGAGCCACTTACCATTCAGGGAGATACCCAGTATGGATTGCCTAGGCAAGCATCTATGCATAAGGCATCAAGGTGTATGAAGAACGGTTGTATCATTTACATGGCTCAAGTGACTATTGATGAGCCAAAACCTAAGATTGAAGATATCCCCATCATTTCTGAATATCCCGAAGTATTCCCTGAAGAACTACCTGGTTTGCCACCAGATAGGCAAGTAGAATTCAGAATTGACATTATTCCAGGAGCAGCACCTGTTGCAAGGGCACCTTACAGGTTGGCACCAACAGAGATGAAAGAGTTAAGGACTCAGCTAGATGATTTATTGCCAAAAGGTTTCATTCGTCCTAGTTCATCTCCTTGGGGAGCACCAATCCTATTTGTGAAGAAGAAGGATGGATCGATGCGTCTATGCATCGATTACCGTGAGCTAAACAAGGTAACTATCAAGAATAGATATCCATTGCCCAGGATCGACGATCTGTTCGATCAACTTCAAGGGGCGAGTTATTTTTCCAAAATCGATTTGAGGTCAGGCTACCATCAGTTGAAGGTTAAAGATGAAGATGTACACAAGACTGCATTTAGGACTCGTTATGGTCATTACGAGTTCTTAGTGATGCCTTTTGGGCTCACTAATGCACCTGCCGCATTCATGGATCTCATGAACCGCGTCTGTAAGCCCTACCTAGATAAATTCGTCATCGTCTTCATCGATGACATTCTCATTTACTCGAAAAGTCAAGCCGACCATGAGAAGCATCTTCGTTGTATTCTTAAGCTACTTCAACAGGAAGAGCTCTATGCCAAATTTTCAAAATGTGAATTCTGGCTTCGTGAAGTCCAATTTCTTGGACATGTTGTTAGTGAGCGTGGTATCCAAGTAGATCCCGCTAAAGTTGAAGTTGTCATGAATTGGCAAGAGCCAAAGACGCCTACTGAGATTCGTAGCTTTCTAGGTTTAGCAGGATACTACAGGCGATTTATTGAAAACTTCTCAAGGATTGCAGCACCCCTAACTTCATTAACCCACAAGAATATCAAGTTTGATTGGGGTCCTAAGCAGCAAGAATCTTTCGATATTTTGAAGCAGAAGTTGAGCAACGCTCCAGTACTGATGTTGCCAGATGGAATTGATGAATTTGTAGTTTATTGTGATGCATCGCACACAGGTATGGGATGTGTGCTTATGCAGAAAGGCAAAGTTATTGCCTACGCTTCTCGACAATTGAAAGTGCATGAGAAGAATTACACCACCCATGACTTGGAGTTGGGTGCCGTTGTATTTGCACTAAAACTATGGAGACATTACTTGTATGGAACCAAGTGCGTGATCTATTCGGATCACAAGAGCCTTCAACATCTGTTCAATCTGAAGGATTTGAACATGAGGCAGCGACGTTGGATGGAAACCTTGAATGATTATGACTGTGAGATAAGATACCATCCAGGCAAGGCAAATGTGGTTGCCGATGCCTTAAGTAGAAAGGAAAGGGTGAAGCCCATAAGAGTCAATGCCAAGAGCATTGAATTAAAGAATAGTTTGAATGAAAGAGTGTTAGCTGCACAGAAAGAAGCTGTACTAGAAGCAAACTATCCGGATGAGAAGCTAGGAGTAACTGCTGAACAGTTATCCTATGGCAAAGACGAAATCCTGAGATTAAATGGACAAATATGGGTTCCAGTGTATGGAGGACTTCGGGATGTCATCCTCCAGGAAGCCCATAGTTCTAAATATTATGTTTATCCTGGAGATGACAAGATGTACCAGGATCTGAAGGCAAAATATTGGTGGATAGGCTTGAAGAAGTCTATAGCTACCTATGTAGCCAAATGTTTGACATGCGCGCAAGTCAAAGCTGAACACCAAAAGCCGTCAGGTTTACTACAACAGCCTGAACTTCCCACCTGGAAGTGGGAAATGGTGACAATGGATTTTATCACCAAGTTACCCAAGACAAAGAAAGGAAACGATACTATTTGGGTGATAGTGGATAGACTGACTAAGTCAGCTCACTTCCTACCTATGAAGGAAACACATAGCTCAGATAAGTTAGCTCAGCTGTACGTGGACGAGATTGTATCTCTCCACGGGGTGCCAGTATCTATCATTTCTGATAGGGATTCAAGGTATACATCGCACTTCTGGAAAAGTTTTCAACAATCCCTAGGCACTCAACTGAACTTCAGCACTGCTTATCATCCGCAAACGGATGGTCAAAGTGAGCGAACGATTCAAACACTTGAAGATATGTTAAGGGCTTGTGTTATTGACCTAGGTGGAAGTTGGGATGAACATCTTCCATTGATCGAGTTTTCATACAATAATAGCTATCACTCTAGTATCCAAGCTGCACCATTTGAAGCTTTGTATGGAAGGAAGTGCAGAACGCCCGTTTGTTGGGCAGAAGTTGGAGATGTCCAACTAACAGGACCCGATATAGTCCTGGAGACGACAGATAAGATTGTGCAGATAAGAGATCGTCTCAAGGCTGCTAGAGATAGGCAGAAAAGCTACGCAGACTTAAGGCGTAAACCTCTAAAGTTCGAGGTTGGTGACAAAGTGTTGCTTAAAGTATCACCCTGGAAGGGAATGATGCGATTTGGTAAGAAAGGTAAGTTAAGCCCAAGGTATATAGGACCATTTGAGATCATCAAATGTGTCGGATCCGTGGCCTATAAGTTAAACTTGCCTGAAGAGCTCAGTGGTATTCATAACGTATTCCACATCTGCAATCTGAAGAAATGTCTAGCTGATGAGTCACTAGTCATGTCACATAAGGATCTGCACATAGATGAGAGCTTAAAGTTTGTTGAAAAACCCTTGTCGATCGAGGACCGACAGGTCAAGAAGCTTCGAATGAAGCAAGTGCCGATTGTAAAGGTTAAATGGGATGCCCGTAGAGGTCCCGAGTATACGTGGGAGGTAGAGTCCACAATGAAAGAAAAATACCCTCATTTATTTTAATAAATCTCGAGGTTGAGATTTCTTTTAAGGGGGTGAGGATGTAACACCTCGTAAATTTATGTCCAATAATATATCGACACGTGTCATGAGCTTTAAACGTGCAAAGGATCACCTATGAAGAACTAAAGATGACAAACAAAGAAAGTATGTGAATATAAGGGTTCAAAGTGTCAACAATGGATAAATATATCTTGCAATAACCCTACACGATGTTTATACCCTTAAACGAATGAATCATGGATCATGCGAAGCTAATTGTGGAAGAAAGTGAGACATTACAAACTACAGGGGTTAAACGTGTCAACATGTTTAAAGTAAACCTCTAGGTGACCTTTTAGCAAACTCGAAGCTTTGTAATGATTAAATATGCTCACAAGAATACATGATAAAAATTTCAAGAGGTTTCGTTATCATATGAGAAAGTTATGATAACATTCGTATACGAGGGGTTAAAAGTGTCAACGTTGAAATTTATGACTTTTCGGGTAATCATAAAGTTAACCAAGGACTTAACAAAGTTTGTATATGTCTTGGAGCCCTTAAAAGTTAAGTTAGAGGGTTA
Source organism: Helianthus tuberosus (assembly GCA_030545235.1). Taxonomy (NCBI): domain Eukaryota; kingdom Viridiplantae; phylum Streptophyta; class Magnoliopsida; order Asterales; family Asteraceae; genus Helianthus; species Helianthus tuberosus. Next base: position 89,358,567 of record CM060411.1, read on the forward strand.
AAAATGCAAGAAATAAAGTTAAAACCACGTATATAAGGACCAGGGACCTGAAATGCAATTACTGAAACATTTTTAACCTGATCCGGGGGCTCATACCGGCCGCGTAAGACCTGTGTGGTCTGTTACGCGGGCCGCGTCCAACCTACAGCGACAGAAGATACAGGCAGGTGCCTGTTGAAGCTGATAACCGACTTTAAACACTTGTTTTACATACCAGGGGCTGCCCCAATGGTATTTCATGTATAGGGGGCACTTGTCTTGATCTGGAACCATGCATAGACTTTCTTGGCATGATCCTAAGTGATCAAAATCACCTATATAAGAACCCACTTGTTGCAAATCTTGTGCACACTCACTTGAAACTCTCACAACTTCACTTTTGAAGAATTTAGGAGCTCAAGCACCCTTCCTAGGAGTCACTAGTCGTGCTTAGGACCTTTGTAAGTGTCCTTAACTTTCTTTATTTCAGTTTAGCTTAGTTAATTAGCTTAAAGTCAAACCGTCGTAATTAGAGTTTGACTTCGTAATTAATCATAATTTGTCCAGTCAAATTTCAAATTTAAAGTACCTATGAGTTGGTAATTATGTGGGCAATAAACCCTTAAAAGGGCACCCTCTGATCCCCACTCTAAGTAGGTCAATTGTCGGGTCAAAGTTAATCTTAAAAAGTCAACAGAAAGCTTATTTTCAAATTAATGCATAATTAGCAATGTAGGAGTCATGCAACCTGTTTTATCATTAATATAACTTGGTAATTAATGTAAGAACATGTCTAAACATGTTCAACCCTACAATTTTCAGTTTAGGCTTGGTTCGGAACCGAAAGTCGCATAATTTGACTTTTGCTTTGACTTTCAGTTCTGACCCAATGTAGCATGTTTTAGAAATGCCTTAGAGCCTTATTAGGACCAGGTTTCATGTTAGTATAACCCTCTGTGATTATACAACTTGGTTCATTAGTTATCTGATTCATATGCATGTTTCCGTTAAATGCTTAAATGTCGACTATTATGCCCATATGACCTTAAAATGTGATTTTTGAAAATGTAAAAGAATAGAAACCTTAGTTACTGATTATTAGACTTGTCCCTAAAATTTGACATCAGTTTGGGGTCTAGATTAGGAGTTATGCTCATTAGCGTAATTAGAAAGCTTTTTATAAATTAAACGACGTAATTAGCATATAGCCTATCTAAACCCAATTTTAATATCAAACTTTTTACCTACTGATATAAAATAATATTTTGGGATTTTTGAAGATTTTTATTTAATTTTAGGCTGAGCATAACATAGAGTTCTAAGCTTGATTCGGTAATTGCCGGTTTTTGCCCTTTTGGGCTATAAAACGAGTTTTACAAATCATTTTGATTCCAAACCTTTTGCTACTGATTTTATAGGATAAATAAAATATTTTAAGTCTTCTGGAATAATAAAAATATCAGCTTTCTTTATAAAACCCGGTAATCGCTCAAAATCGCATTTTTACGCGTTCTAAGCGCATAGTATGTATTAAAACCATTTTAGATATATAAGACTTAATACCTACTGATATATTAAGTAAATTTTTATATTCTAACAGTAAGAAAAAGTTTTTAAACTCAGGTTTCCAGTTTTGTCCTTTTAGGCTTAAGTGAAATTACCAAAATGCCCCTTCGGTGCTTAGTTTAGTTATAAATGGTAAATTCCACATATATATAATACCCTACTGATATAACCTATTAATTTAAGTATATTTACTGTTTATATCAGATCTGAAACTCAGAATCATATTAAATCTCTTTTATAACCTTTTGAATGACCAAAATACCCCTACGGGGCATAATTTGGGTTTAAATCCATTTCGGGCATAATAGAAGATATCTTACTGATGTCGCAACATATTTAAGGCATATTAACTTAGGAAACCTGTATATGACTCATATTTTTACCCGTTACACATCTTGCGCGTTCGGTTCGGTTTATGTAACTAGTTTGCATAAATTGACCGAAACGGGTCAAACCTTATCATTTTTGTCTCAAAATCCAGAATGTGTTTAGTTTACCCATATTATACAAGTCTTCAAACTTGTCGGGTCTAAAACACATTCTATTCCGGTCTTCGCTTAATCGTGTGTTTGAACCGTATCTTCCTTTAAAACTAACCGGTCTAAGTTTAGGCTTAATTAAAGACCCGTTAGGAATCTAATAGGTTATTATAAACCTTTGTTCCAGAATAGGAGACCCGGTAAAAGCTACGTTCATTTGCTGTTTGTGAATATTACTTGCAAAGGTAAATACTTTTAACTTATTTTCCCTATACGGGCTTGGGGTACGGTATATAAAATACCGCTTGGTCGGGCATTGGATTTTTAATTGTATGAAGATTAATTTATTGAAATGTCCCGTTAAATTTTTTTTTTGCTTAAAGCCTTTGGGGGGTTAATGACCATGTCCCGGATATCCTTGGCATCATTTTACGAAATGGCCACGACCTAAACACGGGGTGTAGGCGTACACCCGACAGCGCATATATAAATAATAAGGTATAACCGCCGGTTTCGAGAATAACTCGCCGCGGGACTATATCATGTGGTGTGTCTATTGATCTTTAACCCGGTGTCAATCCGGGCTACTGAACGTATAACGAACATGTAATTCTTTTACAAGTTTATATATAAATAATTATCCTAAGTTATAAAATGTTTTGTGCCATGTGCATTTAAATCAATTTTCTTAAACCTTTTCAAAATGAGTCAGTTAATTGTATTTACCAGTGTAAACTGACGTATTTTCCCAAAAAGGCTAAGTGCAGGTACTACTCGTAATAGGTTGGCCTCTCCTTAGCATCAATAAGAGTCTCGCAAGCTTGGATGCATTTTGAGTCTGTTGAACTACGTTTTCTGTTTATTTGATCCGCCTGTGGATCCGTTTCAACTACGTTGTGATACTCAATATTATAATTTTATTCAGTTGAAATAAATCTATCTTTTGCTTCCGCCGTGCATTTAAAATTGTGCTGTTTGACTATGATGATATCAACTACGTCACGATACTCCCCACCGGGCCCACCGGTAATACGTGGAAATATCGGGGTGTGACACCAATCCCTCACAATCTCTTGTGTGGTGGAAAAGAAGTTCACACCGGAATGGACATGATCATTCAATAGGTCTAGACGGTGGCGATTCTTTTGAAACAATCTCTCGCAGGAGGGAGCGACAGTGAGTAAAATTCACGGCGATTAACAAGGTCATCCATCCGGGAGCCTTGAGTTAAAACCCAACGGGGGGCATGCTGAAGATTATCACACGCTGGGTTATGCTCAGTCCAAGATCCACCACCTTCTACCCTTCAAAATTCCGGACCCTGTTGGCTACTAGAAGGACCACCCCTTCAAGGAGTAGGAGGCCCGCGTTTGGTGTATATTATCCCTTAAGGAGTGGCCTCGCTTGATTCCCAGTCAGTTTTAGCTCCTTCAACGCGTGCGCACCCTCTTGAACCACATCAGCAACAACAACACTCTGCACCACCTTCTCCGTAGTATCCCCCTCAACATTGCCCTCCTTACCCTTTCCTTTTGGGTCAAGGTGAGGAAGTGATACATCAAATGGAATGGGGGGAGGAGAGGTGGGAGGAGTAATCTTGGAAATGTCAACCTTAGAGCGGGTAGACTTAGCAGAATCTGCAGTAAAAAACGAATAGTTATCTTTAAAAAGGGAATGAAAGATAGACAAAGTTTAGACATAAGAAGCGATGAAATCATACATCGAGGGGCGGATGATTCCTTAAATATCTTCTCAAGCAGATTACCGGATTTCTTGCTAAAAACACCGAGGTCAGTTTCAGATTCAGCGGGTGCAGCAGTCTCACCCATAAACTTAAATTTTTCTCAGATAAGACAGCAACTGCCTGCGCATCTAACTCACGTTTTTTGCCTTCAAGAACCTTCTGCTTCATGGCTAACATCTCTGTCAGGGTGACATCATCATCTAGGTCATGATCAGATCATTTAACCCCTACGTCTAAACCAGACAATGAGTCAGAAACGACAACATAGTCCAAAAGTGTGACGTTAGAAGAGCGCTTATGTATCGGTTCAGCGACAGACTCTTCAACAGTCTTATCTCCTTATTCTCTTCTCTTTTCCTTTTCCTGTTTTCCTTTTGTCTAGCAGCAGCAACAGCTGGATCCACAACAGAAGGAGTAGACACACCCTCACCAACAGGCTCTTGAGTAGGTCCCCGTTGTGGACCTGCACGCGATGAATGGTGAATTAAGTCGTGAGACGAACCAGCATACTCCCTACTCGAAAGGAGTATAAGCTCCTCCCAAGTAGGAGCAGCATCAACATCAGTTTCATCTTCATCATCACCTAACATGACATTGGCATAGGTGGCCATGCTCTCGTTGGAAGGATGCAAGAAGTTGTCCCTTATCCGAGCAACCCACCCCGGTTCACCCTCAGGTAACGCCGCCACAACCATCCCACCAGCAACCTTGGGATCAAAAACATTTATCAAACTATATCCTGCTGAAAGACATAAAAGAATGTGAGATAATAAACAAAGAAAAGGAATAACAAAGCAAATAGCAAGGAGGCAATACCTTTTCCTTTGTGTGCATAAACTGGGTAAGCCCTAGGATTTTGAGGCACCCACAACATGCACATACCAGCCGCAACTAAGGCTCTCTCCTCTATTTGAATCATGGGAGTAGCTTACCGGGTCAAGGTCTTGTACCACTCTTCGTCAGCAAAAGCTATAGAAACATTAACTCTGGGAACACCCTCACTTTTCGATCGATGGTGCATGTCGATTGGAATAACCCCACGATGAATATAAAAGAATTTATGTTTCCTGTCATGAAGGCTTTTAGGGGGGTCCCGACTACAAGGCAGTACTCCACCGGTACGGGAGTTAAAAGAATAAAACCCACCGGTGTAAGTAACGAAGTAGAAAACATTGAATTTTTCGAACGTCGGTTCAACACGTTGGGCCCGACAAATAAACTCAAAATGGGTTATCCTGGGCAAACCCAAAGCGTTTATCTGTGAGATATGTAGCCCATAACCATTCAACACTTCGCCAACAAACTTCGACATCGGAAGCCGGAAGTTCCCTTCCCGGAAAAAGTCGGCATAAAGAGTCATGTAACCAGGAGGAGCATCCATAGAGGTGTAGTTAGCCGTCGGGAACTAGATACCCCAATCGGAAGGAAATGCAAACTACTGAATGATATTGTGCAGTTCCTCCTCCCTCCAGTTGATAACCGCTTGATTCGGTCCAGGTGGGTTCTTTGGTTTAGTTTTCCTCTTCTTAGTGCCAACGACCTTGGCACCGGTAGACATTTTCTCTAGAAAACAAAGAGGATGAGAGGAGATTTGAGAGAAAGAAGATTTTGAAATTTGAAATCTTAAGGAAGTTAGAGAGAATTGTGGACGTTTGGTGGAAACTGCCGAGTATTTATACCCATCGCATTTAATGCGATGGGGTAGTGGACCGTCAGAAGACAGGGGGTCAACCAACCAGGAGACGACACGTCAGGAGAGAGGAAACGAGACGCCGCCTCTTTAGGGCGCGTGGTCGCCATGCGCCTGACACACGATGAAAAACGTGCCTGACAACTGAAAAAGTAACTGTTCAACACCTCCGACAAGACAACCACCTCAGACGGAACATCAGTCACACATCAGACGTCATCATTTTTACAAAGTTGAAAATCAAGACTTCTCTTTGAAGAAATCTCTAAGTAAAAAATCTCACGCGCCATGCGCGGTGCGCCGTTTTGGCTCAAAATATGTAAGTCATCTCCATGCGCGGTGCGCTATTTTGGCTCAAGTTTGCACGCCATCACCATGCGCTATTTTGGCTCCATTTTTGCACGCCATCACCATGCTCCATGCGCTGTTTTGGCTCAATTTTGCAAGATATACCCATGCGCCATGCGCTGTTCTGGCTCAACTTTGTACGCCATCACCATGCGCTATGCGCTGTTTTGGCTCAACTTTGCACGCCATCACCATGCGCTGTTTTGGCTCAACTTTACACGCCAGCTACATGTGCCATGTGCTGTACGCCCCAGTGCCCAAACAAGGACAACCAACAATACCTCTACTCTTATGAGTCCAGAATCCCTCCCAGATGATAAACTCAACTAGAAGACACACTGGATTAGGGGGACTTCAAGAGGCATGGTCCCAAATCCATGCACACATGGCTGGGACCACATGACTTTCCTCCAGCATCGCGCCAACATCAGCAGAGTGCATCCAGAAGCTTCTGGAAGAAATCGCAGGTGACACCAAAGATGCTCTCCCAGACAAAAAGGACAACACGTGTCACTAATAGATGGACGCCAGCTGGACCTGCAAGATATTCATAGGACAGGCCGACAGCCACTGCCAGAATTCTCCTATCTGGATGAATAAGGACGCGCCACGTCATCCACTACTCTGGTAGTAGTAGAGGAGACCAAGAAGATATTCCTCTTGGTCGGACAGCTGGCGCTCGATGGCAGCTGGCAGGTCACCCCTTTCCCTCCTTCATCCTTCGGCTATAAATAGAGGACTCCTCCTTTAGTTTTAAAATTCTGCTATCTCTCTATTTCACCTACAACACACACTATTCTCCTCAGAACAATACTTATTCTTAAGCTGGAGGGGGGTCACAAGGAGAACCCCTCTATTCCCCTCCTTGTGGCGAGTCACCGGTGTTATGTTTTGTAGGAATCCAGCGATTGGCTAGTGGAGGAAGAGATTGAACCCTTAACACATGAGACAACCCCACTGGATAACCTAGTGTTAACCAGTGTTTCATCAGTAATTGAGCAAGAACAAAAGTTCATAGTTTAAACTTTAATGTTTGATTACAAGATTAATAGTTGAGATTTTGTGACCTTTCATTGTTCAAGAAAAGAGACAGATTAGGTCTTCGATTTCAAATTTCGACTTCTCCACTTTCCGCTTTTATTTTTAACCTAATTGGCCTAAAGAATAGGGGTACTAGAATCCAACGAGGCAGGGGATTAAAGAATAGTTCTGGGAATCAGAACTTGATGCTAAATTGAATTAAAGAATTGAATTATTTTAGGTGTAAAATGTAAAGATGCCTAAAACCCTTGTGATTTATTTGAAGATTTACATTTAGATAAACTAATTTGTGTTGTTGAAATTGATGTTATGTGTATTTGTTGCAATGGCTGTAAAGTGCCTAGTGTTATATGACTTTACATTATCTTCTTCAACCATGGTTTTGAACAATTCGAATTATGGTGGAATCAGGGTTTGGGTGCTCAATTGAAGAAGATGAAGATAGATTTGATGGAATGGTTTTTTTACTTAATAGTTTATAAGTGAGTAGGAGAATTAACATAAATGCCTCGCATGTGAGGGGCATATTACCGGTTTTTAACCAAGAAAACGGATGAGGTTAGTGATAGGGGCCAAAAGGGTTAGAAGAAAAGACGTTGGAGGCTCAGATATCAAAAGATTCATTTTTGGACTGAAAGGGTTAAAGTGCCCAAACCATAGGGGCCAAAATCGTAATTTACTCCTTATTTTATTTGGATTTTATATGGAGTGAACTTTATACGATGTACCATGCCTATTAATTAATGTTTTAAAAATCGGTTTTTTAATCGTATCGGATAAGGCTTAAAAATTGTTTAACCGGACCGTACCGGGCGATTAAACCGGGTTAACTAATTAATCCTATAAATCCATAAAATACAATTTCAACTCCAAAAAACAAACCAAGACTACATCATTCCATAATTAAAATATATTTCAAAAGTTAATCCATTATATATATATATATATATATATATATACATATACAAAAATTCGCTATCAACGGCATTGATATGCACAAAATGTAACATATAAATTGTATCAAATACGGTATAAAAACAACCCTTTTCAGTAATAATGTTGGAAAAGTGCACTTCTTTGTTTACTTTTGATTTTCAGGATAAAATAAGCTCAAACAAACAAAAGGAACAAATTAACGACAAAAACCAACATAAAAGACGAATAAAAGAAGTTGACACATTATACCGACCCTCCAAGCTTCACCTCAAGAATAAAAGCAACAAGTCAGAAGCCCATCACGGGGCTGTGCCTACAAGGCATGGGCCGTGCCCAGACAAGATTCCTTAGAGAATATAGACAAACAGAAAACGACAAGGGACATGGGGTCGTGTCACCCCAGCACCGGCCGTGGTCAACTCTCAGATTCACGAATCTGGGTTCGTACAACAAGTACAGAAGACACGGAGCCGTGTGTGCAGAAGAGCTGACAGAACATTAAATGAAGACAGAGAAAATGAAGGATATGGGGCCGTGTGAGTCTCTTGTTTCCAACTATAAATAGAGGTGCTTGGCTCACTTGCAAACCATTTCTCTCACTTCCACCACCACAATACCATCATCTTCCACCACTTTAGTAGAGTTAGAGTAGTCTCGAGATCCAAGATTGATAGTAAGAGCTTTTGCCAAACTATGGCCATGCTTGGCATCTCTTACATCACTTGGTGAAGACGGAATCTTTTATGTATTACTTTTGATTTCCAACCTTTGGTCACTTTTTTAATTAGGTATGTATTAATGACTTTAATAACTACTTTTTTATATTGAAGGTGAATTTTTATTCTATCATTCTTCATGTTTTGTTGATTCACTCATTCGTGTCTTTACGATCTATATAAAGCAAGTTAGCTGCGTGGAATGGGGTTAGAATGGTGGTTTGGGTAAAGTTCTTGCCTCGTTCAGTGTATAGATCCTGCGAGGACCTGATTCAAGTTTATTAGGACTTCCCTTGAGGCAGATAGCATCAAATCGGAGGAAGTAAGAACGACTTGTAATCCCTTATAAATAAGCTACTATTAAAACTTTAAATCGGCCTTGAGAGACTGTATCCCTGCTGACTCAGACCAATATGTCCGAGGGTAGCGTTGCCTCCAAAAGAGGGACATGCCACATTTTACATTAATAACTTACTTAATTATCTTTCAATAACCCGGCTTTACGGGACTGTATCCCTGCTGACTCATACCAATATGGTTGAGGGTAGCGTTGCCTCTAAAAGAGGGACATGCCATAATAACTAAGATAATCTCTTAAAAAACCCAAAGTGCGGAAATCATCAAATGATACATAAAAGAAGAGTCGGAGCCAAGTGATTCTTTCTTGTTATTTGTTTCTTTTATTTATTTTATTTTCTTTCTTTTTTTAAAATGTTTAAAACTCTTTTTCTCAAAATTTGGGTCGATTAGACATTGACAATAAACCGTTATTAAAAACTCTTGTGTCCTTTGACGACCTCGGTATCTTACCATAACTATATTATGCCAACGATGGGTGCACTTGCCCTAGAGTGTTGATCGTTATATATCGTGTTTTATAAATTTAAAGCTTGATTAAAAGGTAAAAAGGTACTAAAAATACATTAAAAATATGTACACCCCTCGACACGTCAATCATCCTCATCAAGTTAATCTATTGGAGTGTTGAATGCATCTAATTCACGATCACTTAAAAGATAAAATTCACAATCAACAACGTTCTCGTCAACAAGAGCATAACTGTTTTCGTTTCCTACAATGTTAAATAAGAAATTTTAGTTACTGATAATCATAATTTACTCAAAATACGTTAGATAAATAACATATAAAACAAGACCTTGTGTATAACAAGTAACCTTGTGTTCGAGAAACTGCTTCATGTTCTTCCTCACCAAACATGTTATCTATATAATGGTCATGAAGTTCTCCTTCCGGCTCTTCTTCAACCACCCAAAATTCCGAATGATTGTGTCTAGAAAAATATTTACCCAGATTTTAACACTTATAAAGTAACTTATGATGTAATATTTTTTTTGAAATCAATATAAGCACATGTTAAAAAAACAAGACAAGTACTACTCGTGTGAGTCTTTTCAAAGATACTCTAATTACGCTAACAACTTGAGGAAGATGCGCTTTGACTTAATATACAAACCACAAAGTTTTACATTAATGGATAATCTACACCAAATAATTTCCACGATTCGCCTACAAAATACTGGTAATCAATATGATAAAATTTAACAAACTAATATAGTTAAAATTAAAAAAATAACATTATAACTTTCGGGTAGAGAATGTTTTAGTAAAAAAAGGTAAATTGTAATCTTTTGGGCCCATAAAAGATAAAAAAATCCAACTATTCGGTACCGGTATACCGGTTTAACCTGTTTTTTCCCTGTTTCGTTTCCTCATTTTACCGGTATGATTCGTGTCGGCTAAGCTTCCGGCATCAGTTGAACCGGTTTAACAGACCGGTTTTTTAAACATTGTTATTAATAACTTGTACACGACATTAATTTTAGAGTAAAGTACAATTTCAGTCCCTATGGTTTACACCTAATTACATTTTCACCTTTCATTTAAAAAAAACGAACAATCAAGTCCCTATGGTTGCCGATTGCAATCAATCAAGTCCCTCCATCCAACGTTGTTCGTTAAGTCAACGTTATGATTTTAGTTAAAAGACCATAACGCCCTTTAGGGACCGAAATTGCAATATGAAATCGTCTTCTTCCCTTTTTTATTCTCTACGACTCCCAAACCCACCACCATCTTCAATTCAAGTAACCCTAAAATGCAGACAACAAAATCCTCATGAAACACTGCATTCTCACTAGCATTAAGGCAAGGGTTTAGGGGCAGCTAATCCACTTGTTGCATCATTTTCCTTATCATATAGTTAGAGAGAGAAAGAAAAGGCAATGAAGATGAAGATATACATTCTTAGAGAGAGAGAGAAGTTAGACTGGACAAGATTTGTGTTGGCTCTAAGCCCTAATTCCACTTGTCTTGCTTCTAGATCTAGTGACCGATCTGTTAAACTGTACAAGTTTCTTGGTAATTCATGTGTTTTTTTAAGTGTTTGGATAGTTTATGTGATCAACCAGGTCGGTTTAAAATGCATTATTAAGCTGTCGTTCATGATATCATGAAGTTATTATGATTAAAGGGAAGTTATACAATTAATTGTTGTTGCCATTCATTCTTGTTGTCATTGATTGAATAATCGATCTGATTTATGTTCAATTTGTTCTTGTGAGACTTATTTTTGGCTCTATTGTTGTCATGAACTATTTTGATGTGGCAAATTTGTGTGAAATTCTCCATACTGTCAAGAATATCTAATTATTGTTGGCTTACATTCAAATCTAATAATTTCCTGAGGATATGTATTTTTAGAGAGAGAAGTTGGAGAGAGAAAGAAAGGGCAATGACTATGAAGATCTGTATTTTTAGAGAGAGAGAGAGAGAGAGAAAATGGAGATGAAGATCTGCATTTGGGGTTACACACAACGAAATGACTATGCTGCCCTTGAAATTAAAATAAAAAACACATCCATGCCGCAGTAAACTAACAGTTGACTAACAGCAAATGATCCAGGGGCTTGATTGATTGCGATCGAGAACCACAGGAACTTGATTAGTCGTTTTTTTTAAATAAGGGTTAAAAGTGTGATTAAGTGTAAACCCAGGTACTGAAATTGTACTTTACTCTTAATTTTAATTCTAAATATTTTTGATGTAGTAATTAGGTACCTACCATGTTCTAATTAGAACACTAATTAATTTTTATATACCTTTATATTTTGTTTCTCTTAGACGATACTTTAATTTATATAAAATACTTTACTAAAAATTTAATTTTGTTTAAAATAATAAGTTAGTTAATTTCTTATAAATAATCTAACTTGTAATAAAAACAATCAATTTGAATATATAAATATATACACTAAGATTAAAAATAAGGTGAAAATCTTAGGAATGATAAGAAGGGATCTTGCTATTTAAATTTGAAAAGGGATTGATGTGCACAAAATACAATATATAAATTGTATCAAATACGGCGTAAAATTAACCATTTTCCGGTACTAATGTTGGAAAAAGCTTGTATCTTTGTTCCTTTTTAATTTACAGAGTCAAAAGAGCTTAAATGAACAAAAGGAGCAAAATAACAGCAAAAACCAACATAACTACAAAGAAGAAAAGATTGACACAACTCGCCAAGCCCTCAGCCACATCCAAACCAAGGAAATGGCAAGAACAGAAGACTTGACACGGGACCGTGCCCACCAGGCACGGGCCGTGTCCAAGACTGGAATCTATACAGAAGAAAAGACAACAACAAAGGACAAAACATACAACCAACACTGGGCCGTGCTAAGGCAACACAGGGCGTGGTCAACTCTAAGATTCGCAGAATCTGAGATAGTACAGCAAGTACATTGGCCACAGGCCGTGCCGTTGACACACGGGGCCGTGTTAGTACAAGACCTGGCACAACAGTTAATGAGGAAGAGAGAGAGAGAGAGATGGCCACGGGGCCGTGCCAGGCGGGCACGGGCCGTGTTGAGCTTCTGATTTCAGCTATAAATAGGGGTGCTTGGTGTTGATCCAGATAGAGATACCCAAAGACTGAATATGGTAAGTGATTTAAACAAATAGGAAAATATTGTGCAGAACTATAAATCAAACTTTCAAGAAACAACTTACAGAATTTTCAAGTATATTAATGACTTTGTAAAACAAAGTTATTGGATGTTACAAAATGAATGCTTAAAGAATTCTGTGCGAAGGGTAATGGAGTTTGTAGTGTGTGTACTAAATGCTTAGCTCAACTCATTTAACCTTTTGGGTTGACGTCTCTATTTATAGAGAGTCTGGATAATGAATAAACATTTGTTTATTCATTCACTTGCTCTGCACAAAGTGACTTTTTGGTATATTCATTGAATCAGTTATTGCCAACTTGCTAGTTTTCAGTTGTGTCAGGGCTTATCTCTTAAGACAAGTTGGTCCACCAGAATTTCTGGTGACCAACTTACCAGTGTAAGAATTATAAAAGACTGAATGATCATTATTGAATGAGTAGGTTACAATATATAGGGATTACGAATAACCCTAGAAACCTAACAATTTGTCTTGTTTCTCCCAACAAATTGCTGATTATGATTTTCAAACCCGGATAAAGATGCCATCCCACATAAGAACCTATGATGGAACCCGGGATCCTGAAGACCACCTCCAAATTTTCACCGGGGTAGCAAGAATTGAAAAATGGTCCAATGCCGAATGCTGTCTCATGTTCATGCAAACACTTGTAGGGTCTGCCAGGATATGGTTCAATGACCTTCCTGAACGAAGCATTCGAACCTTTGACGATCTCAGTTAAGGTTTTCTAGCCAACTTTTCGCAACAACGGAGGTATGTCAAGGATGTCACAGTAATCTTCCAAATAAAGCAACGTAATGATGAAAGTCTTAGGAAATTCATTGAAAGATACAAGAAGGAATGGTTGACCTACGTGGGTGCCGATGAAAAAATGAGGGTGGGAGGGTTCATGAATGCCATCACCTCCAAGTACCTTACAAGGGACTTCAATAAGTGCCTATCTAAAACCCTTGAGGAAGCTCTCGAAAGGGCTGAAGCTCACATTCGAGGGGAAGAAGCTATTGACATCAAAGAGCAAAGAAAAAGAGCTCCTAGTTGGCGAAGCAATAGTCCCAAACGGAAAAGAGGAAACTTTGTTTCCTATAAAAAACGCTCTAGAAGCTCGGATTCAAGGAGACCTAAAGGCAGAAACCCTTTAAGCCGGGAAAAGACTGTAAGCTTCACAGCTTTGACCAAGACCCCACAAGAGATCTTGGCAACTGAAAAAGTGAAATGTAGCTTCCTACCTCATCGGCCCTTACCAAAAAGCAAGAGAAATGAAAACTCAACCCAATATTGTGAGTTTCACGAAGAGAAAGGCCACCATACCAATGATTGCTTCCACCTCAAGAAGAGAATCGAAGAAGTCGTCAAGTCCGGATAACTAGCCCACTTGGTCAAGGGGGTAAGGGACAAGATGGCTAAAGGAAAGAGCAAGGAAGTGAACACGGTAGACTTTGATGGAAAAGCTTCTCACAAACGCCCTCATCTGGAAGCTTGGGAACGCCAATGTGTTTGTTTCCCACTACCCGAAGGGGACTTACTCTCGAACCCTTTGGTGGTAGAAGCTACATTGGGAACCATCAAGACACAAAAAGCCTACATCGATACTAGAGCAGCCACTAAAATCATGTTCAAGAAATGTTTCAATCGTCTTAGCAAAGACAAACTTTCAAGGCTTCAGCAATCTGAATCTTCCATCAAAGGTATCGCTGATATACCCATCAAGCCTTTGGGCCAAATAACCCTTAATGTTTGTTTCAGTGACGGAAATATGGAAAGAATCAAACCACTCACCTTTGTGGTAATCAACATTCCCTCCAACTATGATGTCATCATAGGAAGGCCATGACAAATGTGTCAAATGGTGGTTTCAGTTGGTCAAGGCACTATGAAGTTCCCTACTGAAAGGGGGATAGCAACCCTTCAGCGTACCCAAGAAGCCTTCTTGGTTGAAGGGGAGAGTTTGAAGAAAAACGAGGAAGATAAACAAGGATGGATCATTAACCCAAAATATCCTCAACAAAGAATAAGGGTGAATACTAATCTTACTGAAGACACCCTCTCCTATCTCAAAAAATGTCACACCCCAATATTTCCACATATTACCGGTGGGCCCGGTGGGGAGTATCGTGACGTAGTTGATATCATCATAGTCAATACACACAATATAATAGCACAGCGGAAGGCTTGGTGAATAAACTATTACAACCATAATGTCTGAGTGTCCGAGTGAAAGAATATACAGACTGGAATGTAATAAGATCCACAGGCGGATCATAATTAAATACAAAGAAACAAAATAAGAGACTTCAGGTATATATGGATTTGCAAGATCCTCTTATGACACCTAATAGCTCCAGCCTATTACGAGAGGTACCTGTAAAATACGTCTTTAAGAAAATACGTCAGTTTACACTGGTAAATACAATTAACTGACTCTTTTGAAAACATTTATGAAAATTGATTTAAGTGCACATGGCACAAATATTTTACAACTTGGGACAATTATTTAAATATAATCTTGTATACAGATTTACATGTTTGTCTTACAATTGGGGCCGGTTGGAAGCCGGTCGTGATTAACCGACTCACCACTTATAGAACCCACAAAGGAGTTATCCCCAACATGTGGGTTTATATTTTAGCATTTGCATCTGTCAGGTGTATGCCTACACCCCGTGCAAAGGTCGTGGCCATTTTCAAATGAAATGAGCCGAGGATATCCAGGACACGGTCGAATTAACCCCCAGTGTTTATGTTATCAAACAAGACAGATTAAAACGGGTTATGTAAATTTATTAATCACAATCCGATTAAATGATTTCATACCCGACCAAGTGGTATTATTATAATACCATATCCCAAGCCCGTATAGGGAAAATAAGCTAAAAGTATTTACCTGAGCTAATGTGAAAGATAACTCAGCAGTATAATCCTAAAGCTTCTTGATAGTACCTTTTATTGGATGCTACTAATCTGTATGGAAGGTTTAATAACCTATTAGGATGCTAACAGGTCTTTAGCTAAGTCAAAGACTTAGACCGGCTAGCTAGAAAGACACTTTACGGTTCTAAACGCTAGATTAAGCGGAGACCGGAATAGAATGTGGTTTAGATCCGACGAGCTTGGATACTTGTATAATATGGGTAAACTAAACACATTCTGGAAATTGAGGATTTAATGATAAGGTTAAGCCCGTTTCGGCTATTTTACGTAAACTAGTCACATAAACCGATCCGAACGCATAAACGCGTAACGGGCAACCAAATAAATTATATACAAGTCTTAATCGTTATTATGCTCAAAATATGTTAATACATTAGTAAGATGTTAACATATATGCCCAAAAAGTAATTTAAACCAAAATAAGTACCATAAGGGCATTTTGGTAATTTTAATGCTCATAAAAGAGTTTAAATGTTAATCTAAGTTTATGGTCTGATCTAATTAGTAAAAATATGTATTTTTATAAGTTATAAGAGTAGAGTATTGTATATATGTGAAATTTATCTTATATAACCAAACTATGCACCATAGGGGCATTTTGGTAATTTCACATAAGCTTTAAAGGTCAAAATTTGAATTCTGAGTTTAAAACTTAGGTTTACTGTTTAATTACATAAATTAACTTAAAACATCAGTGGGTAATAAGTTTTATATGCCAAAAATAGTTTTAACTCACACTATGCGCTTAAAACGCTTAAAAGTCGGTTTTAAGCGATTTTCGGGATAAAACAGGAAATCTGAGTTTTTTATCAGTTTGTAAAGTTTAAAATATTTCATTTATCATATAAAATCAGTAGCAAAAAGTTTGGTATCAAAATGTTATGTAAAACTCATTTTATGCATGAAAAGGGTAAAACCGACAATTACCGAAATCAAGCTATAATCCTATGTTATGCTCAGCCTAAAAATAAATAAAAATCTTCAAAAATCCCAAAATATTATTTTACATTAGTAGGTAAAAAGTTTGATATTAAAAATTGGGTTTAGATAGGCTTTATGCTAATTAACCATTTAATTAATAAAAACCTCTTAATTACGATATTGAGCATAACTCCTAATCTAGACCTCAAACTGATGTCAAATTTTTGGGACAAGTCTAAATATCAGTAACAAAGGTGTTCGTCCATTCACATTGCTAAAAATCTCAGTTGTGTGTCAAAAGGGCGTTTATGGCATTTTTAAGCATATTAACGATCATGTGCATATAATTCAAACCATTAGGCACCATGCAATATAAATTCAGAGGGTTATACTATTGAGTAATGTGGTCCTAATGGAAGCTTAAAACATGGGAGAATTAAGCTTGAATGGGTCAGAACTAAAAGTCAAAGCAAAAGTCAAGCTTTTGCGACTTTCGGTTATAAACTGACCTTAGACTATTAATTGCCGGGTTAGGACTGATAAAACATGTTCTAATATTAATTACCAAGTCATTAGAATGTTTAAATATAATTTAGAACTTTTGTTTTACTAATTTAAATCATTTTCATGCATTCTGTCCAGTTTGACTTTTTGTCAAACTACTTTGACCCGACAATTAACTAGTCAAACGAGATAATTAGGAGGTGCCCTTTTTAAGGGTTAATTATCTACCTTAATATGGTTCCATAACCACTTTCAATTTGATCAGTGGCTGGTCCATATGTGATTAAAACGAAAGTCAAATCTAATTTACGACAAGTTTGACTTTTAGGTAATTAAGCTAATTAAAACGACTAAGCAAGTAATTAGAAGCTTACTAATGGTCCTAGCTGTCTTTTCTACACTTGGTAATCTTCTCCTACTGATGCAAGCTCCAGAAGCAAGTGTTTGAGAGTTGTTTGCAAGAAGTGAGTTCATGAACTCAAGAACTAGGGCCTTTATATAATACTTTGCAAGATCATAGATCACTCACATCTGTTATGGGACATCCTAGGATCACCCCAGGTGTCCTAGTTGATGAAATAAACCGACATATAGCCCTTAGAGTCGATACATTTGAGGTTAAGGCGGTGCAACTGATCAAACCTGCACCTGTCCAAGAGTTTCTGCGCTGGGCACTTTTAGGCGGCTCGCGTAAGATCATAAAGGATCTTACGCGGCCTACGTGGAACCGGGAAACTGGCAAAACAAGTTTCTGAAATGGCAGAATCAGTCCCTGATCGTTTGAAACCCTTTTTAACATGATTTTTGGCAATAAAGGCCCTTGTAGTCAGTTTGATGAAGCTCAAGGATGTATAAACTAACTTTGTTAGGCTTGGGTGCGTTAAAAATCATTATGAATGCAAGTTTTATCAAGTTGACACTTATAGCCCAAAGTCTTGAAAACATGCTTAACGATCTCGAAACCACGTGAAATTTTTATCACTTATTCTTGGGAGTATATTTGAATATTTTGAAGCCTCGGTTTCATTAAAAGGTCACTCAGAGGTTATAATTAACATGTTGACACGTTTAACCCTTGTAGTTTCATAATCTTCTGATTATTTTCACAAACGGCTTCTTATATCCAATTGATCACTCGTTTAAGGATATATTCTTCACGTATGGTCATTCAGAGGCCTAACTTTGGCATGTTGACACTTTTAGTCCCTCTGTATACATAGTTTCACTGTTTGTCAACCTTAGTCTTTCAAACTCAATCTTTCACATATTTAGAGTTTAGGACACGTGTCTATACATAATTGGACATGTTTTTACGTGGTGTTACATCCTCACCCCCTTAAAAGAAATCTCGACCCTGAGATTTACTGAAATAAGTGAGGGTACTTCTGCCGCATAGTGGACTCGACTTCCCACGTATATTCGGGACCTCTACGAGCATCCCATTTGACCTTTACTATAGGTACATGCTTCCTTCGGAGCTTTTTAACCTGACGATCTTCGATCGATATAGGTCTTTCAACAAATCTTAGGCTTTTATCAATCTGTACGTCTTTATGAGACATGGCTAGTGATTCATCAGCTAGACACTTCTTGAGATTATAGATATGGAACACATTATGGATTCCACTCAGCTCCTCAGGCAAATTTAGCTTATAAGCTACACTGCTGACACATTCAACAATCTCGAATGGTCCTATATATCTAGGGCTTAGCTTGCCCTTCTTACCAAAATGCATCACACCTTTCCAGGGTGATACTTTCAGTAAGACTTTGTCACCAACCTCAAACTTTAGAGGTTTTCACCTCTTGTCAGCATAACTTTTCTGCCTATCCCTGGCAGCTTTCAGGCGATCAGGAATTTAGACAATCTTGTCCGTCATTTCAAGGACTATATCAGGTCCTGATAGCTGAGCTTCACCTACTTCCGCCCAACAAACTGGTGTTCTGCATTTCCTACCATATAATGCCTCAAAAGGTGCAGCCTAAATGCTTGTATGGTAGCTATTGTTATAGGAGAACTCGACCAAGGGTAGGTGGTCATCCCAGCTACCACCTAAATCAATAACACATGCACGTAGCATGTCTTCCAATGTTTGAATTGTACACTCACTATGTCCATCTGTTTGAGGATGGTAAGCAGTACTAAAGTTCAAACGTGTGCCCAAAGATTGTTGGAAACTTTTCCAAAAGTGAGAGGTGTATCTAGTATCTCTATCCGATATAATAGACACTGGCACTCCGTGAAGGGATACGATCTTATCCACGTAAAGCTGAGCTAGCTTGTCAGAGCTATGAGTCTCTTTAACAGGTAAGAAGTGCGCTGACTTAGTCAGTCTGTCAACTATGACCCATATGGTATCATTTCCATGCTTTGTCTTCGGTAACTTGGTTATAAAGTCCATAGTTACCATCTCCCACTTCCATGTGGGAAGTTCTGGCTGTTGTAGTAGACCTGATGGTTTTTAATGCTCTGCTTTAATCTGAGCACATGTCAAGCACTTAGCTACATGGGTGGCAATAGATTTCTTCAACCCTATCCACCAATAATTAGCTTTAAAATCTTGATACATCTTGTCACCTCCAGGGTGAACTGAATATTTGGAGTTGTGAGCTTCCTGGAGGATTACATCTAGAAATCCTCCATGAATGGGAACCCAGATTCTTCCATTGAGTCTGAGAATTCCATCCTTGTTAGGTGTTAACTGTTCCGCAGTTATACCTAGTTTTTCGTCTGGAAGGTTAGCTTCCGAAACAACATCTTTCTGTGCAGCTAACAGCCTTTCATTCAGGCTATTCTTTAATTCAATGCTCTTAGCATTAATCCTGATAGGTTTGACTCTTTCCTTTTGGTTTAAAGCATCTGCAACCACATTCGCTTTACCAGGATGGTAGCGAATTTCACAATCATAGTCATTTAAGGTTTCCATCCAGCGGCGCTGTCTGATATTGAGCTCTTTTTGATTGAACAAGTGTTGGAGACTCTTGTGATCCGAATAGATCACGCATTTAGTTCCATACAAATAATGTCTCCACAAATTTAGTGCGAATACAACATCACCTAATTCCAAATCGTGGGTGGTGTAATTCTTTTCATGCACTTTTAGTTGTCGTGATGCATAGGCAATTACCTTGCCTTTTTGCATAAGTACACAACCCATACCGGTGTGTGACGCATCACAATATATGACAAACTCTTCGATTCCATCAGGTAGTGTTAGCACTGGAGCATTACTCAACTTTTGCTTAAGAATCTCAAAGGATTTTTGTTGTTTTGGACCCCAATCAAACTTAACATTCTTACGGGTCAAAGAAGTTAGTGGTGCGACTATCCTTGAAAAGTTCTTAATGAATCTTCTATAGTAACCTGCCAAACCCAGAAAGCTACGAATTTCGGTTGGAGTCTTGGGTGCTTCCCAATTCATTACGGCTTCTACCTTTGCGGGATCTACTTGGATACCTCGCTCACTGACAACATATCCAAGGAATTGGACTTCACGAAGCCAGAATTCGCATTTAGAGAATTTAGCATATAACTTCTCTTGTTGAAGTAATCCTAAGAAGCATCGAAGGTGCTTCTCATGATCGTCTTGATTACGAGAATAGATAAGTATGTCATCTATGAAGACGATGATAAACTTATCTAAGTATGGTTTGCAGACTCTATTCATGAGGTCCATGAATGCTGCTGGTGCATTAGTGAGCCCAAAAGGCATCACTAAAAACTCGTAATGTCCATATCTCATTCTAAATGCCGTCTTAGGCACATCTTCAGTCCTAACTTTGAGTTGATGATACCCAGATCTCAAATCAATCTTCGAGAAGAAGCTCGCTCCTTGGAGCTGATCAAATAAGTCGTCGATCCTGGGTAAGGGATAACGATTCTTGATCGTTACCTTATTTAGCTCACGATAATCAATGCATAAGCGCATTGATCCATCCATCTTTTTCACAAATAATATTGGAGCTCCCCAAGGCGAAGAACTAGGTTGTATAAAACCCTTTTCCAATAAGTCATCTAATTGAGTTCTGAGTTCTTTCATTTCAGTGGGTGCTAGACGATAAGGAGCTCGTGCAATAGGTGCAGCTCTTGGTAGAATGTTTATCCTGAACTCTACCTGCCTCTCAGGAGGTAGTCCCGGTAATTCATCAGGAAAGACCTCAGGATACTCAGAAATGATTGGGATGTCTTCAATCTTAGGCTTCGGATCATTCACAGTCACTTGTGCCATGTAGATGACACATCCGCTCTTTAAACACCGCGATACCTTGAGAATAGACACATTGTTGGGCAACCCGTATTGTGTATCTCCTTGAATAGTGACGGATTCACCAGAAGGGGTTTTGATAATAACTAGCTTTTTGTCACATGCAATTTGGGCTTGGTTATGCGACAACCAATCCATGCCCAAAACTATATCAAACCCGGCCAATTTCATTGGCAAGAGGGATAGCGGGATAGAATGATTCTTGATGGATATAAAGCATCCATCAAGAAGAGTCGAAGCTGTTTCTAAGGTACCATCGGCAAGTTCTGCCTCATATTTTATGTCTAGAGTCTTAATAGGCAAGTTCAGTGACTTACAAAACTTATGGTCTACAAAAGACTTATCAACACCTGAATCAAATAAGACTCTAGCATAATTAATATTAATGAGGAAGGTACCTGTTATGACGTTCTCGTCGTTCACCGCTTCCCTAGCATTCATTTGGAAAACCCTTGCATTGGTTTTCTTTGCCTCCTCGGGCTTCTTAACATTCTTGGGGCAATTGGTCTTGATGTGCCCCTTTTCATTGCAACCGTAACAGGTTGCATCCTTATGTTCCGGCACTCTACAGATTTGTGCCCTTTCTTTTTGCAGATCCCACATGGTTTGGCTTGTGGGTCCTGGTTGCACTTTCCAAAGTGCCTTTTGTTGCAGATCTTGCACCTGGGTTTGTCATTTGACTGCCCCTTCTTAAAACTAAAGTTTCCTTTGTTCTTTTTGTTTGATTGAGAGGACTTATCTTCCTCTCTCTTCCTCTTCCCGTCATCGGTAGTTCTCTTTGCCCTACTCCTTACAATGTTAAGGGTAAGGGACAGAGATAGATCCACAACAGATCTATAAGTAGTAGGCTTAGAAGCCTTGACGTTTCCTTTCACTTCGGGAGCTAAACCACTGATGAAACGCGCAATGCGTTTGGGTTCAGGAGTGACTAAATATGGTACCAGCCTTGACATTGAATTAAAGCTGGTCACATAGGATCTACAGTCTAGATCCTTCATTACCAAGGTGAGGAAATCAGTTTCAATCCTCTCAACTTCGTGCTGAGGACAGTATGTATCTTTCACAAGATCCACAAACTTGCTCCATGAAAGGTTATACAAATGAACCTTTCCAGTGGATTGTACTAACGCCTTCCACCAAGTGAGGGCATCGCCCATGAAATATTGAGACACAAACATGATTATGTCTTCCTTAGCACATCCACTGATGTCAATCACAGTCTCCATTTCGTCTAACCATTTCATGCAGTCAATTGCTCCCTTTTCTCCTGTAAAGTCCCTCGGTTTACAGGAGACGAAGTACTTATAAGTACAACTCTTTTTGTACTTAGGAGCCTGGTTTAACACCATTCTTTGAGGCTTAGATCTTTGATTGGATGAATGCTGAGATTCATCCCTTCTAGATGCATGTGACTGTGATAAGGGTTTTGAGTGAGTTCTGGACCGAACATTACTCGGATCCTTGAACTTATCATCCACAACCTGAGCGACTGTGGTGGTTATCATTGCTTGCAATTCAGCAGCAGTGATATTGATCCTGGTATTGTGGTTGTCTCCCACGGGATGACTGTTTGCTTCGTCAAAGCCAGCCATGATTCGTGTACTATATTAAACAATAAAGATATATTTAAATTACATAAAGAATCATCGCTTTGATGATTAGATGGTCATGGTATTAATAATCCATATAGACCATTTAAAATAAAAATCATTTAATCATGATTTGCCTAGGTTATAACAGATCCATAATAAACAATAAATAGGATATAATCTTTTGTATTTATTAGACAGGGGATATAAATCACGACTGTCAATGTCATGAGAGACATAATCATATAGCACAAGGCTCGTCTTGAAGGACATTTAGATGGCATGAAAGCCTTGTCACATGGACGATTATGATTATTGATCCATCGGATCAGTGATTTCTTTAAGGGTCGAACAAAGTTCATCGCCTTTTTTGACAAGAAGTCTATAAAACAAAACTTCCATTGTCATTATTATACCTTTGCTTATAAGCATACATCTCAAATGGATGTTCTGGTGTATACATCTCATTGATGTTTATTAGCCATGATTTACATTGATCATATAGGTTATATATAAGTGACTTGGAAGGATCCAAGTACATTTGGAGGCTTGTGTGGTTTCTCATACCGTACAGCTAGGAATGTTAACATATTTTCCAGATGTTAACAGAGAGCTATTATCTTAAAAAGGTTGTTCCATCATAGCCATTTAATATTTTGGCTAGGTTATACCTCTAAGAATTTCTTTGGCAGATCAATCAAATTTGAAATGATATATTATGATGTAATAAAAATACATATTTGAAAATCGAAAATAACTTTATTGAA
This sequence comes from Helianthus tuberosus, assembly GCA_030545235.1. Taxonomy (NCBI): domain Eukaryota; kingdom Viridiplantae; phylum Streptophyta; class Magnoliopsida; order Asterales; family Asteraceae; genus Helianthus; species Helianthus tuberosus. Next base: position 89,382,030 of record CM060411.1, read on the forward strand.
TCATGAAACTAGTACAAGGATGCCCTAAACGGGACTTGAAAACAACACACTGCCCACGTAGGGGCTACAGAAATAGAAAGTAAGTCCACGCAGGGACTTGGTACATGAAAACAAAATAATGTCCTCGCAGGGACTTTATTACATGACAAAACAAAACAAACCAACAGCATCCTACTTCTTCTTGCCTTTGATTAGGTTTGCGAGACCTTTGAGAAAGCCATTATGTTTCTTCTTAGTTTCACCGGTCTCACGCTCAACCTGGTCTAACCTCTGTAAAATCTCCTAAGTTTGTTCCTATTGATGAGGAAGAAGTTGTTGGTAGGGTGGGTATTGGTATCCCTGTACCGGATATCCAGTTGGGTAAACTGGAGGGTAAGAAGAAGGATATAGTGCATTGTACCGAGCAGCTGTAAGGTATGGGTCATGGTTTCCATAATCCGATGGGTATCCAGACGGATTATACCCAGATGAACCTGGGTATATCGGGATCGGGTTGTCGAAACCCAAAGGCGGCTGCGGTGGTGCATGTGAAACTGGCGGAAGGTTGACTTCCGGCACCGTGTGTGAGGGTCCACCCAATTGGGGGTCCTCTGGGATAGGAGGGTAAGAACTTGAACCATGAGGAGATGCGAACCGTGGTCCCCCACGTACTGACATTCTAGCATTTCTCCTTCGCCTTGGTGGCTCGGGAGGCTGTTGAGGTGGTTCCTCAACTGGTAAAGGTGGTGGGGTAACAGCTTGAAGCTGTGGTTCAACCAAGGGAGGTTGGGCTAGAGAATTATGGTATGAAGGGGTAAAGAACCAATCATACTGAGCCATTTTCTCAGCATACGAATCAGGCCCTCGGTACTGCGATCCTTGATAGGGAGAACCGCTCGATATGCTAATATGATGGCCTGGTGTTCCGGTTTGCATTTCAGGGTCCAGGTCGTCGTCCATTTCCATCTCCTGAGAGAAATGATCCTCAGGTCTAAGAGGATTGAAACCGAAAAAGTCGTTGACGTATGCATTGGGATTAAACTGAGTTGGAGAGTAGGTAGAATCCGAGTGATGAAAAGGATGAGAGTTAAAGGAGTGATGTGATTGGTTTGAGTGATGTGATCCTTGTGAATGATGGGAATGTTGGGGTTCAATAGGAATGGGTAACCCGAAGTATGGAGGGTCGGATGGTGATGATCCAAGTGAGACAGAATGCCTTGCTGGCTCGAAGCTGTGACTCCAATGGTCTCGTGAGTCGGAGCCAGAGAGTGAATCGGATGGGGTACGTCGGTGGGAGGGTCCCGCGTGGCCCGATGGCCCCCCTCGCATCGGTCCTTTTCCTTTGCCTCTCACTCGTGGCGGCATTTTTCCAAGTGGTAACCGGTCAAAACAAGTAAATATAATATAAATAATAAAGAGGAAAGTTAAGAGTAAAATCCTAGGTCATTAGCCTAGACTCGGAAGTCTAAGAATTGTGCTTATTGTGTCATTGAGATTAAACACAAAAGGTTAGTGTTTAATTCACTGAATGTTGGCTCTGATACCAACCTGTCACACCCTGATATTTCCACATATTACCGGTGGGCCCGGCGGGGAGTATCGTGACGTAGTTGATATCATCATAGTCAATACACACAATATAATAGCACAACGGAAGGCTTGGTGAATAAACTATTACAACCATAATGTCTGAGTGTCCGAGTGAAAGAATATACAGACTGGAATGTAATAAGATCCACAGGTGGATCATAATTAAATACAAAGAAACAAAATAACAGACTTCAGGTATCTATGGATTTGCAAGATCCTCTTATGACACCTAATAGCTCCAGCCTATTACGAGAGGTACCTGTCAAATCAGTCTTTAAGAAAATACGTCAGTTTACACTGGTAAATACAATTAACTGACTCTTTTGAAAACATTTATGAAAATTTATTTAAGTGCACATGGCACAAATAATTTATAACTTGGGACAATTATTTAAATATAATCTTGTATACAGATTTACATGTTTGTCTTACAATTGGGGCCGGTTGGAAGCCGGTCGTGATTAACTGACTCACCACTTATAGAACCCACAAAGGAGTTATCCCCAACATGTGGGTTTATATTTTAGCATTTGCATCTGTCAGGTGTATGCCTACACCCCGTGCAAAGGTCGTGGCCATTTTCAAATGAAATGAGCCGAGGATATCCAGGACACGGTCGAATTAACCCCCAGTGTTTATGTTATCAAACAAGACAGATTAAAATGGGTTATGTAAATTTATTAATCACAATCCGATTAAATGATTTCATACCCGACCAAGTGGTATTATTATAATACCATATCCCAAGCCTGTATAGGGAAAATAAGTTAAAAGTATTTACCTGAGCTAATGTGAAAGATAACTCAGCAGTATAATCCTAAAGCTTCTTGATAGTACCTTTTACTGGATGCTACTAATCTGTATGGAAGGTTTAATAACCTATTAGGATGCTAACAGGTCTTTAGCTAAGTCAAAGACTTAGACCGGCTAGCTAGAAAGACACTTTACGGTTCTAAACGCTAGATTAAGCGGAGACCGGAATAGAATGTGGTTTAGACCCGACGATCTTGGATACTTGTATAATATGGGTAAACTAAACACATTCTGGAAATTGAGGATTTAATGATAAGGTTAAGCCCGTTTCGGCTATTTTACGTAAACTAGTCACATAAATCGATCCGAACGCATAAACGCGTAATGGGCAACCAAATAAATTATATACATGTCTTAATCGGTATTATGCTCAAAATATGTTAATACATCAGTAAGATGTTAACATATATGCCCAAAAAGTAATTTAAACCAAAATAAGTCCCATAAGGGCATTTTGGTAATTTTAATGCTCATAAAAGAGTTTAAATGTTAATCTGAGTTTCTGGTCTGATCTAATTAGTAAAAATATGTATTTTTATAAGTTATAATAGTAGAGTATTGTATATATGTGAAATTTATCTTATATAACCAAACTATGCACCATAGGGGCATTTTGGTAATTTCACATATGCTTTAAAGGTCAAAATTTGAATTCTGAGTTTAAAACTTAGGTTTACTATTTAATTACATTACTTAACTTAAAAAATCTGTGGGTAATAAGTTTTATATGCCAAAAATAGTTTTAACTCACACTATGCGCTTAAAACGCTTAAAAGTCGGTTTTAAGCGATTTTCGGGTTAAAACAGGAAATCTGAGTTTTTGATCAGTTTTTAAAATTTAAAATATTTCATTTATCATATAAAATCAGTAGCAAAAAGTTTGGTATCAAAATGTTATGTAACACTTATTTTATGAATGAAAAAGGTAAAACCGACAATTACCGAAATCAAGCTATAATCCTATGCTATGCTCAACCTAAAAATAAATAAAAATCTTCAAAAATCCCAAAATATTATTTTAAACCAGTAGGTAAAAAGTTTGGTATTAAAAATTGGGTTTAGATAGGCTTTATGCTAATTAACCATTTAATTAATAAAAACCTCTTAATTACGATATTGAGCATAACTCCTAATCTAGACCTCAAACTGATGTCAAATTTTCGAAACAAGTCTAAATATCAGTAACAAAGGTGTTCGTCCATTCACATTGCTAAAAATCTCAGTTGTGTGTCAAAAGGGCGTTTATGGCATTTTTAAGCATATTAACGATCATGTGCATATAATTCAAACCATTAGGCACCATGAAATATAACTTCGGAGGGTTATACTACTGAGTAATGTGGTTCTAATGGAAGCTTAAAACATGGGAGAATTAAGCTTGAATGGGTCAGAAGTGAAAGTCAAAGCAAAAGTCAAGCTTTTGCGACTTTCGGTTATAAACTGACCTTGGACTATTAATTGCCGGGTTAGGACTGATAAAACATGTTCTAATATTAATTACCAAGTCATCAGAATGTTTAAATATAATTTAGAACTTTTGTTTTACTAATTTAAATCATTTTCATGCATTCTGTCCAGTTTGACTTTTTGTCAAACTACTTTGACCCGACAATTAACTAGTCAAACGAGATAATTAGGAGGTTCCCTTTTTAAGGGTTAATTATCTACCTTAATATGGTTCCATAACCACTTTCAATTTGATCAGTGGCTGGTCCATATGTGATTAAAACAAAAGTCAAATCTAATTTACGACAAGTTTGACTTTTAGGTAATTAAGCTAATTAAAACGACTAAGCAAGTAATTAGAAGCTTACTAATGGTCCTAGCTGTCTTTTCTACACTTGGTAATCTTCTCCTACTGATGCAAGCTCCAGAAGCAAGTGTTTGAGAGTTGTTTGCAAGAAGTGAGTTCATGAACTCAAGAACTAGGGCCTTTATATAATACTTTGCAAGATCATAGATCACTCACATCTGTTATGGGACATCCTAGGATCACCCCAGGTTTCCTAGCTGATGAAACAAACCAACATATAGCCCCTAGAGTCGATACATTTGAGGTTAAGGCGGTGCAACTGATCAAACCTGCACCTGTCCAAGAGTTTCTGTGCTGGGCACTTTTAGGCGGCCCGCGTAAGATCATAAAGGATCTTATGCAGCCTGCGTGGAACCGGGAAACTGGCAAAACAAGTTTCTGAAATGGCAGAATCAGTCCCTGATCGTTTGAAACCCTTTTTAACATGATTTTTGGCAATAAAGGCCCTTGTAGTCAGTTTGATGAAGCTCAAGGATGTATAAACTAACTTTGTTAGGATTGGGTGCGTTAAAAATCATTATGAATGCAAGTTTTGTCAAGTTGACACTTATAGCCCAAAGTCTTGAAAACATGCTTAACGATCTCGAAACCACGTGAAATTTTTATCACTTATTCTTGGGAGTATATTTGAATATTTTGAAGTCTCAGTTTCATTAAAAGGTCACTCAGAGGTTAGAATTAACATGTTGACACGTTTAACCCTTGTACAACATGGTCATCTTTGCATGGTGTCCTGAAGACATGCTCGGTATCCCCCGAGACATTGCCGGGCATGAGCTCAAAATTCCCTCTGATGTGAAACCCGTTGTCCAATAAAAGAGAAGCTTAGCTCCAGATAGAAGCCTTGCAGCATGTCAGGAGGTTGAAAGGCTTGTTCAAGTCGGAATCCTCTGAGAAGTTAAGTATCATTCTTGGATAGCCAATCCGGTAATGTTTCGCAAACCTGAGGGGTTTTGGAGGATGTGCATTGACTTCATGGATCTATATAAAGCATGCCCAAAGGATTGCTATCCATTACCTGAAATCGACCTGAAGGTTGACTCGCTCATAGGCTTCCCCTTCAAGTGCTTCCTGGATGCCTACAAGGGTTACCATCAGATCCAAATGAAAAAATAAGATGAAGAAAAAACTGCCTTCCACATTGACATAGGTATCTTTTGTTATCAAAAATTGCCTTTTGGTTTAAAGAACGCAGGTGCCACTTATCAATGTTTGGTAGACAAAGCATTTGTCGAGCAAATTGGAAGAAACATGGAAGCCTACGTTGATGATTTGGTGATCAAGAGCAAGACAAAAGGTCAAATGCTTGATGACATACAAAAGACTTTCTGGAACTTGAGAAAGATCAACATGAAGCTTAATCCTGTCAAGTGTTCATTTGGTTTCGAAGAAGGTAAGTTTTTGGGGCACATTATGGGAAAGCAATGCATTAAAGCTAATCCCAACAAGGTCAAGGCCATCCTTGACACAAAGTCCCCACAAAGCAAGAAAGAAGTGGAAAGCCTAAACGGAAAACTTGCAGCATTGAAGCGTTTTACGTCAAAGCTAGCAGAAAAGTCTCTGCCCTTCTTCAAAACCCTTCAAGGGTGCACCAACAAGAAAGACTTTCGATGGACTGAAGAAGCAGAGGAAGCCTTCAACCAAATGAAGCAACGCTTGGCCTCGCTCACAGACATTGCTGCTCCGAAAACAGGGGAACTAATCTTTGTCTATTTTCAGTTGCTGAGGAAGCCATAAGTACGGTCCTGAGTACCCGTTTACTTCTTCAGTAAAACTCTAAAATTGGCAGAGACCAAGTATCCTCTATTGGAAAAACTTGCCCTAGCCCAAGTGAAAACAGCCAGAAGGCATCGAAGGTATTTTCAAGCACACCCAATACAAGTGCTCACCGATAATGTGACACCCTAGGAAACCACGCAACACAACTAGCTCCTCAGCGACTACGTGCTAAATTTCGGGACGAAATTTCTTTCAACTTGGGGATGATGTGACAACTCGTCTTTCTGAATCTTTTGGTCATGCTTTGATGTAACTTGTATGAACACTACTTGATTAATTGATATGTTTGATTTCAATGGAATGTTATGAGTTTGAATGTTATGTGTTATGTGAATGTATTGTGAGTGTGCGTGTAACTAAGTTTGGTCGCACAACATATGTCCGGTCGCACAAACCCTTTGGGCCGCACACCTTGTCCCTTGTCACATACTCTTTCCGGCCCAATCATGTTTGCCTGTTTTGAACTCGTGACCTAAGGGCAGCCCAAGCATGGGTTCGGCCCACTCCTATATACGCATTCAAACACCCATTAGTGGGGTTTGTTTCTCATAATTTGCAAACACAAGAAAATTCACCAAACCCTAGCTCTCTCTTCCTCTCCTCCTTGTGCGACGGCAGCCCCTATTCGAGGTCCCTTCCATCGATCCAACCAACCTACTCGAACATCACGGACGTGGTTGACCACAATTAGCTCAAGTGACCTTCTATTATCTGCCGAGCTAATCTAAGGTGAGTTCACACTTTCTACAAGGCATGGGATTCCCGGTGGTTTGGGAATGGGTTAAGGAATAATAACTATCCCCCTTGGGTGGGATACAATCTGCGTATTCTCCTTGGGTAGAATACGTACCTCCATCCTCCTTGGGAAGGATGACAACATAGAACTTACTAGACAAAACTCTATCATGAAGTCCCTCATTTTTATATCGACTTAATCGCCGGGCCATTGGCGAACGGGTCATTAGTTAAATAGCGCAATTAGGTCTGACAATCCTCACACCGTGCCGCAGAGGACGGGTGTGGACTAATGTACTTGGGCACTTAGTCAATGATGATAGACATTGACGCAGGGCACATAAACATGACTCCAGTCAGTAGTCGATATGGTAACGGGTCTAGTGGTTTACAACATGGGGTAGCCCCCACGGTATATGGTTTGAGGAAATAAGGAACTGGTTAACTCATGGTTTTCGAAACAACTTAAGGTTTTTGGAACAACATTAAATTGGACAACCAACTGTGAACTCGCTCAACATTGTTGTTGATTCGTTGCTACATGCCTTGCAGGTCGTTAGGTTATTTTACTGGAGCTTGCATGGGGAAGAAGTCATTGTGGAACATGAACCATTGCGTGTCCATGATAAACTTATGAACTTTAAAACTTATCTTTTAGTTTTGAACTTGTTGCTTCCGCTGATGACTTAAACTTTGTTAAATTGTTTTGACACCGATTATATTGTTTGGTTTGGATTTTATTCTCTTATTTAAATTGTTCAATATGATTGGTGGCTGGATCCTGGTCATGTCACGCTCCCTGCAGGGGTACTCCACTTGTGGATTTTGGGGGTGTGACAGATTGGTATCAGAGCCATTGGTTACAGTGAACTCGGTTTTAAAAAGGGAAAAATCTTTTTGACAAAAACCAGACTATAACCTGTTAAGTGCTCAACGATCCACAACGACGCTTCGCTCCACGTGCAAGAATCAACACTATAGGTGATATGGTTTATGTTTGTATTGCCTGCTTGTTAGTTTACATAGTGCATTGTTCATAGTATGCTTAGTTAACGTAACGACTGTTGCTTGATACCCGGTGTGCTTACTATCTTCTGTCATTCCATACTTTTCACACCTCCACGACACCTTTCTTGTGCTTTTCTCGATGTAAAGATCACGAGTGGAAGTCTCAACTTAACTCAGGCCCAACTGACGGCTCTAATCAACGAACGAGTTGCTGAGGCTCTAGCAGCAGCTCAAGCAGGAGGTATAGCCTGCCATTTCGACCTATCCTAGGATGTTTAGATCCTACTCTTGTGATCCTACTCTCGTGCTTAACCTTATCCCTTCTTTCTCGCGTGACAGGTCAAAATGCTCAGCCTCGGGTGTGTACGTTCAAGACCTTCATGGACTGTCTCCCTAGTGCTTTCAGTGGCACAGAGGGAGCCGTAGGTCTTCTCCACTGGTTCGAGAAGATCGAATATGTTTTTGAGAAGTGTGAATGCCCTGTAGCCAGTAGGGTGAAGTTTGGAACTGGAACACTTGAAGGTGGTGCGCTCTCCTGGTGGAACGCACAGGTGCAGATGTTAGGGTTGACAGCCGCTAATGCTACCCCATGGAATGATTTTAAGGAGCTAATCAAAGAAGAGTACTGTTATCGTGATGATATCCATAAGTTGGAGGTGGAATACTACGACCTCAATATGGTAGGGTCAGAAATTGAAGCTTATACGAAGCGTTCGAACAAATTGGCTGCATTGTGTCCCAACATGTCAAACCTCCTTACAAGCGTATTGAGCTCTACATCAAAGGATTGGTGCCAGAGATTCAGAGCATGGTAACTTCAGCTAACCTTCCTACGATCCAGTAGATCATACGACTGTCCCACCGCCTCACTGATCAGGCAGTCGAGCAGAACAGGCTGCCTAAGCGTATTAATGCTACCACATCTGATGCTCCAAGTGACAACAAACACAAATGGGATGGGAATTCTAGCAAGGGTCCAAGCTCTGTTCAGCCTCAGTCTCAGCAGGGAAGGACTGACGACTACAAGAGCCCCAATCAGCAGTCTACTGGTAATCAAGGTCAGGGTGGGTACATGGGAAACCACCCTAAGTGTAATCGTTCTAACTTGCACCACAGCGGGCCGTGCAGCAAGGGCCGCTGTCATAGATGCAACAAACCTGGTCATGCAGCAAAGGATTGTAGGAGCCCACATCCTGTGAATCAGAATCGACAGCAGCAATAGCAACAAGTTCCACAGAACCAGCAGCAGCAACAACAACAATAGCAGGGTAACAACAAAGGGTGTTTTCAATGTGGAGTTGAAGGCCATTTCAAGAGGAACTGCCCACAGCTGAATCAGAATCAAAACAACAACAACAACAATCAGGGCAATGGAAACAACAACAGGGATAACAATGATGGTAATGGTGCCAGGGGACGTGCGTTCATGATTGGTCAGGGTGATGCAAGGAACGATCCCAATGTTGTGACGGGTAAATTTCTACTGAACGACTACTTTGTTTCTGTTTTATTCGATTCGGGAGCCGATACTAGTTACGTGTCCCTAAGGGTTAGTCAGATGCATAAGCGTACCCCAATTCCTTTGGATTCCAAGCATATTGTAGAACTAGCAAACGGTAAAAATCTTGAGGCCACACACATAGTAAAGGGTTGTAGTCTCACTCTAGCTGGTCAGACTTTCTCTATCGATCTTATCCCCATTGTTCTTGGTAGCTTCGACGTTGTCATTGGGATAGATTGGTTATCCCAACATCGAGCGGAAATACTCTGCAAGGAGAAAATTTTCCGCATCCCTCGTTCTGATGAAGAACCCCTCGTTATTCGTGTTGACAAGAGTGGTGCTGTCGTGGGCATCATCTCTTTCCTTAAGGATCAGAAGTGTTTGCGAAAGGGCCTCACTGCTATTCTAGCCCTCGTTACTGACACCTCAACGAAAGAGAAGAATATTGAAGACATTCCGATCGTACGTGACTTTCCTGAGGTATTCCCTGAGGAATTACCTGGTCTTCCGCCTCATCGGCAAGTCGAGTTTCAAATCGAGCTAGCTCCTGGAGCCGCGCCTATAGCTAGTGCACCTTTATCGTTTAGCCCCATCTGAACTAGAAGAATTGTCCATGCAACTACAAGAGCTTTTGGACAAGGGTTTCATTCGCCCTAGCTCTTCACCCTGGGGAGCTCTAGTTTTATTTGTTAAGAAGAAGGACGGTACTTTTCGAATGTGCATAGACTACCGTGAACTCAACAAGGTGACTGTGAAGAATCGTTATCCCCTTCCTTATATCGATGACCTGTTAGACCAGTTGCAAGGGTCGAGCTTCTGTTCCAAGATTGATCTGAGATCGGGCTATCATCAGCTGAGAGTCCGAGATGAGGACATCTCCAAAACAGCATTCAGGACTCGTTACGGACACTACGAGTTTCTGGTTATGCCTTTCGGGTTGACAAATGCACCTGCGGTTTTAATGGATCTCATGAACCGAGTGTGCAAACCGTACTTGGATAAGTTTGTTATTGTTTTCATTGATGACATCCTGATCTATTCCAAGAGTCTGGAGGAACACGAGCATCATCTACGACTTATTCTGGAACTTCTTCGAACAGAACAGCTTTATGCTAAGTTTTTGAAATGTGACTTTTAGCTTTGTGAAGTCCATTTCCTAGGCCACGTAGTCAATGAAGATGGGATTCTGATGCGTGTGTAGCGTTATATAATTTTATGTATATTTTTAGCCCTTTATACACTTTAGTCAAGTTTTAAATTTATAAAACACGATATTTTACTAACACTAAACACACATATGGGCAAGTGCACTCATCGTGAGCGTAGTATAGCGTTGGTAAGATAACGAGGTCGTCCAAGGACACAAGAGCTATTAGTACCGGTTTATCCTCAACGTCTAATCAAATCAAAATTTTAGAAAAAGGTTTAAACATGAAAATAAAAACTAAAAATGCTGAAAATAAAAATAAATACAAATAGACAAGATGAATCACTTGGATCCGACTCACCTTTAGTGTAACCTTTGATTATTTCCGCATTTTGCACTTTTTAAGAGATTATCTTAGTTATAGTAGTAGGCCCCTCTTTTGAAGGTGACGTTACCCTCAACCCAGTAGTTTGAGTCAGCAAGGATACAATCCTAAAGGGTTGGATTATTGAAAGATAATTAATTAAGTTATTAATGCGCAATGTGGTAGGCCCCTTTTTTGAAGGTGACGTTACCCTCGGCTAAGTAGTTTGAGTCAGTAGGGATAAAATCCTAAGTAGCCGGGTTAATGTTTTAATAGTAGTTTACATATGAGGGGATCAAGAAATTCGAACCCCCGCCATCCAATACCAGTGGGTATTGAAGGAGGTCCTACTAAGCTTGACCCAGGTCCTTGCAGGATCTATACACTGAACAAGGCAAGACGCTTACCAAACCATTCCCTTGACCCCCGACCAGGTAGCCAACATATCTCCATATAGACCGTGGAGATATGAATGGTGTAAATCTTTTATTTTATATAGACAGTAAAATAACGCCAAGACACCACGGACAAATGATAAGGAAGTTTCACCTTCAACATAAGAAACTAGTTATTAAAGTCATTAATACAAAACCAAATAAAAAGTGCGAAAAGATTAAAAATAAAAAAGTATTACACTAAATGCTTGTCTTCACCAAGTGATGTAAGAGACTTAGGCAAACATGGCCTTTGATTGTCAAGAACTCTTACTATCAATCTTGGATCCCGAGACTACTACACACACTCTATGATGGATGATGGTGGTGGATGTGGGTTGTGATGGTGGTGGTGGGTGGGTGAAGTGTGAGAGAGGTGGTTTGCTAAGGGATGCCTTTGAAGTGAACCAAGCACCTCTATTTATAGCCTGCACAGAAGCCCGGATATGGCCCCGTGTCCATTGGGCACGGCCCCGTGTCCATCCATCTTCTTTTTCTTCATTAATTGCAGTTTGTCTTCATTAGTTGACCACGCCCCCGTATCTGCTGGGCACGGCCCCGTGTGCAGAAGCGTATCTGTACTATCAAGATTTTCTTGGATTCTGCGAATCTTAGCGTTGACCACAGCCCCGTGTCCGTTGGGCACGCCCCCGTGTTGGGAAATAGAAGCTTCTACAACTTTGTCTTTTCTGCAGACATTTGGGCATGCCCCCGTGTTCAATGAGCACGGGGCGTGTTCAGCCTTCTGTTCTCTTATTTTTACTTGGGAAGATACTGTCGAGGGGTCGGGCATGCCACGTTTATTCCTTTTCTTGTATTATTGTTAGATTTGACTGCGTTTTTGCTTCTTTTATTCATTTAAGCTCATTTACCCCTGAAAATACAAAAGGAAGACAAAAGCACACTTTTTCCAACATTAGTATTAAAAAAGGGTTAGTTTTATGCCACATTTGATGTAATTTATATGTTGCATTTTACACACATCAAATTCACGTCGATCCATTCAAGGTTGACTCGATCAAGAATTGGCCTGCACCTCGAACTCCAACTGAAACCCGTCAATTCTTGGGTTTGGCGGGTTACTACAGAAGGTTTATCAAGGATTTCTCAAAGATTGCGCAACCTCTTACCATTCTAACTCAGAAAGGTGTCACCTACCACTGGGGTGTTGCCCAGGAATCCGCGTTTCAGCAGCTGAAGGTGAAACTTTGTAGCGCACCTATTCTCTCGTTACCTGAAGGCACAGACGATTTCGTGGTTTATTGTGACGCGTCAATCCAAGGACTTGGTTGTGTGTTGATGCAACGTGAGAAAGTTATTGCTTACGCATCACGCCAACTCAAGGTTCACGAAAAGAACTACACTACTCGTGACTTGGAGTTAGGAGCAGTGGTTTTTGCACTCAAGATATGGAGACATTACTTGTATCGTACCAAGTGCACCATTTACACCGATCACAAGAGTCTCTAGCATATCTTCGATCAGAAGGAGTTGAACATGCGACAACGTCGATGGGTCGAACTCCTTAACGACTACGAATGCGCAATCAAGTATCATCCAGGCAAAGCCAATGTTGTGGCTGACGCCCTCAGTCCTAAGGAAAGGAAACCAAACCAAAGCGTGTACGTGCGTTACAGCTTACTATCCACTCTAGTCTTCCTACCCAGATTCGTGATGCTCAGGTTGAAGCACTAAAGGAAGAGAACCTCAAAGCTGAGTCCCTGCGGGGCATGGAAAAGAAACTCGAACGCAAGGAAAACGACACCTACTACTTCTTGGAACGTGTCTAGGTTCCATTCTTTGGAAACTTACAAGAGCTTGTGATGGACGAAGCACACAAGTCTCGCTACTCGGTGCATCCTGGTTCTGACAAGATGTACCAAGACCTCAAAACCCTGTACTGGTGGCCCCAAATGAAAGCTAACATAGCAACCTATGTTAGTAAATGCTTGACCTGTGCGAGAGTCAAGGTTGAATACCAGAAGCCATCAGACCTACTCCAACAACCATAGATCCCAACATGGAAATGGGAGCATATTTCCATGGATTTTGTCACTGGCTTACCTAGATCTCAACGAGGAAATGACACCATCTGGGTGATAATGGATCGACTGACAAAGTCTGCACACTTTCTGGCCATCAAGGAATCGGATAAGTTCTCTATGCTCGCAGACATCTATTTGAAGGAAGTGGTCGTTAGGCACGGGGTGCCAACCTCCATCATTTCTGATCGTGACCCGTGTTTTGCATCTGATTTATGGCAAGCAATGCACAAATCCTTTGGCTCACGTCTAGACATGAGCACAGCTTATCACCCACAAACGGATGGGCAGACTGAACGCACCATCCAGACTCTTGAAGACATGCTTCGAGCATGTGTAATCGACTTTGGTAACGGCTGGGAAAGACAAATACCTCTGGTGGAGTTTTTGTACAACAATAGTTACCACACCAGCATTAAGGTTGCTCCGTTCAAGGCTTTGTACGGACGGAAATGTCGATCACCTCTATGTTGGGCAGAAGTTGGCGACAGCCAAATTACTGGCCGAGAACTTGTTCTCGACACAACGGAAAAGATTGCTCAAATACGACAATGAATGGCGGTAGCTCGTGACCGTCAGAAAAGCTACGCTGATAAGCACAGAAAACCGCTCGAGTTCCAGGTTGGGGATCGAGTGCTACTTAAAGCCTTACCTTGGAAAGGTGTGGTTCGCTTTGGCAAACGGGGCAAGCTTAATCCGCGTTATGTTGGACCTTTCGAAATCACTGAAAAAATCGGCAAGGTGGCGTACAGATTGAATCTGCCCGAAGAGCTCAGTGGTGTTCACAACGTATTCCACGTGTCGAATCTGAAGAAGTGTCTGTCAAATGAGACTCTCATAGTTCCTTTCAAGGAACTCACTATCGACGACCAGTTGCGCTTCGTCGAGGAACCAATGGAAATTATGGACCGGGAAATTAAGACTCTCAAACACACCAAGATACCCATTGTTCGAGTTTATTGGAACTCTCTTCGTGGCCCAGAGTTAACCTGGGAACGAGAAGACCAAATGAAACGCAAGTATCCCCGGTTGTTCAAGAAAAGTGAGTCCACTACTGAAGCTACTGCAGAATTTTGGGACGAAATTCCAAATCAACAAGGTGACCGTGAAGAATCGATATCCTCTTCCACGCATTGATGACCTATTCGACCAGTTGCAAGGGTCGAGTTTCTACTCCAAGATTGACCTGAGGTCAGGCTACCATCAACTGAGAGTCCGGGATGAGGACGTCTCTAAAACAACATTCAGAACTCGCTACGGCCATTACGAGTTTCTGGTCATGCCTTTCGGGTTGACGAATGCACCAGCGGTCTTCATGGATCTCATGAACCGAGTATGAAAACCTTACCTGGATAAGTTCATTATTGTTTTCATCGACGATATCCTGATCTATTCTAAGAGTCAGGAGGAACACGAGCAGCATCTACGACTTATTCTGGAACTTCTTCGAAAAGAGCAGTTGTATGCCAAGTTTTCAAAATGTGACTTCTGGCTTCGCGAAGTCCACTTTCTAGGCCATGTGGTAAACAAGGATGGGATTCATGTTGATCCATCCAAGGTTGACTCGATCAAGAACTGGCCTGCACCCCGTACACCAACAGAAATTCGCCAATTCTTGGGTTTGGCAGGATATTATAGAAGGTTTATCAAGGATTTCTCAAGGATTGCGCAACCTCTCACTTCACTAACACAAAAGGGTGTCACCTATCGTTGGGGTGATGCACAGGAATCTGCATTTCAGCACTTAAAAGACAAACTTTGTAGCGCGCCTTGTCACACCCCGACCACGTAAAACAACGAAACGTGGCGGAAACGTCGGGGAGTGTTGTAACAGAATTAATTGTTTCACAACCATGGAAATTAAAGTTTCGTTTTATTCATCAAACAAGCGAGTTACATTGTCTTTAAACAAGAAATAAAGAGTACATAACATAAATTAACTAGTTCTTGTCTCGTTTTAAGTCACTAAGGCACAGGTCCGCCTAAGTATATCTCGATAAGTCCTATGCATCAACTCCTGAAAACACATGTGAAAATAGGTACGTCAGCATAAAAATGCCTGTGAGATACATAGGTTTTGTGAAAATAGGTTTCATGACTTGTAAGTTTAGAAAGAGTTGTTTAATAAAGTTTAGTCATGAACCTTGTAAATTGATTTGTTTTGTAAATCATTTGAAAAACAATAAGTTCAGATGATATGTATAAATAAGAGAATAATGTATGGTTAAATGAATAACCATGTAAAATGAGTTTGTATAAGATAAGTTGTTTGTAAAACAATGTCTTGTGAAAAGTATGTTATTTGTATAAAATGTTATATGTCTCAAATTGAAATGATTCAAATAACGCTACGATATGTAATACCATACAAACACTTATATATAGGAAGTACCAGCGGCGTATCCACCATGCTTGTATCATATTACACACGCCTCGTTACTTAAATCACTTACTCAAACCAAACCATCAAGATGTAATGTTTAACAATTGTAGAAATGTTTAGGTATAGTCAAATGTCTATTGTCAAATGGTTCACATGGTTCAATAGATACAAATGGTTCACATAATGTAATATAAAACAATGTACTAAGTATGCACACAATGGACATACATAGCATGAAATGTAATGTAAAACAATGTACTAAGTATGCACACAATGGACATACACAGCATGAAATGTACTGTAAGACAATGTACTAAGTATGCACACAATGGACATACACAGCATGAAATGTAATGTAAAACAATGTACTAAGTATGCACACAATGGACATACATAGCATGAAATGTAATGTAAAACAATGTACTAAGTATGCACACAATGGACATACATAGCATGAAATGTAATGTAAAAAAATGTACTAAGTATGCACACAATGGGCATACATAGCATGAAATGTAATGTAAAACAATGTACTAATAGTGTACTAATGAACATAGCAAGTATATGATGTGAAAACATGGAAAGCATGAAAGTAACAAGTAGGCACATGTGTTTCACCCCAAAACAGTTTGGAAAACAGTAAAAGAGGGGTCTATGTACTCACTTGAGATTGCTCGGAAGTCCTAAGATAACCACCAAGCAATGCTAGAGATCACGGATATCAAACGGCACCTAATATAGGTAACTATGTTAATATACCGGACCTAAATCGGAGGATTGGATAGAATGAGGGTTCGTAAACCAAAAGAGTATGGAGACTCGCGTAATATGGTTTAACAAATCCCACATACTAAAATGAAACCTAACCTAAGTGCTTACGACCCATTACGACCCGTTTAGGTAGCGCATGCTACTTTAACGCGTCATTCGTGTGAAACACGTTCGGAATGCCTAACTAGCCCTATGATAAGTAAAATATGCCTTAACATGTCTAATATTGTTGCCAAATCAGTTTAGATACCAAAAGTTATGTTACATATGCTTAATATGAATTTTGGCGTAAAAAGGGCATTTTGGTAATTTACCTAAGGCATATATACTACCTATCATACAACTACTCAAACGATGTGACCATAAGGTATAACCTCGGAAGGTTATTCCCTATACAACTATGGTCACCTAATGTGTTTGGTCGGATCCTAATGATCGACTAAACGGGTCGGGTTCGAAAGTATAAGCGATTGTTTAGATCGCTTACCTTACGACCCTATATAAGCACTAAACCAAAAGTGACGAGCTAAGCATGTTAAAACATGCTTAACTAAGTTTAGAAAACAGGTTTGATATCAAAACAAACGGTTTTGATACCTAAGAGTAGTTTGGTTACAAAATACGCGTAAATGCGCATTTTGGCCGAAACTACGACTCGTCACTGAGCCTAGATAACGTGGTAATCAGTAGGTATAGTCACTAGGGACTATAACCATCGTGATTACGCTCACGTTATGAAGTTCAAACGAACTTCGTGTTGACCATAAACTGGTCAACGCAGAAAGTCAAACATAGTTTGACTTTCGGACTCGAAAAGCAATAAAAGAACGAAGGAACACTTACAAAGGGTCCCCGCTATTAAATATTGATCAAATATCTCAGGTATGAAGCAATGGCTTCAACTTAGAGCACTTTTGATCAGATTTGTGGGTTTTGGGGTTGAGATGGGTTGGGTATTTATAGTAAATGGACAACCGTTAGGATCGTTTATCGAATAACGTGATCGAATCTCATCCGTACATGTGTTGGAATGTTATGGTAACTCATTTTGCCCCCACCATCAGAGATTAACCTGTGGCATTGGCCTTTGGAGTGTTTAAAAGCCGTTAATCAGTAGCCAAAACGATTTTCTGCATCTAACCCCTGCTTGCGCACCGTAAGACTTAGAACCTTGCGGTGCGCAAGGACCTTGCAGGTCTGATACTTTCAAAAATGGCAGAACAGGCCACTGAAGCTCCAAACTTGCTATTTGATGCACTTTTGACACGTTTAAGCCCCGTTAACCCCATTTCAAAGCTCTAAAATGAAGTTAATATATAGGGAACTTAAAATGTGCTAAAAAATATCTCGGGTGTCGGTTCGTTTGGCCGTACGATCGCGATGTTCGCTTAATTACGACGGAATGCGCATAAGCGCGAAAAACGATCCAAATTGCGTGACAAATGGATTTTTCTTATGCCAAACACTAAAATAAAATATTTTAGTGCTTACATAAATTTTTGGATGTCCGGATGTATTCAGAACGTAAGTTATGCGCGAAAGTGCAAACTTGTGCACTTTTTGACGCTTTTAGTCCCTGAATGACCCAAAATTTTATTTTAGCACACCGAACCCCTCAAAGCCTATTTCTAAGTTATGTAAAGGTTATTTAAGGTATGTTAAGCCTATTTCACTATTCCGGAGTGTTCGTTGCATTAAACGGGTTATATTTACGCATCAGTGCGCGTATAACCTTCCAAAAAGCGATTTAGAGCCCGAAATTGAACAAGAATTGATATGTGCAAACGATACACATATTTATACAAAACCCAAGTATGAAATACAATATTTCATTGGTTGGGTATTTGTTTGATGGTTGAAGTGACACAGGTGTCACAGTCTCCCCTACTTTAGGAAATTTCATCCCGAAATTTAATTTTAGGAGAAACTTGTGAGGACGACGGTGATGTTTTCGCTTTGAATGAACCCCTTGAACCCTAAGTAGAACTCTGGGCCATGATAGGGTTCTTAGCGAAATTATCAATCCCTCAAAGTGAAGTCCTTGTAGCAGCAAAACATGGAGTTTCAAACTATGGATAGGAGAACGTTTCCCATGAAGACTTATCATAGGAAACTTGAATTCATGATTTGGAAGTGTAAGATAAAATGACATCGGTCAAAGTCCAAGACTTCTCCCGTATCATTACTCTTGTCACTATTGGTCTTAACACATGACAAAACTTCCTGTGGTTCCTGTGCACTGAATTCCATAATTATGTAGGCCTCCATAATTACGTAATTCCTTGCACAGTCCGCACAGTTCATTTCATAATGCGTATGGGGAAAAATCAAACGAATAATCCTGTGGTAATTTAACTTGACTGCAATAGAGCCTCTTTAACTAGGTCACCAAAGGATTAGATCAACAAGCAATCTCTTGAACTAGACCACCAGAGGGCCTATTTAACTATATCAACGCATGATATATTTAACTAGATTGTCGAACCAATCTCTTTAACTTAGATCGACAAAGGATCTCTTTAACTAGACCACCAGAGGGCCTCTTTAACTATATCAACGCATGATATATTTAACTAGATTGTCGAACCAATCTCTTTAACTTAGATCGACGAAGGATCTCTTTAACTAGACCACCAGAGGGCCTCTTTAACTATATCAACGCATGATATATTTAACTAGATTGTCGAACCAATCTCTTTAACTTAGAACGACGAAGGATCTCTTTAACTAAACTACCCAAGGGGAATATTTAACTACATCGACGGAGGATGTCTTTAAATTTTGGATTACACAAAAACATAAAAAGGGAACACATAATCACATAATTGTTTAATTTGGCCTTTAATTTGTTATCTTTGGACGCGGATACTTAAAGCACGCCAGGAATCAAATCCGTGGATTTCATTTGGTACTTTAATCACTTTCAAGAATCTATCTATAAAGATAGAATGATCTACCAAAAATTCGATTTCGTTTTCAAGAAAACGCAATATTCGAATTAAGGTACAATAATTTTAGAATATACGGAAATACCCTTAGGTACCCTATTAAGAATTTGTAGTGGTACTTTGGGTATTCGTACAGAGTTGTAACTTGCGCTTTGTACTTCGTTTCCTTGGAACAAACGGGTACTTAGGATTTTTGTGGGAAATCGCAAGAGATTATAAAATGGAAAGATGTTGGGGGGGGGGGTAATCTGTTCTTCAAGGAATACGGCTCCTTGATTGTCGGTATTGTAGGGGATACGTTGTTTATACATGCCATTCACATTTGTACATTGCAATGTAAAATAAAAAGATTTATTTATAAACAACAACAACTGTTTCATGGACCTTGACAACAAAAGAAAATAATACATAAGGCTTGATTATTTCTAAACAACATTGTCTTCTAGTTGGTCCGATGCTCATCCCTGCGCTGGATTCGCAATAGCAATCTTTGGGCAATTTCTTCGGAAATGGCCCATCTCGCCACAGTTGAAGCAAGGACCTGGTGGACAACGAGCTTGAGCAGGATTTACTTGAGGTTGGTTTGGACCACTTTGGTTTGGGGTAAATCGACAAGCATTGGCCAGGTGACCGAGTCGCCCACATGATGCACATAAACGATACTGTAGGTGAGTCAAGTGGTGTGCATTACATTTGTTGCATATCGGTGCAGTACCGGCATAAGGTTTCCTTGCAGGAGGTTGAGTTGGTTGGTTCTGGGTGTTTTGGTTGGGTTGAGCAGCAATCGCAAAATTCTGCGAAGCCTTACGCTTCTTAGAAGGTTCGGTTTTGCTTTCCTTGGTTTCCTCCTGAACATTAGCTGCTTGTTTCTTGTCGCCTTTCCGAAAAAGTTTACCTTTCCTGATCTGAGATTCAGTCAAGGTTGCAGATAGCTCAATGGCCTATCTAACTGTAGTGGGTTTACTACCAGTAACAATGTCCTGAACTGAGTCAGGGAGACCATCAATGTATTTTTCGATCGCCTTATCCAAAGGCGTAACCATGGTAGGACACAACAGGCTCAGCTCCTCATATCGATCAGTGTATGCTCGATGTTCACCGCTGTCTTGCTTAAGATCGTCGAATTCCCTTTCCAAGGCCCTTATCTCGTGACGAGGACAAAATTCCTTCATCATCAGTGCTCGAAGTTCTTCCCACGTTTGAGCCAGTGCCACTTCGGCACCCCTATCTCTCATCACACCGTTCCACCATGTCAAAGCTCGTTTCTCAAAGACACTAGATGCGAAATCTACCTTTCGCTTGTTTGGGCATTGAACATGTCTGAAGGTGCTCTCTAGACTCTCGAACCATTGTAGAAGTGCAGTCGCTCCTTGAGCCCCAGAAAACTTTGATGGCTTAGCTGAGTTGAACGTCTTGAAATTGCAGGGGGCATTATTGTTGTTGAGAGCTTGGTTACATTGAGCAACGATGTTCGGGATTGCAGCAGTCATTTGCTGTGTAATGACAGCTGCTAGCTCTTCAATAGATACCTGATTTTCGCGTCGTGGAGGCATTCTAAAAGGGGAAACAAGAGAGAAAACAAATGAAATGGCATTGGGTAAGAATAGGATGTTACAATTACCGACCAAATCATGGGTGATGGTCATTTGTTTGAACCACGAAGCAAACAAACGACACACAAAGGCTGAATCAAAGCAATTAGATCCTCATAATGTATCGCGAAGACATGCTCGCCTATAAGTGGACACTCACCCCAAGAGTTCCCAGGTAAGAGTGACTGGTCCGATTATGTGGATTTGTACGAACACTCTAGCCTTAGACAGAAAACTCAGGGTACAGGCATTCACTCTTCCAGTTTGCACGTTTTCACACTATTTAGGACCCAAAACCTTGATGAGAGTTTTGAAAATTCAAAGGGGTTCAAAACCTTATAACAGAGGGTTCAAAACCTAGTAATCAATCATCCTAGAACATATGATTAGTTTTCAAAGCGGTTTTGAAATTTATGTTCTTGTTGTGGTCGTCGCCTAAGGATAGGTGATGGTATTGTTTTATGACTAAACGCAAGTAAACTCGCGTTAGGGTCCTAGGAAGGTTATAGACTAGGTTAAAGCATTACTAATAACCTAATTCCCTATAACCATTGGCTCTGATACCATCTTTTCTGTCACACCCCGACCACGTAAAACAACGAAACGTGGCGGAAACGTCGGGGAGTGTTGTAACAGAATTAACTGTTTCACAACCATGGAAATTAAAGTTTCGTTTTATTCATCAAACAAGCAAGTTACATTGTCTTTAAACAAGAAATAAAGTGTACATAACATAAATTAACTAGTTCTTGTCTCGTTTTAAGTCACTAAGGCACAGGTCCGCCTAAGTATATCTCGATAAGTCCTATGCATCAACTCCTGAAAACACATGTGAAAATAGGTACGTCAGCATAAAAATGCCTGTGAGATACATAGGTTTTGTGAAAATAGGTTTCATGACTTGTAAGTTTAGAAAGAGTTGTTTAATAAAGTTTAGTCATGAACCTTGTAAATTGATTTGTTTTGTAAATCATTTGAAAAACAATAAGTTCAGATGATATGTATAAATAAGAGAATAATGTATGGTTAAATGAATAACCATGTAAAATGAGCTTGTATAAGATAAGTTGTTTGTAAAACAATGTCTTGTGAAAAGTATGTTATTTGTATAAAATGTTATATGTCTCAAATTGAAATGATTCAAATAACGCTACGATATGTAATACCATACAAACACTTATATATAGGAAGTACCAGCGGCGTATCCACCATGCTTGTATCATATTACACACGCCTCGTTACTTAAATCACTTACTCAAACCAAACCATTAAGATGTAATGTTTAACAATTGTAGAAATGTTTAGGTATAGTCAAATGTCTATTGTCAAATGGTTCACATGGTTCAATAGATACAAATGGTTCACATAATGTAATATAAAACAATGTACTAAGTATGCACACAATGGACATACATAGCATGAAATGTAATGTAATGTAAAACAATGTACTAAGTATGCACACAATGGACATACATAGCATGAAATGTACTGTAAGACGATGTACTAAGTATGCACACAATGGACATACATAGCATGAAATGTAATGTAAAACAATGTACTAAGTATGCACACAATGGACATACATAGCATGAAATGTAATGTAAAAAAATGTACTAAGTATGCACACAATGGGCATACATATTATGAAATGTAATGTAAAACAATGTACTAATAGTGTACTAATGAACATAGCAAGTATATGATGTGAAAACATGGAAAGCATGAAAGTAACAAGTAGGCACATGTGTTTCACCCCAAAACAGTTTGGAAAACAGTAAAAGAGGGGTCTATGTACTCACTTGAGATTGCTCAGAAGTCCTAAGATAACCACCAAGCAATGCAAGAGATCACGGATATCAAACGGCACCTAATATAGGTAACTATGTTAATATACCGGACCTAAATCGGAGGATTGGATAGAATGAGGGTTCGTAAACAAACGAGTATGGAGACTCGCGTAATATGGTTTAACAAATCCCACATACTAAAATGAAACCTAACCTAACTGCTTACGACCCATTACGACCCGTTTAGGTAGCGCATGCTACTATAACGCGTCGTTCGCGTGAAACACGTTCGGAACGCCTAACTAGCCCTATGATAAGTAAAATATGCGTTAACATGTCTAATATTGTTGCCAAATTAGTTTAGATACCAAAAGTTATGTTACATATGCTTAAATATGAATTTTGGCCTAAAAAGGGCATTTTGGTAATTTACCTAAGGCATATATACTACCTATCATACAACTACTCAAACGATGTGACCATAAGGTATAACCTCGGAAGGTTATTCCCTATACAACTATGGTCACCTAATGTGTTTGGTCGGATCCTAATGATCGACTAAACGGGTCGGGTTCGAAAGTATAAGCGATTGTTTAGATCGCTTACCTTACGACCCTATATAAGCACTAAACCAAAAGTGACGAGCTAAGCATGTTAAAACATGCTTAACTAAGTTTAGAAAATAGGTTTGATATCAAAACAAACGGTTTTGATACCTAAGAGTAGTTTGGTTACAAAATACGCGTAAATGCGCATTTTGGCCGAAACTACGACTCGTCACTGAGCCTAGATAACGTGGTAATCAGTAGGTATAGTCACTAGGGACTATAACCATCGTGATTACGCTCACGTTATGAAGTTCAAACGAACTTCGTGTTGACCATAAATTGGTCAACGCGGAAAGTCAAACATAGTTTGACTTTCGGACTCTAAAAGCAATAAAAGAACGAAGGAACACTTACAAAGGGTCCCCGCTATTAAATATTGATCAAATATCTCAGGTATGAAGCAATGGCTTCAACTTAGAGCACTTTTGATCAGATTTGTGGGTTTTGGGGTTGAGATGGGTTGGGTATTTATAGTAAATGGACAACCGTTAGGATCGTT
The DNA here is from genome assembly GCA_030545235.1 of Helianthus tuberosus. NCBI lineage: Eukaryota > Viridiplantae > Streptophyta > Magnoliopsida > Asterales > Asteraceae > Helianthus > Helianthus tuberosus. Next base: position 89,405,823 of record CM060411.1, read on the forward strand.
TATCGAATAACGTGATCGAATCTCATCCGTACATGTGTTGGAATGTTATGGTAACTCATTTTGCCCCCACCATCAGAGATTAACATGTGGCATTGGCCTTTGGAGTGTTTAAAAGCCGTTAATCAGCAGCCAAAAGGATTTTCTGCATCTGACCCCTGCTTGCGCACCGTAAGACTTAGAACCTTGCGGTGCGCAAGGACCTTGCAGGTCTGATACTTTCAAAAATGCCAGAACAGGCCCCTGAATCTCCAAACTTGCTATTTGATGCACTTTTGACACGTTTAAGCCCCGTTAACCCCATTTCAAAGCTCTAAAATGAAGTTAAAGTATAGGGAACTTAAAATGTGCTCAAAAATATCTCGGGTGTCGGTTCGTTTGGCCGTATGATCGCGATGTTCGCTTAATTACGACGGAATGCGCATAAGCGCGAAAAACGATCCAAATTGCGTGACAAATGGATTTTTCTTATGCCAAACACTAAAATAAAATATTTTAGTGCTTACATAAATTTTTGGATGTCCGGATGTATTCAGAACGTAAGTTATGCGCGAAAGTGCAAACTTGTGCACTTTTTGACGCTTTTAGTCCCTGAATGACCCAAAAGTTTATTTTAGCACACCGAACCCCTCAAAGCCTATTTCTAAGTTATGTAAAGGTTATTTAAGGTATGTTAAGCCTATTTCACTATTCCGGAGTGTTCGTTGCATTAAACGGGTTATATTTACGCATCAGTGCGCGTATAACCTTCCAGAAAGCGATTGAGAGCCCGAAATTGAACAAGAATTGATATGTGCAAATGATACATCCCAATTTTGGATCATTTAAGACCTTCTGTAAAAAGTTGGGAATTTTTGGAATAAGTTAACTATTTTATTAAAATCCTCGAAAACCGCCCAATTTTGAATGTAAAAGCTGAAACGACATAAGTAGTAATTTGCGTGTCTAAACGTCGGGTAGGTTACCTGAGAATAATCTAACATGTTATATGTCAATAAAAGTGTTATGTGCAATATCGTATGCTTGTTTGTGAACGGGAATAGATGGGAAGCTTATATGGGCATAAACCATTAAAGTGATGCATGTTATGTGGTAGATGCATGTAGGAACTTTGTGCTTATTTGAAGTCACTAATAAACTAAGTGGTAATCATACTAGGACGTGATTGACCGACCTTGACTGTTAGCTATTTTTGAGAGTCAAACCGAGCAACCGAGGTGAGTTCACACTTTTCTACACAGCATGGTAATTCCCGCTGGGAATGGGTTCGGGAATAGGGATTCCTCGTCCTTTGGGACGTGTTCAGGAATGTAAATTCCTCGTCCTGTTGGGACGGATTAGACTTACTAGACTAGAACTCTATCAACGCAGTCCCTCCCTTTTTGTATCGACTTAATCGCCGAGGCTATGGCGAGCGGGTCATTAGTTAATAGCGCTATTAGGTTTAACAAACCTCACACCGTGCCAGTTGGACGGGTGTGTACTAATGGACTATGGCATGTCGGTGATGATAGACACCGACGCTAGGGCACAATTGATTTTCGTTAGTAGTCGATATGATAAACGAGTCTGGTAGTTTAAATAATGGGGTAGCTCCCACGGCCGGAGTGCCGGGCTAGATAGCCAGGGAAGGTGGACATGGGATGGTTAACAAATAAACATTTTCGAACTATGGGGTAACCCCCACGGCTGGATAGCTGAATGAGATTAAATGACGTTTTTGGAAACAACTCTAAAATGGACAACCAAACGTGAACTCACTCAACTTTGTTGTTGACTCGTTGTTACATGCTTTGCAGGTCACTAGATGCTATGAGGCTTGCACATGGAGGTGGACGTTGTGGGATGTGAACTGTTATGTTTCGTACTTATTAAATTAACCTTATGAACTTATGAAACTTACATTTTGGAGTCTTTAAAACTTATGAACTACGAACTTATGATTTGGTTTAACGTCTTATGCTTCCGCTGATTAAATTGAACTTGGTTAACTTCCTTTTGGTCACCAATTGTATTGTGGTTGGTTATATTTACTTAATTATGTTGTTCAATTTGATTGGTGGCTCGATCCTGGTCATGTCACGCCTCCAAGCGGTGATGCTCCGCATGGTGGATTTTGTGGGTGTGACAGATTGGTATCAAAGCCATTGGTTATAGTGAACTTGGTTTTAAAAAGAGAAAAGCTTTTTGATAAAACCAGACTATAACCTATTTAGTGCTCAATGATCCACAACGACGCTTCGCTCCACGTGCAAGACTCGACACAATAGGTGATATGATTTATGTTTACATTGTCGGTTAGATAGTTCACACTGTGCACTAGTTAACGTGATGACTGCTATTTGAACCTTGTGTGCTTACTCTCTTCTGTCGTCCCACACTTACGCACTTTCGCGATACTTTTCTCACTCACGTTACTTCGTTGTGAAGATCATGAGCGGACGCGGAGGACGTATCAACCTAACTAAAGCCCAATTAACGACTCTAATCAACGAACGAGTGGCTGAGGCAGTCGCAACAATTCCAGCAGGAGGTATAACCTGCCATTTCGACCTATCTTAGGATGATTAGATCCTACTCTCGCGAACCAACTCTTGTGTTTAACCTTGTCTTTTATTCTCGCGCAATAGGTCAGCATGCTCAACCTCCTGTGTGCACGTTCAAAACCTTCATGGATTGCTGACCCAGTACCTTCAGCGGCACAGAAGGAGAGGTAGGCCTTCTTTACTGGTTTGAGAAGCTTGAGTCTGTCTTCGAGATGTGTGAATGCCCTGAAGACCGTAGGGTGAAATATGCTACCGGAACACTTGAAGGTGCTGCGTTAACCTGGTGGAAAGCGCAGGTTCAACTGCTTGGGTTGGCGGTTGCTAATGCCACCCCGTGGAATGACTTCAAGGAACTGATTAAGGAGGAGTACTGTAGTCGTGATTACATCCACAAGCTAGAGGTGGAATTCTTCAATCTGAAGATGACGGGGTCTGAGATCGAGGCACACACAAAGAGGTCAAACGAGCTGACCATCTTGTGTCCTACAATGGTAGACCCTACCATCAAACGTATTGAGCTGTACCTCAAGGGTCTTGTACCAGAGATTCAGAGTCATGTGACTTCGGCTAACATGGGTACCATTCAACAAATCATCAAGTTGGCTCACCGTCTCACCGATCAGGCAGTGGAGCAGAACAGGCTGCCCAAGCGTATTAGCGCTGCTACTACTGATACCCCCAATGATCACAAGAGAAAGTGGGATGGAAATTTGGGCAAAGGTTCTACATCCGCACAGTCCCAGCAGCGAAAAACAGATGAGTACAGGAGCCCCAGTCAGCAGTCTTTTGGGAATCAAGGTCAGGGTGGATACAAGGGGAATCACCCCAAATGTAATCGCTGTAACTTGCACCACAGCGGGCCATGTGGTAAAGGCAACTGTCATCGATGCAACAAGCCTGGTCACATCGCAAGGGATTGCAGGAGTCAGCGTCCGGCGAATCAGAACCGGCAGCAACAGCAAGCCCCACCAAATCAACGCCAGCAGCAACAGCAGCAACAAGGTAACAACAAAGGGTGCTTTCAGTGTGGTGCTGAGGGCCATTTCAAGAAAGACTGCCCCTAGCTAAATCAGAACCAGAACAACAACAATCAGGGGAATGGAAACGGCAATGGGGGAAACAACAATGGTAATGGTGCAAGGGGTCATGTGTTCGTGATTGGTCAGGGTGATGCAAGGAACGATCCCAACGTTGTGATGGGTAAGTTTCTTCTGGATGACTTCTTTGTTACTGTTTTATTTGATTCGGGTGCCGATACTAGTTATGTGTCCTTAAAAGTTAGTCAAATACTTAAGCGCACTCCAACACTTTTGAACACCAAACACACGGTAGAGCTAGCAAACGGTAAAAGTCTCGAGGCCACACACATAATTAAAGGTTGTAACCTTGTCTTGGCTGGTCAGACTTTCCCTATCGATCTTATTCCTATCACACTTGGTAGTTTCGACGTCGTTATTGGAATGGATTGGCTATCTTATCAACAAACAGAAATTCTTTGCAACGAGAAGATTGTCCGCATCCCTCGTTCTGGTAAAGAGCCCCTCGTGATTCATGGTTACAAGAGTGGTGTTGTCGTAGGCATTGTCTCTTTCCTTAAGGCCCAGAAGTGTTTGTGAAAGGGCCACACTGCCATTCTGGCACTCGTTACTGACACATCAACGGAAGAGAAGAGAATTGAAGACATTCCTATTGTGTGCGATTTTCCTGAGGTATTCTTTGAGGAATTACCTGGTCTCCCGCCGCATCGACAAGTCGAGTTTCAAATCGAGCTAGCTCCTAGAGCAGCACCAATAGCTCGTGCACCTTATCGACTTGCTCCGTCAGAACTTGAAGAACTGTCCACGCAACTGCAAGAACTCTTGGAAAAGGGTTTCATACGTCCTAGCTCTTCGCCCTGGGGAGCTCCAGTGTTATTCATGAAGAAGAAAGACGGTACCTTCAGAATGTGTACAGACTACCGCGAACTCAACAAGGTGACCGTGAAGAATCGATATCCTCTTCCACGCATTGATGACCTATTCGACCAGTTGCAAGGGTCGAGTTTCTACTCCAAGATTGACCTGAGGTCAGGCTACCATCAACTGAGAGTCCGGGATGAGGACGTCTCCAAAACAACATTCAGAACTCGCTACGGCCATTACGAGTTTCTGGTCATGCCTTTCGCGTTGACGAATGCACCAGCGGTCTTCATGGATCTCATGAACCGAGTATGCAAACCTTACCTGGATAAGTTCGTTATTGTTTTCATCGACGATATCCTGATCTATTCTAAGAGTCAGGAGGAACACGAGCAGCATCTACGACTTATTCTGGAACTTCTTCGAAAAGAGCAGTTGTATGCCAAGTTTTCGAAATGTGACTTCTGGCTTCGCGAAGTCCACTTTCTAGGCCATGTGGTAAACAAGGATGGGATTGATGTTGATCCATCCAAGGTTGACTCGATTAAGAACTGGCCTGCACCCCGTACGCTGACAGAAATCCGCCAATTCTTGGGTTTGGCAGGATATTATAGAAGGTTTATCAAGGATTTCTCAAGGATTGCACAACCTCTCACTTCACTAACACAAAAGGGTGTCACCTATCGTTGGGGTGATGCACAGGAATCTGCATTTCAGCACTTAAAAGACAGACTTTGTAGCGCGCCTATCCTCTCATTGCCTGAAGGCACAAATGATTTTGTGGTTTATTGCGACACTTCCATCCAAGGACTTGGTTGCGTGTTGATGCAACGCGATAAGGTCATTGCCTACGCATCACGCCAACTTAAAGTTCACGAAAGGAACTACACTACGCATGACTTGGAATTTGGAGCGGTTGTTTTCGCGCTTAAGATATGGAGACATTACCTGTACGGTACCAAGTGCACCATTTACACCGATCACAGGAGTCTCAAGCATATCTTCAAGCAAAAGGAGTTAAACATGCGACAACGTCGGTGGGTCGAGCTCCTGAATGATTACGAATGCGCGATCAAGTACCATCCGGGCAAGGTCAATGTTGTGGCCGATGCCCTTAGTCGAAAGGATACTATACCTAAGCGTGTACGTGCGTTACAGCTTACCATCCAATCTAGTCTTCCTGCTCAAATTCGTGATGCTCAGGTTGAAGCATTGAAAGCAGAGAACATCAGGGTTGAGTCCTTGCGAGGATCGAGGCAGCGGCTAGAACAAAAGGAAGACGACGCTTACTATGTAACAGGGCGCATCTGGGTCCCGCTTTACGGAAACTTACGCGAGCTTGTGATGGACGAAGCGCACAAGTCTCCTTATTCGGTAAATCCTGGTTCTGATAAGATGTACCACGATCTCAACACTACGTATTGGTGGCCTGGTATGAAAGCCCACATAGCAACCTAGGTTAGCAAATGTTTGACTTGTGCGAGAGTCAAGACTGAATATCAGAAACCATCAGGCCAAATTCAACAACCAGAGATACCTAAATGGAAATGGGAGCAAATTTCCATGGATTTCGTTACTGGCTTGCCCAGGTCCCAACGCGGAAATGATACCATTTGGGTGATCGTGGATCGATTGACCAAGTCTGCACATTTTCTGGCTATCAAGGAAACGGATAAGTTTTCTACTCTAGCAGACATCTACCTAAAGGAAGTAGTATCGAGGCACGGAGTGCCAACCTCCATCATTTCTGATCGTGATGCGCGTTTTACTTCTGAACTGTGGCAAGCCATGCACAAGTCTTTTGGCTCACGTTTAGATATGAGCACCGCTTATCACCCACAGACGGATGGGCAATCTGAACGCACTATCCAGACCCTTGAAGACATGCTTAGAGCGTGTGTAATCGATTTTGGTAATGGCTGGGAAAAGCACCTCCCGCTATTGGAGTTCTCATATAACAACAACTACCATACCAGCATCCAGGCCGCTCCATTTGAGGCATTGTATGGACGTAAATGCCGATCTCCCCTCTGTTGGGCAGAAGTTGGTGACAGTCAAATCACTGGCCCATAACTCATAGTAGATACAACAGAAAGGATTTCTCAGATACGACAGCGAATGGCGGCAGCTCGGGACCGTCAGAAAAGCTATGTAGATCAGCGAAGGAAACCACTCGAGTTCCAGGTTGGGGATCGAGTGCTACTCAAAGTCTCACCTAGGAAAGGTGTAGTTCGTTTTGGCAAACGAGGCAAGCTCAATCCGTGTTATGTCGGACCGTTCGAAATCATTGAGAAAATTGGCAAGGTGGCCTACAAGCTGAATCTACCTAAAGAACTCAGCGGAGTTCACAATGTCTTCCATGTGTCGAATCTGAAGAAGTGTCTGTCAGATAAGACCCTCATAGTTCCTCTTAAGGAGCTCACTATCGACGACCAGCTGCGATTCATCGAGGAACCAGTAGAGATTACTGATCGAGATGTTAAGATTCTCAAGCGCACCAGGATATCTCTCGTCCGAGTTCGTTGGGATTCCCGTCGTGGCCCAGAGTACACCTGGGAACGAGAAGACCAAATGAAACTCAAGTATCCCCAGCTGTTTAAGAAAAATGCAACCACTACTGAGGCTGAAGCTACTGCAGAATTTCGGGACGAAATTCCAAATCAACGGGGGGATGATGTGACACCCCAGGAAAACCAGGAAACCAACACACATAACTAGCTTCCTCAGTAACCACGAGCTAAATTTCGGGATGAAATTTTCTTAACAGGGGGAGAATGTGACAACCCACATAATTCCATGTATCCGTACAATTTATTAATGATAATTAAAGTGCTTGACGACTGTGTGGAATTACTTAACTGCTCTCTGATTACTGTGTTATACTTACATGTGCAGAAAATTTACTAAATGGTCCTGAATATTTTCCTAAGTGTTAGGAATTAATTGTGTTACAAATATATATATATATATATATATATATGACACCTAACGGAACAATTAAACACTTTAACGGAACAGTATCCGACCGAACAACCGGTCATTACCGGGACACCAAATATTTGTCAAATACATTGTTTTATTATTTTTGACTTGTCATGATCCCCGTACACCATAACACCCGCTAAAATGCCTACTAACTAACATATGTAAACAATACTTGGGAACTAACTAATGTTTACCTATTAGTTGCAAATTTTACATCCAACCCCCCCCCCATAAAACCGAATTCGGTCCTTAAGTGGACCCACACAATCACCAACTTATCTTCATACCATGCCTTCTTGATTTTATCTCATATTATAATAGATTGGTTACTTCTAAATCTAAACAAAATATAAGGAACATCCATATAAGTATGGCACCTACTTACACCATATCATTCCATAGATTCACTCCCTCACTTCACATCTCTCTCTCCCTCTTTCGGCTCCACCCCAAACCGCCACCATCACCACCACTTAAACATCATCATCTTCATCAATATCAAGTTCCATTCAAGCTTTGAAGGTGATTCAAGAAGGTTGCACTTGTGAAGCTTCAAAAGGGCTTTGTTCTTGCTTGTTCATCATCACTTTTCACCACCTTCTTCATTAGATTCTTCCCTAGCCTTGAGCTAGTAGTAAGCTCTTGTTTAACTCTTGATCATCTTGCTTTTATGGTTAAAAGTTGTAGTAAGATTTGTATGTTAAAACACTAAAAGAGTTAGAATTAGAAACTTGAACATAAAAGTTACATAAAGATTTACATGATGAAGTGTTGTAGTAGGATGTTGTAGTGAACATGTTGCTGATTTCTTGATGATCTACTTGTTAATATTAATGTTAAAGGTCGTTGTTGTTCGCTAAACATTTTAACGGAATCAATCGAGCACGTTTTAGAATGTTAAAAACTGAAAACAGAAAGCTGTTTAGTGATTACAGCCAACTTCAGTTGGCTGTAACCGGACTTTAATAAATGAAAAATGCATTTTCTGATGTCTAGATTTATGTATTATGAAATACAGTTCTAATGGCACTGGAATCACAATTTTTGGATTTCGTTTACTATTTTTAAGGACCCGTTTTGTAACAGCAACTAAAGCTGAGTTTTTGCTGCAGTAAATGGGTGATATATTTTTGGTCAGAACTGGAAATCTATGATGAATCAGCTCATGAAATTTGTACAGTAGATGACTATTGATGTATTTGTAATTCTCCCACTAGAATTTCGTAAATCGAACTTACGATGAATTTTTAATAAATTATTCTGTGGACTGCAATCAGAAAAAGATGAATCTGATTGCAGTCCGGAAAATGAATTTTTATAAAATATTGGTGATGAATTGGATCCCGAGATTTTTACACAATAATATTTGGATCATTTAAAACCTTCTGTAAAAAGTTGGGAATTTTTGGAACAAGTTAACTATTTTATTAAAATCCTCGAAAACAGTCCAATTTTGAATGTAAAAGCTGAAACGACATAAGTAGTAATTTGCGTGTCTAAACGTCGGGTAGGTTACCTGAGAATAATCTAACATGTTATATGTCAATAAAAGTGTTATGTGCAATATCGTATGCTTGCTTGTGAACGGGAATAGATGGGAATCTTATATGGGTATAAACCGTTAAAGTGATGCATGTTATGTGGTAGATGCATGTAGGAACTTTGTGCTTATTTGAAGTCACTAATAAACTAAGTGGTAATCATACTAGGACGTGATTGACCGAACTTGACTGTTAGCTATTTTTGAGAGTCAAACCGAGCAACCGAGGTGAGTTCACACTTTTCTATACAGCATGGTAATTCCCGGTGGGAATGGGTTCAGGAATAGGGATTCCTCGTCCTTTGGGATGTGTTCAGGAATGTAAATTCCTCGTCCTGTTGGGACGGATTAGACTTACTAGACTAGAACTCTATCAACGCAGTCCCTCCCTTTTTGTATCGACTTAATCGCCGAGGCTATGGCGAGCGGGTCATTAGTTAATAGCGCTATTAGGTTTAACAAACCTCACACCGTGCCAGTTGGACGGGTGTGTACTAATGGACTATGGCACGTCGGTGATGATAGACACCGACGCTAGGGCACAATTGATTTTCGTTAGTAGTCGATATGATAAACGAGTCTGGTAGTTTAAATAATGGGGTAGCTCCCACGGCCGGAGTGCCGGGCTGGATAGCCAGGGAAGGTGGACATGAGATGGTTAACAAATAAACGTTTTCGAACTATGGGGTAACCCCCGCGGCTGGATAGCTGAATGAGATTAAACGACGTTTTTGGAAACAACTCTAAAATGGACAACCAAACGTGAACTCACTCAACTTTGTTGTTGACTCGTTGTTACATGCTTTGCAGGTCACTAGATGCTATGAGGCTTGCACATGGAGGTGGACGTTGTGGGATGCGAACTGTTATGTTCCGTACTTATTAAATGAACCTTATGAACTTATGAAACTTACGTTTTGGAGTCTTTAAAACTTATGAACTATGAACTTATGATTTGGTTTAACGTCTTATGCTTCCGCTGATTAAATTGAACTTGGTTAACTTCCTTTTGGTCACCAATTGTATTGTGGTTGGTTTTATTTACTTAATTATGTTGTTCAATATGATTGGTGGCTCGATCTTGGTTATGTCACGCCTCCAAGCGGTGATGCTCCGCATGGTGGATTTTGGGGGTGTGACAGATGTGACACCCCAGGAAACCACGCAACACAACTAGCTTCCTCTGCGACTACGTGCTAAATTTCAGGACGAAATTTCTTTCAACTTGGGGATGATGTGATAACTCGTATTTCTGAACCTTTTGGTCATGCTTTGATGTAACTTGTATGAACACTACTTGATTAATTGACATGTTTGATTTCAATGGAATGTTATGAGTTTGAATGTTATGTGTTATGTGAATATATTGTGAGTGTGTGTGTAACTAAGTTTGGTCGCACAACATATGTCCGGTCTCACAAACCCTTTGGGCCGCACACCTTGTCCCTTGTCACATACTCTTTCCGGCCCAATCATGTTTGCCTGTTTTGAACTCGTGACCCAAGGGCAGCCCAAGCATGGGTTCAGCCCACTCCTCTTATACGTATACAAACACCCATTAGTGGGGTTGTTTCTCATAATTTGCAAACACAAGAAAATACACCAAACCCTAGCTCTCTCTTCCTCTCCTCCTTGTGCGACGGCATCCCCCATTCGAGGTCCCTTCCATCAATCCAACCAACCTACTCGAACATCATGGACGTGGTTGACCACAATTAGCTCAAGTGACCTTCTATTATCTGCCGAGCTAATCTAAGGTGAGTTCACACTTTCTACAAGGCATGGGATTCCCGGTGGTTTGGGAATGGGTTAAGGAATAATAACTATCCCCCTTGGGTGGGATACAATCTGCGTATTCTCCTTGGGTAGAATACGTACCTCCATCCTCCTTGGGAAGGATGACAACATAGAACTTACTAGACAAAACTCTATCATGAAGTCCCTCATTTTTATATCGACTTAATCGCCGGGCCATTGGCGAACGGGTCATTAGTTAAATAGCGCTATTAGGTCTGACAAGCCTTACACCGTGCCGCAGAGGACGGGAGTGGACTAATGTACTTGGGCACTTAGTCAATGATGATAGACATTGACACAGGGCACATAAACATGACTCCAGTCAGTAGTCGATATGGTAACGGGTCTAGTGGTTTACAACATGGGGTAGCCCCCACGGTATATGGTTTGGGGAAACAAGGAACTGGTTAACTCATGGTTTTTGAAACAACTTAATGTTTTTGTAACAACATTAAAATGGACAACCAACTGTGAACTCACTCAACATTGTTGTTGATTCGTTGCTACATGCCTTGCAGGTCGCTAGGTTATTTTGCTGGAGCTTGCATGGGGAAGAAGTCGTTGTGGAACAGGAACCATTGCATGTCCATGATAAACTTATGAACTTTAAAACTTATCTTTTGGCTTTGAACTTATTGCTTCTGTTGATGACTTAAACTTTGTTAAATTGTTTTGACACCAATTATATTGTTTGGTTTGGATTTTATTCTCTTATTTAAATTGTTCAATATTATTGGTGGCTAGATCCTGGTCATGTCACGCTCCCTGCGGGGGTACTCCGCTTGTGGATTTTGGGGGTGTAACAGACTAACCCATCAAGAGTGTGTTTAAAAAACCAGAAACTTCCGGGCGATTAGCCAAATGGGCTGTGGAACTAGGTGAACACAACATCACCTATGTTCCAAGGAAGGCTGTCAAAGCCCAAATCTTGGTTGATTTCATTTTAGAAATTCCAAAAGAAATCACAATGGAAGTTAACACTACCACAATTGAATCATCTGACCCTGATACCCAGAAGCTTTTTACCGAGCTTCCAGCTTTGAAGGGTCGGGGGCTGGGCTAGTCCTAATCAACCTTGAAGGGTTAGAACTTACATATGCTCTCCAGCATGAATTTCAGACAACCAATAACGAAGCTGAGTATGAAGCATTGATTGTTGGACTCAAGCTGGCTAAGAGAATGGATGTTCAAAAGCTTCAAGGCTTCACAGACTCCTTGCTTGTCTCAAACCAAGTGAATGATAACTACATAACCAAGGAGCCTAACATGAAGAAATACAGGGAGAAGGCAAAGGAACTTATGAGTACATTCCAATCATGTACTATCAAACAGGCTCCGAGATCGCAAAACAAGAAGGCTAATGCATTGAGCAAGCTTGCATCCCTCACATTTTCTCATCTCACCAAGAAAGTGTGTCAACGGCATGCCCGTGGCCAATGTCCTTGTTGCACTATCGCAGATTATTAAAATCTTTGAGTTGACCATGCCCCGTGTTGGCTTAGTACGGCCCTGTGTTGGCTGTCAGTTTTGTCCTTTGCTGTTGTGTTTTCTTCTGCACAACATCCAGCCTCGGACACGGCCCGTGTCTGGTGGACACGGCCCCATGGCAGGTCTTCTGATCTTGCTATTTTTGCTCCTTTTGCACATTTAAGCTCTTTTGACCCTGTAAATTAAAAAGGAACATAAAAACAAGCTTTTTCCAACATTAGTACCGAAAAATGGTTGATTTTACACCGTATTTGATATAATTTATATGTTGTATTTTAAGCACATCAAATACCCCCACACTTGAATCTTTGCTTGTCCTCGAGCAAAACTCTATTACGTGGCTTACACACCCAAACGGAATAGGTAGAAGAGAAGGTTTTGGTCTCATCTTTAGAGTGTCGGGAATCCAAGTTCTAAATTTATTTTGTTTTTAGTTTATTTACAATCTTATTCGTCATGATTTATTTAAAACATAATTTAAGAAAAATTATTTACTTTGGGCATAACATGCCTTTATAAAATTCCATTTAGTTATATACAAATTTACACACCTCACAAGTGGTCACTCAACACTCGTGCGATGATGTATTAAGTGAAAACACTCGTGCCCGGTTTTGGAACTTACTCCTATCATAGGCTTGACAATCAATCAAACCTCCTCCTTTTGACGTTAAATCCTTGTAAATATCAAGAGGGCTTTTAAAGGGTAGGTGGTGGTTCGGGTTTGTTATATTTTATTGAAAAGGACGAAAAGCGTAAAGTATCGGTTTTTCTATTGCTTTGTGGCTTAGCAAGAAAATACTTTGGCAAATTTTTCTGATTTTTTTGATTTTTTGTTGCCAAAGTTGAAACTGAGCCATAATAATAATTTCATAACCGATAGGTTTACAAAAATGAAAGATAAAAAACGAAAAGGTTTGTTTTTGTGGGTTTGGAAATGAATAGGTTTTTAAGGTTCAAAGGGTTTAACTAGGATGATGTTTTTGGATAAAGCAAAGAAAAATAAAGGTTTTGGTTTGAGAAATGGGTTGATCCTAATGCCTCCATCAATTACTTACTTGGATTTTTGTTGGTAAGGACTTGGAACGTATCGCATTGTCAAGTTCTTGATTTATGAAAACCAAACGGGTTATTCACACAAGAAATGAAAATTGAGCAATTAGTATAGATGTATATTTGTATGCTCGGTAATGGCTCAAAACTCACTTTTGAGGGAAAACGGGTTGTAGTGTAAAAATGTATATATAACCAAGTTTTACAAAGATTTGCCATGCCCATTTTCGTAATTTTCTAAATTGGTTCTTTTTATCAGGGCGATATCAATTTTAAATTCGTAAAAACATAATTTTTAGAACTTATTTTACCCAACTAACCCAAGATAAGTAAAAGTTTTTTTTTTTTTTAAAAAGTTCGGGGTGATTACCAGTTCCAAGACGAGTTTTGTGTAAGGCTTGATTTAGGACAAACGATTCAAGGTTTTTATCACCCCCCACACTTAAATTACACATTTCCCTCAATGTGTCCCAAATAGGATTTATTTTGGTAAAATGTGTAAAAAGTGTGAAAATAGCAAAAAAAAATTTGGTTACTGACACTTGCAGCACGGGGGCGTGCTCTGGGGACACGGCCCCGTGTCCAAAGTGCCACTAACAAATATTAAACAGAAGACTTACAGTGGGGTAGCCACGGGGGCCTGCTAGGTGAGCACGACTCGTGCCACCTTTTCGAGTATCTTTTGTCGGATTCGGAAAAGAGGCGAGTGATGATATCCTCAAGCCTTTATCTTCCTCCTTGTTGTTGTGGTTGAAAACCTTGTTGCTCATTTCATGTTTGTTGTTGAAAGTTAGATCGTTGATTTTGATTTTGTTGGTTATTACCCCTTGATTCCCTCCAACTAAAGTTGGGATGACTACGCCATTCGGGAGTAAAAGTGTTACTTTGAACTCCTGGTGGTCGTGGCCGGTTATTTAGGTAATCTACCACTTCCATTTGATTTTCTAAGTCTTTCATACAACTCCAGTTTTCATGGGGACCGCCGCATCCTTCGCAAGCCATAACCGAATCCAATTTGTTCAATTCAAGCTTCTTTATTTTGTTTCTTAAGGTTTCGATTTTGGCTTGCAAGGAAGTGGATTCATCCACTTTGTGGGCACCCGGGGCTATGGATTTGGAGCTCCTAGGAGTATGCCATTGAAACTGTTTTGAGCAAGTTCTTCAATTTGATTATAAATTTCCTCTGGTCGTCGATTCCCAAGGAGTCCCTCGGAGCCGGAATCAAGGATTTGCCTTGTGTGCGGCAATAGTCCGTTGTAGAAGGTGGACACTTGTTGCCATCGTTCAAGACCGTGATGTGGGCATTTCCTTAATAGCTCCCTGAACCTTTCCCATGTATCGTACAAGGATTCCCCATTTTCTTGAGAGTAGGTCTTAATCTCGGTCATGAGTTTGGCGGTTTTGGCGGGAGGGAAATATTTGTAGAGAAATTTTTTGGGCAAGTTCATCCCAAGTGTGTACGGACCCACTTGAGAGGGTGTTTAACCAAGCTTTTGCTCGGTCTTTGAGGGAAAAAGGGAACATACAGAGCCGAACGACATCGCTAGAGGCTCCGTTGATCAGGAAGGTGTCACATATTTCCAAAAAATTGGTAATATGTAAATGGGGATCTTCATCGGCTAGGCCATGAAAAGTGGCGGAATTTTGAAGCATTTGGATGAGGTGTGGTCGAAGCTCAAAGTTATTAGCATCAACATTAGGAGGGTTAATAATGGCTCCAAGATTACCGACTGTAGGCCGTATGTAATTCATGAGAGTGCATTGATCCGCCATAGGGGGTTTTGGGTTGAGGCTTTTTGTTGGTTTTTAGCTTTAAGTCTTTTTCTCAAAAAGCGCTCGGGTTCGTCAAGCCCCGTGTCTGAGTTCCAGTAACAAGAAAACAACTTTTCCCAGATACTGTAGGTTTAACACGGCCCGTGTTGATCCCACACGACCCCGTGTTAATCCTGCAGAAAGCAGAATTTTTGGAGGAAAAAGATGAAAAATTAAAGGTAAACAAAGAAAAAAATGATTAGGCCGCTAATTTTAAGCTTTCTTAAAATTCTTGTTTCCCCGGCAACAGCGCCAAAAACTTGTCATGCAGGTGTGTATATATTTTTAGCTCTTTTTACTCGCCAATTCAAGTTTTAAATTTATAAAACACGATATTCTACTATCACTCTACATACACGTTAGGGCAAGTGCACCCATCGCAGACGTAGTATAGTGATGGCAAGATACCGAGGTCATCCAAGGACACAAGAGCTTTTAATACCGGCTTATTGTCAATGTCTAATCGAACCAAACTTTGAAGAAATGGTTTTTAAAACTATAAAAAAGATAAACTAAAAAGCAAAAATAAAATAAAAGTAAAAATAGATAGACAAGAAAGAATCACTTGGTTCCGACTCATCTTTCATGTATCATTTTGATGATTTCCGCACTTTGGGCATTTTAAGAGATTATCTTAGTTATAGTAGTAGGCCCCTCTTGTGAAGGCGACGTTACCCTCAACCTAGTGGTTTGAGTCAGCAAGGATACAGTCCTACTAGGTCAGATTATTGAAAGATAATTAAGTAAGTTATTAATGCGAAAAGTGGTGGGCCCCCTTCCAGGTAGCGATCACCCTCAACCCTTTGGTCTGAGTCAGCAGGGATACAGACCTCGCAGGGTTGGTTTAAAGTTTTAATAGTAGTTTATAGATAAGGGATTCAAGCTTTTGGCACTTCTCCCGTAGTGGGTAATGCCCGCTCCGACTTGTGAAGTGTTACTAAGCTTGAACCAGGTTCTTGAAAGATATATACACTGAACGAGACTTAAAATTTACCCAACCACCTTTCTAACCCCTTCCAGACAATTAACGCGCTTTATATAGACTGTAAAGACACGAATATGTGAATCAACAACATATGAAGACTGATTAGATAAATTTGCCTTCAATAAAAAACTAGTTATTAAAGTTATTAATACATACCAAATTAAAAAGTTGCCAAAGGTTGGAAATTATAAAAGAAAATACATAAAATATTTGTCTTCACCAAGTGATGTAAGAGTTTAGCCAAGCATGACCTTTGTTTGACAAATACTGTTACTATCAATCTTGGATCCTGAGACTACTACACACACTCTAAATGATGGAAAATGGATGATGGTGGTGGATGATGGTGTTGTAGTGGTGGCAACTGAGAGAGAAGTGGTTTGCCAATGGATGGTTTGGAATGGAACCAAACACATCTATTTATAGCTGAAATCAGTGGCTTCACCACGGTCCGTGCCCGCCTGGCACGGCCCCGTGGTCATCTCTCTCTCTCTCTCTACCTCATTAACTGCTTGTTAGATCTTGTACTAACATGGGCCCGTGTGTCAACGGCACGGCCCGTGGCCAATGTACTTGCTGTACTATCGCAGATTCTGAAAATGTTTGAGTTGACCACGCCCCGTGTTGGCTGTCAGCTTTGTCCTTTGCTATTGTCTTTTTTCTACTCATCATCCAGCCTCGGACACGACACGTGTCTGGTGGACACGGCCCCGTGGCAGGTCTTCTGATCTTTCTATTCTTGTGGTTTAGATGTGAATTGGGGCTTGGTTAGTTGCGTCAATTCCTCCTTTGTATTTATGTTGGTTATTGTTGTCTTTTTGCTCCTTTTGCACATTTAAGCTCTTTTGACCCTGTAAATTAAAAGGGAACAGAAAAACAAGCTTTTTTCCAACATTAGTACTGAAAAATGGTTGATTTTACGTTGTATTTGATATAATTTATATGTTGTATTTTAAGCAAATCACCAACTCCTCCTCTATAAATGACAGCTCCTTGTCATTCAGCAGGACATTCCTAATCTCACTTCTCATCTTTAGAACTTGCTTCTTGCATGTTATATTCTTCACTCACTCCAATACAATCTCACTAAATACAAACATTCTAGGTTGAATATTCTTCAATCCATAATTCAAAACAACAATAACAAAGTGATCCAACCTACGTATTGCATACATGGGGGACCCCATGACCTGCGTTAGGCAAATTGAAACCCTTAAACCCTCCAGTCTAACCAGTCCAGTCACTATCCTTGATCTTATATTTTTTTAGCAACAAGTACTTAGCAATCCTTGGTTGATTTTGGCGGTTGGCAACTGGGTTATTTTTCTTTTTTTTTTTCTTGATTGCAGTGTTAATATATATACATAGAGAAAAAAAGTTTTTAACACAAAGATAGAAAATGGTGTAGTGGAAAGTATGCTTCGTTTTGAGGCAATTGACACAAGTTTGAATCATTTCTTATGTTTTTTTTTTTACTTTTTTTTTTAATTTAGAAATGTTTCATAAATAACCCATAATTATCGTTACTGCCCTTAAACTTTATAACTTACTATACAATCCCTAAACATTAATAAAGTTAGTTTTTCAGCTACTTTCTTTTACATTCCATACAATAATAAATGTTTTCGTTATCTAAGGGGTTGTTTGGCAACTTTTGAATGGTTAAGTATTGAACCATTAAGAGGTCTGAACCATTAAGTGTTGAAACAGTAAGAGATTTAAACTATTTAGAGCCATAATAAAGCTTAACTGTCTAGAGGCAAATGTTTGACCAATTCAGATTAGAGATCTTAACTATTCAGACTTAGTATAATGCTTAACCATTCAGATACAAATGTCTGAACCATTAAGAGCTGAAGCACTAAGAGGTCTGAACCATTAAGAGCCCCATTAAGAACTAAACAAACAGCCCCTAGGTTGTTTTGATTGTTGTTTTTTCATTATTCGTTTGTTTGAAGATCCGTCATTTTAGACAAAATATTTGTTTTGATTAATGTGGGTTTATGTAAGATTTTGATATTTGGTCCAATTCAAACTGACCAATTCAGATTAGAGGTCTTAACCATTCAGACTCAGTATAATGCTTAACCATTCAGAGGAAAATGTCTGAACCATTCAGACATCTGCTCACGAAACAAACAGTCTGAACCATTAAGTGTTAAACCAGTAAGAGTTCTGAACCATTAAGAGCCTCATTAAGAGGTAAACAAGCAGCCTTTTAGTTATAAGAATTTATATATGTCGTGGAACCAAGATGCTTTATAGGATTATTCATAGAAAGAAGAAGACTAGAACTACATTTAAATGTGTATGATCACACTTCCATTAATGTTTATATACTTATTATGTTATTCGCTTATGCTTTTTGTTTTATTGCTTTAAAGTAGTGTCATTGATTTTTTTTTATCTCTTTTGGTTATTAAACCGAGTACATATATGGTACCAATACTACAATGAACTGACTAAGAAAAGCAAAACATGTACATAAAAAGTGGCGCGACAACGCGATGGAGGGGAATGGTGTCAGACAGTTGCCTGACACCCATTGGTCGAGCCAAATTACTATTTTGCTCAGTTTAAATTTATAGTTTTTCCTTTGTTTTTTTTTCTTTCACCCAAATTATGATTTTGCCCTCAGTTCAAATTTACAGTTTTGCCATCATTTTTGTTTGTTTTTCCTGTCAAATTACAATTTTGCCCCTTGTGTAAAATTATAATCATGCCATCGTTTTAGTTTTTTTACAAAACTATTTTAGTGTTTTGTCTTTTTTATTTTATAAAACTATGGTAGTGTTTTGTCTCTTCTTTTATTTTATAAAACTATGGTAGTGTTTTTTTAATTAGTTGATTCGGTGTAATTTTTATTCGTGCCAGGCGGGAGGCGACTGCCTGGCACACACTCATTTGTCCTGAAAATTGCAATTCTACCTCTAGTTTAAAATTATAGTCTTTCCATCGTTTTAGTTTTGTTTATATTTTTCATATATTAATTAACAAAAAGTTAATTGTGAGTATATACTACTATTCAACTTTTTATTATTTCTGTTGTTTTGTGTACAAGTAAGTGAAGCTTATTGTATTACTTTATTATTTATCAATTAAACTTTTTATTAGAGTGAATTTCAAATTTTGTCCTTTATCTTTACAGTGAATTTCAGGTGGTGTCCTTTATCTTTTAAATTGACGAGTCTTGTACTTAATGTTTTAAAATCTTGCACGTTATTTCCTTTAGCCCTAACCCAGTTAGATTTTTCTGTTAAATCTGGTCATGTGACTTACACATGAGGGTATTATTTTCATTTAACTTTTTTCATATATTAAATCAGAATCGATACCTAATTTAGTGAACAGATCGTTTTTTTTTTCAAACACAACGAGATCCAAAACCCTAGAAAACCCAAATACACAAGAGAGAAGATAAAATACAGTGACGGAAGCTGCGTGAGACCGGCAGATAGATAATCCTTAGCTCCATTATCCGTATTATACAGTTCTGTACTTACATCCATCGTTACAAGCGATTCAGGGTTACAATCAGCGAAAAACAGTGAGTATTCGTTTGGATACGTTACAGGATATGATTTGTGGAACGATGAGTGTGGCGGAGGTGATAGATCTCGGAAAGTGAAGAGTAACGGGATGAACTTTGAATCCACAACGCAGAAATTAGGGTTTTGTTGAAGTTCTAGAAGAACTTGAATCAGCGATTCTTCTTACAAGAGGAAGAACCCTAGGCGAGCCGGATCCCGTTGCGATAAGGTGGAGGTGACGGAGACGGAGGAGATCGTGACGGAGGCGAAGCCGGTGTGTGTGAATCCGAATTTTTCGAAGAGGATCATCGGACGGTTATCGGATCTTGAGAGATTTGATTTTGATGTGGTGGAATTATACGAAGAGGTAGAGAGAGAGAAGTGGTTGAGAGTGTTGGAGGGTGGTGGCCGGAGGTGGTTGAGGGTGGTGGCCGGAGGTGGTTGTTGGTGGTGGCTGGGGAGAGCTAGAGAGAAAGGGGTTGTTTGTTTATATATAAATATATATACACACATATTATATTATATATTATATTATTTTTTTAAATTTGTTTTAATTGTTAACTTATTTTTAAAGTAATTGGTAAAAAGACCAAATTGCCCTTAAGTGATCAGATTTAACAAAAAAAATTAACTGAGTTTGGCTTAAAAGGACAAAACGTGTATGATTTGAAAACATAAAGTACAAAACTCGTCAATTTTGAAAATAAAGGACAATACTTGAAAATGAGTATAAAGATAAAGGACAATCCTTGAAATTCACTATTTTTATTATTTTATTTTTCTTCTCTTACAAACTAACCTTTGTGATTTAGTTTGAATTTTAACCCTAAAAAAAGATACTATCTCATTACTATAGTCCATGTGGTTTACCTTAATTACGTATACGCTTACGGATCTGGTGTAACATGCTCAGTACTATTATTATTACCTAGGTTTTAAGCTTTTAGTTTTTAACGATAATGTTTTACGCTTTCGGTCAAAATTTAACGAGTTAGCTGCAACACGCGTGTGTGGTTCAACTTTTTTGCGTCCATTTTTTGTGGTTTAAGTTTAACAACCTGTCGCAGTGGGCGAGTCCTAAGTCGACTTAGTTATTATTTTCTATGTTTCTGTTAATTTTCCGAGTTAACACGCCGCAACGTGCGTATATGATTCAACGTTTTTACGCCTACTTTTTATTCGGTTTAACGGTCCCGTCGCAAAGTGTGGGTCATAGATACTAATTTAATATTAAATATGAATTGTAGCGGAAATGAAAAGAATAAAATCAATCAGAAATTGAAGAATATATGAATTCAATGACCATATGTCATCGCATGTTAATTGAAGTAACAAGAACATATTACAAGACGTCTGTTCTTGTTTTTTTAGGTTTTTTTTTTTTTTTTTTTTTTTGGGGGGGGGGGGGGGGTGTTAGGTTTATTTGTGAGGTATAGTTCCGAGTTAACATGCCGCAACGTGCGTGTATGATTCAACGTTTTTACGCCTACTTTTTATTCGGTTTAACGGTCCCGTCGCAAAGTGCGGGTCATAGATACTAATTTAATATTAAATATGAATTGTAGCGGAAATGAAAAGAATAAAATCAATCAGAAATTGAAGAATATATGAATTCAATGACCATATGTCATCGCATGTTAATTGAAGTAACAAGAACATATTACAAGACGTCTGTTCTTGTTTTTTTAGGTTTTTTTTTTTTTTTTGGGGGGGGGGGGGGGGGTGTTAGGTTTATTTGTGAGGTATAGTTCCGAGTTAACATGCCGCAACGTGCGTGTATGATTCAACGTTTTTACGCCTACTTTTTATTCGGTTTAACGGTCCCGTCGCAAAGTGCGGGTCATAGATACTAATTTAATATTAAATATGAATTGTAGCGGAAATGAAAAGAATAAAATCAATCAGAAATTGAAGAATATATGAATTCAATGACCATATGTCATCGCATGTTAATTGAAGTAACAAGAACATATTACAAGACGTATGTTCTTGTTTTTTTAGGTTTTTTTTTTTTTTTTTTTTTTTTTTTTGGGGGGGGGGGGGGGGGAGGGGGGTGGTTTAGGGTTTTTTTTTTAGGTATAGTTATTATTATTATTATTTGGGGGTTAGGTTTTTGGGTGGTGGTGGGGTGGGGTGGGGGTTAGGTTTTTGGGTGGTGGTGGGGTGGGGTGGGGTGGGGGTTTAGGTTTTTGGGTGGTGGTGTGGTGTGGTGGGGGTTTAGGTTTGGGGGGGGGGGGGTTAGGCTTGAGATATTCGGCTGGTTGATAGCGAATGTGTGGTTAGACCAGAGAACTGGTTTGGTGTTGGACCGAGAATCATAACTAGAGAAGGAAAGAAACAAGTAGAGAGAGAAAGCATGTCAAGAGAGAGAGAGAGAGAGAGAGGCATTTAGCGACCGAAAAAAATAAGGTTTCTTTCTGAAATGTGATTTATATATGCTTGAACTCTGAGCTCATCATTCGTTACAAGCCCAACGGACTAGTAAAACGATTGGTTCAATGTCTGGTCTGATTATAAAAACATTGATAATAATAAGTGTACATGTCATTCTATCCAAGTAATAGTGCCTGTAATTTTGTATGCATCTAACATGTTTGACCTTATTAGTATAACTTGTTTAAATTGTGTATTGAACAATATGATTTTTTAAATCATTTAGTCCAAACACAAACCATTCATAATTGAATTCAAACAAGACAATTAAAAAAAATGCATGTAAAATGACCGAAATAACCTCTAACTAGCATTGAATTCAATTTCAATCCCTGAAGTCAATATTTAGCCAACATTGTAATAAGAAAACAAACAACGCCAAAGTTATGTATTTGTTTCTTCACTCACAAAGTAGATTGGGGATTAATCAAACAAACGATTTCCTAACTCCCTTTGTACCTTTGTATTTCAAAGGACTCCAAACCAACTGTTTTCTTTGTAACGCCACCACCGTTGGATGCTTCGGCTTCCATGAACCAACAACATGAGAAGGTGGGCTACCCATAAACTTGCTGCTTCTCGGTGCAGCAACAGGTGTTGCCTCAACACCCGTCGACGTTGACCCCCTTGTGGGTTCCAGAGGTGACTGCACCCTTGAGGTCCGCCACACCCTTTGTGGGTCCCACACAAACGATTGCCTTCCCACCACCCGGTCATTCCTCATCCGGGGTGCAGCATTATGTCTCATGATCGGGGTGGTCATCATGCTCGAGCTTGAGTTTGGTTCAGACTGAAAGGTGGCGACAGAGGCCCGTCTTTTTGGCTTCAGGATTTGACTAGTCATAGTAGGTGCAGCAGGTTTCATAGCAATGGACGTGCCACGCCTGGCTCTTGAGAGTGGTTTCATGTTTGATGATGGTCTTGACAGATTCTCTTTGTCCTCGTTTGTCAGATTATGAGTAAAGGGTTTTGGTTTTTGTGAAGCGGCGGGGGATGGATGAGCTGGCATGAAGTTACTGATTTTTCTTAGAGGAAGTCTCATCTTTGACGATGGGCCTAATGGAGGTCTCTTTTCTGATATAGTACTCAGACCTTGTGTTAATGAAGATAGTGAAGAGTGTGAAGAAGCCGCAGCAAGAGCTCTATTCTCTTGTTTCTGTCTAGTTTTCCGCTCTTCGGCTAATTGGTTTTCGAGATCCCGAACCTATGCATACAAATCAATAACAGTAATTTATTTAGATATATCAATTTTCTGATATTGGGTCTTGTGTTTTATGAGTAATTTGTAAAGATAAAAGATTTAACTAACATGTCAAAAGCTATCCAAAGTGTATTTAAATCACTGTTAGTGACTCAGAATACTAAATTCATGACCCACGACTCAAGTCATTGACTTGTTACTAGAGTCATGACTCAACATGATATTTGAAATTATATAAATAAAAAATACATATTAACTATGTAAATACAGAACATATGTATGTGACTTGTTAAGTGAGTTTTAAGTTGACTCTTGGAACAAGTTCTACCATGATTTAAATGCATAGAACTTCCAATATCACTTGATGAACTTCAAAAAAAAATTAGATTAATATTTTCTTTTTTCAGGTTGGTCAAACCCGTGCCCATCTTGACCAGCAGCGAAAAACTTGTTAAACAGGAGCCGATTTCATTATAATGGTAAGTAACCTGTAAGCTGAGTTTTGTACCTTTTCTTGCAGAGTTCTACATATGTGTTCTCTAGCAGAGAGACGTAGTTGCACAGATTGTAAACTATCCTGTAATTTTTTTGCTTCTTTCTCGTCATGCTTTGCTTTCTCTGCCTGTTTACCATAAAAAGAAAAACACATAACTAAATATGAAAAACCAACATTATGTGGCAGAGTGTGAATTCTTAATCCTAATTTGATCGAGTATTTTCAAAGCAAATTACCAGCTGCTTATACTTGAAGAGCTCAGTGTTATCTGTTTGTTTGCGCGCAGGCCCATGCTCAACACCTCTCACACGACTTGCAAAGTTCAGGGAGCAAATGGTTTCTCCAAGATCTGATGAACTTGGGCTAATTTGAACAAACATGAGTGTCTTACAATCACCTCCTGCCCAATATTCAAGGTAATTATGGTAACATTAGTGTCGTTAATCTTTGTATGCACAAAAGGGATTAAACAAATAACAGTTGCGAAAACCTCACCTAAAGAGCTCTGCAGAATATGGGTAAGCTTTGAATTCCTGATTTTGTAAAAAAGCAGATGGAAATAAGATTAAAAGAAATGATGCTAACACTAGTAAGATGATGTGTTGTAGGAAGGTGGATAAATACCTGTAAGGAATGTGAGCTGTTTTCGATGCAAGAGCCGAAATTACATCTCCTAATGCAGAAAGTGACTTGTTTATGAACTGGGATTCCTTCAACCGTTCACCTTCAACCTCAATCTTTCCCACTCGTTCACTTCCCGCCAGATCTACTAGCCAAAGATGGCTTCTAGTCCTCTGCCCATTCACCACATTCTCCCCACGAACAGTAATACGCAACAAGCTAGAAAACATGATATTCATTAAGCAATGCGATTTTTAGCACGATAAGCCTTTTCAATAATATACGATTGTAACAAAAGTACCAGTGAGAACGGCTACTAAGCTCATTAGCATTGGTTGATCCAACAGAACGCGCACGACTCCCCCTCTTCAGCAGTTCCCAAACTTCATCCGTCTTGTAAACGGGCACCTCAGATAGCCCAGGTACTTCTTGGGTTCCTTCAGCTGATTGTTTTACCTCCAACCTGCATTTAAAACAAGAAGTATTAGCCAAACAAGATTTACATATGTGGGGCATTCTGTTATATGCAATTAAAGGCACAAACTAATTAAGAGTGTATGTCAACAAGCTCACTTTTTAGCAGGTTGATCAGCATCTTCAGCCAAGAGGTCTTTTATCTTCTCATTGTAAACCTCTAACATGCTTACACATAGTTGGTATCTCATAATATCACTCCTTTCATTCGATACCCTGAATAACTCCTCCAAAGTACGGTAGTTAACACCCCTGTTTTCAGCAGTTCCTTCCATCGTAAACGTTTTCCCAGTTCCAGTTTGTCCATACGCAAAGATACATACATTGAATCCATCAAGTACTGACACCACAAGAGGGGAAGTTTGTGCGAAAACAGCTTCTGCAGACACAGTAAAAACAGGTGTTCATAACATGAGAATCAAGATAAATAAATGAGAATGCAAAGATCACATTATCCTCTGATTACCTTGGTTGTCCTCAGGTCTAAATATATGATCAAACTTGAATTGCTTTTTGGACGAATCGGATCCGATTATCTTTAGTTCACTTTCCTGAGCTGAATCAAATTCAACAACAGAAGTTGACCCTTTAGCGATCTCATCATGGTTTAGTGGTCTACATCTGCAGAACACCCTAATGTTTCCTTTAAGTTCAATGACTTCATTATATAAACGTTTTCTCTCCGAGCACTCTGATTGACATCTGTTCTTCAACCTTTCACATTCTTCTTGATACTTTTTCTTCAACGCCTCATGTTCGTCACCTTATAGCACAACATAACCATGAACAAAATTAGCAGTCATAATCATGATTACAACAGAAAGAAAACCAGAAACAAATTAAAAGTGTAATCAAAGAGATTACCAAGACTCTGAAGAGCAGTCAAAACTTCAGATCCAGGAAAAGAATCAGAAGTTATACTTTTAACTTCATTACAGAGTGTCATATGATCTTTTCGCAAATTCTGGAAAAAAAAATAATTGCAGAAATTCATATATCAAGTATACACAAAACTAATGCAGGTAATCATTTAACTAACAAAAAGAACAAAGGATTTGTAATTTATACCATCACTTTGTTGCTCAACTTTTCGAATTTCTCAAATATCGGAAGCGTTTGCTGCTCATGTTCAGACTGCACTTCACTGTTGCATTCATCGTGTTCTGAAATCGAAAGCCGAAAACATCCAATTAATAACAATTATTTACAATACATATAACTAAATACACTTAGAGTTACAATTTCTAACCTGCATCAGAATTAGAGGATTCTTCTAGGGTTTGCTGCTCAGAATTAGACTGCACTTCACTGTTGCATTCGTCGTGTTCTGAAATCGAAAGCCGAAAAGATCCAATTAATAACAATTATTTACATTACATATAACTAAATACACTTAGAGTCACAATTTCTAACCTGCATCAGAATTAGAGGATTCTTCTAGGGTTTGCTGCTCATATTCAGACTGCACTTCAACATGTTCTGAAATCGAAATCGGAATAAGGAAACATCCAATTTAACAACAATTAATTACAGAAACTACAATACAAAATATATAATAAAACACGCTGAGGGTTACAATTTCTAACCTGCATCAGAATCAGGGGATTTTTCTAGGGTTTGATCCGGATCTAGTTTCAAAAGCTTCATGTTCATAGTTAGGGTTTCCAATTCCTGAGTCTTCTCTGAAAAACTCAAGCATAACAGATCAATCGCTGATAATCAGATAACACTTTCAATCATTCAGTCAATATACCAAACAAATCGGTGAAACTGTGGAAAAAATCAAGAATTACAGTACAAATTACCTGCCATGAACGCTAGAAATCTTCGATAACGCACGTAAAAGTGAACAGATCGGTGAAATTGCGGACAAGTCGGTGGAGATCGAGAGTATTTTAGAGAGAGAAAGAGGAGAGAGTGAGAGCGGATTGGAAATTCAAACGGGCAAGAGTGTGTACGTTAAAAGGGGGATTTCGATTGATTTTGAATTTGAAGGAACCTGAGCCGTTGATTTGAGAGCCTAAATCATAACGTATATATTTCAGCTTTGTGTTACTTTCATTTTAGCCACTAAAGTTTAAGTCTTACACTTTAATCACCATATATATACTCTTTTTTTGTGAATTGTGTCTTAGACCAACCCTTTACTTTTACTATCCTTGATATTTGGATTGTTTATTACTAGCAATTTTACCCGTTGCACGTTGTGGTGGCGTCGAAACATACTGTAATTTGAATTTGTCGTTGGTTACGGCAGCGTCGAAATGTACAATAACTCGAATTTATACTGTTGAATATAAATAGGTGTATGTGTCATTACTGAAAGTTGAGGGGCCAAAGCCAGTGGGAGAATTCGCCACATACTTTGGTTTTTAGTATTAATTTTTGGACTTGCGCTGTCACACCCCAACCTATGGCGGAATCATCGGGGCGCGGCACTAGGCGAATCAGATTGCTCAAGAGAATCCATAACAACTATAAAGCGACAATATTGATTACATTTGTTATCCCATACTAACAAACAATACAATCACATAAGTTATCACGGATTTCTTGTCCTCTCGAACAATACAACTCCGACAACCTAGATTTTAGGTGAGTTTCTAGACTTCCTAACTTGATTTGATGTAGACTGCGACTAAACCTGCAACATACGTTAAAACAACGTCAATACAAAAGTATTGGAGAGTATACAAGTTTTGATAGTAGCGAAAAGTAGATAAAAAGTGCTGCGAATTACCAAATACATAAACGAGATCCTCAACATACATGCATATAAGACCGATAATACCAGCTAAGTCACTCGAGCTGCGATTGCGATTGCTATTCATCCTAACTAGACCCCGTCGGGTGCTATAGTACTATACTAGTTAAGGCGGGACCTCGCAAGTATAAGTCCTAACACATATGTAACTAGCATCACGTGTAAATATGCATAACAGTTATTCGCAAGTGATAAGCAGTTTGATTGAATAATTCGTTTTGATAAACTCGATTTAATAGGAACGTATGTTACACCCAAAATGCGATAAAAAGGGGTTCGAGTATACTCACAATCGGTGTTCGGAAAGCAACCACAACTTGGTTGGGTTGAAGGGAGCGCGTCTGAGATCACCCTGATTACAGATTGATAGCGTGAGCGTTGAATTGTGTGCTAAACGAAGCAAGGTGTCAATGGATCGGACAGTACTCCAAATTGTTGAAGTTAAAGTCAGGTGTGGAACGCGAGGTGAAATCCGATCGGATGGGTTGTCCGTTCGGATGGCCTGTCCGATCGGATGACAGCTTGTCCGATCGGATGCCTGTCTGATCGGATGACTGTCCGATCGGACGGCAATCCGTCCAAACAATCCCGTCGTCCTTGACACTTGACTAACTTTGAAGGTTTTTGGCGGCTTTGATCAAGACGGCGTTGTGTCGTGCTAACCAAAAGAAACCCCATCTCGAACCAAGGTGTAACAACTCTCATTAAAATTACTATTTCTTATGTTATTTTGTCCAATAGGAAACCCTAATTGAGGCCCCCAAGTGATACTGCATGACCCCTAAAATTTTCAGAACAATTGGAATTAGGATCAGGGCCCCTAAAACTCAGGGGGGTATTCCCTAATTGGTATTATCTTCGCAGTTTGTTGTAAAACGCGAATTTCTATAAATCGTCGACTCACCCAAGCTACTGAGAGACGAGGCAACCCTATGCTAGAGGGGGTGCCCTCGCGCCACGTGACAGGCACTCGCGCCATGCGAGGGAGTCGTTTTTCCAGTATAAATGCAGGAGTTTGGCACTTGAAGTTTGGCGTTGGTTCGACGTTAAAATTCAATTCGTACACTGAGATATCGTCTGTTTAGTTCAAAACACACACACACACAGCACGAAATTCTGCCGCAATAACAGGGTAATAACTCGATCACTGCTATGATTTAATGTCCAATCGATGGAGACCAGACCGATGGATGTTTAAGTGCTGCCCTTAATTGGTCTATACTTTGTCATTCGTCGTGAGGGTTTCGATCTCGTTAGTTGTCGTAAAAGTTGTATTAAGTTACTGACCTAGTTTTCATGTGCATTGTTATTTGAATTAGGTTAACCAGGCTAAAAATCAGTAGGCTAAACGCTGCCCGTCTAAATCTGCAATGTGAGTCATTCTCTTTTTATCAAATTGTTTTCCAAACTCTATTTATTTCAAAGTTATAATTACAGGGATTAAGTCTTTGTAATCTTCAATTACTGCCGGTATGTGGGGTTTTGTATACATTACTTTATTTCCCGTCACCATTGGACAACGGGTTAGCCAATGGGTGATCTGACCATAGTCACAGATACAGTCGAATGACAAATACCGATTTGGGGTAATTGGTTGATAGAATCAATGTAATCACCCTTAATATTGTATATTATAACAATGTGGCGTCTTATGCAACTTGAGTGACTTGCCAGTATTTCCCTGCTGATAAAACCTTTTTAAAACATGTTTCAGATGATCTGCTGTGATCCAGGAAAAGTGCCGTGTAGCACTACAAACTTGAAGAAGTGGCTCAATAAAATAAAGATACATGTTTTTGGTAAAACAGGGGATTTCCGTGAGAAATAACCTTTATTGTAAATTATGGGTGTTATCCCCAAAATTGTGAAATAAAAATAAATTGGGCATTTTCAATTTTTGAAAGATCATGTTAAACTTCCGCTGCCAACATATTAATTACCACGGATTTCTGTCCCGCGGCTCCTGAAACGGGTAAAACCAGGCCGGGGGCCGTGACAGAAAAATGTGGTATCAGAGCCACTGATTTAAGCCAATTAAGTATTTAGAAATACTAAATTTTTCTGATTGCCATTCTGTGATTATGAGAAAATTTAATTTACAAAATTTTAACTTAGAATTTGGTGTGTTTCATCATATATGCTAACAACATGAATGAGTTGTCTGAAGCTCTTCAGAATATCACTATCCATTCTGCTGACATGGAAGTTTCCAGAGACTTTTCCGATTATCTGGCCGACACTGATGAACCTATGACATTCCAAGCCCAACCCCAACCCCAGGAGAAACCAAAGCCGAAAAAGAGAAGAAGACTCGTAGGCTGGAGGCGTGTGCGTAGGAAGAAACCAGCGACACAGAAAGTTATAAAGACTGAGGATCCAAAGGATAAAGGAAAAGGAATAGAGATAGGGGAAAGTTCAGGGCAAGCTTAGGAAATGCCATCATGGGAGGAGCTGGATCATAAACTGGCACTTAGTGACCTCATCGGACCTGCCGATGAAAACCTCTTCAATTACCCAGCTGAAGTACAACTTCCAATTAATCTGGAACCTGCTATTCCAGATCCTCTTATCCACCCCCGACCTCTACCAGAAGAGCTAGAAGAATGGTGGACAACTGACTGGCAATTCCAGAATCTCTTGAATAACCCTAATACTTTTTTCCCTCAATTTGACCCTGAGCCTCCACTACACCCACCAATGAGCACCGAGAACTTGGCTGAACTTCGCCATTATGGCGAGGAGCTGGTGGATGCAGGGAATCGAATCCGAGATGTGGGGGAGAGGATCTCCTGGAAGTACGACGAGAGGGAACGTCGTTTCTGAAATGCCAGCTGACGGGATTGTATGTGGTTGTAGGGTTACGTGTTTAATAATAATAAAATAATAATAATAAAATATAATCGTGTAAAATAACTAAAAATAAAACTCTTGTAAGATAACTGGTGTGTACGGACGCATATTAAAATATATAAAATATGGAAGTCGAAAAATCGACAATTTTGGCTATACGTGTTAACTTGATTATGTGTGATTATTTTATTATGTTTGGTTGTTATTCATTTTGTGCTAATAAGTTATATATATTAATTACCAGATGGAAAACGCTGGTAATGAACCAGTTAACGAAGTTAACCAATCTGAGCAAAACAATGAAGACCACTTTCTTAATAGGCAAGATATAGAAAACATCGTTGCTCAAGAAATAGCCAATGCTATTCCAGCAATTCTTGCTGCTGCCCGAAATCCAGTTGAACTTCAACCAATTATTCCTAGCAAGCGTACTCAAGAAGACAAATTCAGTAATAGTATAAATGGAGGCTGCAACATTAATAATAATGATAATGATGTAACGTAGGCCCCAATTCTTAAAAGAATGAAAGCTGCAACGCCTGGTTGCACTTACAAGGAATTTCTTGCCTGTAAACCTGTTGAATTTGCAGGCAATGAAGGGGCGACTGCTGCACTGCGTTGGTTGGAGAAAACCGATGTAGTGATTAAAATAAGTAAATGTGTCGAGGAGGATAAAGTCATGTATGTTTCTCACCTTTTCAAGGAAGAAGCATTAGAATGGTGGAATACGGTATTACAAGCTAAGGGAAGTGACATGGCCTATGCCATGAGTTGGGAAGAATTTAAGCATCTGGTGGAAAGGAAATTCTGCCCAGAATATGAAAAAGAACAAATGGCGAACAAATTCCTGAGTCACCGAATGGTGGATGTTGATTACCGAGGGTATACTTCAAAGTTTTTCGAATATGCTCGAATTGTGCCTACTCTGGCTTCGCCAGAACCGGTACTTATTTCTCGCTACATTTGGGGTTTAATTAGCGAGATCCATGATATTGTCAAAGCTGCGAGACCCCGCACAATCGATGATGCAGTGGAATTAGCCAACACTCTGACTGACGGACTGGTGCGTACGCGAGAAGAAAACAGGAAGAAGGAATTGGCTCAGAAAATTTCCCAAGGATTTCGTATGGGTAATAACAGCAACTTCAAGAGAAAGGGAACTGGATCATCTTCCACTCCGCCGTTCTGCAGGAACTGTAAAAAGAAACATTTTGGAAAATGTAATGAACCCTGCAACTTCTGCATAGCTATAGGACATCGTGAAGAAAATTGTAGAAGGAAAACAAAGATCTGCTACAACTGTGGAGAAGCTGGGCACTTTAGGCCAGAATGCCCTAAATTGGTCAAACCAGCAGATAACAAGGTCAAACCTACTGAAGGGACTAACAAGAATAACGCAAGAGCCTTTCAATTGACTACGCAGGAAGCCGAACTGATTCCTGACGTAATAGCTGGTACGTTCTTAGTTCACAACATTTACGCAAGAGTATTATTTGACTCTGGTGCAAACCAAAGTTTTATAAATACTTCATTCTGCCAAGCTCTTAAGCTACCCTTAACCAAACTTAGGTAAATTTATACAGTAGAAACGGCAGACAGGAATTCTGTTAACATAGATACGGTTTTGCAAAAAGAAAATATAGAACTTTCAGGTCATAAATTTTCTGCAAACCTATTACCCATGAATTTAACTGGATTCGATGTCGTATTAGGAATTGATTGGTTAGTAGCCAACCATGCTCGAATCCTTTGTGATAAGAACTCCATAGAAATTCGTGCACCCACAGGAGAAGTAATTATGATTACAGGGGATAAGCCGCGTAAACCCATGAAGTTCATTTCAGTAATGAAAGTAGCTACTTATAAACGAAAGCAAGGAATAGTGTATATGATTTTGGTAATCATTAGCACTAAGGGTAAGGAACTTAAAGAAATTCCTGTAGTATCAGAATACTCGAATGTATTTCCAGAAGAACTACCAGGATTACCACCTGATAGGGAAGTAGAATTTAGAATCCATTTGATTCCAGGAACTACACCCGTAGCTAAAGCACCCTAGTGATTAGCAGCCACTGAAATGTTAGAACTGAAAAAGCAATTAGATGAATTGCTCAGTAAAGGATTCATACAACCTAGTTCATCCCCTTGGGGAGCACCAGTGTTGTTTGTAAAGAAAAAGGATGGTTCGATGCGAATGTGTATCGATTATAGGGAATTGAATAAGGTTACGATCAAGAATCGATACCCATTACCTAGGATTGATGACCTTTTCGATCAACTACAAGGAGCTAGATATTTTTCTAAGATAGATTTACGCTCCGGATATCATCAGTTGAAGGTACAAGAAGAAGACATACCTAAAACCGCTTTCAGAACTAGGTATGGTCACTATGAGTTTACAGTCATGCCCTTTGGACTAACAAATGCTCCTGCAGCATTTATGGACATGATGAATAGAATCTGTAAACCATATTTGGATAAATTTGTAATTGTCTTTATTGACGATATACTTATTTATTCCAAAAGCCAGGAAGAACATTGTGAGCACCTGCATGCACTCTTAACTTTGTTAAGAAAGGAAAAGCTTTATGCCAAATTCTCGAAGTGTGAATTTTGGCTACAGGAGGTGCAATTTTTAGGTCACATGGTGAATCATGAAGGTATTCACGTAGATCCTGCTAAAATAGAAGCGATCACCAAATGGAAGGTCCCACAATCAGCTACAGAAGTTAGAAGTTTTCTAGGCTTAGCTGGATATTATAGGCGCTTTATTAAGGATTTTTCTAAGATAGTTGTGCCATTAACTAAGCTAACCTGTAAAACAGTTAAGTTTGAATGGGGACCTAAGCAAGAGGAGGCTTTTAGGATTTTAAAACAAAGGTTAACCAACACCCCAATTCTTGCCTTACCAGAAGGGACATAAGATTTTGAAGTATATTGTGATGCTTCAAAACTAGGATTAGGATGTGTGCTAATGCAACGCAAGAAGGTAATTGTGTATGCTTCAAGGCAATTGAAAAAGCACGAGGAAAACTACGACGCATGACTTAGAATTAGGAGCCATAATTTTTGCCCTTAAGATTTGGAGACACTATCTGTATGGAAGTAAGTTTACAGTCTAACCGGATCACAAGAGTTTAAGGTACATATTTGGGCAAAAAGATTTGAATATGAGGCAAAGAAGATGGATGGCAATTCTAAGTGACTACGACTGTGATATCCAATATCATGAAGGAAAAGCAAATGTAGTCACAGATGCTTGATGCGTGTGAAGTGTTATATAAGTTTAAGTATATTTTAAGCTCTTTTACACTTTCTTTTAGCCAAGTTTTAAATTTATAAAACACGATATTTACTAACACTAAACACACATATGGGCAAGTGCACCCATCGTGGGCGTAGTATAGTGTTGGTAAGATACCGAGGTCGTCCAAGGACACAAGAGCTTTTAGTACCGGTTTATCCTCAACGTCTAATCAAATCAAAAAGTTAAAAAAAGGTTTTAAACTAAGAAAAATAAAAACTAACTAAAATGCTGAAAATAAAATAAAAAGAAAAACAGATAGACAAGATGAATCACTTGGTTCCGACTCGTGTATAGTTTAACCTTTGATTATTTCCGCACTTTTGCACTTATTTAAGAGATTATCTTAGTTATTGTAGTAGGTCCCTCTTTTGAAGGTGACGTTACCCTCAACCCAGTAGTTTGAGTCAGCAAGGATACAATCCTAAAGGGTCGGATTATTGAAAGATAATTAATTAAGTTATTAATGCATATTATGGTATGCCCCTCTTTTGAAGGTGACGTTACCCTCGGCTAAGTAGTCTGAGTCAGCAGGGATACAGTCCTAAGTAGCCGGGTTATAGTATTAATAGTAGTTTAACTTATGAGGGGATCAAAGAGTTTGGACCCCCGCCATCCAATACCATTAAGTATTGAAGGAGGTCCTACTAAATTTGACCTAGGTCCTTTGCAGGATCTATACACTGAACAATGGCAAGACTCTTACCAAACTAAACTAAACTAGAAAACATAAAAGTTATCCTTTGCCATCCCGAGTGTGTTTTATTCCTGAAAACAAAAACTAAACTAGAAAACATAAAAGTTAATCTAATCTAAACTAAGGATAGTTCCGCGGAATGCCTCCGTGGTGCGCCACATTTATAAGGGTCCTTGGCTAGACCTAAAGCCTGGTCATATGTTACTCAAGTGGGATGTTTTGCATCCCATGTTGCACCGTCGGAGAGCATCATCCAAACTTGAGTCAATGACCTTCATGTAGTTGACCGGGTCTTCGTCTTCTACTCTTTTTCCGACTCCAAATTTTACTTCCTCATCCCCAACCCTCAATGTTAGCGTTCCATCATTCATATCTACCACTGCTTGGGCCGTAGCTAGGAATGGCCTCCCTAGGATGAGTGGTACCTCGGTATCTTCTTCCATATCTAATATGACAAAGTCGGCCGGAAAGACAAACTCACCGACCTTGACCGATAGATTTTCAGCGACACCTTGTGGATATTTGACGGATCTATCGGCGAGTTGAATACTTATTTTTGTAGGACTGGTTTTTCCTAAGCCGATTCGATTGAACATTGATGAGGGCATGAGGTTGATGCTTGCCCCGAGATCGGCTAGTGCATTACGAATGGGGGATTCCCCAATCGAGCAAGGAATTGTGAAGCTTCCGGGGTCAAGCTTCTTTTGTGGGAGTTTATTGAGTAGCAAGGCGGAGCATTTTTCGCCTAAGTTAACTAATTGCAATGATTCAATTTTCCTTTTATTGGTGAGGAAGTCTCTCATAAATTTTGAATATTTAGGCAATTGGGTTAGGACTTCGATAAATGGAATATTAACATGCAATTGTTTTAGTAAATTTTCAAATTTCGTGAATTGCTCGTCAGTCTTTTGACGAATTAACCGACCGGGGTATGGAACCGGATGAGTCTTAGTGGGCTCTTGAATTGGTGGAGAAGCCTTCTCTTGTTGGGGTGCGGGTGGAGTCGTGGTTTGGCTAGATTGGCTTCTTTCAGTTGTTAGAAGTGGAGCCTCCTCGGGACCCACGGTACGGTTTCTCAATGTTATGAGATGTACTTGTGCCTTTGGGTTGGTCTCGGTATTGCTTGGTAACGCGCCTTGTGGTTTCTCGGAGAAATTTTGAGCTATTTGATTTAATTGTTTTTCAATGTTTTGAATGCTAGCTTGTTGATTTCTAAAATTCGATTCCAATTGTTGAAATCGATCCGAGTTTTTCTTTTCGGTGTCGGAGATGAGGCGAGATACAGTATCTTCAAGCCTCTCTCGTCCACCTTGTTGTTGAGAAAAAATTTGTGGTTGTTGAAAGTTAGTTCGTTGGTTTTGTTGGTTACTACTATTGCCGGGATGTCTCCAACCAAGGTTAGGGTGGTTACGCCATCCTTGGTTGTAGGTACCCGTTGGAGGACCCGACGGCCTAGGTCTATTATCAATGTAGTTTACCGTTTCCATTTGATCATCTAACTCTTTCATACAACTCCAATTTTCATGTGGCCCACCACACCCCTCACAAGCCAAAACCGAGACCGTTTTTTTCATTTCTAACTTTTTGATTTTTGAAGAAAGGGCTCGATTTGGGCTTGTAAAGAAGTGCTTTCATCAACCTTATGGGCGCCCGGGGCAATAGATTTATTGCCTCGGGGAGTGTGCCACTGAAAATTGGTTTGTACAATTTCCTCAATTTGATTATATATTTCATTTGGGTGACGATTACCTAGAAGTCCCCCGGAGCTAGAATCAAGTGTTTGTCTTGTGTGTGGCAACAACCCATTGTAGAAAGTGGATACTTGTTGCCACACCGCAAGACCATGATGAGGACACTTTCTTAGTAGCTCCTTGAACCTTTCCCAAGTTTCATATAAGGATTCCCCATCTTCTTGCGAATATGTATTAATTTCAGTCATTAATTTAGCCGTTTTAGCAGGAGGGAAATACTTATATAGAAACTTTTGGGTCAGTTCATCCCAGGTATTTACCGAACCAACTGGGAGGGTATTAAGCCAAGCCTTAGCTCGGTCTTTTAGTGAAAATGGAAACATTCGAAGGCGGATGGCATCATTTGATGCTCCATTGATCCGAAAGGTATCACATATTTCTAAGAAATTAGTAATATGTAGATGGGGATCCTCGTCCGCAAGCCCATGGAAGGTTGCGGAGTTTTGAAGCATTTGTATCAAATGTGGCCGAAGTTCGAAGTTGTTGGCTTCGACATTCGGTGCATTGATAGCGGCGCCTAGATTACCTACAGTGGGTCGTAGGTAATCCATGAGAGTACGTTGGTCCGCCATTAGAATTTGGTCCCCCGAAACTTTCTCTTGGTTTTTAGCTTTAAGTCTTTTTCGGAGAAAGCGTTCGGGTTCTTCAAGAGGTTCTTTTATGTCTCTACTAGAACTGGAGCTCATACACTACGTAGGAAGTTCAAATGTGGCGCCTGGGTTCCAAGTCCTGCAACAAAAACAGAAAAGAACGTTGGTCAGAAGGTTTACCACGGCCCCGTGCTCAGGTGAACACGGCCCGTGGTCGGAGTTACAGTGATTGTTTTCTGGATCCCTGTTACTGGGGAGTTGGACACGGCCTCGTGTTGCACCGACACGGCACCGTGCTCAGCTATCTGTAACTCAGAAAATAAAAACTGCCAGTGACAATGTTGGGCATGGCCCGTGTCCGACCAGGCACGGCCCGTGCTGAGCTCTGCAGAAACTGAAAAATTAAGAAAAATCCTAAAAAACAGAAAAATAAGAAAAAACGATTAGGCCGTTGATTCCTAACTTTCTTAAAATCCTTGTGTCCCCGGCAACGGCGCCAAAAACTTGATGCGTGTGAAGTGTTATATAAGTTTAAGTATATTTTAAGCCCTTTTACACTTTCTTTTAGCCAAGTTTTAAATTTATAAAACACGATATTTACTAACACTAAACACACATATGGGCAAGTGCACCCATCGTGGGCGTAGTATAGTGTTGGTAAGATACCGAGGTCGTCCAAGGACACAAAAGCTTTTAGTACCGGTTTATCCTCAACGTCTAATCAAATCAAAAAGTTAGAAAAATGTTTTAAACTAAGAAAAATAAAAACTAACTAAAATGTTGAAAATAAAATAAAAAGAAAAACAGATAGACAAGATGAATCACTTGGTTCCGACTCGTGTATAGTGTAACCTTTGATTATTTCCGTACTTTTGCACTTATTTAAGAGATTATCTTAGTTATTGTAGTAGGCCCCTCTTTTGAAGGTGACGTTACCCTCAACCCAGTAGTTTGAGTCAGCAAGGATACAATCCTAAAGGGTCGGATTATTGAAAGATAATTAATTAAGTTATTAATGCATATTATGGTAGGCCCTCTTTTGAAGGTGACGTTACCCTCGGCTAAGTAGTCTGAGTCAGCAGGGATACAGTCCTAAGTAGCCGGGTTATAGTATTAATAGTAGTTTAACTTATGAGGGGATCAAAGAGTTTGGACCCCCGCCATCCAATACCGTTAATAGTAGTTTAACTTATGAGGTGTCAAGAACTCTTACGATCAATCTTGGATCCCGAGACGACTCACACACTCTATGATGGACAATGGATGATGGTGTTATGGTGGTGGTGGGTGGTGGGTGAAGTGTGAGAGAGGTGGTGTGCCAAGGGATGAGTTGCAAGAGATCCAAGCACTCCTATTTATAGGCTGAACAGAAGCTCGGGCACGACCCCGTGTCCATCCTTCTCTCTTTCTTCATTAATTGCAGTTTGGCTTCATTAGTTGACCACGCCCCCGTGTCCGCTGAGCACGACCCCGTGTGCAGAAGCATATCTGTACTATCAAGATTTGCCTGGATTCTGCGAATCTTATAGTTGACCATGGCCCCGTGTCCGCTGAGCACGACCCCGTGGTGGGCAATAGAAGCTTCTACAACTTTGTCTTGTCTGCTGACACTTGGGCACGCCCCCCGTGTTCACTGAACACGGGGCGTGTTCAGCCTTCTGATCTCTTGTTTTGCTTGGGAAGATGCTGTCGTGGGGTCGGGCATGCCACATTTGTTCCTTTTCTTGTATTTATGTTAGATTTAGCTGCCTTTTTGCTTCTTTTGTTCATTGAGCTCATTTAATCCTGAAAATACAAAAGGAAGACAAAAACACACTTTTTCCAACATTAGTACTAAAAAAGGGTTAGTTTTATGCCACAGTTGATGAAATTTATATGTTGCTTTTTGTGCACATCAATGCTCTAAGTCGTAAGTATCATGAAAAACAAAAGCGAGTTCGTGCTCTTAGATTAAGTTTACAATTAGACTTAATGGAACAATTAAAGAATGTTTAGGAAACAGCAATCAAGGATGATGCTGAAGGAATGAAAGGAAGAATAAAGGAATTAGAGCAAGGAGCTGATGGAATTTGGAGATTCCACAAAAGAAGGATTTGGGTACCTAAGCAAGGAGAGTTAAGAAATAAGATTTTAGAGGAAGCCTATAAATCTAGATATACCATGCACCCGGGAAATAATAAGATGTACCAAGATTTAAGGAATAATTTCTGGTGGATAGGAATGAAAAAGGACATAGCTAAATATGTATCTAAGTGTCTAACTTGTTCACAAGTTAAGACAGAACACCAAAAACCTTCAGGGTTACTTCAACAATTAGAAATGCCTGTTTGGAAATGGGAACTATTAACCATGGATTTTGTTACTAAGCTGCCCAAAACAGAAAAGGTAATGATGTGATTTGGGTAATTGTGGATCGATTAACCAAATCAGCTCATTTCCTACCCATGAAGGAAACCTTTAGCATGGAAAGGTTGGCAAAATTGTATGTAGATGAAGTAGTATCCTTACATGGAGTTCCACTCTCTATCCTGAAACGGGTAAAACCGGGCCGGGGGCCGTGACACAAGGGACCCGATCGGACGAAATCACCCAATCAGACCAGTTTACTGATTCATGATGGTCGTTCTTGGTCAACCCGAAATCGTTCGTTTCTTTGTTAGAAACCAGATCTTGAACCAACACGTCACTAAGAATGGGTAGAAGGTCGGTACAAGCTCCGATTCTATCGGTCTTGTGTGCATTGAGTGTAAAAAAGTTGAAAGAAAGTTGGGAAACTATCTTTCAATCCTTTTATTCATGATTATATGTAGGTTTGTGTGAAAATGTTTCTTATTCTTGTGGAAATCCTTTGGATCTGAGCTGTTCTTGGTGGAATAAGGCCAACACTTGAAGTTCATAAGAACTTTGTGATGACATCACCCTAGAACACCTCAAATCCATTGATTTCATGGTTAAAAGTTAAGATTTAGGAGAGAAAATGGTGAAGAAGTGCGTGTAGATCATAGAAGTACAAGATTTGAGTTGGAAACTTACAAGAATTGCGAGAAATCGAGAGAAAATGACCCCAAGGCGTGCTGGTCGAGTGAGAGCTCCACATCAGGGAAAATGATGAGAGTGGGGGGGGGGTATTTATAGGTAAGAGAGAAGTGAAGGTGATATGGTGTGTTGGATCGGATGGGCTGTCCGTTCGGATGGCCTGTCCGTTTGGATGGGCTGTCCGATCGGATGGGCCATTGAAGCGCCATTCGATCAAACGCCTCCGGCGAGCTGAGTTTTGGCATTCTGTTTCGATCGTTAAGCGTTGCGATAGTTTGATTACCCATTTTCATCCTCCTTTTCATATATTTATTATAATTAGTCACATAGGGTCGTATACATATCCATATTTCAAAGTTATGATACAATAACCGGGTTTCGTTTCGAATATGCGTTCTCTGCGACACATCACGGCTATTGAGGAGGGTAGAATAGGTCCTCACTCAACATTATCGTGAGCGTTAGTATGTGTGATGCGATGTGTTATAGCGATAATGTATGCGTACTATGCGAAAATACTGCGGAATAGCGAGGTATGCGATATAGCTACATTATGATCTGAATCTCTGGTGCTAGGCGTAATGAGTATATCGAGTGGTGATAACGCGCGAACGTGCGGGTTGTTATAGTCTCCCCTGCTTTAGGAAATTTCGTTCTGAAATTGTCACACCCCGATATTTCCACGTATTACCGGTGGGCCCGGTGGGAAGTATCGTGACGTAGTTGATATCATCATAGTCAAACAACACAATATATAAATGCACAGCGGAAGCAAGAGATAAATATATTACAATCCGAATATAAAGTAATATCAGAGTATTACAGCGGAAAGTAAAAGATCCACAGGCGGATCAAATAAACATAAACATTGTTCAACAGACTTTAGACGCCTAGAACTTGCAAGATTCCTTATTAACGCCCTGAGCTTCCAGCCAATTACGTTCAGTACCTGTCACTTAACCTTTTTAGAAAATACGTCAGTATTCACTGGTAAATACACTTAACTGACTCATTTGAAAAGGTTTAATAAAAATTGATTTGAATGTATGTGGCACAAAATATCTTTTATAATTTGATTAAAATGCACAAGGCAAAATTAATCATTTATAACTTGGGACAATTATATTTATAATCTTGTATACAGATTTACATGTTCGTTATACGTTCAGGGCCCGATGTAGAAACCGAGTCAAGATTAACAGACACACCACAAGTATAGGCCCACAAGAGAGTGAGATACTGTTTCCCTTATGCAACTGTCAGGTGTATGCCTACACCCCATGCATAAGCCGTGGCCATTTTATAATACAATGATGTCAAGGATATCCGGGACATGGTCATTAACTCCTAAAGGCTTTTATTTCAAATAATACAGATTAAACCGGGTTACCTCAATAATTTAACCACAATAAGATTAAACATTCAATACCCGACCAAGCGGTATTTTTATAATACCGTATCCCAAGCCCGTATAGGGAAAATAAGTTAAGAGTATTTACCTGAGCTAGCTCCTGTCTTAAATAGCAATAATTATTATAACTCAGCCGTATTCACTTAAGTAAGCGTAGGTACAATTTACCGGAAGGCTCTAGTCTGGAATGATGGTATAAATAACCAATTAGAATACTAACGGGTCTTAATTATGTCATAGACTTAGACCGGCTAGTTTTTAAATAGAACATCGGTACGACACGCTAAATTAAGCGGAGACCGGATTAGAATGTGATTTAGACCCAACAAGTTTGAATACTTGTGTAATATGGGTAATCTAAACACCTTCTGGATTTTGAGATAAAAATGATAAGGTTTGACCCGTTTCAGCTAATTTATGCAAACTAGTTACATAAACCGATCCGAACGCTCAAGAGGCGTAACGGGTAACCATATGGGTCACATACTGGTTTCCTAAGTTAATATGCCTTAAATATGTTGTGATATCAGTAGGATATCTTCCATTATGCCCAAAACGAGTTTAATCTCAATATAGGCCCCGTAGGGGTATTTTAGTCATTTAAAAGATTATAAAACAGATTAATTTTTATTTCTGAGATTCGGGTCCGAATACATCAGTAGGATAACTTATTTTATTAGGTCATATCAGTTGGTAATAGGTCTTATATGCCAAAATGGTTTCAAACCCAAACTATGCGTTTAATACGCTTAAAAAGTCATTTTAAGCGATTTCCGGGTTATACCGGAAATCTGAGTTTTATGATCAGGTTATAAAGTTCAAAATACTTTATTTATTATATAAAATCAGTAGCAATTGGATTGGTATCAAAAGGGTTTGTAAAACTCATTTTATGGCCTAAAAGGGCATAATCGGTATTTACCGAATTAACGCCATAACCTTAGGTTATGAGCAAGTTAAAAATAATTGAAAATCTTTAAAAATCTCAAAATATTATACTACATCAGTGGGAAAAAGGTTTGTTGTCAAAAATTGGGTTTAGATAGGCTTTATGCTAATTGCGCCGTTTAATTACTAAAAGGCGTTATAATTACGCTAATGAGCATAACTCCTAATCTAGACCTCCAACTGATGTGAAAATTTAGGGACATGTTTATAAATCAGTAGTAAAGATTGTTGTCCTTTCATATTTCCAAAATTCTCGTTTTATGGTCAAAAGGGCATTATGGTCAACATTAAGCATTTAACGGAAACGTGTAAACGAATCGGACAATCAACGATCCAACCACAGAGGGTTATAGTATCATGTAACCTGGTCCTAAGGAAGCTCTAAGGCATTTCCAAACCATACTAAATCGGGTCAGAACTGAAGTCAAAGCAAAAAGTCAAAGTTTTGCGACTTTCGGTTCCGAACCGGGTCTAAACAGAAAATTGTCGGGTCGAACATGCTTACACATGTTCTTACATTAATTACTAAGTTATAAGAGTAATAAAACAGGTTGCAAAGCTTCTACATTGTTAATTATGTTTTAAATCGCAAATTAGGATCCTGTTGACTTTCTATAAACAACTTTGACCCGGCATTTGATCTAGTTAGAGTGGGAATCAGAGGGTGCCCTTTTAAGGGTTTATTGCCCACATAATTACCAACTTTTAACTACTTTCAATTCGACTAATCACTGGACCATTAATGATTAATCGCTAAGTCAACCGTCAATTACGACGGTTTGACTTTTAAGCTAAAACTAAGTAAAAACTCAACTAAGAAAGGTTAAGCATACTTACCAAAGCCTAATGCACTATTAGGAAGGTTTAGGGTATGCTCTTATGCTCCAGGAAGCTCCAAGAAAGCAGATGGAAAGGTGTGATCAATGGTTGCAACATTGTGGCCTTTTATAGTGTTTACAATCTCATAGATTGTTGACAACTAAGTCTAAGGGATGTTCCAGATCATTAACAAGTGCCCCTAAGTCCTAGGAACTATTAGGGGTCGCCCATGTATGTGAAAAATCGATTATAAGTCGGTTACAAGCTCACAACAGTCAACAGCCACAAATTCTGTCGCTGGGCAACCCTTGCGCACCGTAAGGGTATGGCTTACGGTGCGCAAGCCTTCTGCAGCAGCCAACAATTCTTGCAACTTTTGTATCTTGGCTCTTGGTCTTTCCAAAGGTCAACCAAACTTATTCTCTTGCATTTTGAGCCCCTCAATTTTACTTATAAGGGCTTCAAGACTTGTTTAAACATTGGCAAGTCCTTGGTTAACTTTGTGCTTACCCGAAAAGTCATAATTTCCAACGTTGACGCTTTAACCCCTCGTATACGAATATTGCCATAACTTTCTCATACTTTAACGAAACCTTGTGAAATTTTCATCACTTATTCTTATGAGTATAATTTATCATTACAAAGCTTCGGGTTTGCTAAAAGGCCACTCAGAGGTATACTTTAAACATGTTGACACATTTAACCCTTGTAGTTTGTAATTCCTCACTTTCTTTCACAATTGGCTTTGTACGATCCATGATTTATTCGTTTGAGGTTATGAACATCATGTGGGGCTATTGTGAAGTATATTTATTCATTGTTGACATTTTGAACCCTTATATTCACATAGTTTCTTTATTTGTCAACTTTAGTCCCTCTAGAGTATTCTTTCTCACGTTCAAGCTTATGACACGTCTCAATACATTATAGGACGTGAATTTTCAAGGTGTTACAGAAATTAATCCACAAGAAGGGTTGTGAGAATTGATGCTAGTGGGAGTAGCGATTAAGAGCGTCAAAATAAGCGAGCGATCGATCGAAATTCGACGAGCGAGAGTGTTGCGATGACCGGTGATAGCAGCGAGTAGGGTGGCTTGTATAACACGAGACGGTAACACACACAAAAAGTGATTACTAGGCGTCTTAGTTTTTGAAAAGTTTATTAATTCGAAAAGGGTTGAAGAAACTTGTTTATGAAAAATCTTCCCACATCGCGGTGTTAAACTGTTTCGATGTTCACACCAACGCTATGAGTGGAATTTTACCGGGTTACTAAAAGATTTTGGGGTGTTTAAAACTCGTTTTGCGAAATTTTCTCGTCACGTGGCAATAACTTGACACACCATCGTTACAAGATAATCTCGTTTTGCACAAAGGTTTTGATAAATTTTTAGAAAAACTTTAGGAAAAGGCGTTTGTAAGAAAAGCTCAATTTAAAATTTGTGCAAACATAGCCTTTTAATAATACC
Source organism: Helianthus tuberosus (assembly GCA_030545235.1). Lineage (NCBI taxonomy): Eukaryota > Viridiplantae > Streptophyta > Magnoliopsida > Asterales > Asteraceae > Helianthus > Helianthus tuberosus. The sequence goes on from CM060411.1 coordinate 89,450,318, forward strand.
AAAAATTTAAATTTAAGATCGGCCCCGTATGGCACTTTTCCACGAAAGTTCGACAATATGGTTAAAACACTTCTATATAGGAAGTACCAGCGACGTATCCACCATGTTTTAGCCATATGGCTTCCGTCTCGTGAGGCAGTGTCATACGTGTCAACATAGTATAGACAAATTTGCGATGACTTGACCCAAACGGGAAAGGGTTGGATCAAGTCTTGAAAGGCAAACTGAGTGATGAAGTAGTTTTCAACCCAGTTTAATGACACGGCGAGTGCGACAAGCGATAAGCAGTACGTGATAATTGATGGCACAAAACAAACGTAAGAAGCAAAAACGACGGCGAAAAGCGAAAAGCGATGAGCGGTGAGCGATGAGCGATAAGCGACGAGTGGTGGCGACAACCGTCGAGCGATAGGCGGCGATCGATGCTTTGCAAGCGATGGGAATATGTGATTTGATTAGATTACACAACACCATGAATAGTAACCCCACATGGCCTTTTTCCACGAAAGTATGTTGATACGGCTAAAACACCACCATGTTTGAGCCCTATTAGTTTCGTCTCGTGAAGCGAGGTCATGTGTGCTAACACGACACAGATAACACAATTAGCGATAGGTGATAGCGATAAGCGATAAGAGTATTAAAGAGATGAGATAGGTGCGAGAAACCTTAAAGCGAAAAGCGACGAGTGATGTGCGATACTCGTCAAGCCATCCACGATACGCGATTCACAGCAAGCGGTACACTGTAAACGGTAAGCAATGGAGCGTTACACACAAAATATGCGATTAAGCAAAAACACCATAAGCGATAGCGATCCATATAATAAGCGATTGAGATTGCGAGCACACAATTAAGCGACAACGCGAGAGACATAATAAACGATTGCGATTTGCGAGATAGATTCTAGCGATAATGCGATTGCGAGCGTGTTGACTTACGAAAAGTCTTTGTGAGTACACGCTTGAGTTGCGATTAGATTGTTACGCCTTGCGATATATGGTTTAGTGTGTCGAAAATAACTACAATAGTATAATAGGTCTACGTTCCAACTCCACATGGCACTTTCTTCACAATACTCCGGTTAGCATGGCGAAACACCGTCATGTTTCAATCATACGCATTTGTTCCGTGAATAGATGTTACACTTCGTCAGACATGGCCAAGACGCTTATATATATTGGAAGTACCAGCGGCGTATCCACCACGCTTAACCATGCCCTGAACGTTCGAGGCGTCATTGAAATTCACTATGATCTCCGTTCATTAACCAAGATAATCCCGTGTGCACCCGCGATTAGTTGATTCTTGTACGTATATCGTACCTTATCCCAAAAACGCATAATAGGGATAAAAATGCATTATATAGTACAAAGTGCTAGCATATAGATTGTGCGAGAGTATAAGAGTGAAATAGAATCCACATGCGTCGAAAGAGAGAATAAGTTTCCACACATAAAAGAAATTGACGGCGAAAAGTTGTATTATTACAACAACATTAGAAGCAAAACGACGTTGCCGTGGAGGACTGCTGCAGAAACTTTGGTTGTTGCTGATATTCCTCAAGGTTGCGGTCCCGTGCGACAGTGTTGCGTAAGATGACCATACCAGCTGTAATTTGTGCAATAGCGACAGTTAGCTTCTGGTGGGTGATAATACGTACACGTGAAACACAGGGGATGAGCTCCGTTGTAGGCATGTTTCAAGTGAACTGGAGCTGCTCGGAGAGGTTCTGGTTGCGATAGTCCAGTTGTTGAAGAGTATGGGCTCATGGTCTTTCGTTTACGGCTGGGCTGAGCTTCCTAAGATGATGCAGTGTCGTCGGCGGATTCGTCTGATGATTCGCTGGAGGCATCGTCGGAGGAATCTTCAGAAGAATCATCAGTAGAATCATTGGAAGAATCGCCGGATGAATCGATGACGATTGTTTGATGAGCTTGTTTGACAGGATTCTTGGAGAAGAATCCGTCCAAGACTCGTTTGTCGTTGATTTCTGCGGCCAAGCGGTAGGCTTCTTCAATGGTGGCAGGTCTTGCAGCTTCGATAAAGTCACCCACATACTCAGGAAAGCCATGAATGTACTTCGTGATGGCTTTCTCTGAAGTGTTAACTTGACTTGGGCAAATTGTGCTAAGCTGTTTGAACCTTGCGGTGTAGCCAGCATTGTCACCTTCGACTTGCTTGATTTCCCAAAATTCGTCTTCTAGCTTTTGGACTTCGAGGGGAGGGCAGTACTCTTCCTTCATGAGCTCTTTCAGCTCATTCCAAGAGAGAGCGTAAGCTGCGGAGATCCCACGTTTGTTACGTTCAGCTGTCCACCAGTCGAGTGCTTGCGATTGAAATACTCCGGTAGCGCAAGTAGTATGGAAACTATCGGGACACCCACTCTGGCGAAGGGTAACTTCGATATAATCGAACCACTGGAGTAGTTGGGACACACCTCCTTCACCCGTGAACTTCATCGGCTCACAGGCTCTGAAGTGCTTGTAGAGGAAAGCAGATTGCGGCGTTTCCGTCTTAGAGTCTTCCGAGGTTCGAGAGTTGCTGAGAGAGTGCACTTGAGCTACAATCTGAGGAATGACCTTGGCCACTTCCCTGGCCACAAGCGAGGGAATCCTCTTCTCGGCGCTTCGTTTGGCTCTTCGCCTAGCTGTTCGTCTCGAGGTAGAGTTGTTGGAAGGCATCTAGACAGAGAAACTTGGAGTGAGATTCGATCATAATGATTTTTGAGTTTTGCGATGCGATTGAGCGCGATTAAAACTTGTTGCAGGTAGTATAATAGTAATGCGAAGGTACATAGGAGCCACATAGGCGACACAAGATTGCTAAGTTCTCACACAATTATTTGTTTGTATTTAGATATAGTTGTAGTTTACACTTATACACATACATATCGGTGTAGATTGCGCGAGGACGCGGTAGAGAGGGAGAGAGCGAGAGCGTAAGCGAGTAATTAGACATTAGTTTTGTTGCGAACATTCGGGTTTTCGTTTTAGATTGCGATGGCTGTGCAGGTTGTGCGTTTTGTAAAGTGGGGAGCGAAAATCGATAAATCGAGAAATCAATAAAGCGTAAAGTTTTAAATTGTAAACACATAGCATAAATAGGTTCCATAAAGTGTAAAATCGGCGACTCGTATGCTAGGAAAATAGATAGAGTGCCTCGGGTGTTAAGGAATCGACTGCCCAAGGTAACCCAACTATACCCAACAAGTCCGTGCACGCGCGTTGCCCTAGAAGACTTATGCTTCCACTGGGATGCAGCTCATGGCATTCGTCTTCCTAGTCATCGCGTGGCTCGAGTTATCGTGATAGTCGAGTCCTTGGTGAGAGCTTTTGAATACCATTTTATAGAGAGTGGAACAACTTATTAAGATACGGGTTTCACCCCTGACTTAATAACTTCGCTCCTAGCTGTTGTTGTGCTCTTCGAATAAATTCGAGAGTTCCACTAGATTTTGAAATGGAGACTTTCGTTGAGTTATGGATGTCACTCCTAGCTCAACGAAAAGTTCTCGTGCTAGAAAATGCGCTGAGTGGCGATCTCATCGAGAGTTCTTGGTTTTCACACCTGGTCTCGACTGGATCACTCGGTTTCGTTATGAGAGTATTTTCGAAAACGTGTGCATTGTGTCAGCCTTAGGAAAGGCTAAGTAGTATTTCAGCCTTAGGAAAGGCTTCTTCGTGTGAAGTTGTAGTACGCGGTGTTCACACAAAGTTGTAGTTTTTAGCAATTTCGATCGAGAGTATAAAGTGGGCTCATACAAACCCTACTGGGTTCGTACGAGTTGGCCTGTTGGTACTTAGACTATAGACTAGGTCAATTTCTAAGACGTCGACCCGGACTAGGTCGAGTCACAAAATTTTACCTAATTCCTTATAGTTATGGCTCTGATACCAATCTGTCACACCCCAACCGATGGCGGAATCATCGGGGCGCGGCACTAGGCAAATCAGATTGCTCAAGAGAATCCATAACAACTATAAAGTGACAATATTGATTACATTTGTTATCCCATACTAACAAACAATACAATCACATAAGTTATCACGGATTTCTTGTCCTCTCGAACAATACAAATCCGACAACCTAGATTTTAGGTGAGTTTCTAGACTTCCTAGCTTGATTTGATGTAGACTGCGACTAAACCTACAACATACGTTAAAACAATGTCAATACAAAAGTATTGGCGAGTATACAAGTTTTGATAGTAGCGAAAAGTAGATAAAAAGTGTTGCGAATTACCAAATACATAAACGAGATCCTCAACATACATGCATATAAGACCGATACTACCAGCTAAGTCACTCGAGCTGCGATTGCGATTGCTATTCATCCTAACTAGACCCCGTCGGGTGCTATAGTACTATACTAGTTAAGGCGGGACCTCGCGAGTATAAGTCCTAACACATATGTAGCTAGCATCACGTGTAAATATGCATAACAGTTATTCGCAAGTGATAAGCAGTTTGATTGAATAATTCGTTTTGATAAACTCGATTTAATAGGAACGTATGTTACACCCAAAATGCGATAAAAAGGGGTTCGAGTATACTCACAGTCGGTGTTCGGCAAGCAACCACAACTTGGTTGGGTTGAAGGGAGCGCGTCTGAGATCACCCTGATTACAGATCGATAGCGTGAGCGTTGAATTGTGTGCTAAACGAAGCAAGGTGTGAATGGATCGGACAGTACTCCAAATTGTTGAAGTTAAAGTCAGGTGTGGAATGCGAGGTGAAATCCGATCGGATGGGCTGTCCGTTCGGATGGCATGTCCGATCGGATGGGCTGTCCGTTCGGATGGCCTTTCCGATCGGATTGCAGCTTGTCCGATTGGATGCCTGTCCGATCGGATGACTGTCCAATCGGACGGAAATCCGTCCAAACAATCTCGTCGTCCTTGGCACTTGACTAACTTTGAAGGTTTTTGGCGGCTTTGATCAAGACGGCGTTGTGTCATGCTAACCAAAAGAAACCCCATCTCGAACCATGGGACCCGATCGGACGAAATCACCCAATCAGACCAGTTTACTGATTCGTGATGGTCGTTCTTGGTCAACCCGAAATCGGTCGTCTCTTTGTTAGAAACCAGATCTTGAACCAACACATCACTAAGAATGGGTAGAAGGTCGGTACAAGCTCCGATTTTATCGGTCTTGTATGCATTGAGTTTAAAAGAGTTGAAAGAAAGTTGGAAAACTATCTTTCAATCCTTTTATTCATGATTATATGTAGGTTTGTGTGAAATTGTTGCTTATTCTTGTGGACATCCTTCGGATCTGAGTTGTTCTTGGTGGAATGAGGCCAACACTTGAAGTTCATAAGAACTTTGTGATGGCATCACCCTAGAACACCTCAAATCCATTGATTTCACAGTTAAAAGTTAAGATTTAGGAGAGAAAATGATGAAGAAGTGCGTGTAGAACATAGAAGTACAAGATTTGAGTTGGAAACTTACAAGAAATGCGAGAAATCGAGAGAAACTGACCCCAAGGCGTGCTGGTCGAGTGAGAGCTCCACATCAGGGAAAATGATGAGAGTGGGGGGGGGGGGTATTTATAGGTAAGAGATGAGTGAAGGTGATGTGGTGTGTTGGATCGGATGGCCTGTCCGTTCGGATGGCCTCTCCGTTCGGATGGGCTGTCCGATCGAATGGGCCATTGAAGCGCCATTCGATCAAACGCCTCCGGCGAGCTGAGTTTTGGCGTTCCGTTTCGATCGTTAAGCGTTGCGATAGTTTGATTACCCATTTTCATCCTCCTTTTCGTATATTTATTATAATTAGTCACATAGGGTCGTATACATATCCATATTTCAAAGTTGCGATATAATAACCGGGTTTCGTTTCGAATATGTGTTATCTGCGACGCATCACGGCTATTGAGGAGGGTAGAATAGGTCCTCACTCAACATCATCGTGAGCGTTAGTGTGTGTGATGCGATGTGTTATAGCGATAATGTATGCGTACTATGCGAAAATACTGCGGAATAGCGAGGTATGCGATATAGCTACATTATGATCCGAATCTCTGGTGCTAGGCGTAACGAGTATAGCGAGTGGTGACAACGCGCGAACGTGCGGGTTGTTACATGCGCATTGCAAGGGTAACTTTCAAACCGAACAAAAAAATAGACATAAAAATGTTGATTAACGCACGCGCAACATTATTCTAGAAAAAATAATTAAGTCGAAACGATAACACAACCCATGTATAACAATTGACATTGAAACAATGATAAGATAAATCAATTTTTAACACGTCCAAATAAGCAAAGTCGCACGATTAAGTAAAGACGTCTAAATGTAAAAGTAGATTTAGTTGTTTAGGGGTAGTATAATAATTTTATTAAAGTCAGGGGGTACAAAACATAAATTGGTTAAAAAATCTAATTAACCTTGAAGGGGTGTAAGTGTAAAATTCACACTTCTTACTATAAGTCACCTACTTATCCTCCTTATGTTGACTAAGTATTAGAATCCAAGATTTTACCTCTATGTTTTGGTTACTCTTGGCTTGCTTATGTTGACTAAACACTAGAGAGGATGAAGTAGAAACCATTAAGTGTATCAGTGGTTATACTAGAAAGAACATGGTAAGGTATACATCACAATCATTCGATGGTTATACCCTTGATTAGTGAGGACATTAATGAAATCCACAAGAAAGATCCTCTTATACATTATGGGATGGTCCAAGTTTTAAGGACCTTATTAGAAAACCTATTATACGCGTCACGGAATAGGAAAAGATTGAGTAATAATTTTCCGACTCCACCATAAGATTTATAAACTATCGGCAGTGTGCTGCAGACCTTGGTTCATTGATGGAAATAGTGCCCTTATTCGATTAACCTAGAATTTAAGCATAATGCACTATATATATATATATATATATATTATGATTTAGCATCGGCAATAAGAGGGCACATTAAGATTTCAAAGCCTGGTTATTATGAATCCATTATGGATCCACCTCAACTACTCACGTTTTATAGATTAATAAATAACCAGTCAAGGCCGAGATTGCCCTACAATTTGTCAAAGGTTTATAGCTAAGTTTAAAAGGTTTAAGAATGGAGGCGTTTAGCCCTCCTGATGTATGATTAGAGGCAGCTCACATTAATAATGACACCAGATAAATCCATTATGGTGATTTTATGGCTAGGAGTTACATTTGGTTGCAGGTACTGCTAAGTCTATCATAAAACCATAAACTTAGCAAACTTTTAATCTTTCCCGTAAGAACCCCAGATAGTAAGTGTAAGGTAAAACTTACAGGCAAAATCATAAGAACCATTTCTTCTGTTCCTGTTAGAAATCTCTAATCATGGAATTCTAGATGTACCCTCTCTCTAGAAGAAGTGCGTCAGCATGTATAGTTGATATCTCTTTGATCTCTATCGATTACGAATACCAGATGGTATGATAAAAGCGCCACATGAGGATTGGTGTATCTTAATATGTTCCATAGATTGCTTCCATTCCTGATCAGTATGGAGGTTTAATGCATGGAACCGCAAGGATATTCTAATAGTCATATGGTACTAAAGTCAACTAATGGTATTCAAGGAAGATATCCAGAATGGAATTGCCAAAGTAAATGTTCCCAATTAAGGAATTCATGGACTTGTGACATAAATGTGTCACTTATCTGACATAGAATATGACAGATGAACTGGAGCCTGAGATTTGGAAAATCTCTGTAACCTCATTGTACCTTGATTACCCTGTTTACCTCCTGAGAGGCAGGTAGAATTAAGATTTATATCCCATTTAGGGTTGTATTCTTATGAAATCTCCAAGACGGCTTGTGCCATTATTGGAAGAATCAAAACCCCAATTAAATAAGTTTTGAAAATAAAGAATTCATATAGCCTAACCCTATATTCTAAGAATTCAGTATTGTTAATTAAGAAAGACGGTTCATTTTGCTTATGCATTGAATACCGCAACCCAAATTAGGCAACAATTAAGAATTTCCATCAGCTGCCCAGGATCGTCGATTTGTTCGACTAACTGTGAGGATTAACTATCCCTTAAGATTAGTTTTAAGTAATGGTTGGAATAACCATTTCACATTGAGATAAGCTTTTCTATAATAGTTGATGTATAAGTATCAAGGCTGCTCCTTTGGAGACCTTGCTTAGATAGAATGTTGAATACCTATTGTTAAATAGAAGATTGGTACGCCCAATCATCAGGATCTGAAAATTGCCTTGGAAACAACGAATAGGATCATACAAATCCATGATCATCTGTAAGATTGCCAGTTTTGGCAGAAAATCAAAGATTAATGAAAATAGCAACCCTCCTAAGTCCTTGTTAAGGAATAAGGTTCAACAAAGATATCACTCTGGAAGGGTGTGCCAATTTGTTAATTACCAGACTAGTTAAGCTCTAAATATATAAAATCATTCGAAGGAATCGAATGTATCAAAGATCAAATAACTTATGAGCTAAAACCTATTTAAGGAGCTTGGCGGAGCTCACATTGTATTGCACCCTAAGGATTAAAGGATATGTTTCGCCAATAAGTCAAGAAGCACTATCACATAATGGTTGGCAGACTTGTGATATAATGATAAACCTGTATCGAATGCGGATCGACAGGATAAGAAACCTCAAAAAGGATACATGAACCTATTATATAGAGGTCAAATTGGGAGCTTGGAGAGACTCCAGATATGCTGTAGAAGTTAAGTCCGTTAAGTGACAAAAAGTACTTCCAGCATTTTAGCAAATCTCGAGGTCGAGATTTCTTTTAAGGGGGTGAGGATGTAACACCTCGTAAAAATCACGTCCAATAATGTATTGACACGTGTAATGAACCCTAATGAAGTCAAACGTTGAAATTTAGGGACTGATTTTTCGAAAAATCGAAAACTTTGATTATTAAAGGACTGGAAGCGTTAGCATACCTAAAATAAGTTTCTAAATAACCTCTCACGATATTTATATTCACAAATGTGCCACTTGATGGTTAAGTGTAGCCGTTTGCGTAATTAAATGAAAGTTTGCGTAATAAAGGGTTAAAAGCGTCAACATGTCAATTCTAACCTCTGAGTGACCTCTTAACAAACCGGGAGCTTCATAATATTTAATTATACTCTCGGGAATGCCAATTATTGGCCGACTAAAGTTTTTATGCCTATAAGTAAAGTTACGCGCAACTTTGCAAGTTAGAGGGACTAAAAGTGTCAATATGTTTAATTATACCTCTGAATGACCTTTTAGCGAACCCGAAGCACCGTGATGATTAATAATACTTTCAAGAATGTCTAATATGGATTAGATGAGGCTTCAATGCTATTAAATGATGAAATGCACAAGTTTGCGCAATAGAGGGACCTAAAGCGTCAACTTTTGAATCTATGCCTTTCGGTGACCATCTAAGCGAACGAGAGCGTATTAATATTTAATTATATACTTGGGAAGGATAAATATGGGCCATGGAAGGCTTGGATAACATTAAATGGCATTTCGCGCTACTTTGCGCAATTTAAGGACTATTTGCGTCAAACTGCAAAAGTATGTCGATTCGTATGGTAACGGACCTTCCGGAAATTTTCCATGAGTTAAACATGCCCTAATTATCATTTCTATAGCTTAGATATAGGCTTAGAGGTGTTTGGTGCGCAAAAATAAACTTTCAAGTCCACCAGGGACTAAAAGTGTCAAAAAGTGCACAAGTTTGCATTTTCGCGCATATCTCACAATCTGAATATCCCCGGACACCCAAAAATTTATGTAAGCACTAAAATATTTTATTTTAGTGATCGCCTTGATAAAATTCCACTCGTCGCGTAATTTGGACCGTTTTTAGCATCCGTCCGTGTTTCGTCGTAATTCGACGCACAACGAGACCGTACGGCCAAACGAACCGACATCCGACATGTTTTTGAGCATGTTTCATGTCCCCTATGTTAAGTCATCATTGTGGAGCCTTGAAGATGGCTTAACAGACTTTAAACGTGTCGGAAATGACATTTAACATATACAGGGACTGAATCTGTAATTTCAGCAAGCTGTTTCTGATCTTAACAGCCCTCAAAAGTTGTTTTAGACCTGTAACCATCTGATTCAGAGGTCAGAAGGACTAAATATGTCTTTTTATAAGATGTACGGGTTTATAAAGGGCCGTTATATGCAGATATGTACTCACAGGGACTGATGTTGCACATTCTGGAACTAATTTCATGCAGAAACAGCTGGTAACAGCCTGTTTCTTGCTGTTTTCATGTGCAATCTGATTTCTAACTCACATAAACGACTCTAGGGGCAGCCCACATGTTTTAAAAGGTGGTTTAACACCTGTCCTAATCTGATTACATGTCCCCGACACTTGTCGCGATCATACGAAGTCCCGAAAAGTATAAATAGGTGCTGAGTTCACTTGATACTTCACTTGCATTCTAAATTCTGAAGCTCTCTGATCTACCTCAGGCCTTCTAGTGCTCTCTAATTTCAATTAGGACCCTTGTAAGTATTCATAACCCCTCCTAATTCGTTGTAGCTTAGTTAATTAATCAAAAGTCAAACCGTCGTAAATTAAGTTTGACTTCGTGATTAAATAAAATTGGCTCTGTCATTTCTCGAATTGAAAGTACCTACAAGTAGGTATTTATGTGGGTAACAAACCCTTAAAAGGGTATTTTCAGATTCCCACTCTAACTATGTTAATTGTCGAATCAAAGCTTATCTTAAAAAGTCAACAGAATGTGTATTTTCAAAATTAAGCATAATTAGCAATGTAGGGTACATGCAACCTGTTTGATCATTAAAATAACATAGTAAATAATGTAAGAACATGTTCCAACATGATCAACTCGACAATTTTCAGTTTAAACCCGGATCGGACCCGAAAGTCGCATAAATTGACTTTTGCTTTGACTATCAGTTCTGATCCGTTTATGCATGTTTGAGATGTTCCTTAGAGCTTATTTTGGACCAGGTTTCATATAAGTATAACTCTCTGAGGTTATGCAACTTGGTTCAATACTTATCCGATTCATATGCATGTTTCCGATTTATGCTTAAATGTTGACTATTATGCCCTTTTGACTATAAAACGTGATTTTTGAAAAAGTGAAAGAGTAGAAACATTTGTTGCTGATTTATAAACTTGCACCTAAAATTTGATATCAGTTTGAGGTCTAGATTAAGAGTTATGCTCATTATCGTAATTTGAAAGCTTTATGTTAATTAAATGGCGTAATTAGAGAATAGCCTATTTAAACCCACTTTTTGATATCAAAATTTTTACCCACTGATGTTATATAATATTTTGGGATTTTTAAAGATTTTTATTAAATTTTTGGCTGAGCATAACATAGGTCTTTAAGTTTAATTCGGGTAATACCGATTTTGCCCTTTTTAGCCATAAAATGAGTTTTACTAATCCTTTTGACCCCAAACCTTTTTCTACTGATTTTATTTATTAAATAAAATATTTTGAGCCTTCTGGAATTATAAAAATATCAGCTTTCTTTTAAAAACCCGGATATAAGAGGGCACATTAAGATTTAGCATCGGCAATAAGAGGGCACATTAAGATTTCAAAGCCTGCTTATTATGAATCCATTATGGATCCACCTCAACTACTCACGTTTTATAGATTAAGAAATAACCAGTCAAGGCCGAGATTGCCCTACAATTTGTCAAAGGTTTATAGCTAAGTTTAAAAGGTTTAAGAATGGAGGCGTTTAGCCCTCTTGATGTATGATTAGAGGCAGCTCACATTAATAATGACACCAGATAAATCCATTATGGTGATTTTATGGCTAGGAGTTACGTTTGGTTGCAGGTACTGCTAAGTCTATCATAAAACCATAAACTTAGCAAACTTTTAATCTTTCCCGTAAGAACCCCAGATAGTAAGTGTAAGGTAAAACTTACAGGCAAAATCATAAGAACCACTTCTTCTGTTCCTGTTAGAAATCTCTAATCATGGAATTCTAGATGTACCCTCTCTCTAGAAGAAGTGCGTCAGCATGTATAGTTGATATCTCTTTGATCTCTATCGATTACGAATACCAGATGGTATGATAAAAGCGCCACATGAGGATTGGTGTATCTTAATATGTTCCATAGATTGCTTCTGTGACAACTCGAAATTTAGAACCTTTCTTGTATCCCGATGTAACATGAACGTGTGACTAGTTAACTTGTGTGATTAATGATAAGTGAAACTCGTATGTGATTATGTGTTATGTTATGTGTAGTGCTTGTATGTATGTGCGTATTATTATGACCCGAGATATAAGAACCCGACTCGAGACCATGTGGTCTCGAGTGAACAATGCAACATATGGGTCGGTTGGGCCTCACACACACCCTTGGCCTATTCGAAGACCCATTAGGGTGCATTACTTGGAGCGGATATATAAACTTGATGGATAGCCATGTTGCCATTTTCTTTGGATAACACACACACACTCTCCTACTCCCTCTCACTAAAACCCTAGACACCAAACATCACATTTCTCCTCCTTCTTCTCGGATCAAACCGGTGACACTAGGAACTTTCGGATCGGCACACACACACATTCGGAAGCTTCATACTCACCTTTGAAACCCATCAACCGGTTAGTGTCTTTATGATGTTTATTGTTGTTAAATGATAGTATGAATAGTATGATTTAACTAGTTGTATGCTTGATGATGTTGTTGTGAATCGGATGTGTGCGATGTTGATAATAGGCTAACATGTTTTGTTTTCGGAGATGTTACCTAATGAACTTATGATGTCTTGTGGCTAAATGTGACTTAAACCATGGTTGTTAATGTTCATGAAATCGGCTTGCACATGTATGTTAGATAATGTTCATATAAATCGGATTTTCATACTCTTGTGTTAAGAACCGAAAGCTTACTATTAGGGTGATTTATTGTGTTGATAGCATAAATGTTGATAAGTTGTTGTTCATGATTTCATTTGATTAAGGCCCATATGAATGATGATATGATGAACTACATGAATATTTGAAGAACATGATGAATGTGATATGAATGTGTATGATTTTTGAAAACTGCCATGTTTGATCTATTTTGGTTAAGTGTTAGACAATTAGACATGTTTGTAGAACCTCATTGGATAGTACATGAAATCACAACAGTGAAATCCCATTGGTCTAGTACAATGTGGAATTCAGCACATGTCTCCAGCCGAGAACTTCAGTCTCGACTCGAGACCACCATATGCCAACTCGAGATCACGGTTTCGACACAAGGTTGCGAGTCGAGAACCTCTAGTCTCGACTCGAGACCATGCCTCATCGACACACACATCATAACTCGAAACCACGATTACGAGTCCAGTTGCGACTCGAGACCAGAACATGCATGACCCGAGACCTTCACGTTTGCGACTCGAGAACACATGAGCACAACTCGAGACCGCACAGTCTCGAGTAGAGACCGTACAGTCTCGACTCGAGACCACACACTTGTGCACGCTGAATTTGGACTTGCATGATTACGGGCTTAGTTGATGGGCCGGACCTTGGGCTTTGTTTATTTATATGCTACTGTGTAATCGGTAGGCATTGTTTCAAACTGCCATGTTCATACATGTATGCCATGATCATTACGTGAGTACAATACGTGTAGAACATACGTGCACAACTTGAATACAAACCTGACTTGTATGATACTACTATGTTAGGACGTGGTTGATCCCAATATTGCTTGATTGACTTTTCTGTGTATCTACCGAGCAAACCAAGGTGAGTTCACACCCTCTACAAAGCATGGGATTCCCAGGGGTCGGGAATTGGGGTTAAGGAACATGGGTTCCTCGTCCTCCTTGGGTAGGACAGCAATGGTTCAGGAATGTAATTCCTCGTCTTCACGGACAGATAACTCGTACTAGACCAAAACTCTATCACGAAGTCCCTCCTTTTTATATCGACTTAATCGCCGGGCCAATGGCGAGCGGGTCATTAGTTAGATAGCGCTATTTAGGTCTGACAAACCTCACACCGTGCCGCAGAGGACGGGCGTGAACTAATGGATCTGGGGCACGTCAATGATGATAGACATTGACAGTTTCAGGGCACTTAAACATGACTACAGTCAGCAGTCGATATGGTAATGAGTCTAGTATATACATGGGGTAGCCCCCACGGCCGAAATGCCAGATAACTAACACGGGGTAGCCCCCACGGCTGGATTGCCAGAGTAACCGGGAATAAACATGAAACGTTTTTAACTATGGGGTAACCCCCACGGCAGGATTGCCAGATAAAGGAAACTGTTTTCGAAACAACTTAAAACGAACACCCAACCGTGAACTCACTCAACTTGTTGTTGACTCGTTACTACATGCTTTGCAGGTCCTTAGGTACTTAGCTGGAGCTTGCATGGAGGAGAATCGTTGTGGAACATGGACGGCTGTGTGCCATGTTAAACTTTGAAACAATCAAACTTATGTCTTGGTTTTAAGACTTATGCTTCCGCTTGCAACCTAACTATATGTTGTTTGAACACCAATTGTATTGGTTGGATTTTTATAACTACTTATATGCTTGTTCAATATGATTGGTGGCTGGATCCTGTTCAGTCACGCCTCCAAGCGGTGGTATCCCGCAGGTGGATTTTGGGGGTGTGACAGCTTCCATTCCTGATCAGTATGGAGGTTTAATGCATGGAACCGCAAGGATATTCTAATAGTCATATGGTACTAAAGTCAACTAATGGTATTCAAGGAAGATATCCAGAATGGAATTGCCAAAGTAAATGTTCCCAATTAAGGAATTCATGGACTTGTGACATAAATGTGTCACTTATCTGACATAGAATATGACAGATGAACTGGAGCCTGAGATTTGGAAAATCTCTGTAACCTCATTGTACCTTGATTACCCTGTTTACCTCCTAAGAGGCAGGTAGAATTAAGATTTATATCCCATTTAGGGTTGTATTCTTATGAAATCTCCAAGACGGCTAGTGCCATTATTGGAAGAATCAAAACCCCAATTAAATAAGTTTTGAAAATAAAGAATTCATATAGCCTAACCCTATATTCTAAGAATTCAGTATTGTTAATTAAGAAAGACGGTTCATTTTGCTTATGCATTGAATACCGCAACCCAAATTAGGCAACAATTAAGAATTTCCATCAGCTGCCCAGGATCGTCGATTTGTTCGACTAACTGTGAGGATTAACTATCCCTTAAGATTAGTTTTAAGTAATGGTTGGAATAACCATTTCACATTGAGATAAGCTTTTCTATAATAGTTGATGTATAAGTATCAAGGCTGCTCCTTTGGAGACCTTGCTTAGATAGAATGTTGAATACCTATTGTTAAATAGAAGATTGGTACGCCCAATCATCAGGATCTGAAAATTGCCTTGGAAACAACGAATAGGATCATACAAATCCATGATCATCTGTAAGATTGCTAGTTTTGGCAGAAAATCAAAGATTAATGAAAATAGCAACCCTCCTAAGTCCTTGTTAAGGAATAAGGTTCAACAAAGATATCACTCTGGAAGAGTGTGCCAATTTGTTAATTACCAGACTAGTTAAGCTCTAAATATATAAAATCATTCGAAGGAATCGAATGTATCAAAGATCAAATAACTTATGAGCTAAAACCTATTTAAGGAGCTTGGCGGAGCTCACATTGTATTGCACCCTAAGGATTAAAGGATATGTTTCGCCAATAAGTCAAGAAGCACTATCACATAACGGTTGGCAGACTTGTGATATAATGATAAACCTGTATCGAATGCGGATCGACAGGATAAGAAACCTCAAAAAGGATACATGAACCTATTATATAGAGGTCAAATTGGGAGCTTGGAGAGACTCCAGATATGCTGTAGAAGTTAAGTCCGTTAAGTGACAAAAAGTACTTCCAGCATTTTAGCAAATCTCGAGGTCGAGATTTCTTTTAAGGGGGTGAGGATGTAACACCTCGTAAAAATCACGTCCAATAATGTATTGACACATGTAATGAACCCTAATGAAGTCAAACATTGAAATTTAGGGACTGATTTTTCGAAAAATCGAAAACTTTGATTATTAAAGGACTGGAAGCGTTAGCATACCTAAAATAAGTTTCTAAATAACCTCTCACGATATTTATATTCACAAATGTGCCACTTGATGGTTAAGTGTAGCCGTTTGCGTAATTAAATGAAAGTTTGCGTATTAAAGGGTTAAAAGCGTCAACATGTCAATTCTAACCTCTGAGTGACCTCTTAACAAACCGGGAGCTTCATAATATTTAATTATACTCTCGGGAATGCCAATTATTGGCCGACTAAATTTTTTATGCCTATAGGTAAAGTTACGCGCAACTTTGCAAGTTAGAGGGACTAAAAGTGTCAATATGTTTAATTATACCTCTGAATGACCTTTTAGCGAACCCGAAGCACCGTGATGATTAATAATACTTTCAAGAATGTCTAATATGGATTAGATGAGGCTTCAATGCTATTAAATGATGAAATGCACAAGTTTGCGCAATAGAGGGACCTAAAGCGTCAACTTTTGAATCTATGCCTTTCGGTGACCATCTAAGCGAACGAGAGCGTATTAATATTTAAGTATATACTTGGGAAGGATAAATATGGGCCATGGAAGGCTTGGATAACATTAAATGGCATTTCGCGCTACTTTGCGCAATTTAAGGACTATTTGCGTCAAACTGCAAAAGTATGTCGATTCGTATGGTAACGGACCTTCTGGAAATTGTCCATGATTTAAACATGCCCTAATTATCATTTCTATAGCTTAGATATAGGCTTAGAGGTGTTTGGTGCGCAAAAATAAACTTTCAAGTCCACCAGGGACTAAAAGTGTCAAAAAGTGCACAAGTTTGCATTTTCGCGCATATCTCACAATCTGAATATCCCCGGACACCCAAAAATTTATGTAAGCACTAAAATATTTTATTTTAGTGATCGCCTTGATAAAATTCCACTCGTCGCGTAATTTGGACCGTTTTTAGCATCCGTCCGTGTTTCGTCGTAATTCGACGCACAACGAGACCGTACGGCCAAACGAACCGACATCCGACATGTTTTTGAGCATGTTTCATGTCCCCTATGTTAAGTCATCATTGTGGAGCCTTGAAGATGGCTTAACAGACTTTAAACGTGTCGGAAATGACATTTAACATATACAGGGACTGAATCTGTAATTTCAGCAAGCTGTTTCTGATCTTAACAGCCCTCAAAAGTTGTTTTAGACCTGTAACCATCTGATTCAGAGGTCAGAAGGACTAAATATGTCTTTTTATAAGATGTACGGGTTTATAAAGGGCCGTTATATGCAGATATGTACTCACAGGGACTGATGTTGCACATTCTGGAACTAATTTCATGCAGAAACAGCTGGTAACAACCTGTTTCTTGCTGTTTTCATGTGCAATCTGATTTCTAACTCACATAAACGACTCTAGGGGCAGCCCACATGTTTTAAAAGGTGGTTTAACACCTGTCCTAATCTGATTACATGTCCCCGACACTTGTCGCGATCATACGAAGTCCCGAAAAGTATAAATAGGTGCTGAGTTCACTTGATACTTCACTTGCATTCTAAATTCTGAAGCTCTCTGATCTACCTCAGGCCTTCTAGTGCTCTCTAATTTCAATTAGGACCCTTGTAAGTATTCATAACCCCTCCTAATTCGTTGTAGCTTAGTTAATTAATCAAAAGTCAAACCGTCGTAAATTAAGTTTGACTTCGTGATTAAATAAATTTGGCTCTGTCATTTCTCGAATTGAAAGTACCTACAAGTAGGTATTTATGTGGGTAACAAACCCTTAAAAGGGTATTTTCAGATTCCCACTCTAACTATGTTAATTGTCGAATCAAAGCTTATTTTAAAAAAGTCAACAGAATGTGTATTTTCAAAATTAAGCATAATTAGCAATGTAGGGTACATGCAACCTGTTTGATCATTAAAATAACATAGTAACTAATGTAAGAACATGTTCCAACATGATCAACTCGACAATTTTCAGTTTAAACCCGGATCGGACCCGAAAGTCGCATAAATTGACTTTTGCTTTGACTATCAGTTCTGATCCGTTTATGCATGTTTGAGATTTGCCTTAGAGCTTATTTTGGACCAGGTTTCATATAAGTATAACTCTCTGAGGTTATGCAACTTGGTTCAATACTTATCCGATTCATATGCATGTTTCCGATTTATGCTTAAATGTTGACTATTATGCCCTTTTGACTATAAAACGTGATTTTTGAAAAAGTGAAAGAGTAGAAACATTTGTTGCTGATTTATAAACTTGCACCTAAAATTTGATATCAGTTTGAGGTCTAGATTAAGAGTTATGCTCATTATCGTAATTTGAAAGCTTTATGTTAATTAAATGACGTAATTAGCGAATAGCCTATTTAAACCCACTTTTTGATATCAAACTTTTTACCCACTGATGTTATATAATATTTTGGGATTTTTAAAGATTTTTATTAAATTTTTGGCTGAGCATAACATAGGTCTTTAAGTTTAATTCGGGTAATACCGATTTTGCCCTTTTTAGCCATAAAATGAGTTTTACTAATCCTTTTGACCCCAAACCTTTTTCTACTGATTTTATTTCTTAAATAAAATATTTTGAGCCTTCTGGAATTATAAAAATATCAGCTTTCTTTTAAAAACCCGGAAATGGCTCCAAATCGCCTTTTAAGCGTTTTTAACGCATAGTATGTGCTATAACCATATTAAACATATAAGGTTGATACCTACTGATGTTTTAGTATATTTTGAGATAATAACAGTAAGTAAAAGTTTTTGAACTCAGGTTTCCAGTTTTGACCTTTTAAGCCCTTGTGAAATTACCAAAATACCCCTAAGGTGCATAGTTTGGTTTTAAATGATAAGTTTCACATATGGGTCATACCCTACTGTTATAACATGTTAAATTAAGTGTATTTACTGTATAAATCAGACCTGTAGCTCAGATTACAAATAAACTCTTTAAATAATCTTTTAAATGACCAAAATGCCCTTATGAGGCTTAATTTGAGTTTATATCCGTTTTGGGCATAATAGAAAATATCTTACTGATATTATAACATAATTAAGGCATATTAAATCAGGGAACTTGCATGTGACTCTTATGGTTACCCGTAATGCCCTTTCGCATCCGGTTCGGTTTATGTAACTAGTTTGCATAAATTGACTGAAACGGGTCAAACATTATTAACTTTGTCTCAAAATCCAGAATGTATTTAGTATACCCAAATTATACAAGTCTTCAAACTTGTCGGATCTAAATCATATTCTATCCGGTCTTCGCTTAATCGTGCGTTTGAACCGTATCGTCCTTAAAACTAACCGGTCTAAGCTTAGGCTTAAATAAAGACCCGTTAGAAATCTAATAGGTTATTAAAAACCTTCGTTCTAGATTTAGGAGTCCAGTAAAAGCTATCTGTACTTGCTTGGTGGTATACGGCTGGGATTGAAGTTATATTTAGCTCAGGTAAATACTTTTAACTTATTTTCCCTATACGGGCTTGGGTTACGGTATATAAAATACCGCTTGATCGAGCATCAAATCTTACATCTTTGGGTGGTTAATTGAATAATTTGATCGGCTCGTTTAAACAGTCTTGTTCACTTAAAGCCTTTGGGGGGTTAATGACCATGTCCCGGATATCCTCGGCATCATCTTACGAGATGGCCACGACCTGAGCACGGGGTGTAGGCGTACACCTGTCAGTGTATAACTCTATATTGTGGTGGGTCTATTGATCTTTAACCCGGACAAGATCCGGGCTACTGAACGCACAAGTAACATGTAATTCGTTCACAAGATTATATATTGCATAATTATCCCAAGTTATAAAATGTTTTGTGCCACGTGCATTCAAACCAATTTTCAAACCTTTTCAAAATGAGTCAGTTAAATTGTATTTACCAGTGTAAACTGACGTATTTTCCAAAAGGTTAAGTGCAGGTACTACTCGTAATAGGCTGGCTGTCTTCTAGCGTCCACAATAAGTCTCGCAAGCTTGGGATGCCTTAAAGTCTGTTGAACAAATGATTCATTTTATTTTTTTTATCCGCCTGTGGATCCTTTACATTCCGTTTGTAATACTTGATATTACTTTATATCGGTTTGTAATATATTTATCTTTTGCTTCCGCTGTGCATTTAAATATTGTGTTGTTTGACTATGATGATATCAACTACGTCACTATACTCCCCACCGGGCCCACCGGTGACACGTGGAAAATTGGGGTGTGACAATAAATCACACAGTAGAACTGTCAGAAGAGCAATGAACAACATCACTACCAGTGGCATAAAGCTCTTCATGATATTTGCTATTAGTGATTTTGATCAATGCATTCACTTTGAGGATGCAATTAGAGGAAAGTTGTTCATATCTCCTCCAAACACAGATGTAACAGCCCAGCGTAACCGCATCATGATATTGTCCGCTTTGGCGGCCAGCATGCCCTCGGCGTCCGCCCCTCACGGTTTTCAAAACGCGTCATGATGGTGAAGGTATCCAGCCCCTTATAAGGAAGCCTTTGTTCCCCTTCACAACCTATGTGGGATGTCACAATCCACCCCCCTTAAGGGGTCCAGCATCCTCGCAGGACCTGGCACCACCGGTCCGGCCCTGGCTCTGATACCATCTGTAACAGCCCAGCTTAACCGCATCATGATATTGTCCGTTTTGGCGGCCAGTACGCCCTCGGTGTCCGCCCTTCACGGTTTTCAAAACGCATCATGATGGTGAAGGTATCCAGCCCCTTATAAGGAAGCCTTTGTTCCCCTTCACAACCGATGTGGGATGTCACAACAGAGATCCATGATGAAATTAAAGCTGAAGCAAGAACATGTTTAATCTTTGAGAAACCTGAATTGTTTGTTATTTACAGGGATATCAATGAGGAAAGAGCAATGTTCAGACTGAGTGACATATGCAAATACTCTAATAAGACCCTCAAATACATCAAAAAATGCATGACCAAGAAACAATAACAAGTGATGATCAAAGGAGGAGCGAAGTTAGACCTCATGAAGTAAATTGAAGAAATAATGGATGAATGGATTAAAGCGAGAGAAGTCTACAAAGCTTTATACAAAGAATGCAACAAGCCTATCCCACCAAAAAAGAAACTGAAGAAAGGAGATCTTTATCATTTTGCTTGAAAAACAACTTTATTTACTTTTTGATGAATGGTTGAAAATTATTCTATTTTGATCTTAAAAGTTTTTGTTTGATTATTATGCTCCAGTTTGTATGTCATAGTAGCTATTTTTCTTACAACACTTAGGGGAAATTGTTAGGAAACTTTTTGTAAGTGTTGAAGAAAAATGATCTGATCCTTCTGATCAGATTTGGTGATGACAAAGTCAAAAGGTCACAATGAAAGAAGATACATGACTATTAGACAAGAGAAAGAGAACATCATCATAAGAAGATCAGAAAGTCATCTTCAACAAGAGAAGAAGACTAGATCAGAAGAATCTGATGTTTCTGATGATAAATCTGATATTTATCATCAGAATCTGATCAGATATGATCATTAGAAATCTGATGATCAAAGACGTCAGAAATCTGATAAGGAGTTCATCAGAATTCTGATGAAGCAACTTGTTAAACCGATAAGGTTCTGTATGAACTCTAAGGTGACCAATGGACTAAAGAATTCAATTAATATGCCAAAAAGCTACTTTTTGTAAGCCCGCCTAGGGACCTCGAACACCCGAACAGGATCACTAACTCGAACAACCGACTCACGCGGTGTGCGGAATCCACCACACGATGTGTACTGCTGCGTAGGTCATAAGACAAAAGGTGTAAAAGAACATAGATGAGTGTTAATCTGTGAATCCACAAAGTATTCATAGATTATCAACACACACAAAGAACACACAATAGCTAGGGTTTTGCTTCACACACTAGAGAGAAACTTGCACAGAAAGATAAATATCCAAAAGTCATGCCATTACATTCATTCACTAAGTATGTATACAAAGACCCAAATCCGGAACACTAAGTTCTGAATATAACATAAACAAGTTCGGACAAATAAATACTGATAAGATCAATCCGAATTTACACAATATATTCGGACTAACATAAAACCCTAAAATAAACTCTGACCAACTAAACAAGAATCAGGAGGTCTGAATTTAGCACAAATTCGGACTCCTTTACAATACATAAATTCGGACATCAAACAAAACGAACTTGAATAATACTTTAATTACCAAACAGACCCTGAAGTATCTTCATAATGCAGAATCCAGCATTTATCATCAACAGGTGCACTTACAGACTCCCCCTTGATACATGTGAGATCTGCAAGTTGTGTGAAGGTCTTCATCAAATCTTTGAGTAGCCGCTTCCCACTCCAACCTTGTTCTTCACACATAATTGAACAATTCGAATAAACTGAAGAGCAAGTTCCCGGTCTTCTTTCAGATACTGGAGAGAAAGACGTTTCAACTTCTTCAAATTTGAAAGCTTGAAGTTCACTAGCCACATCGGATCTAACACTTTAACAATCAACTCAGTAACTTTCTTCTTAGTGATCACTGCTTTTCTTGTCTTACCATCAATATACCAATACCCGATCCCTTCCAAACTGTCAAGGTCGAATTGCCTCATCGAAATTGTTCTCAACACCAAGTAGGCCGGTACACAACCTTGTACTTGATTTCTCCTGTGAATTTATCTTTCGTTTTTACTCGACAACCCACAGCAGGATTGAACTAGTTCCACTTGCTAGTATACTCTCTTCTTCTAAAGCCTTCTATAATGCTCCAATAATACCGTTAGAAGTCGGTGTGTTCAAGTCAAGCTAAGCAATGTGATGAAGATCATATGCCGGAAGAGAACTGAGAGTTTTGAAGCGCAGACTGAAATACTGAATGACATCTGTTCATTTGATTAACACCAAGTTATTTTGCTCATCGAAATCCCAGCTTCTTATTTGGCATGAGTATTCTCCCTTGATACACCCAAAACGCTTTTTCTAAGTTAGATTTGGAGGAGGCTCTCTTAGCAATAAAACCCTCTTAACTTCTTCAGGAATAGGCTCAGGATTAGGAATTGCTTCAACCGGTGTATCATTGTAAGCAATATCCCGCAAGTCTTCAAAATCCACCTCAACTCCTTCAACATACTGCACATTCATAGTATATGACACATTTCCCCCTTTGCTCATTACAACATGATCGACGTCTTCATCCAATCTAATTTCTTTAACGACGCCAACTACTTCATCATCTTTCTTTAAATCGTCACTAGAGATGAAGTGTTCTAGCTCTCTCATCTCATACCGGTTAGTGTTTTGATATGTTTTGGTTATAAGTGCTACTCATACATGGCTGTGTTTTCATTGTTTGATTGATCTCTGGTAGTTATAAGAATACTTGTATGCTAAGTGATGAAAATCGTATGTATATAAAGTTTAGATTTAGTTACGGACTCGGTTAGTTATTAGAGTTGGGCATGGGAAGGATCTTGAATGGTTTGGGTAGAATCTTGTTGTTTTAATGACGTAGGTGACATATAAGGATAATAATATGTTGTAAATGATCATTATGGGTTGTTGTGCGCGCTAGTTTTTCGGTTAGGGAGATCGGGTAATGAAAACAGCAAGTTGTCCGACAGTTACAACCGACTTTAATCGGCTGTAACCGGTTCATAATTTAACGAAATCCGGAGTTTCTTGACTCTATAACGTGTTATTTCGAAATACACCTCTAATGGCGCTAGAATCATGATTTTTGGACATCGTTTGCTATTTTAAATAAATTGTTTCGTTTCAGCAATTAAAGTTGCGTTTTTCTGCAAACTTTATGTGTTATTTTTTTGATTCATAACTTGATGAATACTTAGAGTTAGACCATGAAATTTATATTGTAGATGTTCTTAAGTGTCGGTGCAAACCTCCAACTAGAATTTCGTCAATTGGATAACCGAGGATTTTTAAAAGAATTTTTCCGTGAGCTGCAGTCAGAAAGTGACAAATCTGATTGCAGCTTAGTAAATGAATTTTTATTAATTTTTGGTAAAGAGTAAAACTGTAAAAATTTAACACAAGAACAACCCTCCAGGAGGCACATCACATTAAAAGATTGTGACCTTTTCAATTCGGTAAACGGACACCCAAAACAACCTATTTTCAGTGAATTGAGTTGTGCATGTATGTAAGTTTATAAAGTGTCGAATCTGCTATATTTGGTACTCGTACATACTTGATGATTTATAAATGGTGTATCGCGTGTTGTAGTCTATATTACGAACATGTGCCTAAAACTACTCGCTAACGTAGTTGTGATAACTTGTATGCATGTTAATTGTTAGATGTGTGTAAGATTTGCATGAATTACATAAACGCCCCCTAATGTTCTTGGTAACCATAATAGAACGTGGTTGACCATACTAGCTCACTTAACTTAATCTGTCGAGTTGATCTAAGGTGAGTTCACACATTTTACTAAAAGCATGTATTCCTGGTGGTTGGGAAAGAACAACACTTTCCCTGGTTTGGGATTGCCTAGTATTCTTGTGGATGGAATACTGTTAATTTACTATTTATACTGCATGTCTTTAGCGGACTAAACAAAACTCTATCTAAAAGTACCCGCACATTTATACCGATTAATCATCGGGGCTTGGCGAACAGGATACTAGTTAGTAGCGCTATTAGGTCTAACAATCCTCACACCATGCCGTAGAGGACGGGAGTGAACTATTATGCCTGGGCACAGGGTCAATGACGGTAGACATTGACTCGTGGCATCAACAACTTTTACGTTAGTTTCGGTATGGCACAGTTTAGTATCTTAAAGATGGGGTAGCTCCCCATGACATGTTTTATAAAACAGAGTAACTTAACAACCTACGCTTTGAAACAACACTGATAAAATGTGAACTCACCAACTTTATGTTGACACACTACTACATGCTTTGCAGGTCGTTAGGTATAATGCATGAGCTTGCACGGTGGGAGTGTCGTTGAGGCGGAGAACCATTGTTGGGTTCTTATTAAACACTATGAACTTGAAGGTATTATTTGGTTTTCAAACTTTATGCTTCCGCTGATAACTTACACTTTGTTTTGAACACTTGGTTACTAATCATGTTGATGGTGATGGTTTATTTTATTTTAATTAATTGTTCAATATGATTGCTGGCATGGTCCTGGTCAGTCACACGCCAAGCGGTAGTACTCCGCCTATGGAAATTTGAGGGTGTGACAACTTCTCTCCCTTCATCTCTTGAGTCTCTTTTTCAACTAAATAATTATTTTTATACATTGATCGTTACATTTTGTCTCTCCTCCACTCATAACCACTTTCAAAAAATATTAAAAAAATACTAGGGGTGAACGATATCTCCCTAGATATACAGATAATCAATAACATTTTTTTCTCTACTCACAACCACTTTTTATTATAATAATCGGAACCCACTCACATCAAATATACAAATGAACAGTAACATTTTCTCTTTTGTTTGCATTTCTACTATTCATATACGTGTGTTTATGCATACAAGCATAATTGTAAAGAAATGGCTAGTGAGTAAGATGAAATGATTTGAACTTTTAGTCTGTAATCATAGTTTTTTAACTTAATTGTGAGTTGCTACTATTAGCCATTGTTGTTTGTGGAACAAAATTGATCATTTGTTTTTATTGTTTGTTCAATTTGCATCTTGTCATCACTAGTCTAGTTAGTCTAGTGATAGGGGTTTGGCCACTGTTGTTGCACTAATCACAATAGATCACAGGCATCATATAATGTTTAGCACCTATTTGTATGGACACTGCCATACTACTATACCTTGCTTATATGTAATTCAAAAATTAGTCTCCTTACATAAGTATATATCTCTACTACATGGTGAAAAATCTAAGGTGTTGACGACGGGCCTAGTTGGTAGCCCAACATAACCCGTCTTGGGCTTCTGTCGTTTGGACCCAATTAACAAGCCCACTCCTCATATCCTCTCCCAAAAGTGTCCATGGTAACATAAAATGAGCAGGAAGTAAAGGAGGATCCAAGGAGAACACAGAGATCATTAAATGCTTGACTGACATGGAAGAGAAAGTCGCCGGAAAAGAGAAGTACATCGAGCTGGCCGCATTTAATGAAGCCTTGATCCTGCCATTGGAACTCAGACACGTATCTGAGTTCCCCAAGGATATCCAGAAGCCGTTAGATCGTTCAGTTCTGTTTTCCAAGAGAGATAAGTCACTCCCTTTATATAAGGAAGGTAAGGAAACTTAATGGCATACAATATTGACCCTCACTAAATGCTCAGTAACCTCATTTATTCTGACAACCTCGTATAAGCATTTATTCCTATATAATTACTCACACACAAGAATCCACACCAAGGAGAATATTCCGGCGGCAATACTCGTCGGAATAGCCTTCTCATTATCTCCGGCAAGTTTACTTACTCTCACGCCAGAGCTTGGTCACGAATCCCCCCTCCAGGGTCCCCCGTGACGAGGCTAACGATTTTCTTTCTTGTAGGACAGAGGAAACATGGATCTTGCAATGTCAACGAGACTCTTTGACCGTCATCCGTGACTCGAGGGCTTGACATTGGCGCCATTCATGGGACATCCGACTGATAATCCCACTCAGAACCTCACCGACGTTGTAAGAACTCACTATCTGAAGAGACGACATGGTAAGACCGTCCCCCAGTTCCCAAACCATCAAAACGGTGCAGGGCACCAACGACGCGGTCATAATAGAGGACATTACGCACGGAAGAGAATGAAAACCGAGTGGGAGCCTCGAAGAAAAGAAGTACAATAACACCTGATTTCATGGCCATGCACAAAGAGGAACTTAAAAACAGCTTGAGGACCTGGAAAGGCGAGAGAAACTGGAAAGTCTCAAAGCCAGGATCTCTTTCGACTCTCCATCAAGCAAAGGATATGCTAGCCCACAGAACAAGGGTGATAACCCCGACACTTTAGAAGCTTTCATGACAACCCTAAAACAAATGACGTCGGAAGAAAGAGAGGACTTGATAAAAGGAAAAGGGCAGAAAGGAAAAGGAAAGGAAAATCGGGATGACAGCGGGTTAAACCAACCCTACTTGCCTCGAGACCTAGCTGAAATCTCGAAGCTCACTAGGAGAATAGCCGAGGCACCCATGCCTCCAAAACTCAAGCTACCCTTAAATTTCGATAGATATGACGGGACAAAAGACCCGGAAGACCATCTGCATGCCTTCAAGGGAGCTGGACAGGTGGGGCGATGGCCTATGCCCACTTGGTGCCACATGTTTGCCCAGACCCTAACGGAGGGGGCCAGGCTCTGATTCTACAGCCTTCCCCCAGGGGAATAGACAGTTACGAAGAAGTCGATTCTTGGGCATTTGGCACGCATCCCGTTAGACATATCGTGACTTCAGGTTGTTGGAGTCCGTCGAGACTTTGGTGAGAGTTTTGTAAAATGAGCGGAACAAGTAGTCAAGGTTAGGGTTTCACCCCTAGCTTAACAACTTCGTTCCTGTTTTTAATAAAATAGAGGAGATTATTCATCAAAATACGGATTTCACTCCTGATTTGGCATAATTCTCCCCGTTTGTAGATAAAATGTGGGTTGATTAAGCAACTTTAGTCGAGAGTTTACGGTTTTCACACCTAATCTTGACTCAGTTGCTCTTTCATAGTTGAAAATTCGAGTGCAATGATAGTGTAGCATAAGCGAGAGTATCGAGAAATAGCAGGCTCATACATAATCCCTAACGGATATGCACAAGTCGGTCTGTGGTTCCTAACTATAGACTAGGTCTCTAAGACTTCGACCCAGACTAGGTTGTGTCTTGCCTAATTCCCTATAGTTATGGCTCTGATACCAATCTGTCACACCCCAACCGATGGCGGAAACATCGGGGCATGGCACTGAGCGAAACAGATTGTCCAGAAGTTTCCATAACAATTATCATTACCAATCAATTTAAAGTAACATGTCCCATACCATGTCTCAAAAGGTGAACAAATTATTACAGACAAAATCTAGGCAAATAGTTCTATTCCGACAACTCAGATTTTCAAATAGAGCAATTGTTTATCTGCTTCTAGAGACCCTTGATTTAATTTGTACAGACAACTATTTATTGGCCTCTAGAGCCTTATTCTAGCCTCGATTTCCTAGCAGATGTGCATCCTAAGCACCTGTCACATACGTTAAAATAAAGTCAATACATATAATGTAAAGGTGAGCATACAAGTTTGATACTAGCATATAAAGTTCAAATTCGTTTATGCATAACCAGCACGTACACATAGTGAAATGAGGCATGTTAGTTATCGACATAGATCCATCGATACCAATGACTCTGCCTGAGGCAGTTCGCAATACATGATTACCACCGTAATCCATGCAAGTAATTGTCCTTAACAACCCCTGCGAACAGGTGCTGAGTCCAAACTATAGTACTATCGTTGCTAAGGCAGGTAGACAGCATTCCATGTGTAAACATAACAAACAAGCATTCATAAGCCACGTATAACATGCATTAACAGTTAGCGTTCAAATAGTATTGAGTAGTGTGTTGATTGTGAATTGAATATTCGTAACGTATGTAACACCCAAAAGTGCATAATGCAAAAAGGGATCGAGTATACTCATAGCGATGATGGATTGAAGGGAGCGCTTAGAGCGGAATTAGCCTGATTAGAACAATAACATAACGATAAGTGACACGTAAAACGATGCAAGGTGTAAGTGGCTCGGACAGTAGCTCGGTCGGATTGGTAATCCGATCGGACTGTCCGGTCGTGCAGATGACAATCCGTTCGGATGGTCATCCGGTCGGACATGTTGTCCGGTCGGATGACTATTCGAGTGGATTGTTTCTTCCTTTGATGTGTTTGTGTATGATGGCTTGTCCTTTGAAGTTTTCGTTGTAGCATTTTGAAAACATTGAAGTATCTCTACCTTTCAAGTCGGTCGATCGGACGGCTTAGTCGTGCGGATGACAATCCGTTCGGATGGTCATCCGGTCGGACAGATTGTCCGGTCGGACGGCGACTCGAGTGGTGAAGTTACTTAGTGAGAACAATTCCACAGCAGGTTGTCACTCGGTCGGACAGGTTGTCCGGTCGGGTGGCATCCTTAGTGCATTGTACATGTTGAAAATTGTTTAAGTCCAAGTATCTCATGATACGAAGAGTAATCCGGTCGGGTAGGTAGTCCGATCGGATAGCAATGCGTTCAATACTCAAACTTCAGATAAAGTTGGTTAAGTGTGGGACCCAAAGTGCAAGCCGCTCGGATGACCTAGTCGCTCGGATGACTTATCCATTCGGATAAGTTGTCCGGTCGGATAGCACTCCATGCTGGTCGTTCCGTTCGTCTTTCACTTAGCCGTTTTGATTGTTTGTTGCTTCTATCGAGACACTTTGACATCGTGCTAACCAACAGAACTCCATCTTGACCCAAGCAACCCGATCGTCCAGGAATCACCCTAATTCGACCAGTTAACCGGTGCGAGGCGGTTGTTCTTGGTTAACCCGAAATCGGTGGTCTCGTGAGTAGAATCCAGATCTTGAACTAGCACAACACTAAGAATGAGTAGGAGACTAGAACAAGGCCCGATTCTATCGGTTTTGAGTGCATTGAGTGTAAAAGAGTTGAAAAAAAGTTAGAAACCATCTTTCAATCCTTTTTCACTATGTTTATGTTTAGATCTATGCAAGATCTTTGTGTATTTGTGTGGAAATCGATTAGATCTAAGTTGTTCTTGGTGGATTGAGGCCAAAACATGAAGTTCTTCAAGAACACATGATGACGTCATCCTAGAACACCTCAAATCTAGTGATTTCATGGTTAAAAGTTAAGATTCAAAAGATAGAAAGGTGTAGGAGTGCGTGTAGGTTAAGAAAGTACAAGATTTAGGACGAGATCTTACCGGAATCGAGAGAAATCAAAGAAAAGGTGAGGAGAGCGTGTTGTTCGGTCAGAGAGTTGCCAAAAGTAGAAAGTTTGAGAGTGACATGGGTATTTATAGAGTTACCCAAAGAGGAAAGTGTGGGTAGGTCGAACGGCATCTCGTCCGGGTGACTTATCCGGTCGAATGACATATGGCACCAGATCAAGTGTCAGCCCGGTCGGATTGGCAATCCGGCCGGATGGCACTTGGTTCGGGTGTTCGGTGTGACGATTTTTGCTGTTTTGATTTCGATTGCGAGCGATGCGGTGCGATAGATTTTCCTAATCAAATTACTTTTAATCCCAACCATTCATATCTTGCACTGTCCCTTCTCCACTAATTATCATAGTTCGATTCCGATTGAGTTCGATTGCGTTTTGATTGCATTTCGATTGATTACCACTACATAACATAAATAAACATGCACAAGTAACACACAAGGCACACACACACGTATAACAATAACCAAAATGCGTAGTTCGAGTTGCGATTCGATTTGATGTCGATTTGGTTAGCATAGTTTGATTATCGTTTAGTTAACTTTATCGCATTGTTACTTCCTATAGTTCACAGTCGTAAGTCGATTAGATAGCGAACACATACGTTGATTATTGTAATTATTGACACTTACTCCACATAATACAACTAAATTAAACACACAAAAGAAATTCACTACAAGTCAAGTTGCGCGAAAACGGTCGTTAACTTTGACCTTGACTTTCGAAAGCACGAGGTGTTACAAGCCTCACACCGTGCCGTAGAGGATGGGAGTGAACTATTATGCCTGGGCACAGGGTCAATGACGGTAGACATTGACTCGTGGCATCAACAACTTTTACGTTAGTTTCGGTATGGCACAGTTTAGTAGCTTAAAGATGGGGTAGCTCCCCATGACATGTTTTATAAAACAGAGTAACTTAACAACCTACGCTTTAAAACAACACTGATAAACTGTGAACTCGCCAACTTTATGTTGACACACTACTACATGCTTTGCAGGTCGTTAGGTATAATGCAGGAGCTTGCACGGTGGGAGTGTCGATGAGGCGGAGAACCATTGTTGGGTTCTTATTAAACACTATGAACTTGAAAGTATTATTTGGTTTTCAAACTTTATGCTTCCGCTGATAACTTACACTTTGTTTTGAACACTTGGTCACTAATCATGTTGATGGTGATGGGTTTATTTTATTTTAATTAATTGTTCAATATGATTGGTGGCATGGTCCTGGTCAGTCACACGCCAAGC
Source organism: Helianthus tuberosus (assembly GCA_030545235.1). NCBI lineage: Eukaryota > Viridiplantae > Streptophyta > Magnoliopsida > Asterales > Asteraceae > Helianthus > Helianthus tuberosus. The sequence continues at coordinate 89,481,482 of CM060411.1, forward strand.
GGTAGTACTCCGCCTATGGAAATTTAAGGGTGTGACAACTTCTCTCCCTTCATCTCTTGAGTCTCTTTTTAAACTAAATAATTATTTTTATACATTGATCGTTACATTTTGTCTCTCCTCCACTCATAACCACTTTCAAAAAATATTAAAAAAATACTAGGGGTGAACGATATCTCCCTAGATATACAGATAATCAATAACATTTTTTTCTCTACTCACAACCACTTTTTATTATAATATCGGAACCCACTCACATCAAATATACAAATGAACAGTAACATTTTCTCTTTTGTTTGCATTTCTACTATTCATATACGTGTGTTTATGCATACAAGCATAATTGTAAAGAAATGGCTAGTGAGTAAGATGAAATGATTTGAACATTTAGTCTGTAATTATAGTTTTTTAACTTAATTGTGAGTTGCTACTATTAGCCATTGTTGTTTGTGGAACAGAATTGATCATTTGTTTTTATTGTTTGTTCAATTTGCATCTTGTCATCACTAGTCTAGTTAGTCTAGTGATAGGGGTTTGGCCACTGTTGTTGCACTAATCACAATAGATCACAGGCATCATATAATGTTTAGCACCTATTTGTATGGACACTGCCATACTACTATACCTTGCTTATATGTAATTCAAAAATTAGTCTCCTTACATAAGTATATATCTCTACTACATGGTGAAAAATCTAAGGTGTTGACGACGGGCCTAGTTGGTAGCCCAACATAACCCGTCTTGGGCTTCTGTCGTTTGGACCCAATTAACAAGCCCACTCCTCATATCCACTCCCAAAAGTGTCCATGGTAACATAAAATGAGCAGGAAGTAAAGGAGGATCCAAGGAGAACACAAAGATCATTAAATGCTTGACTGACAGGGAAGAGAAAGTCGTCAGAAAAGAGAAGTACATCAAGCTGGCCGCATTTAATGAAGCCTTGATCCTGCCATTGGAACTCAGACACGTGTCTGAGTTCCCCAAGGATATCCAGAAGCCATTAGATCGTTTAGTTCTGTTTTCCAAGAGAGATAAGTCACTCCCTTTATATAAGGAAGGTAAGGAAACTTAATGGCATACAATATTGACCCTCACTAAATGCTCAGTAACCTCATTTATTCTGACAACCTCGTATAAGCATTTATTCCTATATAATTACTCACACACAAGAATCCACACCAAGGAGAATATTCCGGCGGCAATACTCGTCGGAATAGCCTTCTCATTATCTCCGGCAAGTTTACTTACTCTCACGCCAGAGCTTGGTCACGAATCCCCCCTCCAGGGTCCCCCGTGACGAGGCTAACGATTTTCTTTCTTGTAGGACAGAGGAAACATGGATCTTGCAATGTCAACGAGACTCTTTGACCGTCATCCGTGACTCGAGGGCTTGACATTGGCGCCATTCATGGGATATCCGACTGATAATCCCACTCAGAACCTCACCGACGTTGTAAGAACTCACTATCTGAAAGAGACGACATGGCAAGACCGTCCCCTAGTTCCCAAACCATCAAAACGGTGCAGGGCACCAACGACGCGGTCATAATAGAGGACATTACGCACGGAAGAGAATGAAAACCGAGTGGGAGCCTCGAAGAAAAGAAGTACAATTACACCTGATTTCGTGGCCATGCACAAAGAGGAACTTAAAAAACAGCTTGAGGACCTGGAAAGGAGAGAGAAACTGGAAAGTCTCAAAGCCAGGCTCTCTTTCGACTCTCCATCAAGCAAAGGATATGCTAGCCCACAGAACAAGGGTGATAACCCCGACACTTTAGAAGCTTTCATGACAACCCTAAGACAAATGACGTCGGAAGAAAGAGAGGACTTGATAAAAGGAAAAGGACAGAAAGGAAAAGGAAAGGAAAATCGGGATGACAGCGGGTTAAACCAACCCTACTTGCCTCGAGACCTGGCTGAAATCTCGAAGTTCACTAGGAGAATAGCCGAGGCACCCATGCCTCCAAAACTCAAGCTACCCTTAAATTTCGATAGATATGACGGGACAAAAGACCCGGAAGACCATCTGCATGCCTTCAAGGGAGCTGGACAGGTGGGGCGATGGCCTATGCCCACTTGGTGCCACATGTTTGCCCAGACCCTAACGGAGGGGGCCAGGCTCTGGTTTGACAGCCTTCCCCCCGGGGGAATAGACAGTTACGAAGAACTGAACGAGAAGTTCTTGAGAAATTTCAGTCAGCAAAGAAAGGTGATCAAGAACCCCAATGAAATCATGCACATATGACAACGGGACAACGAAAGAGTGGACCAGTATATGGAAAGGTTCGTTAAAGAGAGCATGAACATCAAAGACGTCCCTGAGGTAATGAAGATCAGCAACTTCATCAACGGGTTGAAGCACACCCAGTTATGTGAAAAGCTATGGGAGGAGTTCCCACCTACGTTTGACAACCTCATGGATCGAGTCAAGAGCTTTTGTCAGAGGAAAAGATACGGTCAGCAAGGCCAAGGAAATGGATGTTTCGACTCGGAGGGCCAACCCTGCATCAAAACCTCAGGAAAAAGGTACTCCCTACTCCTGAAAACCCACTTTCGATAAAATACAACATGACAAGGTGAAACCAATGTATTCCCCTTATAGATCTCGGAATAGGGGACTTGCACCGCCGTGGAAAACATATGTGTGGCGACGTGGCACAACGTGAGTGGACATGGGTAGTAGCCGTCGTGTGTCAATGGTAAGTTAAAACTTTTTTTTTCTACTTTTTAAAAATAAATTACTTCACCTATCTAAACAACCCCGTTCTTCCATTCTTTTTACAAATACTAACTATTCATCTAAATTTCTCTCAACTTTCTTCACATTTCCACTTCAAAAATTCGAAAAAATGACAACGATTCCGTCGAGCGAAGAAGAGGACATCGCGTTGTGTGAATCATGGGTCGAAGCGCTTACCCGCTACACGCCTTGTAATTGCTCGAGTGGTCTGTTTTGAAGGAGTATTTCCAACAATTTTGCATCTATAGGGGTGACACTACCCGAACCGTGGATGCACTTTCTTCTCGTTTTTAAGACTATATATTTAGATAGTGAAAGATTTGAGATAGCGCACAACGCGGTGGAAAATGAGGGTGGTGACCTTGCAGAAGACGGCATCATACAAGTCGTCCTCATGAACCAGAGGCACGCCTACAACCGTGACTTTAAACACGTTTCGGCGTGGTAGATAATTAGATTTTTTATTTAATTATGTTTATGTTTAACGTTTATTATCATTATATAATCTTTTTTTTAGTTTATTTCGTGTTTCTTTTTTAGTTTCATTTTTTTAAGTTTTTAATTTTTAAATTATGTAATGTTTTATTATTAACTAGATTTATCACCCGCCGCGATGCGACGGGGTTCCATTCATATGGATCATACTTCATAAAACCCAAGTGTTTGTTACATTAACATTCCATAGTCACATCACCTAGCCTGAACTCAGACTTGGAACAAAGCGTTTGTTCCGACTATTTTATTTATGATGAAAACCAATTACAAGGAAATAATTCGACGACAACCATCTATACAGTATACACCATTAGCTTGGAGTCCAAGCATCCTCTCCTGACTCAACTATAAAGCAAAATAATTCAACTAATTAAATTTAACAAACTAAATCTAATTAACTTAAACTAATAAATTTAATTCCTTTTGCAGCAAGCTTTTTTCCAATGATTCAAAACGCAAAACCAGGTCGGTGTTGAACTTTCACATATAATACCTGAGATATCGTCTTAGTAGTATCGCATTTGTTCACGTTTTCACCTTTTTTCCATCTGTAAGTTGTTATACACAAAGAAATAAAAAGCATTAGTCCATGAAAAATAATAAAACATGATCAATAATTGAATTTCAAACATTAAGCAAATGTCATATAATTCTTTCTTGAAATTACATTCAGGATACCATAAACTTGTGCTTCAGTTTGCAACCTAGAAATTAAAAAAAAAGTCTCAGGATAGCTATTAGCAACACATGTATGGGGAAGGTTGGGTGCATTGAGAAATAACACATGTAAATGGGCGAGTTGAGGTGCACTGAGTAATGGGTCAAAGGTCAAATGGGTCAGGTTCGGCTGGGTTAGCCACAAAACTTTTTCCCAAGAACTTTGAAGTTTTTGTAAATAATTTATGTCAACATTACTATTTTATTACGCTTCTAGGTGAGTTTCGACCTATAATATATAACTTCATTTGGCCCGTTTCTTAAGTGAACGGGTCAAATTACCACTTTTGAAAAAAATACATTAGTTAATACCTGAAATGTGTCTTTGGAGTATTGCATTTCCTCATGTCACTTTTTCCATCTATAAGATTTTAAACATCTTGCAATCATCGTGTTCCAAAAAACCAGATTTCGATGAGGCATTTAAGCAAAACAGGTTCAGTCCATCATTGCCAAGGTCACATTATTCAGTTCCTTACTTCTTCAATTTTTCTAATTCACTCACTTGAAGACCGGTAACATCATCCTCAGCCAACCTCTATCGTGCTTGTCCAACCACTAACAACTTCAACCTAAAAATTCACATAAAAAAGTCACACAATTTATCATTAGATTAAATTGGGCAAGGTGCATTTTTGCAGGGATCATATCCATTATCTTTTCATGCACACTCCTGTTTTCTCAAATATAAATTGAGCAAATTATGTTCTTAGTCCGAAAATAAAAAGGACAATATAAATTAAAAAAAAGCAACAATTAAGACTAAACACCACAAATAAAAGTGCAGCTAGCATGGGACATTTTCATTACCCCCTTATTTTGTCAAATTTATTTGGTGCAAGCTCCCTAATCTATGGATCGGCTGAAGGCTTTAATTAAAAATACTAGAATGGAAGTTAACTGTCTCCTACCTTCATTTTCGGTCCCGGGACTTAACTTTCCATCACATGAGCTGGGTTCAAAATTAGTGAGTGCTTTTCTTCGACTGAATTTCGAAGCATCCTTGTCATAAGCCCTAATTAACAAAAAATATAGTTTGTACAAAAAGTGTTTGCGAACCTTGCCAAAAGCAATAAACAGACTGGAATCATATTCAGTTGATGATAAGTTAGAATAAAACCTAGTGAAGAGGTAATGGTTCCAACGTATCCTCTTACCTAGAGCCAAAGTCGCCCGATTCTTTAGAATAGATCTAGCATGCATCCTACAGAAGACAACCAACAATTTTTAAACACAAACAAAATACTCAATAGAAAGCTTGGTTGCTGAAAATGTCCAACTTACATGATTAAATAAACAGTCTGGTTGCTGAAAATCATAAATGGTGGACAGAAACCTAGAGAATAAAACTATAGGAACCGGTGTGTTGAAAGTGATTGACCTGATACAAAATACTATAGGAAAAGAAGAATTATTATACCTGGTTGCGATTGCGAGTGAATGGACAAAGAAAATGATCATGACACTTGAAAGCCATATTAGAAACGAACACATCCAGAGAAGCCCTAACCTAAAATGCAAAAACCCAATAAATGTAAGCAAATCAGAACCAAAAAAAAGCCTATTCAACTAACAGTGGAAATCGTACCTGAGATTGCAGTTATCTATCTTCGTCTGCGTGAAGGTATAAGAAGAGCGCAGGGCTCGATGATTGAAATGGATAATTCATCAATTTTATTGACCTTCACTTAATCTACACACATAAACCCTAAAACTGAATCTATTACCTGTTTTCTCTTTATTCGACTTCTCTTGACCACCGCAAATACCGCCCATAAACCCTCAATTCAACAATCATCATCATCGTTGTCGTTAACTGTCAAATTTTTGGGTTATTCTGGCTGAGATTTATCCTCAGGAATAACTGCCAAGATTGGATATTTATTAATAATTACCTTATGGTGAAATTTCCATTTAGAAGCAATTTACTCATGATAATCATCAATTCAATAACTTGTGGTAGCTGCAACAACACCAGCTCCAAGTCAGTTATCATTTTAGATTGGTCAACTTTTAAATAGGAAAAAGACCTATCGACATAAAGAACATAAGCAAATGAAACTGTAATACAAAGCAATGTCAAAATTATAATGGACACAAGAAGTGCTACAACAGATTATATAATATATAATGGACATAAAGAACAGTGGCGTAACCTTCTTGATTTTGTTTTCAATTGTTTGCAACGGTAGCCTGCTGACTTGTAATTCAAACAAAACCCTGAGACCCAAAAACCCCTGCATACAATCGCTCGTAACTCTGTAATCCACGACTGCTCATACAAATACCCATGAAATTAGCATCAACCAAACCTCATCACAATTTAGACAAGTTAAACACACTAACACAATTGTTCCCCGATGCAAAGGACCCAATTAGAAACCCTAGGGTCTCCTATAAATCCTAAATAACTTCAATTTCTCAAACCTTACAAGATCATTACAAAAGAAATTCAAGTAATTAACCTACCTTGATTTTGTGAGCAACCACTGTATCCTCCTCCACCTCATTTTTCATCAACGACGATTAAATTGTACAACCCGCAAGAAGGAAAACCCTTTTTTTCAGAGGAAGCGGTGGTGTTGCTTGAGGGAACATGGCAGAGATAAGGAGGAGGTGGCAAGGGTGGAGTCTGGTCGTAGAACCGAGTATTCCAATCATCACACTTGGTAGGGCGGTGAAGTGATATGGCCATGGAGTTCACCCATCGCCGTTGTAGGGCGGTGGGGTCGTGCACTCACATGTCTCTCTCTCTCAGACTCCCTTTTTACTCTCTCAAATCTGCATCATCTCCTTTGATGGTTCTCTCTCTTGATTACACGTATATGATGAGTCAAAAGTAAGGCTTCTCTATCAAGCTACATCCAATATACACATAACATAACAACTCATACAACATACATAAGCACAAAAAACACTTTATGCATAGATTACAACCATCTATTGCCCACACATGTTGCAAATTTATAATATATAATTTATAATATATAATGTTATTTTTTAATTAATATTAATGTTTTTTCTTAAAATTAAATATATTTTATATAATTTCTAAATATAAAATAATAATAAAAAGTGTGTGCCACGTGTAGAACAACACCACCCTTTCACGCCTCGTTTCACTTCCTTTTTTATATCATGCCACTTTTCTGACGTATGCTAACGTAACATCCACATATTGCATAACAACCCTTTCCAAGCCCCCTCGGTACTATAGTCTTATCTAGACCAAGCAATTTTGACCCAAAGTTTGACTTTGGGTTGGTTTGGACTTTAAAAAAGAAGTCCTTGGTTGTTTTGGGCTGACACAAAAGGGTCTTCCAACAAAGTCCAAAACTCAAAGTTCAGAACAAGTTAGAATACATCATGCGCTCTTGTCCTCTCTCTTTGATTTCTTCAACGGTTCCAGACATCATCATCACCATCGCTTTCATCTCAATTCCATCAAAATTCCCTTTGATTAATGTTTATAAGCATAGTATTTCTACAAGAACTAAAATAAGGTTGGTATATGATTTTTTTTTTATGTTTCTGTTGAAAATTGCTGCTTTTTGTTGTTGGGTGTGAAGATCTTGAATGAGACTATTATCCAATGATAATTCATTGTTTGTGGAAGTTTAATTGATCAAACTGTCATTTTTTATCGTCTTGATTTCTTATAATTTGTGAATACGCATGCAATCTTGGTGAATGTGAATACGCATGCCACATGTTTGTGAAAATGCCTGTGAGAGTTTGCTTTGAAATTCAATAGAAATAAGAGAATGAAATATCCAATTTTAAACAGGAGATACCCTTTGACATGCAAGGTCAAACCAACATTTTTTTACTAGGAGTATTTTACTAAAATCCAGAGAATATATCAGAATATTTCTCCAAATTTAATCTTATAATGTATGTCTAAGAACAACATACATTAATGATTTAAGGGTCAAACATGATGGTCATATGCTCTATGTATGGTTATTAAGGTTTTGAATGTTTTTGGATTGTTTTATATAATTTCTTTCAGATTGATGAGAAATGTGTTCCTAAGTATCTAATTCCTAGTGCAATCAATAAGCACAAGTTACATGTGGTTCTTTTCTTTTCACCAATAAGCCCGACTAGACTAGACTCGAGCTTAGCTTGTTTCAGGCCAAGCGCGAGTAGTAGCTCAACTCGTTTGCACCCCTAATTGTCCCACACAAGCACTAAACAAATTTGACACCAGTTCATTTTGATTGGGCAGCTTAAGTCTTAGACATTCTATATTCATGATTATGGATTACCCAACCGTCTAATTCCGATAACATACCTGTATGGTGAGCACTCGGAAATTCTATAAACCTAACAACAAACCAGATCATGCCATCATATTCATGGACTTAAGTCAACATCAGCCAACAATTCATTTAACATCAAATTCATTACTTGCTACTCGGTTTCTTATTGTTTATATTTTTAATTTCTAATTTTTATTTCATCTTATTTTTATATGCTTTTTAATTATTTCACTTTTTTTATTTTTTTTATTTTTAATTTTTTTTACATTTATATATTTTTATATTTTTTCAAATTTTTATATTTATAATTTTTTTTTTGTTTTTGATTATTCATTTTTTTTCATCTCATCCTAACCCGTACCCATCCACTTTGCCATCCATAGTCTTATCTAGTGTCTTGATTTTGCTATGTGCCGCATTGTTAAGAGGGATAATTAAGCGCGTGGAAATAACATCTCTGTTGTAATTTTCTAAACCATCTTAATGTTTTTGTATCCATATTTCAGGCTGTGCATCATGATATATAGACATGGTTTCTGGATTTCAGCTTTTTGCACGTAGCGAACGACTGCTGGCTTCGCCTCTAGATAAGCTGCTTCGAAGATCCTTGAGGGTTAACTCGCTAAAATCAATCAAGTCAGTCCATGGATTCATCACCACAATGGGATCAGGCTTACCCCAAAGTGCATTTTTCCACAATAAACTTATCTCTGTTTACACATCCCTGGGTTATATATCTGTAGCACGCAAAGTGTTTGATGAAATGCCTCATAAGAATGTTGTCTCTTACAACACCATGATAAGTACATACTGTCGTGATGAGAATATAGAACAAGCTTGGAGTTTGTTTTCCGAGATGAGAAATTTTGGGTTCTGTCCAACCCAGTTCACTTATGGTAGTCTGTTTTCGTGCAATTCGTTAGACGTTGTTCAAGGACTTTATATGCAAGCAGTGGCCATGAAGAGCGGGTTTCTCTTTGCTGATTCTTTTGTAGGAACTGCTTCGCTGGGTTTCTTTGGTAGGCAAGGTTGCATTAATGAAGCATTCCAGGTGTTCGAAGAAATGCCTTTCAAGAATCTAGTGACATATAATGCAATGATATCTTTGTTTGGACACGAGGGATTTGTACATGAATGTATGCTGATGTTTCGTGAGCTCTTGAAGTCCCATATATCATTATCTGAACCTTCATTTGTGGGTGTTTTATCTGGATTTCGATCCGAGGAGGACCTAGATTCAGGTGAACAACTCCATGGGCTTGTTATTAAGTTCGGGTTGTTAAGTAAAGTATCAGTCGCCAATTCTCTTGTTAACATGTATGGGAAGTGTGCAGGCACAAATTTAACGGAGAAAATGTTTAGTTTAGTACCCAACCGAGACTTGGTGACATGGAATACAGTTATCGGGGCGTTGGCCAATGGTAAAGAACCTATAAAAGCAATAGAATTCTTCTGTAGAATGTATATTGACGGTTTTCTCCCAAACCGGACCACATTTCTGAATGCCATCACCTCATGTATACGGTTAATCAATCTATCTTATGGAGAATTTATCCATGCTAAGATAATCAAGAACCGATATGAAAACGATGGTTTTGTTGGCAGTTCATTGGTTAACTTCTATGCTAAATGTAACAGATTAGATAGTGCTCACCGCAGTTTTGATGAAATTCTAGACAAGAATTTAGTTTCTTGGAATGCTTTACTTCATGGATATTCGAATAGAAGCTGTTCAACTTCTGTCTTGCTTCTGCAGGAAATGATAAAGTCGGGTACGTCTCCAAATGAATTTTCTTTCTCTAGTGTTATAAAGACGCTTTTACCCTTGGAGTTAAAGCAGATTCATTCTTTGGTCTTGAAAATGGGCAACCACTTAAACGGGTATGTAAGTAGTGCGCTCATGACCGCATATGCCAAAAATGGTTTAACAACAGATGCATTAAGTCTTTTTTATGATGATAAACTTCCATATACTGTTGTTCACTCGAATATTATTGCCGGGCTGTATAACCGAAATGGCATGTACCATGAAGCTCAGGAATTGTTCTGTGAAGTAGAAGATCCCGATATCGTATCATGGAACATCTTGATTGCAGCGTGTTCCCGAAATGGAGACTACAAAGAAGCGTTTGAACTTTTCCAACATATGCAGATGGACCGCATCACACCCGATAGTTACACATATGTTAGCCTGTTAAGTATTTGCACCAACCTATGTAACCTTGTTTTGGGAAGTTTGCTTCATTCCCTCATGATAAAATCCGATTTCAGCCGGTGTGACATAATGGTTCGCAATGTAATGATAGACATGTACGGGAAATGTGGGAGTCTGTCGAGCGCAGTTAAGGTGTTTGATGAAATGCTTGAAAGAAATGTCATATCATGGACAGCTCTTGTTTCGGCTTTTGGGTTACACGGTCATGGAAAAGATGCACTACAATGGTTTAAACAAATGGAGATAGATGGTATTCAACCCGACAAGGTTGCTTTTATAGCTGTTCTTTCTGCGTGTCGACATGGTGGGTTAGTAAAAGATGGGATGGAAATGTTTGAGAAAATGAAAGAAAAATACGCGATTGAGCCAGAAATGGAACATTATCTTCTTGTCGTCGACTTAATGGCTAGATATGGCGATCTAAAGGAAGCCGAAAAGTTGATTTCGGGGATGCCTTTTACACCAAATGCCAGCATATGGCGTAGCTTCCTTGATGGTTGTAATAGGCAAAGAAACATAGAGCATCTCTCCCTCCAAATCCAGGCATGTTGATCACAACAAGTATATATAATCTTTTACTTGTAGTTTACCGTTTCAATCATCGGTTTTTAAAATTGAAGACATTTATAATCAATTGATTGATTGGCACAACTTAGGTCTATGTAGATGGTGTGGTTCTTAATATAAAAAATGTATGAAATAAATGTAGCAAAATAAACGAGTTGGGTTGGAATTTGGATAACACATCATAATTGGTTTGGGTCAAAATAAGTCGGCCAATTTGACTGGGTAGTTCTTTTTTTTTTTTTTTTTTGCTGTTAATTTGCATAAATTTCCTTGAGGAAAAACTAAAGTCACCACAAATAGATAAATTATGAAATTAGTGATTAAGAAAATGAACTGAACATTCTTTTATATCCATTTTCTATATAGATTCTATTAAATTAAAATACTTAAATTGTAATATATGAGTTCACATACTAGTAATGTTTGTGTTGTCCATTGGGAGTTATGGCTTTGTTTTTTAATAGCTGGCGTACATATTTAATAGCTATTTCTCCTACCAAAACACACTATACTGAGTGGTTATCTTTTCATCAACATTCATTTATAAACACCATAACATTATATGTTGATGGAATTTGAGGTTAGACATTTTTAGGATCCAACATCTCTCATATAGGCGAACAATGTCTGTGTTGTCGATCGAGAGTTCATGACCTTTTTGGAGCATCCATTGTCCAAAATGTTAGATGTTATTATTGTTGGACACTCTCTTCGCACTCAAGAAGAGAGTGTACCCCAAGACTTGTTGGTCCTGGGTGTACCATCCAACGCCTAGGTGTAAGAACAAAAATTCTGATATGTATACCTCCCATCGGTGTCAATGATCCCGCGTTATGGTTTAACTATGCACTCATTAGTTCCAACCTGATTTAGATTTTCTTGCATCTATGTCTCTGAAGTTGTTCTCGGCCAAAAGAACTAATCTTTTTGCACGGAGTGTTCACTTGGGTAAGCACATTTCTAATACCCAAATTAGGAAGATATTACTTTTGATTCAATTTGTGTTACTGTAAGGCAAAGAAGATGGAATTTTTTGGACAAAATATTGTCTTCAAATTTCACATACTCAAGAGTGAATCGTGTACTTATAGAGTTTCGGAAGGCGCCAGATAGTTTTAGGGTTCTACAGGTTGGAGAGCAAAAGAACCTTTCTCCCTCGCTAGATTGTGTATGTATGTGATTAGCTGCGATGATGCATTAGATTTAGAGACATTGGAAGCTCTATGGAATGGTTATGATGCTGAACCCCTGATGTGTTTGATGCATTGGTAAGGGCTTCTACTCTTTTAGGTGACACCAATTGTATTTGTGCTGATGAAGTTGAGGATGGAGAAGGCTTTTGATGTTTCAATGCATGCTTGGAACAACTATGTGAATCATCTAATATAGTAATGAGTCGAATCATAATACCTTCTGTTGCTTGGCGTTTATCCACATCCAAGTAGTCGAAGTTTCATGTAGTCGAAGTCAACAGTCAAGTTATGACAACTTCTAATTGTAGGAAATGGGTCACAATTTTGTTAATAAAAAAAATAAAGATACTCTCTTTAAAGATTTGGGAAATAGTAGTACATGAACCATGTACAAATTCAAACGAAAATAAATATGAACTACAACATATTTAATAAAACAAACGATTCAAACCAATATCTTCAAAAGATAAAGTCTTCAACTTGATCTTTAACTGTGTCTACTTGTATGGTTCGTTGTGTTTTCAGTCCGTTGTGTAGGCTTCAACGAGGTCTTGAACCACGTCTTCTTGTACAATAATTTCCTACAAAAAGAACAAACAAATGTTGACGATTATGGCTGAGGCACGTGTTCAACACGCTTCCCTTAAAACAGATTCCGCGCCTCTACTAAAGACGACGCGTCTGTCTCCAAGGGTACAACAACCGAAGTAGTCTGTACTGCCGGAAATGGCCACGGGCCCGAGGTTACACCGAATAGAATTATAGTGTTTGAACTTGTGGAAAAACTAATGATACGAAGGTGATGGAATCGAGTAGAGAAAACTCATCTCTCTATAATTCCCAACATATGGATGTTCAAGTCTTCACCACTTCTCCAAGAATTCTTCATACATATTATTTTTCTCTTGTACTTTTCTCATCATTCCAATGAGTCACATAGCCTACCAACTTTTTCCTTTACAAGAGTTGTATGTTATAAAGAGTTTCTCTTAAGTGGTGATTTTATTAGAGACATAAAACTCTAATAAAAGTTTCACTTAATTAGTGATTTAATTAGAGCCATAAAACTCTAATAAAAGGTAATCAAGTGATATAAAACTCTACTCAAGAGTTTCACCATATGAAGGAGTTTAATATGTAATTATAATTTCACTAAATTATAAATTAACTAAATATCCATTCACTAATTTTCCCAACAATCCCCCACATGAATGGAGATTGTTCAAAACACATAAAATTTCCAATGGAACCTCGACAGTTGAGTTTTGCATACGATAGGTAGGTGTTACCCTTTGAACCTTCGCTCATGAAATGCACTTAGCCCACTAGCTCTGAGTAGATCTCGATGTCTTTGAACTCGTCTGCCGTTTGTGTAGACGACAATACACTTCACACAAGACTCTCCCTAGCCGGGTCATCTCCTCATAGTTGTGTCCAATAATGGTCGTGGAACACTTTCCTGGTTCTGCGAGAGCTCTAGGAATTGTGCCCTCAATTCCATTCGAAGCGACCCCACTTCTCTCTAACATAGGTGATTCTCCTTAGATCATTAAAAGCATTGTGGTTATTGTGATCTATCGAAATCATTTACCACATATTATGCTTAGCCTCACACTTGTCACTTTTAGGAATGGACTAGGAAGTTTATTAATCTTTATAATAAACTACCTTATTAAATGCGTAGGGTTATTCCCCCACAGTGACCTCGCTTATTCATACAATTAGGTTTTCCTATTGAACTCAATTCTTGGGATCTCCAGTCTACTGAGTTAGGTTTCCATCATATGAACTTCATTTTTCAAGGGCTTCAGTTCCATTCCACAACTTGATCTATAATAAACCCTCAGGTTGTTGGATCCATAACATTAGCAAATAACTTTGCGTATTTGAGATCAGTTGTCATGATGTGTTCTTAACTCGTAAGTTAATTTTGCCTATTGTCAACTTCTAAGACTATAACCTCAGTGGCCATCTGAATCTGGTTATAACATATGTCTTCGTAAGATACGTGTATCATTTAAGGCAAACACATCTCCATTATGCACTACGACCTTTGTGTCCTCCACTTAGTCGTCTATTTGCAATGTTAGATTGGATTACAAAATCCTTATTGCTAAAAACAAATGCAAGACACCCCCCACATTTAAGTGTTATTGGATAACATTTAGATGTGTTAATGAGAACCATTTCTACATACCCTTATAGGGTTGTTTCTTAAATGGTTCCTCCCCCACATTTCTTGCCATTTGATCAAAATTTCCGTAACACCACTTATGGCGACATTTATACACATATGATTGAACAAGACCAACCTTATTGTATCAGTGAATTCAACTCATATTGCAGTAGCTTACACAAGCTTCCGAGCTGACCAAAGCAACACATGCCATTGTCATAAGTTTGTCACCAACTTAGAATAATTCTAATTTAGCATCTAGAATAAGCTTAGACAATGAGTTCTCCTCATTAGCTTTTCGAACAAACTTTTAAAAGTTACATGTCATTTCCTTATAATGAATGAAAATTCTCTCTCAACTTTGTCCATACACAAATTCTTTTTGTGTTCATACACATTTGAATGTTTAGAGTTAATTAGTCTCCATCAAGACCCATAATTAACCAAGTACTAGTCTAGCATGCTTTAGACTACAATACTTTAGCATGTGAACAGAAGATGTATCATTCTGATTCTTCACAACCCTAGGGATATCATAATATCACATTGCAACATTCATCCCTTGTTAAGACAAAATAATGAGACTTATTCATAATCCTAAAACATCAATATTTAGGAAGGTCTCACAAATTATTGTATATAGCAACAAAGCTAAATTTCATCATTCATTTAAGGAACATAACTTGTTTACCTTTGATTTCCAACGATCTACCATTGACTCATAAGTACTTAAACATAAGTCTTAATCCAAGTCACTTGGTGAACACATTCATCACCAACAAGATGAATGTTTCTCATCTACAATCACTATTATGTGTGAGATAGAGTCAACTAGATCGACACTCAGCAACATGGCATTCATACACTACAAGAAAACTGGGTTTTTAGTACGCGCAAAAGCGTCCTAAAATGCTAGTTTATAGGACCTTTCATTTAATAGGACCAACGGTAAAAGCGTTTCATGTAAAGGGGTCGTAATAAGTCCCGGAACTAAAAAAGCGTCCTAACATCTCAAATAAGATTATGAAACCAATTTTATGGTCGCGTAATATGTCTTTGAACAACCAAAATAGTGTCCTAATAAAAACATATTAGGACACTTTTACGATGTTCTAACATATGCTTACATACTTTAATCTTTTGATATACTTACAAGCGTCCTTAGAAATTAATTGATAGGACCCTTATGATATAACATTATAGCTAATTTAGTACCAAGAAAAGGGTCCTAATATACCAAATAAGATTATGAAACCAATTTTATGGTCGCATAATATGTCTATAGACACTACAAAAAAATTGCCATTTAGTGGCATACTAAAAATGCCATTAAAACCCCAAAAAGTGCAACTAAAGGCCCTTGTAAGAATGTGCGGCACACAAAATAAGTGCCACTAGAAGCGGTGACACTAAAGCCTTTTAGTGACACTTTTTTCAATATGCCGCTAGAAATTTTTGGACTTTTAGTGTCACTCTTTTTTTGCCACAATATAAAAATAGATTTTTGTGGCACACATTTTGTGTCGCAAAAACTATTCATAATTACATACACATACTTTTGTTTTGCCTTAATATAAAAGACTTTTGTGGCACAAATTTTGTGTCGGTAAAAACAAACATCTTCTTTGGCACTACAAATGTAATTTGATTACTTAAAACTGTTATTTATTTACATATAAAATAAATCACACGATCACAAGTGTCACAAATAAAACAATATACATCATCTTTTTTGTAATACGAAACGCCTTATTATCATATGTAGTGTTCTCCTAGGCATGCAATCCCACGATCACATGCAGCATATGCGTCCACTCCATCATGACTCTCACGCAGACTCCGCTATCACCATCTTAACCTGATCCTATCGACATATACAAAACAAAATTGATGCATGTTAGTTGACTAATAAGAGTCACCAACGAAATATTTATTTTAGGTATTACCTGGAACCCGCGTAGCTCTCAACATCCCACAAAATGAACCAAACGTAACAGCCTCCAGCATATACCTTCTCAACCCACAAGATTTGATTTTAATAACTGAAGTATTTTTAATAATTACAATTTACAACAATAACAGTGATCATGGAATGAAACATGATAACAAACTCAATTAAACAGAGTAATTATGGAATGAAATATTTTATTAAAATTTGATATTCGGTAACTAAAATTTGACTAAAAAAAATCAAAACACCATATATATATATAGAGAGAGAGAAAGTATAATGTACAAAACGCCTTAACGTACGTTAACGTACGCGACAAAATGACGCACGTACATATGAAAATCACGCACGTTATGAACTTTAAATACCTAATCACGCATGCAGGATTTTTTGTACATAATCACGCATATGGTATGTAATCACGCATAGGTATATGTAATCACGCACGTTTAAATAATCACGCAGGGGACTGATTAATCACGCATGGACCTGATCTGACGGTTACTATACTCGCGTACGTGAAGTATGATAAGGCTTTTTGTATGTTAACCTTTCTCTCTCTATATATATATAGAGAGAGGGGTTAACATACAAAACGCCTTATCGTACTTCACGTACGCGACAGTCGCAACCATCAGATCAGGGCAATAATCACGCATGGATCAGTTAATCACGCATGGGGGCAGTTAATCACGCATGGGATCAGTTTTTTGAAGATAATCACGCATGGGAACATTATTACGCACGTTCAGTTGATCAAAAATTGGTGATAATCACGCATGGGATCATAATTACGCACGTTCTATTTGGTCGCGTGCGTTAAGGCGTTTTGAACATTATACTTTCTCTCTCTCTCTCTCTCTCTATATATATATATATATATATAATCTAGTCAATCTGTTATTCTAATCTAACATATTACACGCTCATCAATCAAGTCAATCATAACATATATATTTTTTTTTTATCAAAAACCCATTTTTTTTACACAAAAGAAGACCAATGATACACCTAGGGGTGTAAACAAGCCCAGAGGCTCGAGAGCTACTCGTCATCAGCTCGGTTAAAAGCTTGAACGAGCCGAACTTTAAAGAGTCCGAGCCCGAGCCTAAAATAGAGCTTGTTTCTTTATCGAGCCCGAGCCTAAAATACAAAGCTCGTTTAGTCTCGTGAGCCTAAATGAGTCCAAACACCATTTTATTTTTTATATATTATATAATAATAATGATGATAACATTGGCGAGCCGAGCTTTGGCTCGTTCAAGCGATATTGAAGCTAGATCGAGCGGAGCTTTTAGCTCGTTTGAGATTGTTCCCAAAATAGCTCAAGACGAGTTGAGCCGAGCTCGAGCTTTGGGTTTTACTCGCGAGCCGAGCTCGACCTCAAATAAGTAGGCTCAAACCAAGCCGAGCTCGAGCTTCATAAAAATATGACGAGCCGAGCTCGAGCCTAGTCGAGCTCGGACTCAGCCCGGCTCATTTACATCCTCATATACACCAATTGTTTTCCAAAAACAACAAACGTAAAACTATCAAGAGCTTCTATTTGAAACCATCCTAATCATCTTCTGGAACATTTATGGAACCTTTAAAACAAACATACCTTGCCTTTTAGATATTTGAACACAAGCATCCCCTATGGAGATTTCTTATGGATTCATCAAGTTACGCCATACAGTGACAATAAACCTTAATGAATAATACATGAACATTTTTCTATTATCCTTTCTTGACCAATCTATTGCATTTTCCCAGTCACAACATACTACTTTACAAATTTGGTCAAATTTAATACTTGAAAGTGTATTCTACAAATTTAGCTTTTACTTGTGAACCCAAGTGGTATAATCAATGACATCTAAAAATCAAAATATTTTGTCTCACAAGCCTTAGTAATATTAGAATAAAATATTACATGAGACAATTAACCTAATAACACTCAAACCAAATTAGTCACAAACTCAAGAGGTCATCGATCGCCATTCAACCCATCCAATAACCATATTATCTCAGAAATTAATGATACATTCTACTTCCATTAGGCTTCATTATATTCCATCACAATAACCCATGAACAGTGAACCATAGCAACCAGATTACAAATAATTTTTTACTAGTTGTACCAGCAATGATATATCCACATACACCCATCACTGGACAATTCGTACCAGTATGTAGCAAAATGGGGCTGCTAAGGTTTAACATGCTCACACCACACACTATTCTACCCTCGTTTTTTTCCCAAATTGCAAGCACAAAAATCAGAATACTTTACATTACCCCATAGCTACCATTTTATAATAAATATTTTTGAACACATCATGGAATTTGATTAGTAAACACAAATGTTAAAATATAAAACATAAGAAATTAAAATGATACCTGACCAACACTTAGTCTGGCTATACGAATCAAATAAATGTTAGATGTTCCATCACAACTGGAATTACAACAGAAACCACTAGATCACGCCTAATTTGGAAGTCTTTGCCTTCAATTTTTTTCTCTATAACTCAAAATTAGGGCAATTTTATCAATGGTGGTAAAAATTTAAATGTAGAAAAACTGAAACAATATATAACTCACAGCGATGATGTGCAGAATGAGGGTTTGATGGTTGTAAAAAACATATCGATGTTGTTTCACTGGTGGTTGTATAGAACGAGTCACCAGTCGTCGTAGTTGAAGAAGCCACTCACCATAGAATACAATCAAAATGACAGAAATAAACCCTAAAATCAAACATCTATCAGTTGACAAGGAAAATAGAAGGCATGAAACAACTCATAAACCCTAAAATAACCAAAATAATACCTGAATTGTAGACGGAGGGTAGGGGGTTTGTGGCGGAGGAGACGACAGAGACGCGGAGACGGTGGCGGTTTGTTGAGGAGGAGACGGCAGAGGCCGGAGAAGATGAAGATACCCTGAATCGCTGATGAGTGATGATAGCCTGATGAAGATGATGATGTTCACCGTGGTTTTTTTATTCAAACCCTAATGACCCGTGCTTTTAATTTAATCAACCCAACTTGACCCGTAAATAAAAGTTTTAACATTTTAAGTGACCCATTCCCCTTATTTATTTTTTTTAACCCAAAACAACCTATTGTAGTTTTTAAAAGGGTTAAAATGATCCATTTAATAGCTTCTGGGTCAGGATTGCCCCCTCTACTTCTAAAGCTCGAGCTCGGCTCGTGAGTAGTTTTTCAAGCTCGGCTCGTTTATTATTTATTAATCGAACCCGGCCACCACCACCACCATCACTCACCTCCACCTCTCACCACCACCACCACCACCATCGGCCACCACCACCACCACCGGCAACCACCACTACTCACCACCACCACCACTCACCGGCCACCACCATCACCACTCACCGGCCAACACCACCACTCACCACCACCACCACTCACCGGCCACCACCACTACTCACCACCACCACCACTCACCACCACCACCACCACCACCACCACTCACCACTGCCACTCACCGGCCCTGATTAAGCGGGTCAATAACCTAGTGTTATTATAAAACTCTAGCGAATAAACGTCCTATAAAACTTATGTTTTACGACTCAAATATCAAATGTCCTACTACGGTGTATTATAATAACACCATAATAATTAAGCGTCCTATAAAGGTTAAAGTTATAAGACCCTAGTGTCAAGTGTCCTATTAAGAGTTATGTTATAAAGAACTCTAGCGAATAAGCGTCCTATAAAACTAATGTTTTATGACTCAAATATCAAGTGTCTTGTTACGGTATATTATAATAACACCACAACGATTAAGCGTCCTATAAAGTTTAAAGTTATAAGACCCATGTGTCAAGTGTCCTATTAAGTTAAGTTCTAATATGACTTCGACTAGAAAGGGTCCTATAACACTGAACATTTATGACTTAACTACAACGTGTCCTATTAAGTTATGTTATAATAGGACCCCAGATAATCAAGTGTCCTAATACAGTACCACATAATGGGACACTAACAATTAAATGTCTTATAAAGTACTTTATTAGGATCTACATTTTAAGTGTCCTATTAAATTATATGATAATATGACCCCAAAAAATCATCCATCCTATTAAATAGTTTTTTAGGACATCGGTTTAGTAGAGTATATTATAAAAGGACCTCAAAATTTCATTAGTCCTATTAAATAGTTTTTTAGGACCCTCTTTTACAGGCGTCCCACATAAAAGGTCCTAAAAAGCCATTTTTGTTGTAGTGATAATTTTGCCATAAGTGATTTGCACACATCTATTGTTATTCATTAGGAGATATGTATATTTAGGATGCTCTCCCAAATGAAGGTACAATCTCCATATAGATCTAAAAATAATAAAGTGGTAGACGCATCTACTTATAAATCTCGCAAGATTTATTAAAGGTATACAATAACATATAGTACTTTTACTTTCATATGTTAGAATTCACAGTTGTGAATTTTCAATGACTTCTAATGAAGTATGTCGACATGAATGTCGTTAGTGTATTTCATCTCAATACACTCACTACGTTCTTTCATTACTCACTCATGATGTGGTTATACATTTGATGTTTCGTCTTTGACTTTTAGTCAATGTAACAACTCTCAAGTTGTTTGTATCCAAGTATTTTCATGTATCATCCGTTTAAAACCATATTCTTTTAAGCAATGTATAACCGACGTTATAATTATTTTACACAAAATAATTTATACGTCACAACCATTAGTGATTTATTTCTTTGTAAAAAATTGAATGTGTTATCCGAAGATATTGAACACCAAACAATAAAATACATTGGAAACTAAATCATAAGTGTCAATCACTTTTGAAATTTAAACGGAAGCATAGACAATATGTAGACATCAAATAGCAAAGTGCTTTTATCTTCAACACTTTATAATCTGATCGACATCTTCTCAACAATATTGTCCCATGGCATGTCTTGATGTACTCCCTCAATAAGACTCCATGCACTTGTAAGTACAAGTTCCCCATTTCATCTTGAAACTTTAAACTTTGACAATTTTGCTCAAAACAACACCAAGTTGTTACAAATACTACATTTAAGTAGTAAACTTGAACAATTAAATTTGTTCACAACAACACCAAGTTGTTTTTCACCAAATAACAACCACCAGGCTGTTACTTTGTTCACCATATGCTACTTCTAGTAAGAGTAGCGAACCATTTGAATTATTAATGTTATGCAAAACTTTGTTTTAAAAATAATTCAAAACAGTTTCTTAGTTTTGCAATATACAATACTAATAATATCAATTAGGGTTATGAAAACATAGATCAAACCCAAATTATCAAATGGTTTTATATTGTTTAGTCTTACTACACATGTACTAAACATTTTCTAACACGCATGTTAGAAAAAAAAATGTTATAACAAGCACATTATAGAATCGAACGTTTACATAAAACGTTTTCCAAAGATATAATTTATAAAATAAACCATTTCTCATCATTTTTAATGCACTTATAGACAATTAAATGTTTACATAAAACATTTCTGTTCATTATGAACAATCTCTAACCTCGTATTCGTGATACACATTTTCTAACATACGTGTTAGAAAATTTAAGTCATTTTATATAAAACATGACAAATCATAAATTAAAGTTGGTGATAAAATCACACACAACTACACCATCACTTTATGGTGATTTAAATCTTGTATTCTTACTCTTGTATTTGTTTTTTTCACTCTCATCAAGTTAGACACATAGCCTACTTTTAATACAAGAGACATGGGGTGGAGATAAGTCTCACTTAATTAAAGATTTTATTAGAGACATAAACTCTAATAAAAACTAATAAATTGACATGAAACTCTCCTTAAGAGTCAGTTAATTAAAGATTTTATTAGAGACATAAACTCTAATAAAACTAATAAATTGACATGAAACTCTCCTTAAGAGTCACTTAATTAAAGATTTTATTAGAGACATAAACTCTAATAAAAACTAATAAATTGACATGAAACTCTCCTTAAGAGTGTATCTTCCATATGAAGAGTCTAGTAAATGATTTTAATTTCATTAAATTCATATAAATACCACACCATCACTTTATGGTGATTTAATTCCTTGAAGCCAATCAAACATCAACTTCAATATATGACATTTTATTTCTAAATCATACAAAGCATTAAAACAATGCTACAACAAATTGCTTATATAAAATGTTTACACAAAACATTTCAAAGCATTTGTATTTTAACCATTTTTAACAATCATGTTAAAATGAAAGAAATTCTAACGCGCACATTAGAAATATTAACATTTCCACAAAATGTTAATTCGACTTGCTAAAAACACATATATGGTTCGAATAAATAAGTCATTTCTAATACACACGTTAGAAACTAAACAATTAAAAAATTGCTTCCAAACTAACCATTTTCATGAACGTTTCTAACACACATGTTAGAAGACAAATGATTACAAAAATCATTATAAGACTTATTTGTTCATATCAATCAATGGGTGGATGAAGAGTCTACTTTAAATAGAGACTTAATTAGAGACATAAAACTCTAATCAAGTAACATAAAACTCTCATTTAAAGACATAAAAAAATCTACTTAAGAGACTTTAACGTTTACAAAAAAACGTATGGTTTACACCAATAATTCCGGTCTAACACATATGTTAGAGAATTTAACGTTTACAAAAAAAACGTATGGTTTACACTAATAAACCCGATCTAACACAAAAGTTAGAAAAATTAACAATTCCCAAAATCGTTTCACAACCAAACGTTGGAACCAAAACTATTCGTTTTGTACCACGGTATAGGATATAAGATTGTATCTCAATCTCAAAAAATCAAAACGCAACAAGTTATACTACATACATATTTCCCAAAATAAATATTTATAAGATCATAATCTTTAAAATATATTTTTTTATTATAAATCCTTTTGTGAACCCAAAATCCTTGTAAATAAGGTTTTAAGATTGTAGGAACAATCTCATGAAATCTGTTTTAAGTTTGTAGGAAATGGGTCACAATTTTGTTAATAAAAAAAATAAAGATACTCTCTTTAAAGATTTGGGAAATTGTAGTACATGAACCATGTACAAATTCAAACGAAAATAAATATGAACTACAACATATTTAATAAAACAAACGATTCAAACCAATATCTTCAAAAGATAAAGTCTTCAACTTGATCTTTAACTGTGTCTACTTGTATGGTTCGTTGTGTTTTCAGTCCGTTGTGTAGGCTTCAACGAGGTCTTGAACCACGTCTTCTTGTACAATAATTTCCTACAAAAAGAACAAACAAATGTTGACGATTATGGCTGAGGCACGTGTTCAACACGCTTCCCTTAAAACAGATTCCGCACCTCTACTAAAGACGACGCGTCTGTCTCCCAGGGTACAACAGCCGAAGTAGTCTGTACTGCCGGAAATGGCCACGGGCCCGAGGTTACACCGAATAGAATTATAGTGTTTGAACTTGTGGAAAAACTAATGATACGAAGGTGATGGAATCGAGTAGAGAAAACTCATCTCTCTATAATTCCCAACATATGGATGTTCAAGTCTTCACCACTTCTCCAAGAATTCTTCATACATATTATTTTTCTCTTGTACTTTTCTCATCATTCCAATGAGTCACATAGCCTACCAACTTTTTCCTTTACAAGAGTTGTATGTTATAAAGAGTTTCTCTTAAGTGATGATTTTATTAGAGACATAAAACTCTAATAAAAGTTTCACTTAATTAGTGATTTAATTAGAGCCATAAAACTCTAATAAAAGGTAATCAAGTGATATAAAACTCTACTCAAGAGTTTCACCATATGAAGGAGTTTAATATGTAATTATAATTTCACTAAATTATAAATTAACTAAATATCCATTCACTAATTTTCCCAACACTAATTGCAAAACCACAACCAGATATGAGCTTTTACAGCAACTTGGATATCTAACTATGACTATTATATATCACATAATCACTTTAAATATGCACATTTAGACGCATTCATGCTGTGGCATTAGTTGAGATAGGAATGGTATTCCGTACAGAGCTTCCGATTCTTATTTGGTAGTTTCATGTAGTTTTGTAGTTTGCATAATTTGTCTGGGATATTAACTTGAATTCAAAGTATGAAATGGTTCTCTTTTCTTACTCTAAAATTATTGCTATGTTGTTTGAAATAGTTTCGATGTTCCTAATATATATCTATAAGTTTCACATGTTTTACATTTCAACAAACATTTGAATAGAACCCGTTTAAGATATGTGTTATTTCTTTATGTTAATTTCTTAAAATGTTATTCTAGACCAATTACCATTAAAATTCAGTTGTATAATTGAACCCCTTGCCTAAACAGTGGCTTCGACTGAAACAATGGAATATTATGCCTGTGAGGACTTCACACACATCACCTGCTGCATAAAAAATAATATTGATTTTTTTTAATTTTAAAAAGGTGCAACTTTCTGTTTTTCATTTGAATTTGATTGCATTGAAGTTGGGTAATATTTCTTCATACATTTTAATGGCGGGCAATCAAGCTCAAGGAAGATAACCATGGTGTCTAGTATCATTTATGCCACTACACCTCAATATACAGTAGTTCTACAATCATATATCAATGACCCTATCTGCGTTTCAATCCCGCCGCAGAGTGTGAGCATTTACTACTAGTTATGAATATTTAAACATCTTTGTTTATTGTAATTACCAACTGCTTTGTGCAGTTGCTAATTGTACATTCATCTTTAATAGTTTTCTATGCTTTTATTGTTTGTATTTTGAGTTTAGGGGATTGTACCATGCTACACAGCGTCAGCCACGCATGTCAACCATTACCATTTCACGCGCCCCCCTTTTAAACCATGAATCTTGGTTACACACTCTTTCATGGCGGTTTGACAAAGTCATCAGAGAAAACCTCGACAGACACCAAATCTCCGCAGACCACCAAACCTCCGCTCTCATGCCGTCTTCAATTCCCATAACCACCGTATGAGTAAACCCTAATCCTAACTAAACCCTAAATTTAAAGCCTGGAAATAGCTGTAATTTGTCAGTAATTGACATCCAATGAATAAGGGAACCATGCAAAGAAGGGGATGTTGACTGCTTTGAGGTATCAGTTCTCCGTCCAGATCTTCCGATCATAACTAACTCTATACGATTTTCCGGTAAAAAATCGCTAATATTCCTTTCTGTTCGTCAACGGTTTTTTCAGTACAAACGCGATTGCATTTTGCGTATAATTGATCTGCTGTTTACTTGCAGAATTTTGAATTGTTGCTATGACTTATTTTGAATTCGATTTGTTTGTTTAGTTGTTTAGAGCTATGGTACTCTTCGATGGATTGCCTGTAATATCAATTAAGAGTAAATTACAAGTTTTGTCCTTTATGTTTTGACCAAATTGCAGGCGGTGTCCTTTGCCTTTAAATTTGACGAATTTTGTCCTTAACGTTTCAAAATTCTGCACGTTATGTTCTTTAGCCCTAACTCAGTCAGTTTTTTTTGTTAAATATGGTCATTTGCCTTGCACATGAGGATATTCTTGTCATTTTACCTGATCAAGGACTATTGTGTAAAACAAGTTATAGTAAGGGATTGTGGTGTAAAATATAAAAAAGATTTACATTTATAAAAAATCTGCAAACATCTCTCATTGAAATTTCCTCTCTTTTTCCTCTCTCTCTCTCCTCCATCTCCAGCCTCAAGATGACGGTAGTGGTGGTGGTTTCATGGTAAAATCGGCGGCAAAGATGACGGTGTTGTGGTGGCTTCAAGATGAATCAGCGACGATAGTGACGGTGGTGGTTTCAAGATGAATCAGTGGTGGGTGTAAAGCTTCAAGACGACGGTTGTGGCGGAGAACGACGGAAATCGATCGGTGAAGTTAATCGTTTAATTGTTGTTATGATGACTAGATTGTTTGATTTGGACTTGGGTGCGGTGGTGATGGTGGGTGCAGTGGGGTTGCGGTGGTGAAATTGATGGTGCTGTGGTGGAATTGGTGGTAGTAAGTAGGTGGGGGTGATGACGGTGAAGGCTGGCTTGGGTGGTTTCGGTGAAGGTTTTGGTTCTGAGAGAGTGAACGGTGGGGCTATGGTGGTGTGTGGGTGCAAAGTGGTGTCTGCGGCGGCTGAAGGGTAGTGGTGGTGGTGGTAGTGGGTGGGTAACTGTCACTGAATTTCAGTCAGGTTTTACTTGTAGAAGCATAAACCACATCATATACCCAGATACAGATTTAGGTTCTTGAATTGGAAAAAGATTATCTTATAATTAACAAAAAGATTGAAGATTTCATGGGCATGTTTGGCTAAGCTTTTCAAAACAACTTATTGGCTTATTGACTTATCAAAAAGCCAATAACTTGTTTTTGTGTTTGGCTATGCCAAAAGTCCTTTTAGAAATGACTTTTTGCAAAGAAGAAAAAGGAGGTTTCAAGAAGTCACAATTTTGTGACTTCTTGGCCAGCTTTTAACTTTTCAAACTACAAATTACCAATATACCCCTTCTTTACCCCCCTTATATCTAAAAGAAAATCCATTTTAGTCATTTTACATCAATAAGCTAATCCAAACACATTTTTTAAAAACTCATTTTCCCAAAAGTCCTTTTCCAAAAGTCCTTTTTAACTATAATAAGCTTAGCCAAACATGCCTCATGATGAAATTACGTGGGAAAGTAAAGATTTTATGAAAGGTGTTAAATTTACTTGGCTAGAACCGGGATGAACTCCTACTGCAGTATGAAATGAACATAACGCACAGTGTGAAATTAGGGCTTATCTTCCATCCTCAAAACCAACGGCTGTGGTGGAATGGAGAAATTGGTGAAGGATAAAGTTGTAAATTAAATTAGCATTTTAGAACAAAAATTACATTATTTTCACTAGTCCCTTGAATATCAAATTATTTACTCAACAGTCCATAGGGAGTTAAAATGACAAGAATACCCTTATGTGCAAGGCACATGACCATATTTAACAAAAAAATCTGACTGAGTTAGGGCTAAAGGACATAACGTGTAGGATTTTGAAACGTTAAAGACAAAACTCGTCAAATTTAAAGTCAAAGGACACCACCAGCAATTTGGTCAAAACATAAAGGACAAAACTTATAATTTACTCATCAATTAATAAGCAAAATGATTTGATCAAAGCATGTAATATCAATTAATAATCAATATAACTGGAAATTTAATTATTGTGAGGGTATGTTAATCAAACTCATTATCTACAAATTGACAATGATGATTCTCAAAAATATTTCTATTCTTTTAACTCTAAAAAACATATTAAGGTGGCGGCCTTTAAAGCTTCACTTAAATTTTTGTGTATTTCTGTTTATACAAATTGTATTCGAATACCAACTTCAAGTCGTTATGTACAAAAAAAACCCAGTTCAAAATTAAAATGACTCGCTTCAGTTTAAAACATAAAAAATGAATAAAAAAAGCTTCAGTTTAAAACGTAAGAAAACGAAAAAAATTTATTTTTAAATAAAATAACATTTTAAAAGCAAATACTAGTAACAATAATAATTAAAAATAAAAAAATGACAAAAAAAAAAGATAAAAGGGATTAAATTGCATTATATGAAAGTTGAAGGAGAATGTGCGTAGAGGTATATTTAGCAACACCCTGTGTTGTATTATAAGTTCACTTCACTCTTAAGTTATACTTGAATTTGATATTTTATCATACAAGTGGTCAACCTAGGAAATGTGAAAAATTCTTATTTTTATGGTGTAAGAAAACTATGTGGACGTCGTGCACTCGTGCTCGATCCATTGTTCAAATGTGGATGATGGGACATGTTAACGTTTCATCTTTTAATCGTTTTTTTTAACCTTTCAAGTATTTCCTTTCATAATTCATATAATAACCAAAGAATTGCTATTAAAAGATTGGGTGAAATTTCAAAGGAAAAATTATTTTCCAAACGCATTTATTTTACGACAAATATAACTCATACTCTGCTTTACACCAAATATATATTATCATGTTTGATTTGTCTTACTAAAAATATTTTCCTTTTTAATTAAAAACCTTGACTTTTGTAAAACTAGTTTAATAGTCATCTTTACTTTTACATGGGTGAGGTTCTAGAGTGAACACTAATGCATTTGCGAACTGAGTGAACAAATCCTGGCCATTGATCTACACACGTGTATGGTCAGGATCTCATCATCAAATCGTAAAATACTAGTGTATTTCAACATCAAATCTTGGCCATTGATCTACACACGTGTATGGCCAGGATTAGTTCACCAGTTCGCAAGCTACACTAGTGTTCACTCTTGAACCTAATCCTCGATAACTAATCCTCACTACCTTATACTTTTATAAACACCGAGTGATGTTATGAAACTTATTGATAGAAACCGATTCGAGATGATCAATCTCCCAAAATGATAGACCCTTTTAGTGGGTTAGGCTCAAAAAAACATAAACAAGAGAACAACTTTGATCTAATTTTTCTTCTTACTTCCATTAAAGGTTCGAATCCCTTTTTAAAGGCTTACAAAACAAAGAAACAATCAAATAACTAACCTAAACATGGGCCACTAACCCACTACTTTAATTTAACTAACAATTAGGAAACATGGAAGAAATGCAATAGCAAATATGAGAGCGATGTATACATGCATGCTAAAATAAAGGACGTGGAGTTGGAATGGATCTTCACGGGTCGGTTTGCGGTTCGGGTCGTATCACCCATCACCACCCAAAAACCTAAACCCCCCATCCCTCATCACCCCCCCCCCAAAAAAAAAAAAAAAAAAAACGGTGGTGGTGGGTGTTTAGGATTTTTTAGGTTCTTTTTTGGGGGTTGGGAGGGGGGGGGGGATAGGTTTTTGGGGGGTGGGGGTGTGTGTTTAGGTTTTTGATGGTGGTTTAGGTTTAAAGTTATTGGACATTTTTCACTCTATAATTTTTTTTTCCCACTTCTTACAATTAGGAGTCTTTATAGACACGTCTATACTAAGTTCTTTTCTGGTCATCCGTTTTTTAACCTACAAGGGAGTGGGCCAATTGGAACTTTGACATAAATCTGGAAATGGGCCCTAGTAAATGAACAGATGGGTACCTAAACATTTTTTCTTTTAAAAAGTACACACCAACTTTAAAATTACACTGGCCCATTCTGAGTTCAGTGGGGCCTACCCTCCCCCGGGCTGTATAGATGTGAGCATTGAGCATATATACTCTGATCAAAATAAAGAGCATATGTTGACCATAAATGCTCCAACAAACGCAATGTGTAGTCGCGCTACTACAAGTATACATATTTCCTCCATTCTATCTCCAATGTTAAATTGTTCTTAAGCGTCCTTATCTGTCTAGTTAGCTGACACATCATGTTTTTTAAATTCTTAAAAATCCTTAAAAATCTCAATCTTACCTTAAACCATACAAATATCCTTACATTTTTCATCTCATCACCCTATTCTTTTTAAATTTAATTTCTTAAATCATTAAAATATGTTTAAATAATTAATATAAGTATATAGCTAGGGACCGTAGGGTCGTATTATTAGACACCTTGGAAAATTAAATCGACACCATCAATACGCATCATATAGGCCTGTACGATGCGTATTATGTGAAATTCAAATTTCAAGGTCAGTCAAAAGCTGACACTGTCCTCGTCATGCGGACTAATACACATCGTATAGGCCTACACGATGCATATTAGTCATAGGTTGTCCCTCAAAGCTGACATCTAGGGTTCACATGCAAACCCTATACGGATCGTATAGGCCTATATGATCCGTATTATAGTACGAGGTTGCTTTCTGTCACTCAAAAATGACGGAGAGTGATATAAAGTAATTGACGTCAGCCCTATACGGGTCGTATAGGCTTATACGACCCGTATTAGACTGTGAAATTGCATTCTGGGCATGTTTGGCTAAGCTTTTCAAAACAACTTATTAGCTTATTGACTTATCAAAAAGCCAATAAGTTGTTTTTGTGTTTGGCTAAGCCAAAAGTCCTTATAGAAATGACTTTTTGCAAAGAAGAAAAAGGAGGTTTCAAGAAGTCACAATATTGTGACTTCTTGGCCAGCTTTTAACTTTTCAAACTACAAATTACCAATATACCCCTTCTTTACCCCCTTATATCTAAAAGAATGCCCATTTTAGTCATTTTACATCAATAAGCTAATCCAAACACTTTTTTTAAAAACTCCTTTTCAAAAAGTCCTTTTCCAAAAGTCCTTTTTAACTATAATAAGCTTAGCCAAACATGCCCTCTGTTTCCCCTATTTAAACGATGAAGGAAGGCGAAGATGATATATATCGTCTTCGTTTTTTCTTTACATTCGCTAACAACATGTCTTGGTTCAACCTTAATCACATTTTCGACGAGTCGGCCAACACAAACACGAGCACGTTTATTCCGAAAAGCAATGTTGTATAGCATTTTTTTTAACTTGTTCTGTTTTTTTATGAAATATTTAGCACATCGTTTGTATTAGCAGGGGCCTGATGTCCCTGATTCTTACGATGGGAGAGGAAATGATGATCACGTGGAGGATGTCGTGTCTGGCTTTCGTCCCCATCATAATGAATCATTGTTGCCAGACCTCGACGAGGTAAGTATTTATTTACTTTTTTCTATTCGGCGTTAAACTTACCATTACCTTTTACCCGTTGGTTTTTTTAGTTTTTTGTGCCCCAACAACCGTTGTTGCCAGATCTTAACGAGGTAAAAATATATTTACTTATTATTATGAAGGCTTTTAGATGTGTCGTTATGATTTAACCGTTGCTTTTTTTTTCAGTTTATCGTGCCTAGCTATGATCATGTTTTTTTTTCCAGTTTATTATGAAGCCGGTTGCGGTGTCTCGTACGGGCATGAAGAATATGGCAATAACTTTTTCGTTAGTGGTGCCTTGGGTGTACAACAAGACGTTGGTGAGCCTTCTTACGCGCAAGAGTCATTGGTGACGAGCAACCCGCTTACCCTGAAGTTTCGTACAAAACTGATCAGGTACGAATCATATATATTTTTGTTAACTGTTATATTTTTTCTGTCAAAAATTATTATAAAATTGTTAATAAAAAGTACATTAAAAATTGTTATATTTTTTAGATATAATAAAAAATTAATTAAAAAATGCTATATTTTTATACAATTAATTAAAATTGTTATATTTTTTAAATATAATAAAAAATACATTCAAAATTGATATATTTTTAAAAATTATTTGTTATATTTTTAGATTGATATGGATGACGTTGTTATATATTTTTTAAAATGTATTATAAATGTTATATTTTTTGTTAAAAAATATATTTTTGTTAAATGTTATGTTTTACGTATACTAAATAAAAAGACACATGTATTGAAAATGTCTTTTTTCCCATGATATTCGTCAACTTTAGCAAGCTTTTTACGCGATGTTTTTTATGACAAAAATTATATTTACGTATACTAAATAATAGGGGTGCAAACGAGCCGAGCTACTCGAGCTCGGCTCGAAAAAAAGCTCAAACGAGCCGAGCTTAAACGAGCTCGAGCTCGAGCCCGTGCCTAAAAACAAGCTCGTTTAGTAAACAAGCCCGAGCTTCGCTTATCGAGCTCGATCCGGCTCGCGAGCCTTAACGAGCTTTCTTTTTATATATTTTTTTATTAATATATTAAACATATATTTAAATATTAATATTTACCATTTATATAAATATAAAAAATAACTAAATGTATAACAATAATTATAATTAATAAAAATTAATTAATAAATACTAAACGAGCCGAGCTCGAGCTTGAAAAATTACATTCGAGCCGAGCTTGAGCTTTAGAAATAAAGCTCGAATCGAGCCGAGCTCGAGCTCGAGCTTTCATATGTTAAACGAGCTCGAGCTCGAACGGCTTGGCTCGTTTGCACCCCTACTAAATAAAAAGTCTTCAAAATCCTTAATGTGGATCATCATCTTCGCCCGGGGGAAACACCACTGTCGACGTGCAACCTAAAATAACAATGTTAAACCAAAACAACACCTTATGAAAAAGCTAAAACTGTAAACCAAAACAGTACCTTATGAAGAAAAAACATTTTTTTTACTTTCGACAAACCACACATCCAAATAATTTCTGTAACTTGGGCCATATATTGCTACACAATTTTAACCATTAAATCCAAGTTCAAACCCATTTTTAAAACAATTTTTGACCCATTTTGAAATATATTTGCCAATAAAATATTGATATCATTTAGAAATATATTTACCGTTAAATCAAAGATACCAAAGCAAGCACATATCCCCCCGTGAAAGAAAACGAAACATAAACCCATACAATTTGTAGGTCTTTTCATGCTTCACTCACATGAACCCATACGCAACTTTATGAGTTCATCTTACAATTTCATCGAAATCTGTCATGTAGTTCATATTCCATTTCTATTTAATTCCTTAGGATTAATTTTAACCACTTGCTACTATCTCAATGCAAAAAAAAAAAAAAAAAAAAAAAAAACGAAATAGAAACCCATGCCAACCAACCACCACCATCTGCCCAAAACCCTAAAAAAATAAAACCAAAAATCTCAGCTAAACGATTAACATACCTAGGTTTCCCGAAGTTGATGTGATGACGGTCGGCCTTGGTGGACTGGCCGAAGATGCGTTGTTGGTGGTGGCTGGAACCATGGTGGTCACATGAATGTTCATTAAACATATAACCCATTTCCATCGATCACCATCAACCGGGTATCCTTGGTCTTTTGATCTTGTCCTCCTATCCTTGTGGTGCACCCAAAGTTCCGTCATCAAACACCTTCAACTTTGACCATCACCATTGTTGTTAACCCCCAACCATCGTCGCCGTCATCTCCGTCTTTCCCGAACACCCACAATTGTCGTTTCCGAACACCCCCATCACTGTTACCGCTCTCAACGTTTCGCAGATCTAATTTTTTAGGGTCACTATGTAAGATTAAATATTTATTTATTTATTTATACTAGCAAGGTGCCCGCGCGATGCGGCGGGGTGACAATTTGCATTGCGGTACACATTTTTGTTAGTTTATCAACTCGGTTGTGATCTATTGTATAGTACTTAGGTTAGTTTTCTGATTCGTATTATGTTCTACAAATTTTTATTATGTTTATTGTTTTTGAGTTAGTGGCACCAATTGATCTATCTATATCATAAGGCTTAGACATCTCAATAACATAAGAAATATGAGCATAAGTCATTTGTAGCATTGTTACGTAAAATTAGAAACATAAGAAAACTTAAAACATAAAAATAAATGTTTAACGATAGAAGCAAAAAACAGCCCCCCTTTGCAGTATACGTACCCAACCAAAACTTACACCAATGTGATATTAACAAGACCAGCCAGCGAAGACCACATATGTTTAGCATTTTAATCAGTAGTCGGATCTCCCTCTGCATCTCTCTTCCTAATCACAATCACTCTGGTTAAAATAAGATTTCGTATTACTTGGACACTTCGGATTTGTAAAATTATATTTAGATTATTATATGAATTTGCAACAATTTCAACATCTAAAAAAATCATTTTCCCAAAAGAAAAAAAAAGAATATATATTTCCAAATTATAGTTAAAAGCCCTAACCTGGAAGCAATCCTAGAGTACACATCATCTGGCTTTTCTCCTTGAATCTGATTTAACAGCAGCTGCTCGTAGCTGAATATCTGTAAAAAATTCAATGAGTAAGCACGGAATAATAAATATAACTTAGAAATAAAAATTATATTCAAACATATAATTTATTAATTTCAAATAATCTTCAAAGTATCAAATCATTAAATTACCTTGTCCCTTCCAACTGCGCTTTACACATGTTTATCCATTATTCACAAAACTAAAAGGGTTCAATTTCTATTGCAATTAAAATGAACCTGTGACAGCTAGGTTTAGTTGTTCCTCACAACCAGGTGATAAACTACCATGATCTTATCTTGAAGATGATGATGAGGGTTGTGGTCATTGTTGGTTTAGCCTCTGACCTTCGTTGGAACCCCAGTCTCCTACACCAGAGTGCATTAGAGGTGGCTGAATCATTGTCGGGAAGTTGTAACAACCGACATTCGTCACAATCGTCATTACGCGGACCAATCTAACAGTCGATGGAACATACAATCGAAAGAGAATTTACCAGAGCTAGTCGGAGTCTTCGCCGAAACCCTAGCCACCATCGCCGGAGGAAGCGTCTAGGGTTTTCTGTCATTGTCTTCCTCCTCGTTTTAACCTTGGAACCGGTGAAGGTTATGTGGCTCTTGACGACCACTACCGTCACCACCGTATGGAAGGTTGTAACCGAATTATTACCACCACCACTCGCCTGCTCAATTCGTTTTCACCGCGCCGGAGTATGGCTGGCGCCACTTTAGCACCACCACTGCCACCCTCAAATTTCTCTCTCTATATCGCTCTTGCGTGTTCTCTCTTTTTGTTTCTCTTTCTATCGATTGAAGTGATGAGAGAAATCATAGATTTCGGCTCTAATTTGGTAACCTTGTTTCAAAATTTAAAAGTTACAAAAGATGGAGCCAAATGTAATTTACATATGTCTTAACATGATAGGTTTAATGCATTGTACATTAAAACAAGGGATTAAAATCTAATTAAGATGAAGGGTTAAAATGTAACTATTGTTTAAAAAGACTAATTTACCCTTATTTTAGGGGTGTACATATAAATTAAAAAGGAAAATTTCTTATTTTTTGAATATCTTAAAAGGAAAAAGATTATTAGTTGTTATTTTCTTCTTTAATCACTTGTACATTAAAGCATTATCGACTTGTACCTTTTAATCTATGCGTCGATATTGAACAAGACAACTACCGAAACGTTGACAAAAATGTGTAGGTCGTCATGCTATCTTTGGATTTTTTTTTAAAACAGTATAGTTTATAAGATATGCCAAGAATACGTAAAAAAATTATAAGTTTGTTGTGGATGGGTGAATTGTAATTAATTATCTATAATTTTGTTAAAACCTTAGGGATTTAAGTGTAATAAGTTTAGGGGCTAACAAATAAATAGTGTTTAAAAGACTAAACTACCCTCATTTTAGGGGTCTTTCTATAAATAAAGTGAGGGAAAAGTTCTTATTTTTTGGGTATCTTAAAATACCCCCCCCCCCCTCATGCATTATAATATAGTATAGATTAGGGCATGTTTGGCAAAGCTTATTTTAACAACTTATTGACTTATTTACTTTTTGAAAAGTTAAAAGGTGTTTGGGTTAGCTTATTATGTGAGGGGGAAAAGTAAATAAGTCACTCCATCCTGACTTATTTACTTTTCCAAAAAGTCAATAAGTTATAAGTTGCTCCAAAATAAGCTTAGCCAAACATGCCCTTAATCTAGCAGCCATCATTATCATTTATATAATATAGATCAAAATATATAAAACCTATAATATAATTAGTTGGAAATTGTTGATGGGTCATATTACCCTAATTAACTAATTGGGTTTTCCCTTGGGTGTATATAAGGAGATTACTAGAGAGGGATTAGGGTTAGACATTCATAACATCAACATCAAAATCGCCCCTCCTCTCTCTCCATTACTACGAGTTCTTCAACCCTAAAGAACTCGGTACTACCATCAAGAAGATACATCCTAAAGGGGAACCAGATCAAGCTGACAACTATGTCGAACTCCGTGGCTACGTCTCTGACTGGATTCTCTACTGGCCTGTTTGCTGTATCAGGTATTATTTACATGTTTTCCCTTATGTTTAAACAGAACTGATCAACATGTGGTATCAGAGCATATGTTGATTAATCAGTTCTGTTTTCCTATCCATTATTCTGGGATTGAAATCTGGAAAACATAAATTTTCAAAGTTTAATAAAATTCGAAACTCTGTTCTCGAGTTACTGTTTCGAGTCAGTGTTTCGGAAATCATGATAACAGAAATTTAGAACTTCATAGTCACAATCAGCCGATTTCGAGTCATGACCCGAAATCATTGTTTTTTCGAAAAGGAATTTTAATAATTGACTCGAAATCATAATGAGTAAAACTTACTGTTCCGAAATCCATTACAAAACCATTAAAATTCAGGTTTCGGATTTCCAGAATTATGTTTTAATTTTTTAGGGTTCATCTTTTGTTCTAAGAAAACTTGAAAATTCCTTAAGTTTTGTACTATAATTTGGATTAGTGGGTGTTTTTTTACTGATTTTGATCTGAATTTTATCTATTAAAATCTTCGAAAACTGTTAATAGATAATCAGTTATAATTTTCGAAATCTTTTGATAAGTTTAGATCAACAATAAAACAGGAAACACTATCCCAAAATCCCTAAAATTTCGAGTTTTCAGTTATTATCACAATAAACAACTGTTAACAGTGGACTCAAGACCATCAGATTACGACTCGAGACCATCAGTCTCGACTCGAGATCACAAGGTCTCGACTCGAAATCATAAAGGTCCTCAAATCTTTACAACTCGAGACAAAGGTCTCGACTCGAGACCATAAGGTTGCGACTCGAGACCATAAAGCTACAACTCGAGACCAAGGTTGCGACTCGAGACCATAAGGTCACAACTCGAGACCATAAGGTTGCGACTCCAGACCATAAGGCTACAACTCGAGACCAAGGTTGCGACTCGAGACCTCATAACTGACTCGAGATCTCATAATTAAGTCGAGACCTAACTCGAGACCTCACTCGAAACCTCATTACCTTAGGCTGTTTGATGTGAACTAAAATTTAGCTCGGGGCTCCGCCCTGAACCCGGTTCGGGGGCACGCTGTCCCCATGCACCTCCCAGCGAACTCAATTTAATATTGGTTTTGTAAATACTTAGTTAATTAATAAGGATCAAATAATGTTTTACAAAACCAAAATGGCTTAACTTGAATGAGCTTCTGATGTATCACTTCTGGCCAAAGCTGATTTGATGCATTTATTTATTGTTCAAGTATTATAGAAGCTATGTTAATTATGCATTACAAACGTGAATGTCTTACTTCTGGCCAAAGCTGATTTAATTCATTTATGTCTGGCATACTTAACAAGTGCATAACTAAAGTGATTGCCTCATTTCTGGCCAAAGCTGATTTGTCACGATTACTTTGCACACATGCTTAAATGATTACACTTCTGGCCAAAGCTGATTTGTCTTCGTTTAAGTATAACTTTAAATAAGTCTATTATTTTGATGTTAGTAATAAACATATCACAACCTCTTCACATAATGATCCTTACATCAATGATCCTTTATTAATTTTATGATCATTTCGTCTGCCTTATTTTTTAGTACCCATAATTTTACTCAGTATAACTTTCTTCTATAAATCAATATCTCATCCACTCTAATTTCTAAACCTAATATGTTTTTGCTTTACTTAAAGTTTCTATAAGAATTAGCTCTTAAATTAAATCCTTGATTATCTCTTAAGACACGATAATCCTATTGCTCTCTTCTGATAAAGCACTATAGTAGAGAAGTAGAGCATGATGATTAGGATAAATCAAACATTGTCACAACCCCCGATCCCTGATCCCCGGGAACGGGCGGACGTGAGCTCAGAGTTTGGTGGTATCAGTTTGTTAAATCTTGCAGCGGAATTTACATCAGGACCGTAGTTAGGAACTGTTTTATCAGAGTAAAACCACCATATTTAATATTAATAAACACATGGGCCAAACCCAAGTTTCTTATTACAGTACATTTATAGGGACAAACCCTATTTTATTGAATTTTAAAACATCGTGTTTTAGATAACTTTTATAGCCACTTATTTTCCAAGCCGTCAGTGCTCTCGAGCTGGCTTTTTCCCAGTTGGCTTTCACATTGTGTTACCTGAAACATGTTTTAAAAATATTTTGTCAGCGGGAAATACTGGTGAGTGAATCCCAATTTAATCAAAACAAGTTTTATCAATTACCACAGTATTGAGAGCGATTACAATGTTTATATCTACACAATTACCCATTCAGTACTTGCCACTCGACGTATCTATGGCTATGGTCATATCACACATTGGCTACTCGTTGTCCAATTGTTAAGGTTATCAAGTAATGTATACAAAACCCCATAATACCGGCGATAATTGAAGAATTACACGACTCACATACTGGTAATATGATAATAACAATTGAGGTTTTATAAAAACAGTTGACACAAAAAGGAGATTACTCACATTGCTATCTTAGGCTTCTCGTAAGGGTTTCCTGGATATAATCTATAATTTATACAATTGTACATTGGTTAGTATCATAACCCTTTGAAAATATTAATGATACCCTCCCCGAGACGGCATTCCAACAACTACGTCGGGCAGAACCACGACAGTTGTTACGGAATCCTAAATCAATCGGGAAGCGTAACTATTTATAAAACCGGGGTTATAATACTTACAACGGAGCAGAGCCTTGCTAATTAGGGGTATAATACCCAAAATATCATGTCTCTACTATAGAATTTCGAGATTGAAAGAAAGAATGAACGATTGAAAGTGAAATCCGAAGCCTGCTATTTATAGTTGTGTAATCTGGTCCTGTCGCGGCCCGCGTAAAAGATAAGGGACCCTTACGCGGCCCGCGTCAACATCGGTCAACACTATAGCTTAGCTGTGTCGTTCTCTAGACCGCCACGATCATGACACATGTCGGCCTCTAGGTGTATCCGCGTGTGATGCTATGTCGCGGCCGCATCAACTTAGACAAGATCTTACGCGGCCCGTTTGAACTTAAGATTTCAACGGAGTCAAGTCTGGTCTTGATACGGCCCGCGTAAGCTTGAGGTGAGGTCTTTCGCGGCCCGCCTCAGCTTACTTTTTCAGATTTTTATTTTCTTTTATATGTTATAATCTAATTTGGCTTGGTTTTCACATACGGGGTATAATATCAAACATATTGGAACATTTTAAGATATATTTTAAGATATAATAGAGTGTTAGTCATATGATGAGGGTATCGGTTTTACCGAGGGTTGTTACATTCTCCCCACCTTGTTTTAGAGCTCGTCCTCGAGATCTACTAAAACAAGGGTGAATATTTTCGTTGTATTTCAGATTCAAATTCCTATGTGTACTCAGGTCCTCTTTTGGAGTCCCACTTCACTTTGACTAGAACTAATCTCTTGTGTTTGAGATTCTTAATCTTGAATGATCTTGTCAGTTGTTTCCTGCACTATCTCAGGTCCAGATATTTGCTTTTCCCTAATTTCTACCCAACAGACTGGGGTTTGGCACTTTTGTCCATAAAGTGCTTCGAATGGTGCAGCCTTGATACTTGTGTGACAACTAAGAAAATTCTTATGAAAGATAAATGATCATTTGACCTTTTTGGTGAATTTACTTGGATTGACTTTTGATCATATAAAGCACTGACTTTATTGGCTATTAACCAATCTATTCTTAAAACAATATCCAATCCTACCAGATTCATTGGGTAAAGATTTGTAATAAACTTATGGTTTAGAATTTCTATTCTTGCTCCCTGCAAGATTTTAGAAATCTTAATGGTTTCTTCATTGGCTGTCTCTACTAGACATACTTGTGGTAGTTTTAGTTAATGACTGATTTAGAAATTTGCAAAACGAAGTATTAATAAAACTTTGGTTTGCACCAGAGTCAAATAATACTTTAGCAAAAATATCATTTAACTAAAAACGTACCAGGTATGACATCTGGAATCATCTTGGCTTCTTCTGCAGTCAGAACAAATGCTCTAGCATTTTTAGTG
The DNA here is from genome assembly GCA_030545235.1 of Helianthus tuberosus. NCBI lineage: Eukaryota > Viridiplantae > Streptophyta > Magnoliopsida > Asterales > Asteraceae > Helianthus > Helianthus tuberosus. The sequence goes on from CM060411.1 coordinate 89,521,496, forward strand.
TTCTTGTTGTTCGTAGCTGGAGCTAATTTTGGACAGTTTGGCTTGATGTGTCCTGGTTCTCCGCAGTTATAGCATATCCTGCTGTTTTTCTTCCTGCAGTCTTCTTCCTTGTGTCCCGATATTTTGCAGAAGTTACAGTATATAGGGCATCTTCCAAAATGCTTTCTCTTGCAATACCTACAGTAGGGTGCAGAGGTAGAACCTATATCTCTCTCATGATTAGAATTTCCAGAGTGAAATTCTTGTGTAAGCTTCTGGGTTAGGTTCCTTTTCTGATCTTCTTCTCGGGTACGGATTAATTCATCAGTCAAGGTATTTGCTAGTTCTACAGCTTCTTCTATGGTTTGAGGTCTAGCTGCCTTGACTACATGTCTTATCTCTCCAATTAATCCCCAAATGTAACGGGAAATTAACACCGGTTCTGGTGAAGCAAGAGTTGGCACTATTCTAGCAAATTCGAAGAATATTCTAGTGTATCCCTTACTATCTACACCAGTCATCCTAAGGTGTAAGAATTTGTTTGCAATCTGTTCCTTTTCATTGGGTGGGTAGAATTTCCTTTCCACCTTGTCCTTAAACTCCTCTCATTCCATATTATAAGTTCTATCAATTCCCTTAGTTTGGAGGATAGTGTTCCACCATTCTAAGGCTAAGTTCTTAAACAGATTAGAAGCAAACAGTATTTTATCTTCTTCTGCGCACTTGCTTATTCTTAAGACTACCTCAGTTTTCTCTATCCAGCGTAGGGTTGCAATGGCCTCTTCGTTGCCCGAGAATTCCTTTGGTTTGCAGGACCAGAATTCTTTGTAAGAACAACCATAAGACATGGTTCTTCTTCTTTTGGGAATGGGTGCTTGAAATACAGGTCCATTGTTAATGCTGTGTTCTGGTTCAACTGGTCGCTTACTGCTATGTTTACTCTTGTTATCAGCATCCTTAACAGTTTGAAGAATAAATGGCATTGCATCTATAATTCCTTGTGCTACTATGTGTTGGATAGCACTATTATCCACTTGGTTTCCATTGTTATTGATACTCGGATTATCATTAACTACGTTAATGTTACTCTGGTTATCGTTATTCAGATTTTCTTGATTTACTTCGTCGGCCATCTGATTTTTTTTAAACATCTACCAAATATTAATATCATAGAATAATATTTAATATAGCAAATCACATGATACGTAATTTTAGTCAAAAGCGTCGATCATTGCGATTTTACTCTATTCATCTATTATACATTAGTACTGAAATTAAAATTTACAATACCAACTGAAATAAATAATAATAGGCATCCATACACATATTTATTTTATTTTATTATTATTATTATTATTATTACTATTACCGTTTCTATCATCACATCTACAGATATGGATTTATTTAGAAATTCATATTTGTACTCATCGTAATTTTCATACGAGTTGCTCTCCCATCTTTCTCATTCTTTTACTATCTTCTAAGATTTTCTTACCAAATGTCCTAAGTTCTTGTACATTTTCTGTACTCATTGGGGTTGCAGGTTCTAGAACTGGGTTTGGAATCTGGGGTGCAGGTTACTGATATGGGGTGTAGGTGCCTGGATTCGATAAGGATTTTCTAAAATTTATTTAAAACAACTATTGCTAAATTACAACTGAACTTTCGAATTTTACTAACGGTTTATTTAATAATTTAATGTTTCCGGCTTGTAAGTGTCGCAGGTGCTAGAACTGGTTTTGTAATTTAACTTATAAGTTAGCATTTACTGCTACAGTAGCTAACATGTAGAGATTTGCCCATTTTTCGTCTAATTTATCTTCCCAAGGTGGGTTACTGCCTATTTTCTGGGTTTCTTGCGACTTTTTCATGTTCTCTTGACTTTTTCTAAGAATCCAGCTTCTTTTACTAGGGGTAAGTGGATTTTTAAACTGTGCTTTACGGACAAATATTTCTTCCTCAGTATCTGCTGAGTATCTTGAGGAATTTGTTTGGGATGAACTTCCCTTATCTTTTGGTGAACTATCTAGTTGACGATATATGTCCGAAATTCTTTGCTTACCCATACTGTAGACTAACAAATAGTCAAATAACACATAACAAATAAATACAGTTATGCATATACTTTCATAATTTATTTCCTAACACAAAATATAACTTTAAGTGTCCGCAGAACACTTCTTTGGCTTGAACCAGTGGCTAGGCTCTGATACCACCTTCTGTCACAACCCCCGATCCCTGATCCTCGGGAACGGGAGGACGTGAGCTCAGAGTTTGGTGGTATCAGTTTGTTAAATCTTGCAGCGGAATTTACATCAGGACCGTAGTTAGGAAATGTTTTATCAGAGTAAACCCACCATATTTAATATTAATAAACACATGGGCCAAACCCAAGTTTCTTATTACAGTACATTTATAGGGACAAACCCTATTTTATTGAATTTTAAAACATCGTGTTTTAGATAACTTTTATAGCCACTTATTTTCCAAGCCGTCAGTGCTCTCGAGCTGGCTTTTTCCCAGTTGGCTTTCTCATTGTGTTACCTGAAACATGTTTTAAAAATATTTTGTCAGCGGGAAATACTGGTGAGTGAATCCCAATTTAATCAAAACAAGTTTTATCAATTACCACAGTATTGAGAGCGATTACAATGTTTATATCTACACAATTACCCATTCAGTACTTGCCACTCGACGTATCTATGGCTATGGTCATATCACACATTGGCTACTCGTTGTCCAATTGTGAAGGTTATCAAGTAATGTATACAAAACCCCATAATACCGGCGATAATTGAAGAATTACATGACTCACATACTGGTAATATGATAATAACAATTGAGGTTTTATAAAAACAGTTGACACAAAAAGGAGATTACTCACATTGCTATCTTAGGCTTCTCGTAAGGGTTTCCTGGATATAATCTATAATTTATACAATTGTACATTGGTTAGTATCATAACCCTTTGAAAATATTAATGATACCCTCCCCGAGACGGCATTCCAACAACTACGTCGGGCAGAACCACGACAGTTGTTACGGAATCCTAAATCAATCAGGCAGCGTAACTATTTATAAAACCAGGGTTATAATACTTACAACGGAGCAGAGCCTTGCTAATTAGGGGTTTAATACCCAAAATATTATGTCTCTACTATAGAATTTCGAGATTGAAAGAAAGAATGAACGATTGAAAGTGAAATCCGAAGCCTGCTATTTATAATTGTGTAATCTGGTTCTGTCGCGGCCCGCGTAAAAGATAAGGGACCCTTACGCGGCCCGCATCAACATCGGTCAACACTATAGCTTAGCTGAGTCGTTCTCTAGACCGCCACGATCATGACACATGTCGGCCTCTAGGTGTATCCGCGTGTGATGCTATGTCGCGGCCCGCGTCAACTTAGACAAGATCTTACACGGCCCGTTTGAACTTAAGAGGTCAGCGGAGTCAAGTCTGGTCTTGATACGGCCCGCGTAAGCTTGAGGTGAGGTCTTTCGCGGCCCGCCTCAGCTTACTTTTTCAGATTTTTATTTTCTTTTATATGTTATAATCTAATTTGGCTCGGTTTTCACATACGGGGTATAATATCAAACATATTGGAACATTTTAAGATATATTTTAAGATATAATACAGTGTTAGTCATATGATGAGGGTATCGGTTTTACCGAGGGTTGTTACAAACATGATGTCTCTTATCATAATCGAGAACTCTCTAACATAAGTGCTGTCACTAAAAGATTGTTCCAGATTTAGTCTTTCCTAATGGATTAGCTATAATTGTGGAATAATCATAAGAACTCCTAAGATGCATGCCTTCATTTAAAATTCTAAACTATAAAGCTAAGTGGTATATGTGAATACATAATAATGTACAATACCATGACCCATAAAGTTAAGGGCTTACACATGGAAATAAGTACAATTTTCAGTACATTACATACTAAGATTTTCACTTGTACAATTTGATGCCTTATAAATCAACTATAACACTCAAAAGTACCAAAGTATAATGAGTGTGTTGATAAGCAACATATGTACAAAGAAATAAATGTTTGAAACTGGAAAATAAGATGTTATTCACCTTACAACCACTAAAACCTTAAAAGAGGATTGTTCTAAGGTCCATAGTCAAAATACAAGTACAAAATTCCAACTCTAAGGTTCTTCAAGGGAAAATCTCACTACATGATTATGCCATTAGACTAGGCATAAGCAACGAGACTATCCATTATTCAAAGGAACGGTTGGATAAGTTAATTAGGTAGTCACTTACTAATGATATTTAAGTCTGATAATTTTTTAATATTCCTATTAACACATGATTAGTTGACTTTAGTTTTAAATGTTTCCTTACCAGAAGTCAACAAATAACTAACATGAGAGTTAGTGACAAAATTAAATATTAAGGCTATAAGAACCATAATAAGCAGTCTTCTAACAACGCCTTTCGATACCTTATATACTCTGAAGATTAATCAGAATATAGTATCATAACTAAGCAATGTTATGAAGGTTGTGAGGTTTGCATAGTCAGCATAAAGTCACACTTACCCTAAACTCTCATCTTATTTGTTCTAAATATCTGGATTGAAACATTACTAAGATAAAACTAGATGATACCTTACACTTTCACAACTTTTGTCATCATGTAAATGAGAATTTGACAAAAGAAAAATGAGACTTACAAATTTCATCCATTATAACCAAAATTCATGAGAAATCACGACATGGTTAATGAAGATGATTATTCAACTAATCTCATTCTAAGTGATTTTAAATCATGACGTTAAAGTCCTAAATATTATTTGGCTTAAGGAATAAGTATGGGTCCATCATAAGTCATTGACATTCGTGGAACTTATTCCAAATGGAACTTTCAGACATAATTCATTTATCATTTAAAAGACTATCAAATTGTAACTAAAATTTGTAGCATATGGCCCATGGTCTTAAAGAAATCTATTCATATATGTGCTTAACATGAATTTTTATTAAATATGTCCCTAAGTTTCTTATGACATCTGGACATTAAGGAAATCAAGTAAAGTCTAACATATATATGATAGGTTCCCACGTCACATACCTAATTGAAACTTATCTTGTAGCATTTCTAGAGACATCATAGATCAGTAGGAGCATTAAGTGTCTTAATTATAATTTGTAAAAAGTTGCAAGAGGTGGGGGAGTGCAAACTTCACGTTACTTCAGTTTACACCTCTTGTACAAGACACTGCTCATTTTGGCACTGTTTCATCAAAACTTGTCTCCTTACAATCTAATGCTACACTTACAAAAGTTTCATTGTTGCATAATTGTGGGCACACTTAGGTTTCTTACCTAAACTAACATAATCCTCAACAAGAGAAACTACAACGATTAACGTCATTAATTTTGTGTTTCTCTATTAGAATTTGTTGGTCATTAAATATTGATCCTAAGCATGCTGAGTTCCTAAAGATTTCTAAGGTCAGTGGGAGCAGTCAAAGTCCTTATCATGACTTGCAAGGAATACAAGAGCCGGGGGGGGGGGGGGAGTGTCATTAAATTTTACTCATTTAACTCCGATTACACCTCTTGTACACCATAATGCACCAACTCTTATAGACTTAGAATCCTGAAAATGATAGCAACCTAACCAAGAGCTAATCCATAAACTGAAACTTCTAACAAACCCAATAATCAACTCAGGAGGTCATCTAGGTTTAAAAACCTACTAACTTTGATGATTACATAACCTCCCTAACTGAAGTTGAAATGGATTTTGGAAATGTTTACTGATCCTATCTCTTCAAATTAAGCCATTAGCATCAATTAATCTTCTGAATGGAATAAAACTGCTTTCTAGTAAAACTGATTTTATGTGTTCATATAACCTTTGGGATTTTATTGAATTACTTAAGAGTGTTCATAACTAAACCAAATCCTAATATATAAATGTTAAGACACTAAGAAACATGATTGATTGTCAAAGGTTATACTTAGTAATAGATAAATTATCAAAGATTTCTTTGAGGATCATCACTGTTCTAGTAGCTTATAATAGTTTAAAGCTACATTAGATGAACATTAAAACAATTTTCTCTAACAATTGGATGACACATTTACATGTTCATAAAACAACCTGAAAGTTCTAAACTTAAGGTTAAAGAACAGTTTGTCTATAAGCCAATAAAATCTATGTATGGGTTAATGCAAACATCATAATGTGACGAAATCTTAACGCAATTATTTTCATCAACAACCTAGTGGATTAATGTACCTACCTCAAGATGAGTGGGAGCAACTAAGATAAACTTGTCTATATAGATGATATTCTTTTGACAAGTATATGTTACATAAGTCAAAACATTGTTAACACAAACTTTGATATAATAGATCTCAGAGATATCTCTTTTGTAATAGATATCATAACATACCTAGATAGACCCAATGGGACAATAGTATCGTTCCATAAGTTTAACATTAAATGGGTCCTTACATATGTAACAAAATACTGCTCTCCTTTAGAGGATAATAGGATAAATAAGATTATTTCTTACACTTCATTAATTAGAAGTCTTATGTAAGTTTAAGTCTATACTCGTTTAGATATTACTCACATTGCAACACACTAGATATGTCTAGATTAATGTGAAGCATTTAATAGAGTATTACAATATCTTTAAAAGAAACGAGAGGCTACAATTTAAAGAAGAAGTGAGAATTAAAACCGGTTTATTACTCTAACTTTGTAATATTCAAAGATGACAAAAATGTAATTTCGGGTATATCCTTATGTCAGCAGACAAAACCTATCTTATGGAGGAGTCATAATAAACTGATAATAACAACCTAAGTTATAACGACATAATATAGTCACTAAATGTTGTTGAAAATTTATCAGTGGACTCATAAGTTTATTAACTCCATATAATTAATATATTGAAGACGTATTGTGATAAAGTCAGCTACCGTGTCTCCTTAAACAGTAACAGTTCGAGAGGCGCTGCATTAAATTTCGATACGCAATTAATTATTCGTTTATGAACGAATTGAGGAAACTAAATCTTTGTATCGAATGCATTCATGATATGCTTAAGGATCCTATAACTAAAAGTCTATCACCCATAACTATTATGTAAGCGCTTATAATAATCACGGGTTTATTGATGACTATGTACAACTGCATATCGTACTATGAATGATTAACTTTTAATATTCCTCATCAGTTTGATTTTGTATGTCTCTAACATATGTTCTGCCGGTGTAATGACATATAGACAAATATAAATACAAATCAAACGCTAAAGGGCTTGTTTGTATTTTGATCATAACTGTTAGGTTTTAAATTGTGGCTGTAGTATGACTAATGGGGGTCCTGAGTCGCGTAATGATTCAACGGCTGTATTTCTCTGCTACGGATCTTGGTTTAAAGTTAAAATGAGTATTAACTTCTGATCAGACTTATCTAATGCTCATGATAAATGATTATTCGGCTAAGTGGGAGAATGTAAGATTAAATATTTATTTATTTATATTTAATCTAGTAGCCATCATTATCATTTATATAATATAGATCAAAATATATAAAACCTATAATATAATTAGTTGGTAATTGTTGATGGGCCATATTACCCTAATTAACTAATTGGGTTTCCCCTTGGGTGTATATAAGGAGATTACTAGAGAGGGATTAGGGTTAGACATTCATAACATCAACATCAAAATCGCCCCTCCTCTCTCTCCATTACTACGAGTTCTTCAACCCTAAAGAACTCGGTACTACCATCAAGAAGATACATCCTAAAGGGGAACCAGATCAAGCTGACAACTATGTCGAACTCCGTGGCTGCGTCTCTGACTGGATTCTCTACTGGCCTGTTTGCTGTATCAGGTATTATTTACATGTTTTCCCTTATGTTTAAACATAACTGATCAACACACTAGGTTTACTAAACAACCACCATGCCCTATGCGACTACAACCAACCGACCGTCGTCCATCCGCCGTGCCCCACCATAGTGAACTATTAGGGGTGAGCAAGTTTAGGCCCGAACCGAAAATAACCGAGAACCGAACCGAAAATATACCCAACCCGACCTGAACCTAAATACCTAGGCATTTAGATCGGTTTCAAATTTTCATATAAAATGGGGTTGGGTCGGTTCTCGGTTCTTTTCATGGTGAAACCCGACTTGGACCTATGGACCGAACTAAAGTGCTACTTAAAAAAGATTAGGCCATAGCCCAGTAGCGATTGTGGCTTGAATCCCTAAAATATATAACATACAACGGTTGCATGATGCTCCTATAGATACATTCAAATAGAGAAAGAAACCATCTGCATTGAATTTGCAGTCAACTTCTTGGCTGCTACTGTGAATTACTCAATACTTTTTGAATTCTTGGTTGTTTAAGTTATAAATTTTTGGTTAGAAGGTTTTATCTACATTTGGTAGTGCAATTCATAAAAAACAACAACCTTTGGTAACATTTTACGCCAAATTTTTGACTCGGACACTTTATCAAACACTTGGTGTGCATAGAGATTAATCCTTGATAATAAACATTAGATTGAAGCATAAACACCCCATAAAGCATGAAAGACTTGCAAATTCGTATCCACTGTTACAGAACTACTTAATATACAACAAACACATTATACTTGCGTGGTCAAATTAGGCATCACTATCAATAACATTTGAATGAAAATTAATAAAGAAATAACTCACCATCGTTAATGGATTGAAATAGAAACATAGATTAAAATGTATATAAGGCCGAAATCAAGGAGAATGTTGTGTTTCTTCATCATCATCGGATGATTTGTGAATGTACAATAGTCTTCCCAAGTTCATAACAAAACATGCTAAAAATGAAATATGTCGGGTCAGTTCTTATACTTAATACCCGACAAACCCGATTACATAAAAACCCGGAACCGACCCTATATTTAGGGTAGTGAATCGGTTATGTATTTTATGTTTAATCGGTTCTCGGGTCGGGTCGGGTAATGGTCGGGTAGGGTCGGGTTTTGCCTTTTGCTCACCCCTATGGACTATGGTCGGGGTGATGTTTCAAAACACAGGTATTGAATGTGTGTATTAGTTAGATTTGGGTGCGTTTAGTATGGGGGGGGGGGAGAGGACATGTAATGAATTTGAATGTGATTTTTTAGGTAAAAGGAAAGTCTGTCAAGACTTTAAGGAGAGAGAGAAAAGGATGACATTGACTTTAGGGTGAAATTACATTGTTGTCCCTTTATTAAAAAATTAAAAGGTTTCATGTGTCACGTTTTGATTGGTTAATGTGGGTTCTCATGGTTCTCATAAGTGGGGATAGTTCTTTCTTGAACCGGATCCTATATATATATATATATATATATATATATATATATATATATATATATGTGACAACTCGAGTTTCCAGGATTTCCATCTCCGCACTATTGCACGTTAATTGTTTCGATTGTTCGTTGATACGACTTGTTGTTCCATAACCGTACACGTTGTAACGTTGTAATATATTAAATCGTACTGTGAGTGTTATGTTTTCAATGTGGTGTGTATTATATTTGAAGTGAAGTTTAGTGTTATACTTAGAATTACTATTTTGTTGTTTAATTATATCATGCCAAACACACCCTCACCCATGAAATCATCTCTTAGCCGAAAACCCCCAACAAGATCAATTCCTGATGAAAAAACTTCATGTGTTTTCGCCCACCGTATGACCAACGAAAAAAAAAACCAAATGGGCTTTGGGCCCAGTCATGACTAGATAAACAATTGTTCTTAATCCTCCTATACGTGAACTATTATTTGGAAAACCCTAAACACATCTCTCTCTCTCTCTCTCTCTCGTTTTCTTTGAAACCCGACGACTGCCTTCGCTTTGTTTGAAACCAGACCCCTTCGAAGCAGTAACTAGTATTCGGTTAGTGTAATAATTTATGTTTTGAATTAACTCCTCGTATCATGCATGTCTTCTGTAATGTTATGTGTTGAGCATAATTGATTGTGCTTGTTCTATTGAGTGTTGTGGGGATTCGTGATCGTTATATATATAGTTATATTATCGAAAAACTGCCTTGTATATGGGATGATATGCACTAATCGTGTATGTCTGTTAATGTGATGATGAATGATCTGATCAAGCCATGTGGTTAATATAGGAATTGTCAGCATGATTATTGAATATTGAAATCAAATTGATATGTGTCAATTAAATTAGTTGTCGGCCATCAAAATGATAGTCAACTATGACATCATATGGAATCTTGTATCAATTGATTTAGAAACAATTGTCAGATCTATTAAATTGGTCCAATCATAGTATGAAAGCAATGGTTAGTGGTCGGCCATTATTGTTAAGTTTATAATAAAAAGTTATTGATAAGAACCATTAGGGTTGTGTATGTAACCTGCTGTTGTTGATGATAATAGTACCAACGAGTCACACCCTAGGCCCAACGAAAACCATAGTGTTTTCGGCCCATAAGGGATTTCGGCAAAACTTTGATGTTTCACATGTGTTTTCGTCACTTATGATTTTATGTGTATTCTTGATGGTAACTCGGTTAGTTATTAACTACGTTAGTTGTTGAACCATGTTAAGTATGTTAACCTTATTACATATGTTAACTCTGTTAGTTCTGATCCAACCATGTTATGGCTCATTAACTATGCTAAGTCAGTAACTGTATTAAGTATGTTATTGGATAATATGCTATAATAAACTGTGAAAGACTGTTATGTGAAACACGAATTGTGCACATGTGATTAACTGTTATGTGATGTATGATTAACTGCCAAACACACTCTGTGATATTACTGTGATGATAGTTACATGTGAAATATCACGAACGTGAACTGATTGAGTATACGTGCACTATAGGACTTGACTGATTTCTTGTGAACATATACTTTAGCATACCGAGCAAACCAAGGTGAGTTCACACTCTTTACCAAGGCATGGGATTCCCGGGGATTGGGAATGGGTTGAATGATGGGATTGAACAATTTCTCGTACTTACACGGTTACTAGACTATCTACCATGGTCCTCGGGTAAAGCAGGACACTTACGTAAAACCTACGTAAACAAGAACATGCTACTGTCTTCTGGAGTCAGGAAGGACACTTACGTAAAACCTACGTAAACTCACACATGCAACTGTCTTCCGGAGTCAGGGAGGACACTTACGTAAAACCTACGTAAACTCACACATGCAACTGTCTTCCGGAGTCAGGAAGGACACTTACGTAAAACCTACGTAACCCCCACGCGTACCATTGTCCTCGGGTAAAGAAGGACACTTACGTAAAACCTACGTAAATCTTGTACGTACTACTGTTCTCGGGTTAAGAAGAACACTTATGGTTACGAATAGTCTAGTGTATATGCAAATATGGGAAGCCCCCACTAATAGAACATACTATCGGCCTAGTAGAACCACATGTTACGAAACAAACTTACCATTACGAACATACTTACTGTGAACTCGCTTAACTAGTTGTTGACTCTCTGTTACATGCCTTGCAGGTCGTTAGGTACATGGGGCTTGCACTGGGAGGCGCGGTCGTTGTGGACAAGGATCGTGAATGCTTAATTAAACATTATGACATTACATACTTTATTTATGTTGGGCTTTTACTCATATGCTTCCGCTAAACTTTGTTATTACACTTATGTTTTGAACACCTTTCATATGGATTGGTTTGGTTAAATTATATTTACTTCTACTATTTACATTGTTCTATATGATTGGTGGCTTGATCCTGGTCAGTCACGCTCCCAAGCGGTGATACTCCGCGTGTGGATTTTGGGGGGTGTGACAGATTGGTATCAGAGCCATTGGTTATAGAGAACTCGGTTTTAATAAGGGGAAAACATTTTTATTAAAACCAGAGTATAACCAGTACAGTGCTCAACGATCGACAACGACGCCTCGCTCCACGTGCAAGACTCAACATCCTAGGTAATAAGGTTTATGTTTATTGCCTACATGCTAGAATTACATTGAACTTTGCTCGTGGTATGCTTAGATTACATTGTCTACTATTCGTTATTGCTCGAGAACACTTGTGTGCTTACTCTCTTCTGTCATCGCACTATTCACGAACCTCTCTCACTTATGTTGCATTTGCTATGAAGATCATGGCTGGACGTATCAACTTGACTCAAGCCCAGTTGACGGCTCTCATTAATGAACGAGTTGCTGCGGCACTTGCAGCCATACAAGCAGGAGGTATACCCTACAGTCGTAACTAGGATCTTTAGATCCTACACTCCTAAACCAACTCTTGTGTTTAACCTTGTCCTATTCTTTTACACAATAGGTCAACACGCTCAGCCACCTGTTTTCACCTTCAAAAATCTCAAGGATTGCCGACCTAGTACCTTCAGTGGTACTGAGGGAGTTGTAGGCCTCCTCCATTGGTTCGAAGGGCTCGAAACTGACTTTGAGGTGCGTGATTGCCCCGAGTCTCGTAGAGTAAAGTTTGCTACTGGAACACTCGAAGGTGCTGCATTAACCTGGTGGGAAGCACAGGTTCAAATGTTAGGGCTGGCAGCTGCTAATGTCACCCCTTGGAACGAGTTCAAGGACCTAATTAAGGAAGAGTTTTGCAGTCGGGAAGACATCCACGAACTAGAGGTGGAGTTCCTCAACTTACAGATGGCAGGGTCTGAAATTGAGGCTTATACGAAGAGATCAAATGAATTAGCCACATTTTGTCCCACTATGGTAGACCCTCCCACCAAACGCATCGAGCTGTATCTCAAGGGCCTGGTGCCCGAAATTCAGAGTCATGTGACCGCAGCTAATCTTGGCACTATCCAGCAAGTCACTCGGCTTGCTCATCGTCTCACAGACCAGGCAGTAGAACAAAACAAACTACCGAAACATGTTAAAGCTGCTACTACATGTGCTTCTAGTGACAACAAACGCAAGTGGGATGGAAACCTGAGCAAGGGATTAATTCTGGTTCAGCCTCTGGTGCAGCAGCAAAAGATAGATGACTACCAGAGTCCCAGTCAGCAATTTTCTGGTAGTCGTGGGCAGAGTGGATATCGAGGAAATCATCCAAAGTGTAACAGATGCAATAGGCACCACAGCGGCCAGTGCAGCAAGGGTCGTTGTTAGAGGTGTCTCAAGATAGGTCATGAAGCTAAGGATTGTCGAAGCTCACGTCCTGTAACTCAAGAACAGCAACGGCCGCCTCAATCTCCACAGAATCAGCAGCAACAACAGAGTTTTAAAGGATGTTTTCAGTGTGATGCTAAAGATCACTACAAGAGACATTGCCCACATTTGAATCAGGACCAGACTCAGAACCACGACCATGGAAACAGGGACGACAATGGGGATAACATTGGGGCAAACAATGGAAACAATGACGCCGGGGCCGCACGTACGTGATTGGTCAGGGTGACGCAAGGAACGATCCTAACGTAATAATGGGTAAGTTTCTTCTCGACGACTTTTATGTTACTGTCTTGTTTGATTCGGGTGTGGATACCAGTTATATGTCCTTGAAAGTTAGTCAAATGTTAAAACGTGCACCAACTCCCTTGAACACCAAACATGTCGTAGTGTTAGCTAATGGTAGAAGTCTAGAGGCCACTCATAGTTCAGGGTTGTAATCTTATCCTCGCTGGTCAGACGTTCTCTATCGACCTCATTCCTATAGTTCTGGGCAGCACCTATAGCTCGCGCACCGTATCGCTTAACTCCATCAGAATTGGAAGAACTATCGAAGCAACTATAAGAGCTCTTGGATAAGGGCTTTATTCGTCCTAGCTCTTCGCCTTGGGGAGCTCCGGTGTTATTCGTGAAAAAGAAGGATGATACCTTCAGGATGTGCATAGATTACCGCGAACTCAACAAGGTGACGGTGAAGAACCGCTACCCTCTGCCGCGTATTGATGATTTATTCGACCAGTTGCAAGGGTCGAGCTACTACTCCAAGATGGATCTAAGGTCAGGTTACCATCAGCTGAGAGTCCGGGATGAGGACGTCTCTAAGACAGCATTCAGAACACGCTACGGCCATTTCGAGTTTCTAGTCATGCCGTTCTGGCTAACGAACGTGCCTGCATGTCTTTATAGATCTTATGAACAGAGTGTGCAAACCTTATTTAGACAAGTTTGTGATCGTCTTCATCGACGACATTCTGATTTACTCCAGGAGTCAGGAGGAACACGAGCAGCATCTACGACTTATCTTGGAACTTCTTAGAAAGGAACAACTGTACGCCAAGTTTTCAAAATGCGACTTCTGGCTTCGTGAAGTCCATTTTCTAGGCCATGTGGTGAACAAGGATGGGATTCATGTTAATCCATCCAAGGTAGACTCGATTAGGAACTGGCCTGCACCGCGTACACCAACGGAAATACGCCAATTCTTGGGTTTGGCGGGTTACTACAGACGATTCATTAAAGACTTCTCAAAGATTTCACAGCCGCTTACTCTACTGACACAGAAGGGTGTCACCTATCGTTGGGGTAATCCCCAGGAAACAGCTTTTCAGCACCTAAAGGATAGGCTCTGCAGCGCACCTATTCTCTGATTACCAGAGGGCACAGACGACTTTGTGGTTTACTGCGACGCATCAATTCAGGGTCTTGGATGTGTATTGATGCAAAGGGATAAAGTTATTGCTTATGCTTCGCGCCAACTCAAAGTTCTCGAACGAAATTACACGACGCACGATTTAGAGTTGGGAGCTGTTGTTTTCGCGCTTAAGATATGGCGACACTACCTGTACGATACCAAGTGCACTATCTACACCGATCACAGGAGTCTCGAGCATATTTTCAAGCAGAAGGAATTGAACATGCGACAACGTCGATGGGTTGAATTACTGAACGATTTCGAATGCGCCATCAAGTACCATCCAGGCAAAGCCAATGTTGTGGCTGATGCCCTCAGTCGAAAAGATACTACACCTAGGCGTGTACGAGCCTTGCAGCTCACTATCCAATCCAGTCTTCCTGCTCAGATACGAGATGCTCAGGTAGAAGCATTGAAACCAGAAAATGTCAAGGCTGAAGCCTTACGCGGTTCAAGGCAGCGATTAGATCAAGAGGTAGATGGCGCCTACTATGTAACGGGGCGTATTTGGGTCCCACTATATGGCGGTTTACGAGAACTTGTGATGGATGAAGCACACAAATCTCGCTACTCGGTACATCCAGGTTCGGATAAGATGTACCACGATCTTAAAACTACGTATTGGTGGCCAAGCATGAAAGCCCTCATCGCAATCTAAGTCAGCAAATGTTTGACCTGTGCAAGGGTCAAAGTTGAATATCAGAAACCATAAGGCCTACTTCAGCAACCCAATATACCGCAGTGGAAATGGGAGGAAATTTCCATGGATTTTGTTACTGGCCTGCCTAGATCCCAGTGTGGGAATGATACTATTTGGGTGATCGTAGATCGACTCGCAAAGTCTGCACACTTCCTGGCTATTAAGGAAATGGATAAGATCTCCACTCTCGCAGACGTATATCTTAAGGAAGTTGTTTCAAGGCACGGAGTGCCCACCTCTATTATCTCCGATCGTGATGCACGTTTTACTTCAGAACTGTGGCAAGCAATGCATAAATCTTTTGGCTCTCGTTTAGACATGAGCACAGCTTACCACCCTCAGACGGATGGGCAGTCTGAGCGCACTATTCAAACTCTAGAAGACATGCTTCGGGCGTGCGTAATTGACTTTGGCAATGGCTGGGAAAAACATCTGCCACTTGTGGAATTTTCATACAATAACAGCTACCACACCAGCATTAAAGCCGCTCCACTCGAGGCATTGTACGGACGTAAATTCCGGTCACCTCTCTGTTGGGCAGAGGTGGGTGATTGTCAAATCACAGATCCAGAAATGGTAGTTGATACTACTGAAAAGATTGCTCAAATACGACAACGCATGGCGGCGGCTCGTGACCGTCAGAAAGCATACGCCGATAAAGACATGAAACCACTCGAGTTCCAGGTTGGGGATCTAGTGCTACTCAAAGTTTCACCCTGGAAGGGTGTGGTTTGTTTTGGCAAACGAGGCAAACTTAATCCGCGATATGTCGGACCATTCGAAGTCATAGAGAAAATAGGCAAAGTGGCCTACAGACTAAACTTACCAGCTGAACTCAGTGCAGTTCACAACGTCTTTCACGTGTTGAATCTGAAGAAATGTCTGTCAGATGAGACCCTCATAGTTCATTTGAAGGAGTTCACTATCGACGAACAGTTGCGATTCGTCGAGGAACCAGTTGAAATAACGGACCGGGATGTTAAGGTCCTCAAGCACACTAGAATACCTCTTGTTCGAGTTCGTTGTGTGACAACTCGAGTTTCCAAGATTTCCATCTTCGCATTAATTGCACGTCAATTGTTTAGATTGTCTGTTACACGACTTGTTTGTTTCACAACCGGACACGTTGTAATATGTTAGATCGTATTGTAGTTGATATGTTATACATGATGGGTGTTAAGTGTGTTTTAATTATATATACTTGATGTGCATTATTTGTATATGTTTAAAATATGGTGGTGTTAATTTATGTTTTATAAACAAAACAATGGAACGTTGGCCAATACTCTAACCTACCCAAAAACACCTCATGGCCGAAAACACCCTATGTGTCTTCGTCCACCATGTTGCCAACGAAAACATGGAATGGGCTTTGGCCCAGTATCGATTTAATATGGAAACCGGCCCAAACTCAATGAAACTTGGCCCAAAACCCCCTCTTTCTATGTATACGTGAATACTTAGACATATTGCACAACCCTTGCCAGTTTGCAAACCCTAAAACGTGTTTTCCTTCCCTGGTTCGTGTCGGCAGCCCTTTCATCTCTTCGAAGTCTTCTATGGCATCATCATAATGCGGTTAGTACGTCCCCACTGTAATGATCAGAATCCTTTGATTGTTTGCAAATTTGTTTTGTCTAATCTAGTTAATGATCATGTGATTAGGTCAGTTTTGGATGATGTGATGTTAATCGATGAAGTAGGGTTGCATGTTGAAATTGTAATCATCGTATTTAACGACTCGGCCAGCATGTTAGAACATATTAGTCTTTGCCTGCGAAACTGATTGCATGTGACCCGATCTGAACATGATAACAATATGTATGTTTAATTTCTGAATTGAATGATGAATGATATGGTTCTATTGTATGCATGCAGTGAACAATTATATCCACCTGTTAATATTGAATAATGATGTGGATGATGATGAGCATATGATTTTAATAATGATGTCGGCCATTGTTCTCATATTAGCCATGTGATTGTTCATTGGAATGTGTAAATTGATAAAGCTTTGTTCAACAGTGTGTTAATATATTGAGTTGGATGTGACAGTGGCTTAAAGGTCCAATAGGAGTGAGGTTAAATGGTTGATAGCTTAGGGTATAGAAATTGGCGGCTATGTAGGTGATTCATAGTCAAACCATGTGCACACTTTAAATATATGTTGTCAGATTACATGGGACTAAAGTGTAGGTTCAATCAGATTGGATATATGTGACAATGATGATGATGAGTTGTTATAATATTTGGGTTCATATTAATTGATGATTTAGTTATTTGATCGATTAATTAGTTAGATGGAAACTATTTGAATTGGTTGATAAATCTCATAAAAGGAAACAATATAACCGATTGGCATGATTGGCGGAGAATAAAACAAATCGCACAAGATCAAATCTTATCACATAAGCTTTCTGATCGCACAAGATTGTCCAGTCGTACAAGCTTGGCTGGATCGCACAAGATTAAAACAAACTGTTTTGGGTCGCACAAGCTTTGGGCTTATTCACATGTTGGGCCGGGGTATTTAGTGGGTTATGTTAGTGAGTCGCACAAGATATATTGTAATCGTACATGATGTATTGGATCGCACAAGTTGTTTATCTGTTTATTAATTTGGGCCGTGTGTATAGGTGTGTTGGGCATTTCGGTTAATGGGCCGGGTACTTTTGGGCTTCAATGGGTGATCGCACAAGGTTGTTGAACTTGTGCGAGCCCAATCTTTTAAATTGTACAAGTTGAATACGTTATGACTGTTAAACGTGATGATGTGTGTTTGCCATGATCCGTGTGTGTTCTTACATGCTATCTTACGTGATACTAATCGTGTATGTCTGTTAATGTGATGATGAATGATCTGATCAAGCCATGTGGTTAATATAGGAATTGTCAGCATGATTATTGAATATTGAAATCAAATTGATATGTGTCAATTAAATTAGTTGTCGGCCATCAAAATGATAGTCAACTATGACATCATATGGAATCTTGTATCAATTGATTTAGAAACAATTGTCAGATCTATTAAATTGGTCCAATCATAGTATGAAAGCAATGGTTAGTGGTCGGCCATTATTGTTAAGTTTATAATAAAAAGTTATTGATAAGAACCATTAGGGTTGTGTATGTAACCTGCTGTTGTTGATGATAATAGTACCAACGAGTCACACCCTAGGCCCAACGAAAACCATAGTGTTTTCGGCCCATAAGGGATTTCGGCAAAACTTTGATGTTTCACATGTGTTTTCGTCACTTATGATTTTATGTGTATTCTTGATGGTAACTCGGTTAGTTATTAACTACGTTAGTTGTTGAACCATGTTAAGTATGTTAACCTTATTACATATGTTAACTCTGTTAGTTCTGATCCAACCATGTTATGGCTCATTAACTATGCTAAGTCAGTAACTGTATTAAGTATGTTATTGGATAATATGCTATAATAAACTGTGAAAGACTGTTATGTGAAACACGAATTGTGCACATGTGATTAACTGTTATGTGATGTATGATTAACTGCCAAACACACTCTGTGATATTACTGTGATGATAGTTACATGTGAAATATTACGAACGTGAACTGATTGAGTATACGTGCACTATAGGACTTGACTGATTTCTTGTGAACATATACTTTAGCATACCGAGCAAACCAAGGTGAGTTCACACTCTTTACCAAGGCATGGGATTCCCGGGGATTGGGAATGGGTTGAATGATGGGATTGAACAATTTCTCGTACTTACACGGTTACTAGACTATCTACCATGGTCCTCGGGTAAAACAGGACACTTACGTAAAACCTACGTAAACAAGAACATGCTACTGTCTTCCGGAGTCAGGAAGGACACTTACGTAAAACCTACGTAAACTCACACATGCAACTGTCTTCCGGAGTCAGGAAGGACACTTACGTAAAACCTACGTAAACTCACACATGCAACTGTCTTCCGGAGTCAGGAAGGACACTTACGTAAAACCTACGTAAACCCCACGCGTACCACTGTCCTCGGGTAAAGAAGGACACTTACGTAAAACCTACGTAAATCTTGTACGTACTACTGTTCTCGGGTTAAGAAGAACACTTATGGTTACGAATAGTCTAGTGTATATGCAAATATGGGAAGCCCCCACTAATAGAACATACTATCGGCCTAGTAGAACCACATGTTACGAAACAAACTTACCGTTACGAACATACTTACTGTGAACTCGCTCAACTAGTTGTTGACTCTCTGTTACATGTCTTGCAGGTCGTTAGGTACATGGGGCTTGCACTGGGAGGCGCGGTCGTTGTGGACAAGGATCGTGAATGCTTAATTAAACATTATGACATTACATACTTTATTTATGTTGGGCTTTTACTCATATGCTTCCGCTAAACTTTGTTATTACACTTATGTTTTGAACACCTTTCATATGGATTGGTTTGGTTAAATTATATTTACTTCTACTATTTACATTGTTCTATATGATTGGTGGCTTGATCCTGGTCAGTCACGCTCCCAAGCAGTGATACTCCGCGTGTGGATTTTGGGGGTGTGACAATATATAGGGATGAGTTAAAATGAGAACCACTACGAGTTTTGAGAACAGTGAGAACTTTTTGATCCTGCGCGAGTTGGGCCAAAAAATTTTGCACAAACGTAGATGAAAACATTATAAATACATCTGTAAAAAAAGTAAAAAAATTGTCGAGTCGTTAGTTTTAACTGATGCAAGTTTTTTTTCGCCCTAATAAAAAAATAGTTATCAACTATAAAATTTTACACCAACACGTAAAAAAACTTGAATCAGTCAATACTAACGCATCGACAATTTTTTTTATAGATGTGTTTATAATGTTTTCATCTACGTTTGTGCAAAAAAAATTTGTCCCAACTCGCGCGGGATCAAAAAGTTCTCACGGTTCTCACAACTCGTGGTGGTTTTCATTTGAACCGAATCCCCTCTCTCTCTCTATATATATATGATATTATTAAAGAGGGATATATAATACATTGGCTATTAAAAAGTATAGTGTAAAGATTACATACAATGAGTTTTTACATAGGAAGTGAAGGAAGACTTTTTTTTTTCAATCTACTTAAGCATGATGTTTAGTTGTAAAAAAATCGTGTATTTACACTAATATAGTAATTATGTGTAATTACTCTACTAGTGATCATGATAATTATTCGAGTAATTATAATCACTGTTGAGTAATTACACATAATTGCTCTACTAGTGTAAATACATGATTTTTTAGAATATGAGACTAAAATACGTGCTTGATAAGATTAGAAATTTAATTAAAAATAAGATATTTCTCTTTTAGTTCTCAGGTTAATATCCATTTGTATGTTATGACGTATTTATACAGTAACCTTATTCAAAAAGTATATATATCATATTTAGATTTTGATTTGGATATCTATAATATTTGGAATGTTATCTATACATATATGCTTTAAATTTTGATTTGATTACATATAATATATATTCCCTCTTGTTTCAAGTGCTTCTCATCCAAATCATGGTTTAAGAATTCTTAATCAGATAATCGTATATCATAAGACATATAAAGAAGAAAAGAAGACAATTTTATATAATTTTAAGAATTTAAGTAATACAATTTTTATAACATATGATTCAATTTTTTAAAACACAATGTTAACTTTTATATCAACTATCCTTATAATTTTTAAATAGCCATAACCTTCTCATAGATTAATATATATATATTTTTTTTTGAAAAATTACACCATAAAAATGAAATTTTATTATGTTAAATTTGAGTATGATGTTGATATAGTTTTTTTTTAAATTAAATAACATTAACCTGTTAATTGGATTACCTACATCTATGTTCCATGCCGAATCACACGAGCAACCCTCTAGCGTATACAAATATAAACTTTGATAAGCATTATATTCTGTATTTAGTACATCGCATTTGTCCCAAGAATAATTCTATATATGAATGTTTACGATTACATAATTGTTTTATGTTCTGTTCCGAATACATGCATTAAGCACGACATGTCTCAAATCACAGAATCAGACAATAGTATCGCTTTTGGTTTCCTACTTTCCTTCTACCTTCGCTGATTGCCATATGGAAACTTCTTCGGTTGGTATATTTTTATCACTACTAAATCTAAAACTACTTTAGTTATTTTCCTTTAACTAAGTTTATATATTAATCTAATGTTCTTTTAAATGTATAAGTAGCGTTAAAATTTACATTTAATAAAAAATTCACATCGTTCATTATTACGTTTCACAATCACATATACTTATACTACCTATACAAATGTGGAATAGGTCAAACTTGTCTATGCAGGACAATTCATGGAGCTTTGCTAGTGATACGGAACTTAATTTACGATTGAGAACTTAATAAGAGCAAACCATACTTAATAATAGTAGTTAATTAGCAATCACAATACGATTAGGGTTATCTTAGTGATTACCAACGTTTTTTAAAGGAAATCCTTGTCGTATCATTACCGTTAGGATTCTTGTATTATTATCATAGAATTGTTTGCGTGAAGAACTTGATTGCTGTCCTATATCTAAATTATTATGGATATGAGTTTTCATGAGAAATCCCGTTTTACACATTCTTGGGTTTGAATACATGCAAAAGCGTTTATTTTGAGCCAATGTTTTTTACAAGCAATCTAATGGTGTTTTGGAGACACTTTCATCTTGTTTAAATTTTATACACTTATCATTGAGTGTTTACTTTTAGTATACACTTATCTGGTTGTTTGTTTATGTATATGCATCAGAAAGGTAGTTCTGGTCTTGAAAACCACGTGAAAAGTATATACACCTGTTTTGGTCAAAAAATCACACAAGGATAATGTAATAAAATCTGATTTTGTGAGGTGTGATGCTTGATTAAATGAATAAATGAATGAAGAAAGAATGAATGTAATGAATGTTGAACACGATGATTTATACGAGGAAAAAACCCTTGATCAATGTATGATCTCCGGCACAAAAAACCCCGGGTGATGGAAACTACCGATCACCAACTATATAGCACAAATAATGTTTACAAATCGGGATGATAACAAGTTAGTTACAAGGATCACTAGTATGCAAAAAAGTGTGTAATCGCCAATGAGTTGGAGAGAGTTCTCGAGAGTAGTGTGTGTTGCTAATTATTATCTAATCTATCTTGTTATCCCCATTTAAAAATAGAAATAAACTAGCTAACTAACAATCCGCAAAAGATGCTAGCTTCCCACGACCTCCATAACGGTCACAAAGGCCTTGCACGTGCAGAATAATGGAGCATATTCCCCTAGAATCTCGGTTATACCAAGTCCCACTTGTATACTCCTGCAAAACAAGTTCAAACATAATGGAAACAATTGTTCGTACAAGGATCATAATGAGGATCCTGGATCCTTAGTCCTGCAACGTCTTCTGAGGATCCTTAATTCAAAACTGAACTGAGGATCCGTGATACTGGCTGCACTTGAGGATCAGTGATCCATAGATTGTAAAAATCCATCCCTAACAATTGCCCCCAAAATATGAGGAGTTAATTGTAACTTAATGAGTCATATTTTCTGCTTTATCTCGAATGAATTGGTTAGCGTAAATATAGCCGTTGCCATAGGACTAGCCGTTGCAATATGACGTCAGCGACAAGACCTCCTGCAAAATCATCATTATATATACAGGGTTAGAGATAAGGATCAAGATGAATTTAAATTCGAGCGTTTCACTCCTTTAAATCTTCATCCGGAGACCAAACAGGTACTCTCTCTTTCCTTCTCTCTAAGTTCTTCTCTTCTGATCCTTTATTCTCCAAGCATCCATGGCGAAGATGACTCTCCGATCCTCACCTGCTAAGGATCCTACGAAAGACAGCCCCTTGAAAAGCCAGGGTGTTACCAAAAACCCTTCGTTGGAGCTCTGCCGTTTCACCGATCCAGAGATTGATCGGATACGTCACTGCTTCCCGGCAGAAACTGTCTTCAGGTCTTTCGACTCTTCGATGAAGAGCGATTGTATTTCTAAAACTTGGGTCTCTTTTCCGGTAACCCCTTTTCTGATAGGGTTTTCTTATCCTTTCCCTGCTTTTACACAATCCTTCTTCACACTCACGGGCATGTGCTACATACAAGCCATGCCCATGATGTGGAGAGTTCTTTATACCCTTGAAAATATCATTGAGCAGGAAGGTTTAGACATAGGGTTGTCCGAGTTAAGCCAGTTATACAACCTTGTTAGCCATGGTTCCCACCGTTTCTTGTTCAAGCATAAACCTGGTCAGCCTCATCCAATCCTCAAAACCACCAAAAATGATACCCACTGGATGAACCAGTTCTTCTTTGTAAGGAGGGACTCTATTCCAGATGGGAAGAACCTCCCCAAAAGATGGATCACCCAGGGTAGGATATAGGATCCTTGGACAAGGATCATAGTAGGAATCTTTTCCTTTTAGGGATAACTGATCCTTCTTCTCTGTTTTTGGTTGTGTAGCTATTTCACTCTCACACATTCAAGAAACTCATGCAACAAAAGAAAGAATTGCTGCTTTTTGGAAGCTTGACCCTGCAGTTAGAACTTTTTAAGCCAAGATACAGGATTCACAAGAAGTGTCTTCCGGTTCCTACACAATGTCAAGTAAGTATCCATATCTTTGAATAAATAAATGTTTAAATAAAAGTAAAGTATGAATACTTATCTGTGTTTTGTATTTGTAGGCGCTGGAAAATCCTCTAGATCAACTTCCAGGTTCAGTGTCAGTGATCTTGATGCATTTGCTTCGTCAAAGTCCATCAAGAAGGAACTAGCTGCCAGTCCCAGCATCCCCAACCCTAAAGGCATGAGCACACAGGGCAAGGGTGCCAAGAAAAGAAAGAGCTCCGAGTCCCTTGAAGGCCTCCCTCTCATCTAACACCAGTTCGAGGAGTATGTCTCCGAGGTAAGGATCCTATATCCTTAAGTCTGAATTTCCCATTTTGAGGATAACGGATCCCGACTTTATATTTCTTTTATGTAGAAATTTGCTGAGTTCCAAATGCTCCTGGATCACAATCTGGCAGAGGCTGAGCAGAAGAACCTAGACTTCCAGCAATTGTTCCTGGGCAAAGACAAGAAAATCTCCTCCCTCGAGAAGGACATCAATCTGCTGCAGAAGGAGCTGGTCCTGACCCAGATCACGGCCCAGAAGGAGAAGGCAGAGGTGATGGAAGGGGCAAAGCTTTCTGCTACAATTGCCATGCTCAAGATAAAGCTGCAAATGGCTAAAGAGGCTGAGGATCCTGCTTTCGACAGGTTTTCCTGGGACCAGGAGGCTTGGAGGCAAAAGCTAGCGGAGTCGGACAATGAGGATGATGCTGAGGAGGCAGCAGCTGATGGAGCCGGGAGCAGCGGGGTGAAGGATCTTGAGGCAGCAGGTGGTAGATGCTTTACCTATGGACACCCTTTACCTACCCCATCGGACGGGCCACGTATTGCTGGTAGATGCTTGGGGTAGGTAATTTTGACAACCTTTGAAGGGTTTAACTAAGGATAAATAAATAAAACCTTTAACTTTTGGCTATCTTGTGTTGTTCATTCTGTGTATATTTACCTTTCAATTGTATAATATTCTGAACTTACAAGTTATTTGTAAAGGTATAAAAAATAGTTTAAGTCAAAAAGTTTAGGATATGATCAGGGATCAAATATCCTATAATCGAAAAGTTTAAAAAGTGAGATAATTTTAGGATAATACATCATGTTGTCAAAGATCAAGGGTAACATAGATAAACCAAGAATAAAATTAAAGTAAATAAAGATCATACCAGAGAATCCAAGTTAGGATCCTATATTCTTAATGCATACCATTGTGAACCAGTTACAAAATAAACCCTTGTGAAAAGTTAGGATCCAGGATCCTTAACTGTTTAGCTTTAGAAACCTGAAATGAGACATAACTTGGGACTAAGCCAACTGTAAAAGGAAGAGTTAGTATCTGGGGACAAGCCCAACAATCCGGGGACGAGCCCAATAAACTGGGGACAATCCCATAAAACTGGGGACAAGCCCAAAAAACTGGGGACAATCCCAAAAAACTGGGGACAAGCCCAAAAACTGGGGACAAGCCCAAAAAATTGGGGACAAGCCCAAAAAACTGGGGAAAAGCCCAAAAAATCTTGTGTAAACTAGATTATGGCCCTTATTCACGACTATCCAAACTTAGTGACATGAAGATGCCAAAACCTTAGCTAACGTGAAAACGTTAGAAACCTTAGGAACAGATGTATGGTACGTCTACCATTATACTTAGGGTCTTGAATACAGCCAGTACAATGAAATTGTCAGCCCCTAAAGCGGGTACTGGTCCATTGCCTTTAACTGCATTAGGATAATCGTGCGCTACTGGAGAAGGTAGTAGATACCTTAAACTGGGGACAGTCCCAAAAACTGGGGATAAACCCATAAAACTGGGGACAAGCCCATAAAACTTAGGATACTTCTGTGGATACTTGATCTTTCGTCAAGGATGCATGAACTTCTGCAAAACTCAGAACTTAGTGAAAAAGGATAAAGGATCCTGGATCCTTCTCCTTGTAATCAAATAAATTAAAGGATTAGATAAATTAGAATCAAATTATTACCAGAATGAGGATCATATATCCTCTAAGGATCCTTTATGTATACCGGATATGAAGATGATTAAGGATACTGGATCCTTCTTACATGAAGTATCTCTTCAAATGGAAAACATTCCAAGCTCTTGGTAACGAATCACCTTTCATTGTTAATAATCGGTATGCCCTCTTTCCTGCCTCAGCTTCAATAAGATAGGGGCCTTCCCACTTTGGTGCTAATTTGCCATCAGCAGGATTTGTGGTATTTTGGAATGCTTTCCTTAACACCATGTCACCAACTTGAAACTTTCTGATCCTGACATTTTTGTTATAAGCTCCAGCCATCTTTTGTTGATAACTAGCCAATCTTATCCTTGCCAAATCCCTTAGTTCTTCTATGGTATCCAAGTCTTGAACCAAGTTTTCAGCATTTCCTTCAGGATCACTGATGCTTGTTCTTGCAGTAGGGACTACCATCTCTGTAGGGATCACTGATTCTGCTCCAAACACTAAAGAAAATGGAGTCTGGCCAATAGCATTCTTGGGAGTTGTTCTATCAGCCCATAACACATAAGGTAGCTCTTCTGCCCATTTTCCTTTCTTGGATCCAAGCTTCTTCTTCAAGTTGTTGATGATGATCTTGTTAGATGATTCTGCTTGACCATTAGCTTGTGGGTGGACTTGTCACGGCCCTCGACCCGGTTTGACCCGTTTCAGGAGCCGCGGGACAGAAAATCCCGTGGTATTTATTTAATTGAGTTAACAGCGGAAGATTTTAACAGGATCTTTTTAAAACTAAAATTTCCTGATTATTTCATTTCACAATTCGGGATAAACCCCGGTAGTTTACAATCATATGATTTCACTGAGAAATCTTTATTTTACAAAACATGTTTCTTTATTTTATATTGAGCCACTTCCTTAAGCTTGTAGTGCTTCGCGACACTTTTCTTGGATCACAACAGATCACCTGAAACATGTTTGAAAAAGGTTTTGTCAGCGGGAAATACTGGTGAATCATTCTATTTACTAAAACGACGCGTTTGTTATAATTTACAGTATTAAGAGCGATTACAATGTTTCCAGATATCAACCAACTACCCACGGTATTTGTCACTCGACTCATTTCTGTGACTATGGTCATATCACTCATTGGCTACCCCGTTGTCCAATGGTGAAGATTATCAAGTAATGTATACAAAACCCCACATACCGGCTGTAATTTGATGATTACAAAGACTTAATCCCTGTAATTATAACTTTGAAAATATTTAAGAATTTATAAAGCACTTTGATAAAAAGAGAACGACTCACATTGCAGATTTAACACGAGCAGAGTCTAGTTTATGAATTAGCCTTGTTAACCTAATTTAAATAACAATGCACACAAAACTAGGTTAGTAACTAATACAACATTTATGATAACTCACGAGATCAAACCCTCACAACGAATGACAAAGTGCAATACTTAAACATCCATCGAATTCACGACGAATGACAAAGCATAACCCTAAGGTGGGCAGCACTTAAACATCGATTGGATAGTTTTAATCGATCGGACATTGAATCGTTGCAGCGATCGAGTTATTACCCTGTTATCGTGGCAGCGTTCCATGAATTGTGTGTGTTTTTGGACTGTTTTTACTATAACTCAGTGTACGAAATGACTTTGAACGTCAAATCAACGCAGGTAATCAAGTCCCACAGCCTATTATTTATACTTGAAAAAGGGCTCCCTCGCGTGGCGCGAGGGGCCTTCGCGTGGCGCGAGGGGTACTACTCTATTATAGGGTAGCCCCGTGTCTTACTAGCTCACCTGAGTTGGTCTCGCATGCAAATTCGATTTACACATTAAACTGTTTAGATAATACCGACTAGGGTTTACCCCCCCTGAGTTTTAGGGGCCCTGATCCTGATTCCGATTATTCTGAAAATTTCAGGGTTTATGCAGAATCACTTGGGTTTCTCAATTAGGGTTTCCTATTGGACAATTAAAGTAATAAATAGGACTTTTTAATAAGAGTTGTTACATTCTCCCCACCTTAATAAAAATCTCGTCCTCGAGATTTACTGGAACAAGTAGGGATACTTTCGCTTCATTACTGATTCTAACTCCCAAGTGTATTCAAGTCCTCGTTTTGAATTCCACTTGACTTTGACCAGTACTAGTCTCTTGTGCTTGAGAAACTTGATCTTTCTATCTTCTATTTGAAGAGGTTTCTCTACGAATTTCAACTTTTCATTTACCTCTACATCTTGAAGAGGTACTACCAGGGATTCGTCAGACAAACATTTCTTGAGATTGGATACATGAAATACATCATGTACTCCTGCCAATTCCTCTCGTAGTTGTAAACGATAAGCAACTGGTCCTATACGTTGGATTACTGGAAATGGTCCTACGTATCGTGGACTTAGCTTTCCTTTCTTTCCAAACCGAACTACTCCTTTCCAAGGATATACTTTTAATAGTACTTTGTCTCCAATTTGGAATTCCAACGGCTTCCGTCTATTGTCTGCATAACTCTTCTGACGATCTCGAGCCGTCTTCAATCTTTCCTTGATTTGAGTGATCTTGTCTGTAGTTTCTTGTACTATCTCTGGTCCTGATAATTGACTTTCTCCTATTTCTGCCCAACATACTGGAGTTCTGCACTTACGTCCGTATAGTGCTTCGAATGGGGCAGATTCGATACTTGAATGATAACTATTGTTATAGGAGAATTCAATTAAGGGTAGGTGATCATCCCAGTTTCCACCAAAATCTATCACACATG
The DNA here is from genome assembly GCA_030545235.1 of Helianthus tuberosus. Classification (NCBI taxonomy): domain Eukaryota; kingdom Viridiplantae; phylum Streptophyta; class Magnoliopsida; order Asterales; family Asteraceae; genus Helianthus; species Helianthus tuberosus. The sequence continues at coordinate 89,550,139 of CM060411.1, forward strand.
CTCGGAGCATGTCTTCTAGGGTTTGTATCGTCCTTTCACTTTGCCCGTCTGTTTGTGGATGATATGCAGTGCTTAAGTTTAGTTTAGTTCCCATGGCTTCTTGGAAACTTGTCCAGAAGTGAGATGGGAAACGACTTTCCCTATCTGATACAATGGAGAGTGGAACTCCATGTAGGGATACGACTTCATCTACATACAACTTTGCCAACCTTTCCATGCTAAAGGTTTCTTTCATGGGTAGAAAATGAGCTGTTTTGGTTAATCGATCCACTATTACCCAAATCGCATCATTACCTTTTCTGGTTTTGGGCAACTTAGTAACAAAATCCATTGTTATGAGTTCCCATTTCCATACTGGCATTTCTAATTGTTGTAGTAGACCTGAAGGATTCTAGTGTTCTGCCTTAACTTGTGAACAAGTAAGACACTTAGAAACATATCTAGCTATATCCTTTTTCATGCCTATCCACCAAAAAATATTTCTTAAATCTTGATACATCTTATTGTTTCCAGTGTGCATGGTATACCTAGATTTATGGGCTTCTTCTAAAATTTTATCTCTTAATTCTCCTTGCTTAGGTACCCAAATTCTTCTTTCATGGAATCTCCAAATTCCATCAGCTCCTTGTTCTAATTCTTTTATTCGTCCTTTCATTCCTTCAGCATCATCCTTGATTGCTGTTTCTTGAAAATGCTTTAGTTGTTCCATTAAATCTAACAGTAGATTTAATCTAAGAGCACGAACCCGTCGTTGTTTCTCATGATACTTACGACTTAAGGCATCTGCAACTACATTGGCCTTTCCTTCGTGATACTGAATATCACAGTCGTAATCACTTAGGATTTCCATCCATCTCCTTTGTCTCATGTTCAACTCTTTTTGCCCAAATATGTACCTTAAACTTTTATGATCCGTATAGACAGTAAATTTACTTCCATACAGATAATGTCTCCAAATTTTAAGGGCAAAAATTATGGCTCCTAATTCTAAATCATGAGTTGTATAATTTTCCTCGTGCTTTTTCAATTGCCTTGAAGCATACGCAATTACCTTCTTGCGTTGCATTAACACACATCCTAATCCTAGTTTTGAAGCATCACAGTATACTTCAAAATCTTCAGTTCCTTCTGGTAAGGCTAGAATTGGAGCATTGGTTAACTTTTGCTTTAAAATCCTAAAGGTCTCTTCCTGCTTAGGTCCCCATTCAAACTTAACTGATTTACAGGTTAGCTTAGTTAATGGTACAGCTATCTTGGAAAAATCCTTAATAAACCATCTATAGTAACCAGTTAATCCTAAAAAGCTTCTAATTTCCATTGCGGATTGCGGAACCTTCCATTTGGTAATTGCTTCAATCTTAGCAGGATCTACGTGAATACCTTCGTGATTCACCATGTGACCTAGAAATTGCACTTCCTTTAACCAAAATTCACATTTCGAGAATTTGGCATAAAGCTTTTCTTTTCTTAACAAAGTTAAGAGTGCATGCAAGTGCTTACAATGTTCGTCTTGACTTTTGGAATAAATAAGTATATCGTCTATGAAGACAATTACGAATTTATCCAAATACGGTTTACAGATCCTATTCATCATGTCCATGAATGCAGCAGGTGCATTTGTTAATCCGAAGGGCATGACTATAAACTCGTAATGACCATACCTAGTTCTAAAAGCAGTTTTAGGTATGTCTTCTTCTTGTACATTTAATTGATGATATCCGGAGCGTAAATCGATCTTAGAAAAGTATCTAGCTCCTTGAAGTTGATCGAAGAGATCATCAATTCTAGGTAATGGGTATCAATTCTTAATTGTAACCTTATTCAATTCTCTATAATCAATACACATTCTCATCGAAGCATCCTTCTTCTTCACAAACAATACTGGTGCTCCCCACGGGGATGAACTAGGTTGTATGAATCCTTTATTTAGTAATTCATCTAATTGCTTTTTCAGTTCTAACATTTCGGTGGGTGCTAACCGATAAGGTGCCTTGGCTATCGGTGTAGTTCCGGGAATTAGATGAATTCTAAATTCTACTTCCCTATCTGGTGGTAATCCTGGTAACTCTTCTGGGAATACATCTGGGTATTCTGAGACTACAGGAATCTCCTTAAGTTCTTTATTCTTAGTACTAAGGATTACTGAAATCATATATACTATTCCTTGCTTTCGTTCATAACTAGCAACTTTCATTACTGATATGAACTTCATGGGTTTACGTGGTTTATTTCCTGTAATCATGATTACTTCTCCGGTGGGTGCCTGAATCTCTATAGAGTTCTTTTCACAAAGGATTCGAGCATGGTTGGCTACTAACCAATCCATTCCTAACACAACATCGAATTCAACTAATTTCATAGGTAATAGGTTTACAGAGAATTTATGACCTGAGAGTTCTATTTCTACATTTTGCAAAACCTTATCTATTTTAACTGAATTCCCATATGCCGTTTCGACTGTTAAAATCTGCCTTAGGTTGGTTAAGGGTAAATTAAAAGCTTGGCAGAATGTAGTATTTATAAAACTTTGGTTTGCACCAGAGTCAAATAATACTTTTGCGTAAACGTTGTGAACTAAGAACGTACCCGCTATCACATCTGGAATGAGTTCTGCTTCTTGAGTGGTCAGCTGGAATGCTCCGACATTCTTCTTAATAGCTCCGTCGGCCATCTTGGTTTTGTTGTCTGCTGGTTTGGCCAATTTAGGACATTCTGTTTTGAAATGCCCCGCTTCTCCACAGTTAAAGCAGATTCTGGTTTTTCTTTCTGCAGTCTTCTTCACGATGTCCTACAACTTTGCAAAAGTTACATGTTATATTGCATCTTCCATGCTGTTTCTTTTTGCAATTCTTGCAGAACTGAGGAGTTGAGGATTGCCCTGTTCCTCTTTTCTTGAAGTTACTACTATTACCCATACGAAATCCTTGGGTAATTTTCTGAGCCAGTTCCTTCTTCCTGTTTTCATCTCTTGTGCGTACTAGTTCATCAGTTAGGGTATTAGCTAATTCTACCGCATCGTCAATAGTGCGAGGTCTCGCAGCTTTAACGATATTACGGATTTCGCTAATTAATCCCCAAATATAGCGAGAAATGAGTGTTAGGCCCTAAAGTGTGAGACTGACGCATCAAATTAATACAACAAGCTATGGTTACGAGCTGGGCCTTACCGGGTTAGTTTACATTAGGATGTGGACCTTTATAGGTCACTTGGGCTAAGCTTTAGGCCATGTGGGCCAAGCAGGCCCAAGGGAAGCCCATGTAGGGAAGTGGGCTTGGTTGAGTATATAAACAAGTTTTTAACTTGTTTTAGGGTTTGAACCTCATGGTTACAGAATTTCATATAGATCTAGAGAGAGAGGCGATTGAAGGTGTGAGCACTTGTACTAGACGGTTTTGCTAGTTGATAGTAATAGAATCGTGTGCAAGTGTTTAAAGGTGATTCGTTGTGTTCTTCGTATTTCATATTTTTCATCTTATTTCTTGAATCACCTATTGATTGGTTTCCGCACAATCAATAGGTTGTTTGATATCATTGAAAGATCCGGTTTACGGGACTTACAAGTGGTATCAGAGCCTTTAGAACCTATTTCTAGGCTCGGTTTGATATCAAAGATTTAAGATTTTTGTTATTTTTGGGTTGGTGTTCTTCGCGTTCTTCGTGTTCTTCGGAGTGTTCATCGAAATTTTATCAAAAAATCACTATATTTTGGTGTTTTGATTTTTTTTTGAGTTGTTAAGATTTGAAATTTTTTTTATTTTTGATAAGTTTGAAAAAAATTGAATCAATCCCAAAATTTTCGAAAAAAGCTGGTTGATTAGTTTGTTTTGAAAATTATTTGTTTCCAAATTAAAAAAAATAAATAAATAGTTTTCAACTTTCTGGTAAGTGTCTGTTCCGAGTTCTCCGTCATCATCGTTGATCTTCATCAATTCCACCAATCAACCATTGTCTCGACTCACAAGAAAACTTCAAGGTCTCGACTCATTATCATCGCCGGTCTCGACTCATAATCATCATCATCACAGTCTCGACTCTTCATCATCACCGTCTCGACTCAACCTCACTGCTTTCAAGGTCTCGACTCATCAAGTTTCAAGGTCTCGAGTGGATTAGTCGCAATCACGGTCTCGACTCTTCACGGTTTCAAAGTCTCGAGTCGCAACCTCGGTTCCGAGTCGCAACCGAGATCTCGAGTCATCACTTTCTGTTCTCAAGTCGCAATCAGCAAAGATTTCGAGTTGTAGGTTTTTTTTGAGTCGCAACCTCCGCAGTCGCAACCACGGTTCCGAGTCGCAACCGAGATCTCGAGTCATCACGTTTTGTTTTCGAGTCGCAATCATCAAAAGTCTCGAGTCATCTGCTGTTTCATCTTCGTCTTCTCCGCTTCACCCCCACCGGCGACCAAACCTGCAACTATCATCATCATCGATCACTACACCACCTCCACCAACTTCTCCGATCACTAAACCCCGACTCCGTACACCATAATCATCTCGTTCAACCTTTCGAGTCGCAACCATCAATCGTTCATCATCCTGTTACCATCGTCATATTTTTCACCGACGTAACCACCTCTCCGGTCATCTTCTTCGATCGGTTCTGCATCTCCGTCGCGTTCCGTTCACAGAGCCATCTTCATCTTCAACGTTTCGGTTTCGGGATTTCGAGTTCGGGTTTCTAACATCATACACCCCATCGGACATCAACCTCCACCTTCATTCCGACCCCATCTCCGATCAACATCCTTCGAACAACCTGCAACTCCGATCAACATCCGTTTCATTGAGAGGCAGCAAGATTTGGTATTTGAAATTAGGGTTTCGGGGGATTAGACAAAACGAAGAAGACAACTGTTATCTTTTTAAATAATATTTTAGGTTTTTAATTTTATAAAAATATAATAATCATAATCATAAAGTCATCATTACTTAATAATAATAATAATAATAATAATAATAATAATTCTCTTATATATATATATATAAAAAAAGGTTTATCCTTAAGATAAAAAAAAGGGATTGTTTGTGATAACGGGTTTGACAAGTTTTTGAGGTGCGGTTCAGAAAGCGGGTTCATTCAACTACTGAGTGTTTGAGTTAGCGAGTACACGGGTTCTCGTTTGGTTTGTGTTTTGAGGAGAAGAACAAAAGTATCAACCACCCACTGAAATTATGGTATTCGTGTTTCACAAACCAGTGGCTCAAGAAATTACCAGAGAAGAGATACTTTCTGTCTTTTGCACTCCTGAATGTAGAGAAAGGGTTGAGGCTTATCATATACACAATGCTGAGCTAATTCAAGATTATCAAGATATAAAAAATAAAAATTTCACATTATCGAAAAATGAAAAACTTTATAAAGAAAAGATTGAAGCTCAGCGAAAAGACATTATCAAACTCAAAGATGATGTAAGTGTAAAAACAGCTCACTTTCTAGAAGCTCAGGAGAAAGTATGTATTTTGACTAAGGAACTGGAAGATATCAGAGATAGATATCAAATAAATGAGCTAAACATAAAGAAATTTGATTCTTCCAGTAAATTAGTCAAAAATTTGTGTGATCAACAGCTCGCATACAAGGAAAAGAAAGGGTATGGTTTGGGTTTTAATAAGGCTCCTCCTCCTTATAATGACAATTATACTTATTTACCTATGACTGAGGAGGAGATGATGAATGAAAGTCAAATGACTTATGGTCCCAAAAACAATAAGTCATCATTTAATGGCAAACCAGTTGAGAAACAGAAGTCTGCTCCAATAAATTTTGTTTCCAAAGGCTCAATTGATCCTAACGTTTCATCTTCATGTGCAGATGATAGTTCTGAAGTAAAGTGTGGAGATGTTCATGGGAGTGAACCAGTCGTTATTTCAAATATTTCTGAACCTTATCTTGAACCTTATTCTGAACCAACTGAATCTGACCTTGCTTTTAGTCGTTCTTTGTTTGCGTCATTTTCTGCTTATGTTTCGTCTTTTGAGCCTGATGTTTTGGGCAAAACTGATAATGTTTGTGTTGAACCTTTGAACAATAAGTCTGGTGATGAATCTTCTTCAGTTAATGATTGTGATGTTTCTAACTCTTCAGTTGATGATTGTGTTACAGGTGAGGTCCCTCAGGATACATTCAGTGAAACCACTGAAACTTCTTCTCAAGAAAATCAAGAATGTCCTGATTCATCTTCTGAATCGGTCTTAGTGGACGTCCCTAATGTTGAATCTAGTGGGACCCCATTGGAAACCGTGGATGAAAGCAAACCTAAATCGGATTCACATGATACATGTGTTGACAAAACATGTGTTGATGAAATTTCAACTTGTTCTAAAATTAAAACTGAATCTGAATCTATTAAAGAAGAAAAAGGAGTTGAAATAAATGAACAGTCACCGAAAAATGTTTCTGAAAATAAAGATAAACCTGAAACACCGGTTTTTCAAAATGATCAAGATAAAAGTGAGAAGGATGAATCTCATCATCCGTCTACATCTCATGCTTGTGCTAGTTCTGATCAGCAGGTACAGAAGAACTCAGAAAAGGCACATGGAACACAAGCAACGCAAGCTCGGTCATCTAGACCTATCAAAACAGCTAATGCTGCTAGCTCTCAGAATCTCCATACATTGAAACGACAGACATGTTTCAACTGTGGAATTCCTGGACACATTGCTAGAAATTGTGTTCATCATCCAAAAGTGCAACAAAATGCCAACACTCACTTGTGTGCTGATGTTTGTGAGCCGGTTCACAACACGCAAAAGGAGCCAAAACGAGCAGATCAAAATCGAGGGTATAAGAACTCTGCTCATCAAGTACAAGGCAGCAATAATCCTCAGAAGGCTCGTGACAAGGTGAATGAAATATCCAATCAGGGAGAAAAGACGAAGAATGGTGCTCATAGCAACAAGAGTTCTGCAAACAGCAAATATAAGCACCCAAATTCTTCTTCGTCTGAAAGTAAAGTGCAGGCGCATCCAACGCAAAAAGGACCGGTTTGTCCTTCAGGACCTGCTAGAGCGAATCAAGCTGCTCAAAACGTCTTTTCGATGAGAAGACAAACTTGCTACAACTGTGGCATTGCGGGTTATATTGCTAGAAACTGCACAAGGCGTCCCTACGTACCCTACTATATGCAAAATCAGAGGGTTACATCAAAGGATAACAATCATTCTAAGCCAATGAAGGTATCTTCACCTAAGGCAATGAAGAATGTGAATCCCAAGGTTAAACCTTCTGATGGGGATTGGAACGCTGCTAAAAACAAACGCAAGGCTGTTCAAGAACAAAAATGTTTTTCTAAAACTAACAAGCCTGAATCAGCTAAAGTTGCTCAACCGAAGGCAACAAACACGTTTGTTAAACCAAAACAGATTTGGAAACCCAAATCTAAGGCAGCAACGTCTCCAATCCTTGAAACAAAAGGGGACTTGTGTTTGAAAGAAGTGTCTTACTTTGATGCTTCAGGAAATCCCAGGACCACGATGGCCTGGGTACCCATGTCTTACTAATCTCCTTACCTTTCAGGAACAACTAAGGATGAGCTGTTGACAATCTCTGGAATGTTGATAGCGGTTGTTCCAGAGATAAAAACGGGTAACATTTCACTGTTGCAAAAAGTTCAATTTTTTTTTACAGATGATATGTTTCCTTTGAAGGAGATTAGAGAAGTAAGCAAAGATCAGCAAAAGGTACCATTTAAATTTAGTACTTAGATTTGAATTTTGATTAGTCTTCAATCTGATGACAGAACGGTTAAGCAAAAATATTTTCTCTCTTTCTTAGTTCATTATTTTGTATAAAATGTGTCCTTTCTCTAGTAAATGGTAAATTTGCGCAAAAATACAAGATTTATGCACAAATTTAGGGGGGGAGAGGAACATATAGATAGATATAGAGTTTAGGAGGAGAAAACTCAGAAAATACAAAAAGAGTTTGCTGTAAATATGTATTGTTTAGGGGGAGAAAATGAGAAAAATACAAAAACATTAGAAAAATGAAAAAGCCAAAAAGAAAGATTGCACGATATGGGAAGTGAAATAAATGTTCGTGTTAAAGGGTTTTGTCTAACACATGTAAGGTGCCATAGCTGAAAAGACTAGGATCTACTGCGATATGTCGATAGGCTTGACGCTCAACATGATAAAAGATACTAAGTGATATAAACATAACGAACTATGTACCATGTGGGTAACATACCAACGGCGTATGATTTTATGGTCTTAAATCTTGCGTTGATAGATAGCCAACATCTGAGGTTTCGAGTCTTTATATTGTTGAATCATCCAGGGATATCTTGGCTGTCCTTCTGTTCAGAACTAAAATTGTACATGACCCCAGGAAAGAAAGTCACTTGGAATTAGCTCATTTCTATTTGAATGTCTGTATGTTGTCCCGATACACACAATTTTGATCTGATTCTGAAATCTTCTCTGAAAAAAGTCGTGTACCTCCTCTGCTGCATCCAGATATATGCTGACCTGGAGGTGCTAGGCAACGACAGCTTCTGCTGCATCCAGATACATGCTGACCTAGCTGTACGTTGTCGCGCTATAGATCTCATACACCCGAAAGAGGCCCTCAAGTGCCCAAAAGAAACCCAAGAAACCTATATCAAACTGAGAAAAACTCATTTGATCTGTATATTATACCATCTCTGCAAAAGATCTATTCTGTTCTCTTCTCAACCTATTCCCAGTTAAGATTTCAGAAATCTGGATTGGACTTGTGAAATATGTGGTAGGGAAGATACTTGCATGATAGAGTGTGCTGTTTATATTTCCAGGATTTGATTAGTATTTATTTGGGTGTTCATTGTTAAGAAATCAAAACATGATAAAACAGATTATATGCAGACCTAGACACAGTCAGGATATCTTAAAGGATGACATCAGTATACTCACCTGCTACGATGAATCGTTGTGCTTACCTTGATCGCGGGGGTATGCCTTGGAATGGGACACACGGGTATAATAGTATAATATTATCTAAAGCATATCACGAAGTTGAAAAGTTGAAAGTTGAGCGTTAAAGTTTAAGTGGACAAACATATTGGCAATCGCATAGACCAGTTTGATTATGCTCGCACTGAAAAGTGTTCCTTAGTCTGCCTGAAACGAATTTTGATCCCATTGCAATTGTAATTGTATATTATGGTAGTTGTTTATATTTTAAGTTCTTATTTGTTTCTTGCTCTTAAAATTTAAAAATTAAAAAATAAAAATTCAAAAATACAAAAATAGTGTCTTGCTTTTCTATAAAACCAAAAATCCAAAAATAGAGTGTTTAATTGTTTTTCTTAAAATAAAAAATGTAACCGTTCTTGAAGATTTGACTGGTCATCAAAAGTTGAAAGAATTTAAATTGTGAAATCCGAGTACAAGTACTTGGATGTACCTAGTGTTCATGTGGTACGTTCCTCTGTTGCATAAGAAATGTTTGCTTATGAGTTTGTGAGCATGTGCAGAACTTGATTTCAATCAAGAACAGGGGTTGATGAAGACTGAGATGCTGTTAGTTGCTGAAGAAGCCTGAAGCAGCACAACAACAAGATGTACCTGCGTCAGAAGAATCGGATACGAATTGCCGTCTGACAGTGGTAGTGCATTTGAAGAAGTACCGTGAACCTGCTTGAAAGACAAAGACTGAAGAAGAAAAGAGCTGCTGAGAATCCTCCTCTCACATTCTTTTTGACAAAGATATTTCAAGCAAAGCTGATCGAGATCCTGATATGAAGCTAACCACAAGAGCTGAAGAAAGAGACCCAGTGCTGAGAGTTCAGAAGTCAAGAACTTCCACAACATCTGCAGCATAGAGACAACCATAGACTTCGTTGAAGACGTTGCTGAATTCATGGTATGAAGACAATTTGATGGCATCAGTCTAGGGGGAGATTGTTAGGCCCTAAAGTGTGAGACTGACGCATCAAATTAATACAACAAGCTATGGTTACGAGCTGGGCCTTACCGGGTTAGTTTACATTAGGATGTGGACCTTTATAGGTCACTTGGGCTAAGCTTTAGGCCATGTGGGCCAAGCAGGCCCAAGGGAAGCCCATGTAGGGAAGTGGGCTTGGTTGAGTATATAAACAAGTTTTTAACTTGTTTTAGGGTTTGAACCTCATGGTTACAGAATTTCATATAGATCTAGAGAGAGAGGCGATTGAAGGTGTGAGCACTTGTACTAGACGGTTTTGCTAGTTGATAGTAATAGAATCGTGTGCAAGTGTTTAAAGGTGATTCGTTGTGTTCTTCGTATTTCATATTTTTCATCTTATTTCTTGAATCACCTATTGATTGGTTTCCGCACAATCAATAGGTTGTTTGATATCATTGAAAGATCCGGTTTACGGGACTTACAATGAGTACCGACTCTGGCGAAGCCAGCGTTGGTACCACTCTAGCATATTCGAAGAATGTCGAAGTATAACCTCGACAGTCTACACCCATCATCCGATGGTTTAGGAATTTATTCGCCAGTTGATCTTTTTCATATTCGGGCACAAAATTTTCTACAAGACTCTTAAATTCTTCCCAATTCATGGCATAGGCCACATTTCTTCCTTTGGCTTGAAGTACTGTATTCCACCATTCTAGCGCCCCTTCTTTAAACAGATTTGACGCGTACATGACCTTATCGTCCTTGGCACATTTACCTATTGTAATCACTGCCTCGGTTTTCTCTAACCAACGCAGTGAAGCAGTCGCTCCTTCATTGCCTGCAAATTCATTGGGTTTACAAGCAAGAAATTCTTTGTAAGTGCAACCAGGCGTTGCAGCTTTCATTTTCTTAGGGAGCGGAGCCTGCCGTAGATCATTATCGTGATTAGTATGATTACCGCCTTCATTTACACTATTAATGAAGTTATCTTCAGAAATACGTTTGCTAGGAATGATTTGTTGAGGTTCAACGGGTTTCTGGGCAACAACAATTATTTCTGGAATAGCATTGGCTATCCCTTGAGCAACGATATTTTCTATATCTTGCCTAGTCATAAAGTGATCCTCTTGATGTTGCTCAGATTGATTTACCTCGTTAACTGGTTCATTATTAGCGTTTTCCATCTGATAATTAATATATATATTTTATTAGTATAAAATAAGAAACAACCAAATATAACAATTAATCGCACATAATCACGTAAACAATTATATAACCAACATTGTAAATTTCTAAATTTTCATTTGTTTATATATTATAATATGCTTTCATACACACTTTTATCTTACAACCGTTTTATTGTTTATTTTACACATACTGATTTTTATTACTATTATTATTATTATTATACAAACACAGATTCACAACCCACTTCTCCCTCCTCAACTTGCATTTTAAAAACGATGTTCCCTTTCATCATATTTCCATGAGATTTGTCCTCCTATCTCTCGGATCCTATTCCCAGCATCCATCAGCTCTTCGCCCAAATGGCGGAGTTCAGCCATGTTCTCATTACTCATCGGTGGATTTGGTATAGGTTCTGGGTCAAACTGAGGGAAAAATGTATAAGGATTGTTGAGAATGTTTTGGAACTGCCAATCATTAGTCCACCACTCGTCCATTCCTAGAGGTTGGGTGTGGATTATAGGTTCTGGGATTGCTGGTTCCAAATTCATTGGAAGTTGGGTTTCAATAGGATGAGTAAAAACATTTTCATTGACAAGCTTAATAGTATCACAACTTGCCAATATAAAATCTAGCTCCTCCTGCAATGTCATTTCCTGGGTTTGCTTAGAGCTTTCTCCAATTTCCATCTTTGTCTGCCTAGAATCTTCCTCAATCTCCAATTCCATCTGTCTAGAACTTTCCCCCATTTCAATTCACTTTCCTTTCTCTAAGGGATTGTTTATTTTAGGAATCTTCCTAGTGGCGGGTTTCCTCCTACGCACACGCCTCCATCCTACCAATCTTCTCCTCTTCTATAGGTTGTTCCACATCAGCAAAGTAACCAGTAAACTCTTTAGAAACTTCTATGTTTACAGGGTAGAGGTTGAGATTCTCTGGGCTCCAGATAACTCATTTATGCTGTTTAGCATATATATAAAAATAATAAGTTAAAATTTTATAACAAAATTTCACCGATAACCTTCAAATATTATTTCATATCGTGTGACTTTAATTTAATACAAAAGACAAATAAAATTAAACATACTAGGTTTTATTGTAACTTTATTTATTTACTGGGTAACGTTTCTAGCTTGTAAGTGATAAGGTTGCTAATACTGGGTCATGGTATTTTTAAAGATTTGCATTTACTGCTACAGTGGCTAGCATATAAAGATCCGCCCATTTTCATCTAACTTGTCTTCCCATGGTGGGTTACTGTCTAGTTTCTGGATTTCCTGATTAACTCTCATTTCTTTTGATTGAGATTTCTTTATTTTCTCCTGACTTTTATTAATAATCAGACTTCTTTTATTAGGAGAAAGTGGTTCCTCATAATGAGCTTTACGAACAAATATTCCCTCCTCAGTATCTACTGAGTATCTGGAGGATTGGGATGAACTTCCCTTCTCTTTTGGCAAACTATCTAATTTAAGATAGATGTTTGAAAGCTTTTGCTTACCCATACTGTAACTAACAAATAGTCAGTTAATAAAACACATAATCACATAATGGCAATCGGGAAAAAATTAAGTATTTCTAAATACTTAATTAGCTTAACTCAGTGGCTCTGATACCACCTTTTTCTGTTACGGCCCTCGACCCGGTTTGACCCGTTTCAGGAGCCGCGAGACAGAAAATCCCGTGGTATTTATTTAATTGAGTTAACAGCGGAAGATTTTAACAAGATCTTTTTAAAACTAAAATTTCCCGATTATTTCATTTCACAATTCGGGATAAACCCCGGTAGTTTACAATCATATGATTTCACTGAGAAATCTTTATTTTACAAAACATGTTTCTTTATTTTATATTGAGCCACTTCCTTAAGCTTGTAGTGCTTCGCGACACTTTTCTTGGATCACAACAGATCACCTGAAACATGTTTGAAAAAGGTTTTGTCAGCGGGAAATACTGGCGAATCATTCTATTTATTAAAACGACGCGTTTGTTATAATTTACAGTATTAAGAGCGATTACAATGTTTCCAGATATCAACCAACTACCCACGGTATTTGTCACTCGACTCATTTCTGTGACTATGGTCATATCACTCATTGGCTACCCCGTTGTCCAATGGTGAAGATTATCAAGTAATGTATACAAAACCCCACATACCGGCTGTAATTTGGTGATTACAAAGACTTAATCCCTGTAATTATAACTTTGAAAATATTTAAGAATTTATAAAGCACTTTGATAAAAAGAGAATGACTCACATTGCAGATTTAACACGAGCAGAGTCTAGTTTATGAATTAGCCTTGTTAACCTAATTTAAATAACAATGCACACAAAACTAGGTTAGTAACTAATACAGCAATTACGATAACTCACGAGATCAAACCCTCACAACGAATGACAAAGTTCAATACTTAAACATCCATCGAATTCACGACGAATGAGAAAGCATAACCCTAAGGTGGGCATCACTTAAACATCGATTGGACAGTTTTAATCGATCGGACATTGAATCGTAGCAGCGATCGAGTTATTACCCTGTTATCGTGGCAGCGTTTCGTGAATCGTGTGTGTTTTTGGACTATTTTTACTATAACTCAGTGTACGAAATGACTTTGAACGTCAAATCAACGCAGGAAATCAAGTCCCACAATCTACTATTTATACTTGAAAAAGGGCTCCCTCGCGTGGCGCGAGGTGCCTTCGCGTGGCGCGAGGGGTACTACTCTATTATAGGGTAGCCTCGTGTCTTACTAGCTTAGCTGAGTTGGTCTCGCATGCAAATTCGATTTACACGTTAAACTGTTTAGATAATACCGACTAGGGTTTACCCCCCTGAGTTTTAGGGGCCCTGATCCTGATTCCGATTATTCTGAAAATTTCAGGGTTTATGCAGAATCACTTGGGTTTCTCAATTAGGGTTTCCTATTGGACAATTAAAGTAATAAATAGGACTTTTTAATAAGAGTTGTTACAGGACTGGTGTTGATGTTATCATCTTAATCCCCCATTAACTGTCACAAAAGGATCACAATGAGGATCCTGGATCCTTAGTCCTGCAACGTCTTCTGAGGATCCTTAATTCAAAACTGAACTGAGGATCCGTGATTCTGGCTGCACTTAAGGATCCGTGATCCATAGATTGTAAAAATCCATCCCTAACAACACCATCATACATTCTTGCTTGGCATGACAATTAAATTAATACTAGTTTTCTATATCGTGCGTGGCGGCAAAACCGAGCAAATGATAATGTAAAACAAACGTGATTTGAAAATAAAGCATGTCGTTTAGAAAGCCAAACCATTAGAATGGTTTGGTTTATCATTGTATCGTTTTATGATACCAACTAAATACTTTATTTTGAGTAGAACTTAGTTTTTAACAAAACCTATAACGAAATTTCGTGGGAAAAAATTAAGCACAACTACGTACTTAAGTTTTTAGAAAAAATTATAACGTAAATTAGTAAAGAAGTATCAAATTATTTGATAAAATAATATATATATATATATATATATATTCTAAAAAAGGAAAAGGAATTATTAAAAAGATGGTAAAGGAAATATTTGGTTTTAAAAAAGGAAAAAAGAAAAACATGTTATTAAAAGTAAACATAATAAGAAAATATTATAATATATTAAATAAAAATATAATAAAAAGCTATATATTATTTTAAAAATAAAGTTACTATTTATCGTTCTTCTTCGAAAACTATATATATAATATATAATAGTGTTGTATATTTCAAAGACTACTCCTAAAGGGATACCGGTGGTGGATCAAAGCAGAGTTAATTGCTTGATTATTTTAAAATCATTGCTCATCATATGCCTGACATGATTTCTCACAACCTTTACAGTTGATGTATTTTTATACACGTATTTCAGGTACTGGTGGGTATTCCTTTAGTTGTTACACAAACATACGGTAGGGTTACTACAAAATCCAAATTTTCTAAAAAGTGTAAAAACTCATAAAACATTATAATTTCAGCCATAAAACGCACATAAAACCCACAAATAATAGAATGAAGATCACTAAAACACCATATTAAAACCCTAACAGTCCATAAAAACTTCAAACACAATATTGTACAACTATTAATATAAAATACAACATGCTAATCAACCTAAAACATATCATTCTTTGCCATTCAATAATCAGAGCCTTATCATCCAAAACACAACACAAAACTCACATATATGATGTTCTAATAATCTTTATTATGTTAATTTTGGGTTTTTGGTGTTTTTTATGGTTAACATTATGATGTTTTATGATTTTTTACACTTTAAAAAAAATGGATTTTGTAACCAACTCCTAGCCTATATATATATAGGAACCACCTTTAGATGCGAGAACCGTATGAACCATTATCCACCCTAGATCTCTCATGTATAAGTGGTTGAGATTGAATTGTCGAAGTTTGCTTTGTCTTGTAGTGATTTTATTGATTAAAAAAAATAAATAGTACAAGAATGGTATTTTGGAAAATTTGACTTTTGTACTATTTATGTCAACTTGTCAAATATACATTCAAACATCATAGACTAGATCACTCTTAATGTCAACATTATTTACGTTTATCTATTTAAAAAAAATTAATTATAAAACATGATTTTTTATACAAAACAATTACACTACATGTATAAAAAGAAAACGTCTTCAATATCTGATCTTGATCTTCATTTTTTGTTTGTTATCCTCGTCATCTGAACGTAAAAGCCCCAACACATATGAAAATCAAAGAAAACAAAACAGAGCGTTTACATTCCACAAACGTTTAGAGGAGCTTGGGCCTGCGATCAGAGGCGTAAAAAAACATTTTTATCGTGTGTAATAAAAAAACATTTTTTTACATTCAACATCGTGCGCGAAATATTTTTCACACTCGACAAAGTACGAGAAATAATTTTTCAAACGTATGTAAAAACTAAACATTTACGCGTCCGTTTTTATATACGTTTGAAAAATATATTTACGTGTGACGTTTAGAGGAGCTCGGACCGACGATCAAGGGAATAAAAACATTATTTTCATTCGACACCGTGCACAAAAAAATGTTTTACATTCGACAACTTACGTAAAAACATTTTTCAAACGTACGTAAAAACTATTTTACGTCTTCCGTTTTTACATACGTTTGAAAATTAGATTTACGCGTGATGTTTAGAGGAGCCCAGGTCAGCGATCATTTTTTTATGTACGTTGTCAAAACATTTATTTATTTATTTTTTACATAGTGGTGTTCTCATACTTAGTTCGTGTAAATGTTTACGCACGTTGTCAAACTTTTTTTTCGCATGTTGTCAAAACATTTTTACGCACGTTGTCAAAACTTTTTTACGCATATTGTCGATTTTTTTTTTAAAAAGTTGTAGTGTAAAGTCATCAAACGTTAACGAATGAAATACAAATTCTCAATAAACATATAAGGGGCTGTTCGGCAACATCTGAATGGTTAAGTGCTGAACCAGTAAGAGGTCTGAACCATTAAGTACTTAACCAGTAAGAGGTCTGAACCATTAAGAACCTATATAATGCTTAACCGTTCAGACGTAAATATCTGGCCAATTCAGATTAGAGGTCTTAACCATATTGACTCTTTATAACTCTTAACCATTCAGAGGCAAATTCTGAACCATTCAGACATCTGCTCGTGAAACAAACAGTCTGGACCATTAAGTGCTAAACCAGTAAGAGGTCTGAACCATTAAGAGCCTCATTAAGAGGTAAACAAACAGCCCCTAAGACAAATATAGCTTGCATTTTATAAATAACATTATGTCAGAATTAGGGGAAAATAGAATAAAAAGAAATATATATTATTTTTGATAATTTTTTTTTTAATAAACATATAAGAAAAATATAGCTTGCATTTTATAAAGAACATTATGTCATAATTAGAGAAAATAGAGCAAAAAGAAATAAATATCATTTTCGATATGTGTAAAAAACTAATAAGAGTGATTTCGAGAGGAGAAATGAACTATTTAATGTTGAAAATTCTTTTTTTATGTTGTATTTTAATTACAACGAGGTTTGTATTAAAAATTGGTTTTGATTAGTTTTTTCATTTATTCTCACGGTTCTCACAATATTTAGCGTTCTCAAGATAACACTCTCCTATATATGTATATATATATATATATATATATATATATGAGTAAACTGCCATTTTGGTCCCTGTGGTTTGGCCAGTTTTGCCACTTTAGTCCAAATCTCAAACTTATTACATCCAGGGCCCTGTGGTTTGCATTTTGTTGCCATTTTGGTCCAAATTTCAAATTTGACCAGATTTCCCATTAATGACCTACTATTTTGTCTTTACCCTCAGGGGCATTTTGGTCATTTTAGATTTATTATCTCTTTATTATATAATAAAACCCCTGATTTATAACATCATCTTCAAAACATTATCAAACATCATCATCAAAACCCAGAAAATCAAGAACATCTTCAAGAAAATAAAGAACCCAGAAAATCATCAACATCGTTCATCTTCAAACATCATCATCAAAACCCAGAAAAATTACAAAAATCAACAAACGATTTCTGAACAATTTGCTTGTTGAATCCATTGCTAATCGAGTCATCATCAAAACCCAGCAAATTTATTGTTTTCTCACACATATGAACACTATTAAACAAAACCCAGAAAAATTACAAAAATCAACAAACGATTACAAATCCGATTTCTGAACATCCATTGTATTTATGAACATCATCAAAACCCAGAGATGCAGATTCAAGTAACCACCAGATTCAAGTAACAAAAACCAATCCAAAAACACAAGATAAATTACCTAATGTAACTTGAATCCGATTCGATTTCTGAACAATAACACTCTTTATCTTCAAACCCAGTACCCTCATCACCATCTCGCCAAGCACCACCACCTGCCACCACCACCACCCCCCTCTCGTCGCCAAGCACCACCACCACCGCCGCCGCGTTGTCGGAGACGGCACCTTCGTCTGCCGCCGCTGGCGTGCCCATCTCTCTCCTCTCTCTCATCCCCTGATTTCGTTACCGCCCCCATCTACCACCACCGCCCCCAGAAACCATCATCATCAACCATCAAACACCACCCCACTCCACTGACCACCATATTCGCAATACACCAACCTCCGGTAACCTGCTGTCACCACCCACCAACAAAACGACGTCGTCATCATCACCACCACCACCACCGGCGGCGGCGGTGGTGGCAGAACAACAGTGGCGGAGTTGGGAGCAACTATTTAGGGTTTTGATGTAATTGGGATATGGGGTATTTGATCTGGGTTGGGTTTTAATAAGAGAGAGAGTTCTTGATGATTTTCTGGGTTGGGTTTTAATAAGAGAGAGAGAGAGTTCTTGAGTTTTAATATGGGGTATCAAACATCATCATCACATTATATATATATATATATATATATATATATATATATAATAATTTTTGAATTAAGAAAATGTTAAATGAAAAATTAAATGACCAAAATGCCCCTGCACTACAGGACAAAATAAGAGGTTGCAACAGTAAAAAAAATAGGGTTTTTGGATTTTGGACTAAAATGGCAACAAAATGCAAACCACAGGGCCCTGGATGTAATAAGTTTGAGATTTGGACTAAAGTGGCAAAACTGGCCAAACCACACGGACCAAAATGGCAGTTTACTCTATATATATACATACACACATATATATATATATATACATACATACATACTTAAAGTTTTAATTTCCATTGTGTAACACATTATGTATTACATATGTGAGGAATATAACCAATGCATAAGTGAATGTCTTAATTAAGAACATATTTAAGATGAATCATAATTTGTTCAAATAGAGATGAATAACCTGATCGATTATTGAACATTTGGAAGCAATAGGAATTTTGGAGTTGGCAAAATGGTTTGTTGTGGACCTTTAGAAAGTGAAGAATAGTATATAACCACACTGTGACAACTCCCGTTTAGACAGGTCATCATCCGTACATTTTAATTACTTGCATCATTATATGAGAATCATATAACATGTGGCATATGCATGGCTAGGATAGGATAGGTGTTTGATGAGGTAAAATTGGCGAAAAACCTTCTGGAAATAACAAATAAAAAATCAATATCGAAAAACCAAAAAAAAAAAAACTCTAAATGTAGATGTCCATCCTAAAGATCTCAAATATTTCCAAAATTTTTGTAGTAGCTTTAGGATGTTCAAAGATGGTTACCGTCAAAATTCATGAATGTTTGAGATGTCTAGTTATTTTCAGTAGTTTTTAGGCATAAATAACCATAAAAAACAAATATAATACTTAGACTAACTGTTAGGGGTAGAATTTTAATGATTATGGATCACAGATCCTCAGTTCAACCTGGATCAAGGATCCCCAGGAAATGGTGCAAGAAGACTAAGGATCCAGGATCCTCTTTGATATTCTTAAACTAACAATTGTTTCCATCACCTTTAGGTTGTTTTGCAGGTGTATTTCGAAGGAGACATGTTCTAACCGAGATTCCAGGGGAATATGCTCCTTATTATGGCACGTGCATGAGGTGATGACCGTTGTGGTGATCGTGGATGGCAAGCACAATTGTTCGGATAGTTAGTTATCTAGATATTTTTCATTCGAAAAGGGGATAACAAGCTATTTTTAGGAACACAATTACAGATATTCGAACTCTCTAAAACTCATTGGCGAATACACACACAAACACAACAGAAATCATTGTACCAAGCTTGTTATCATTCAAAGTTGTAACCTTTATTGTTTAATATATTTGATAGTGATAGTTTTCACTATCCGAGGTTTTTTATGCCGGAGATCAGTCATTGATTAAGGGCTTTTTCCTCGTATAAATCCTTGTGTTCATTGCCATTTTCATTCAATCATTGTTCTCATATTTGTTCATATAACCAAGCATCCAACCTCACAAAAATCAGAT
The DNA here is from genome assembly GCA_030545235.1 of Helianthus tuberosus. Lineage (NCBI taxonomy): Eukaryota > Viridiplantae > Streptophyta > Magnoliopsida > Asterales > Asteraceae > Helianthus > Helianthus tuberosus. Next base: position 89,570,130 of record CM060411.1, read on the forward strand.
TTGGTTACATTATCATTGTGTGATTTTTGACCAAAATAGTTTGGCGCCCAGCGTGGAGCAATTGGTGCTTCATCTCTGAAAATTCTGTTCATTTCATTCATTTCTGTTTACTACCTTCATGAGGGAGAAACACTTCAAGCTCCATGCCGGCGATCACCTCATCACAGGGCATTCCACCTTTGCCTCCTGTTTCTTCTAGATCCCAGAAGAATGCTGAGAATGCAGCGCATAAGACAACCCCCGTTTTCACAAAAGCAACTACTGCTGTTTCTTCTGCTCCTACTAACAATGATCTTTATTCTTTGATTTTGCAGATGAAGAATTACATGCAACAATAGGATGAAACTAATGGCAGGATCCATCGTGAGATTGATGAAATCAAGAAATTGAAGAAATCAACAGAGGATCACTCTCCATTGGTGCCCAGATCATTGGATTTCACTACTCCACCAACAACTGTTCAGCATTCTATGGCATCAGGTGTCCAGTACCATGGAGGATCATCAAGTATGCAGTGTGGATCATCAGCTATGACTCAAGCTCAAGGATCCTACTTCTAGCCTTTAGGATCCTCTCTTCAGCCTCAAGGATCCTCCTTCCAGCATCAATGATCCTTCTCTAGTTCGGGAGGATACATGGGGACGCTGTCAGTTCAAGGATCCTACCCTCATCATCAAGGATCCTCATCGCAGGTTCAAGGATCCTCATCGCAGGTTCAAGGATCCTCGTCACAAGTTCAAGGATCCATTGAATATCCTCCAAGACCTTCAGTTCCAATGTATACTGGATCCAATATCTTTCAGGATCAAGGATCATTAGGGAGTCAACAACCCAGGAGTTCTGAGATTCATGTGGGAGACTTCATTCATATGCAGACTATTGCTTCATCCGGTCCCACAATTGCACCAGAGCTTCCTCAATTTAGATTCAAATCTGGGATCCCAACCTCGAATTAGTCAGGAGTTAACACTTTCAATACATCTTACAATACTAACCATGGTTTTGTGCAGGAACCAGGGATCAACCAAGCTATGGCAAGGGAGTTGCAAAAAATCAAGTATATGATATCCAGTGTCCCAGGAGTGGTTAAACCCATTCCTGAGATTCCGGATGGGAGTCACAAGGTGTCTCGCTTTGCACCACCTATATGTAATAGGGAGATACCAAAGAGGTTTCAAACATCAAATATGAAGCTCTATGATGGTACAACTGACCAGAAGAACATGTAGCTCAATACAGGGAGAGAATGGAGATCAACCCCATTCCAGAAAGGTTAAAGAAAGCATGTCTTTGCAAGGGTTTCAGATCCACATTGACAGGATCAACTCTGAAATGGCTGCTAAGTCTTCCTCCTTATTTCAATTACTTCATTTTCTAATTTGGTTAACTTGTTCAATAGTCAATTTTCATGTAGTAGGAGGTTTGAACGGTTAACTAGTGATTTATATAGGGTAACCCAAGGTCATAATGAATCATTAAGGGATTACATAACTAAATTCAGTAGAGAATCCTAACTTAGATATTGCTAAAACTGTTGCTTTAAAATGGGTTTACTTAAGGATTCACAATTTTATGATGATCTTGTTATGACACCTTGCAGGAACCTAGATGAGGTAAGGAATAGGGCCCTTAGGTTCATCCGTTTATAGGATGACAAAAGGATCCAGGAGAGGCTGTCAGGATCCTCAAAGCAAGACAAACAAGGATCCTATTTCAGGAATAACAAATCCAAATCATACGCTAAATCTGATAACCAGAATGTGCATGCTGTGGAACAAGAGGAAGATGCTGAAGATTATCCTCCTATTTCTGAGTATTGTTTTGCTGTTGATAATAGTGAACTAATCCTTGCTATGCAGAATTTAGGTGATAAAGCCAGATGGCCGAGGAAGAGTGACAAGCCAGCTGCTACCAAAGACAAATCAAAGTGGTGTTCTTATCATGAAGACTTTGGTCATCTCACAGATGAATGCATAACACTAAGGAAAGAGATTGGTTACCTTTTGAGCAAAGGATACTTGAAGGAGTTATTCGGAAGAAAGAAATTAAGGATCCAGGATCCTGAGAAAGTTCCTGAACAGGCTCCTGCTCCACCAGCCGACGCTCAAATTATTCATTTCTTCTCCGGTGGATCTGACATCTGTGGCACTTCATTCTCGGCAGCTAAAAGGCATGCAAAGGAGACAAAGATGGAGAATGGGGATAGACCTATTCGAACTTCCATACTTACACAGGAAAAAGTCATATCCTTTGATGAGGAAGACCGTGCGGATATTTAGGATCCTCATCACGATGGTCTTGTTATTAGATTATTCATTTCTAACCATTTTGTTCGCAGGATTCTCATTGATGGGGGAAGCTCAGTGAACATCATCCAGTTAGATGTCCTCAAAAGAATGAACATCCCTGAATTCAATATTGTCCCAAGATCATCTGTCCTTGTGGGATTCAGTGGAAAGACCAAGAATACATTGGGGGACATCAAACTTCCTGTTAGGGGTGGATTTCTAAATGATCAGTGATCCTTATTTACTGTTGTGTTTAGTGATCCTCAATTATGTCTGAAGTAGTGATCCTCAGAAGTGTTGCAGGATTAGGATCATGGATCACTATAAGGATTCCTGTACTAACGATTGTCTACTTTGAATTCGTAATTGTTTTGCAGGAGTATCAACTTGGACTTGGTCTTGGCGATATTCCTGGAGAATGTTCTAAGTCTATTCCGCACGTGCTTGGCCAGAAATGGACGTTATGGAGTCGTGGAGGACTTGCACCATTTGCGGACAGTTAGTTAGGCTAGATATTTTCTAATTTTAAGGGGGTAGTGAGCTATCTTTTACAACACTTAGCTATTTTTGGCTACACACACACTCATACAACTGCTCTCATCAGCTCTCGCTAACACACTTGGCGATTACACACATTTTCTACACAATACACTATAGTGATCCTTGTAATCAGCTCGCTATCATCCGAAGTTGTAATACATTTCTTGTTTAATTTGAGTTGGTGATCGGTAGTTTCCATCACCCGAGGTTTTTTATGCCGGAGATCATTCATTGATCAAGGGCTTTTTCCTCGTATAAATCTTCGTGTCACTTGTTCATTACACTTCATAGTGATCCTTATTGTTGTTCATCAATTCAAGCATCATACCTCACAACAGAAAGTTTGGTTACATTGTCATTGCTTGATTTTTGACCAAAACAGTTTGGCGCCCACCGTGGGGCAATTGGTGCTTTATTCCTAGAAAGATTCGTATTTTCGTGGTCATTTCGGTTCGCTACAACCAAACAGATGGCTTCCTCAGTGAAGAATACTTCAAGTTTGATGCCCTCATTCAGTTCTTCACAAGGCGTTCCTCCTTTGCCTCCACCACCTTCTGGATCCCAGAAGAATGCTGAGAATGCTGCGAAGAAACCAACTCCTATTTTCCAAAAACCACCTACTTCTTCTGTTTCAACTAATCCTACTACTAATGATCTTTATGCCCTGATTTTGCAGATGAGGAATCATGCACAAGAACAGGATAAAACCAACGAAAGGATCCTCCGGGAGATCGATGAAATCAAGAAACAGAAGAAATCAGTGGAGGATCACTCCCCTCTGATGCCAAGGTCGCTGAACTTCGACACTCCGGTCATAACTTCCCAACACTCAGCAGTTCCGGACGTGCAATACTTGGGTGAACTACCAGGAAGGCGTTATGGAACAACAACAATGAGTCAGGCATTTGGCTCTTACTTCCAGCTGCATGAATCCTCTTCTCAGCCATCAGGATCCTTCTCTCAGCATCAGGGATACTTCATGTCAGGAGGATATGTGGGAACGCATGCAGTACAAGGATCCTCCCAGGTCCAAGGATCCTCCTAAGTACGAGGATCCTCCTAAGTACGAGGATCCTCCCAGGTCCAAGGATCCTCCCAGATCCAAGGATCCTCCCAGGTCCCAGGATCCTCTTTGGTCCCAGGATCCTCTCTGGTCCCAGGATTCTCCCTTGTTCAAGGATCCTCCCTGGTCCCAGGATCCTTTCAGGTTCAAGGATCATCTCAATTCCAAGGATCCAACCTCCTTCAAAATCAAGGATCCTTGAGAAGTATGCAGCCTCAGAACTCGGACGTTCATCAAGGAGACTTCATACCGATGCAGACTATTGCCTCATCTGGTCCTTCAATCATGCCAGAGTCTCAACAAGATGGATTCACATCCGCAATTCCAAACTCGAATCCTGTGGGAGGTAACACTTTTAATAATTTATATAACACTAACCATGGCTTTATGCAGGATACAGGTATCAATCAGGCCATGGCTAGGGAGCTACAGAAGCTAAAGGATATGATATCCAGTGTACCAGGAGTGGTTAAACCCATTCCTGAGATTGCGGATGGTAGCCATAGGATATCTCGTTTTGCACCACCTTTATGTGATGCTGAGATACCTAAAAGATTCCAGATACCATCAATGAAGCTATATGATGGTTCAACGGATCCAGAAGAGCATGTAGCTCAGTACAGGGAGAGGATGGAGATCAATCCAATTCCTGAAAGGTTGAAAGAAGCATGTCTATGCAAGGGATTTGGATCCACACTTACAGGATCTGCTCTTAAATGGCTGCTAAGTCTTCCCCCTTACTCTATTACTTCATTTGCTAATTTAGTTAACTTGTTCAATAGTCAATTCTCTTGTAGTAGAAAGTTTGAACGATTAACTAATGATTTATATAGGGTAACACAAGGTCAAAATGAATCACTTAGAGATTATATCACTAAGTTTAGTAAAGAATCCTTAGATATTCCTCATTTGGATATTGCTACGGCTGTAGAAGCCTTTAAAATGGGATTGCTTAGGGATTCATTATTCTATGATGATCTTGTTATGACACCTTGCAGGAATCTTGATGAAGTAAGGACTAGGGCCCTTAGGTTCATCCGCCTAGAGGATGACAAAAGGATCCAGGACAGATTGACAGGATCCTCAAAATAGGATAAACAAGGATCCTACTTCAGGAACAACAAATCCAAGTCCTACAACAGATCTGATAACCAGAATGTGCACGCAGTGGAACAAGAAGAGGATGATGAGGATTATCCTCCTATTTCTGAATATTGTTTTTCTGTTGATAACAATGAACCAATCCTTGCAATGCAGAATCTAGGTGAGAAAGCTAGGTGGCCAAGGAAAAGTGATAAACCAGCTGCTACAAAGGATAAATCCAAATGGTGTGCATATCATGAGGATTTTGGGCATCTCACTGAAGAGTGTATTGCACTTAGAAAGGAAATTGGTTACTTGTTGAGCAAGGGGCATTTAAAGGAACTCTTGGGACGAAAGAAGTCAAGGACCCAGGATCCTGAAAGGATCCCGGAAAGGGCTCCTGCTCCTCCAGCAGATGCACAAGTCATAAATTTCATATCCGGTGGATCAGACATCTGTGGTATATCCTTCTCAGCAGCAAAAAGACACGCTAAGGAAACCAAGATGGATAACGGAGACAGACCCGTCCGGACCTCCGTTGTCACCCAGGATAAAGTCATTACTTTTGATGAGGATGATCGTGTTGACATCCAGGATCCTCATCATGACGGTCTTGTAATTACATTGTTTATTTCTAACCACTTTGTTCGCAGGATCCTTATAGATGGAGGAAGCTCTGTGAACATCATTCAACTGGATGTTCTTAAGAAAATGAATATCCCAGAGTATGATATTATCCCAAGATCCTCAGTACTGGTGGGATTCAGTGGAGAAACAAAGAATACATTGGGGGACATTAAACTCCCAATCTATATTGAAGGATTGCATTCTTATCAAAAGTTTTGTGTTATTGATTGCTTGTCATGTTGTAATGTTATCCTTGGCAGGCCATGGATACATGATATGAAGGCAGTCCCATCCACCTATCATCAGTGTGTAAAGCTTCCAAGTCCATGGGGAGTGGTGAAAATTGAGAGTGATCAACAGGAGGCTAAGAATTGCTATACCTCATCAATGAAACCAGCCTCAAGACCAAGGGAGCAATAGCAATTAAAGTATCCTTCAAGAGATGTCTTGGAGGCAAGAGAACAGGATTGAAAGAAATCCTCATGGATCCTGATGATCCTGAATCCAAGATCTTCATAGGGTCAGGGATCCTTAGCAATATTGAACGGGAGCTAGTATCCTTTCTCAAAAGAAGGAAAACCACCTTTGCCTGGAAACATGAAGATATGACAGGTATATCTAAATATATAATTACTCACAAACTTGGCATTGACAGGTCATCCAAGCCGATTCATCAAAAGAGGAGGAAGTTTGCACCTGAAAGAAATGCTATTATCCAGGAAGAGGTAGATAAGCTACTTCGAGCAGGTGCTACTTATCAAAGGCTAGTCAATATGATGTTCAAGGAGCAAATTGGACACACTATGGAAGTCTATATTGATGACATGGTGGTTAAGTCCAAGAAAGCTGAGGATCATCTTAAACACTTGGAGGAAGCGTTCAATATCCTTGATAAATATAATATGAAACTTAATCCTTCTAAGTGTCATTTTGGTGTAAAGGCAGGTAAATTCTTAGGATATATGGTGACAAAGAGGGGCATTGAAGCAAGTCCAGAGCAAATTAAGGCTATTGTGAATATCAAATCTCCTGCCAATGCTAAGGATGTGCAAAGGTTGACTGGCAGGATCGCAGCCTTGAACAAATTCATATCCAAATCCTCAGAAAAGTGCAAGGAGTTCTATGACATCTTGAGGAAGAACAAGAAATTTGAATGGACTCAAAAGCATGAAAGTGCCCTTAAAGCTCTTAAGGATTACCTATCCTCAGCCCCAGCCTTGATGAAACCAGAAAAGGGAGATTTTTTATCCTCAAACGCAGTAAGTGCGGTCCTTGTTAAGGATCACCAAGGAAACCTGAAATGTCAGGAAGGATGGCTAAGTGGCCAGTGAAGTTGAGTGCATATGATATAAGATATGAACCAAGGACTACCATTAAATCCCAAGCCTTAGCTGACTTTGTGGCAGATTTTAGTAGTGATTTGCAAAAGGAGGCTGAACTAGAAGTCCAACAGCTTGAAGAAACCAAGGATCCTTGGATACTGTTCACTGATGGATCCTCCAATGTAAATGGAACAGGGCTTGGAATACTACTAAAATCGCCACAGGGGGACATAATACCCCACTCCATAGCTTGTGAATTTCAAACTACCAACAATGAGGCTGAATATGAAGCCTTGATAGCTGGTTTGCAAATTGCAAAGCACATGAGGATCAGGTACCTTGAGGTACATGTAGATTCTTTGTTGATCACTAATCACTTTAATGGATCCTATGCTATTAAAGGTGAAAAGCTAATCAAATATTTGGAGATAGTCAAAGAATTGGCACTCTCTTTTGTATCCTTTAGTTTGACACAGGTACCAAGGGAAGAGAATGCAGAAGCTGATGCATTAGCCAATCTAGGATCATCTTTGAAGATTCCTGAGGATATCAAGATCCCTATTATCCATATCCTGTCCCCTGCTATCAAGGATCATGTAGCTATGGAGATAGGAGAAGATTCTGCAATCATCCCTAGTGATGATACCCAATCTCATTCAGGATCATGGATACTCCTAATCATGAGATACATACAACATGGAGAAATCCCTACAGGAGAAAACCCAAGGGCTTTCAAAATCAAGGTATCTCAATTTACAATATTAAATAATATGTTGTATAAACGATCTGTTGCAGGACCATATTTAAGATGCATTGAGGATCCTGAAATTCAAGAAGTCCTAAAGGATTTCCATGATGGAGATTGTGGAAACCACACTGGGGGCAGGGCATTATTCTCAAGGATCCTGAGGACAGGATACTATTGGCCCACTATGAAGAAGGATGCTGTGGAGTATGCCAAGAAGTATGATCCTTGTCAGAGGCATAGTAATATCCTTCACCAACCAGCAGAGCTCTTGCATCCTATATCCTCTTCTTGGCCATTCATGAGATGGGGAATGTATATAGTTGGAAAGCTTCCTAAGGCACCTGGTGGAAAAGTATTCATGCTTGCTATGACTGATTACTTCTCTAAGTGGATAGAGGCTGAAGCCTTTACTCAAGTCAGAGAAAAGGAAGTTATATCCTTTATTAAAAGAAACATTATTACTAGATTTGGTATCCCTTCTGAGATTATTTGTGATAATGGATCCAAATTTATTGGGAACAGAACTGTTTTGGTCAAAAAAAAATCTGATGAGGATAATGAAACCAAACTCTTTGTTACGGGGAATGATGCTTTAAATGTGGAACAATGATGAGGATCACTTCAATGTAAATTGCACAAACGACACAAGGGTTTACACGGGGAAAAAGCCCTTGATCAAGAGTTGATCTCCGGCACAAAAAACCCCGGGTGATGGAAACTACCGATCACCAAGCTCAAATAAATCAATAAATGTTTACAACTTCGGATAGTAACGAGCTAGGTACAAGGATCACTAGTGTGAAATGTGTAAAAGTGAGTGAAAACTGTTAAGTGTTTTCCGAGAGCTTCAAGAGTGCAATTGTACGAGAGTGTGTGTAGCTGAAAATGGCTAAGTGTTCTAATTCTAGCTCGTCACCCCTTTAAAAATAGAAGTTAACTACACTAACAAACTATCCGACTTTTGTGCCAAGCTCCCACGTTCTCCACAACGTCCATTTCCAGTCAAACGTGTGCGAAATACCCGTGGAATATTCCATAGTAACGTTGCCAAGACCAAGTCAAGCTTGTTACTCCTGCAAAATAATACGAAACATAAACAAACAATCGTTAGTATGAGGATCCTTAAAGTGATCCATGATCCTGATCCTGAAGCTCTTCTGAGGATCACTATCTGTCACAGAAGTAAGGATCATTAATTAGGATAACAAGTAAGGATCACTAATTGTTAGAAAATCCTCCCCTAACAATTGCCCCCAAAATATAAGGAGGGATATGTTAAATGAGCGAATTATATTTTCTTGATCTTATCCGCAACTAACTATCGTAAATATAGCCGTTATTGTAGAACTATCCGTTGCAACCATGACGTCACATAAGTGACAACCCTGCACGGGCATGATTATAAATAGGAGATATAGATAGGATCGATTGCATTTAAAATTTCAGAGATACTCCCTTTATAACTGCATTCCGAAGATAAACAGGTATTCTCTCTTCATCTTCTTCCTTCTTTTGCTCTGTTTTCCGTTTCTTTCCACCAATCTATCAAAGATGTTGCTCTGGAACTCCCCAGCAAAGGATCACCCGAAAAACAGCCCTCCGAAAAGCCAGGGGATCATCGAAGATTCCATAAAAGAACGCTGCTATTTCAACGATGCACAGATTGATAGGATCCGCCACTGCTTCCCGGCGAACACCGAGTTTAGACCTTTTGATCCCAATGCCCTAAGTGATCATATTTCCGACAAGTGGGTTGCTTTTCCTGTCACTCCGTTCACCATAGGCTATACATATCCTTTCCTAGCCTTCACTCAATCTTTCTTTTCCCTAACCGGCATATCTTATATCCAAGCCATGCCGATAATCTGGAGGGTTTTGTATACCCTTGAAAGGATCATCGAGCAGGAAGGGATAGACCTAGGAATGTCAGAGCTGGGAGAGCTGTATGATCTTACTACCTTTGGCTCTCATCGCTATTTGTTTAAACGTAAACGTGGTGAGGAACACCCGATCTTCAAAGCTACCAAGAATGACGCTAACTGGAAGCGGCGTTTCTTTTTCATCAAGAAAGATTCTATTGATGATGGAAAGGATCTACCCAAGAAATGGGCTACCCATGGTAGGGTGGAGGATCCTGAGAAGGATCACCAGAGAACTTTCCTTTGATATAAGGATCACTTATATATTTTTGCTTTCTTGTTATGCAGCTATCACCGTTTCACGTCTCAGACTGTCTCCTGCTGCCAAAGAGAGACTCATTGCTTTCAAGAAACTTGATCCTGAAACAAGATCTTTCAAGACAACCACCCAGGATTCTCAGGAGGTATCCTCAGGCTCTGTCACGATGTCAAGTAAGTATCTTTGTTTTAAAATTTAAATAAATAGTGAAATATAAGTGAAGTAAAGATACTTATCTTGTTTTGGTTGTGTAGGTGCTGGAAAATCCACCAAGTCTGCTTCAAAGTTCAATGTCACCGATCTCACCACCGTCAGATCCTCCAAAAGAAAGGCTCCTACCAGTCCGACAGCTTCAGTCCCCAAGGCACCCCTCAATGGAAAGGGAATCAAGAAGAGAAAGGCCTCTGAAACTGAGGATCTGCAGGGTCTGCCTCTGATCCGCCACCAATTCCTTGAGTACTTCAACGACGTAAGGATCACTGTCTCTGCTTGTATATCCTGTTGACATATCCCGCTGATATATCCTACTGATTTGAGGATCACTTGGTCCTAACCTTATCTTTTATCCCCTTTGCAGAAATTCTCTGAGATTGAGGATTATGTTGGCCACGTTGAGGATCAGGATAGGAAGATTGTCGACCTCCAGCAGGTTGCATTGCTAAAGGACCTCAAAATTGCTGATCTTCAGAAGGAGCTCCAGGATGCCAAGACTAAGACGGCTAAACTTCTGATTGACCTTGACTATGAAAAGCATGATCTCATAGAAGGTGCCAAGGTCTCTGCTGCCATCACAATGTATCAGACAAAACTAAAGATGGCCCAGGAAGCTCAAGATCCTAACTTCGACATAAGCAGCTGGGAGATTGAGGACTGGAAAGCAAGGTTGGCTGATCTTGAAGATGATGAAGAGGCTGAGGAGGTTTTGGCAATCGAGGCTGGAGGCAAGGGTGAAGGTGGTGAAGCAAGTGGAGCTGGAGGTGGTGATGCAGGGAAGGTTTAGGATGCATGATTGGGCGATGATGGAAACTTCTAGACATAGCCGGAGCCTAATTTTTTAGTTTGATGGTTGTTTTGTTGAACAATTTGATGGTTTGTACTGAACAATAGTTTTTAGGATTAAGGATCATGTATGATCTTTTGGACAATAGGCAGGATTGCAAATGGTGGAGGGATCCTCTGTTTGGGGGATGAAGCCATTGTGATCCTGCCGCCTTTATATTCCTGCACTACTTTTGAACCTATTATCATGGACACCCTTTACCTACCCCAGCGGACGGGCCACGTATTGCTGGTAGATGCTCGGGGTAGGTAATTTTGACAACCTTTTAAGGGCTAGTCTTTTTGTTAATGAATAAAATCTTAATCTTTTGTCGCTTATCTTGTATTGTTATCCTTTTTGATTCTTTAGTTCTCAATTGTTTTGATGTACATTTATTGAATAAGCAATTTTGAACAAGTCAGATTAAAAATATTTTAGGATATGATCCATAATCAAATATCCTATAGTTAAAGAATCCCAAAAAGTAATATATTCTAAGGATCACAAGTTTAGTTGTCAAACTTTAAGGGTTATTCAAATAAACAATGAATAGAATTAAAAATAGTTAAGGATCATACCTGAGGATCCAAGTTAGGATCCTAACCATAATCAGGATAACTATAAGACAAACCTTAGAGAGAAGTAAGGATCAAGGATCCCTAGTTGCTTATCTTCAAGGACCTGAAAATAGAGCATAACTTGGGACTAAGCCAATATAAGATAAGAGTTAGCAACTGGGGACAAGCCCAAGGATAACTGGGGACAAGCCCAAAGATAACTGGGGACAAGCCCATATAAACGGATGTAAACTGGAGTATGGCCCTCACTGGCGACTATCCAAACTTGAGCGACATGAAAATGCCGAAACCTTAGCTAACGTGAAAGCGTTAGAAACCTTAGGGACGGATGTATGGTACGTCTACCATTGTACGTAGGATCCTAGGTATAGCCAGTACAATGGAATTATCAGCCCCTAAAGCGAGTACTGGTCCCACTGCCTTGAACTATACCAGGATCATCATGCGCTACAGGCAGAACTGGGGCAAGCCCAAATAACTGGGGTTAAACCCAAGGAACGGATTGCTTCTGCAGATAACCAATGTTATGCTAAGGATACCTGAACTTTCAAAACTTAAAATCACGTGAGAGATGGATAAATGTCACACCCCAACCAATGGCGGAAACATCGGGATGAGACGAAGTGTGAAGATTGCTCGAGACATCATAACGCTAATTGTGACAATAGAATTAAAGATAAATTGACTTCTTTCATAAATAAATGTTACAATACATGAAATTTGAAATACAACATGTTAAGTACAAGAAAAACAATATGACATTTATACAATGTATTTGACCTAAACGTCTATATGTGTATCTAGGTATCAACGCTACTTCATTTCATGGCATCATCATCCTCAACCTGTAACATGTTTAAAATAAAGTTCAATGCAAAAGCAAAGGCGAGTATACAAGTTTGGTACATACATAGCAAAAGATAAGTTCCGAACAATTCCTCATAGCTAAGCATGTGATTCAAGATAAACATAAAAACATGGCATGTGTCTTACATATCAAACCAAGGAAACGCAACAGGCTCATGACATTACCTCAAGTTTACGGGCGGGTCGTTAATCCTATAGCGCTACATATGTCACGGTTTGGCTCGTACGAAGTTAATGATAAGTTCAACACATAAGATTCACCCAAGTTTAAATATCAAGCCATCACGTATACAAGCATGTTAATAGGAATGTTCATGTGTTTAAGCAAAATGTTCATGTGTAAGTTGTTGATAAGTAAACATGTTACACCCCAAAAGTGGTAAAAGTAAAAAGGGGGAAATACGAGTATACTCACAAAGTTGGCATATGCTTTCCAATTATCCAATTATTGACGAGTTGATGAGGTTAAAAGATTGAATGTGTAAGGGTTAAAGTTCAAGTATGCATAGAGACAAGATTCGGTATTTAAAACAACATAAACATAAGATATGAGAATAACATGTGAAAATAATCGTCTTCAACACCTAACACTTGTATGACACTTGGTAACCACAAGGGTTATGATAATGTTTTCATGAGTTGAACACCCATAAGAATCACAACAAGGTTTAGGTCTTATATGATGTTCTACTACTTTAACATGTAAACACAAGTTCAACATCAAAGGTTCGAATGCGTGTATATATATATCTAGGTTACGTATTACATATTATTTAGTCCAATAATTCAAGTAGGAGGTAGAAGATTAGGATCTTCATTTAGGCACCTCGAGTTATCATAGATGTCATGTATGGGGTAGGAAGAACTAGCTTCCGTTTAGGAACCCCTTGTATGTTCACCACTTCACTTAATGTAAAAATAACCAAGGAGGGTCACGAACTAGGATTAGTACAATAATATAAATAATCTAATCTATGAGAAATCATCAAATCATGTGAGGATTGTATGTAGGACAACCCAAGTTGTTCCATAATCACTCATTCATCAAGACCTAAGCTTGACATGATTTGTGGGTTAAATACCCTAGCAAAACAGAAAGTATTTGAGGTTTTATCCTCTGATTTCAAGTGTCTCAACCTTGTTTTTAAGCCTAATCAACCATAGGAGAGGTTGTAAGCATTGGGACATAGGTATGAGATGTGTTAGACACAAGTTGAATAAGTTTAAACAAGTTTGAAAGAACATAAGTCAAAACAGAAAGTTTTTGGATCATTTCAGGGGATTTCCAGGTCTAATTTCTCCAAGGAGAAGTCAAGGAATCATACCCTATGATTATCCAAGCAAGTAGGAAGAAGAATCGGGTGATTTCGTTAAGAAATGAGCAAGTTATGCTCACTTTTGTAAAGGTGTATGAATCTGTCCGAATTTCTGAAATATGCAAGAACTTGAGAGTGTTTGAGAGAGATTTGAGGGTTGTGAAAGTGTAGAAATTCTTGGAGGAGGGTTGTATTTATAGTGGAAGAGGTTGGTGGTGATTGGAGGTGTTTAGAGGTGGATTAGAGGTGATTGGGTGAGGTTAGATGTTGGGATTTCGTGCATTTTCGCGAAGAAACACAATCGGTCCCGCTCAGATACCCTTGCGCACCGTAAGGGTTTTTTTGTTGCGGTGCGCAAGCCATGGTCAGAAGCAAGAAATCTTTTATTTTAATGATTTAAAACTTGCAACTTGTCCCAATGATCTAGTTTACGTGTTTTATGACGTTTTTAGGGTAGTTTAGCATATAAGACATGTATCAAGTGTACCTCAAGCATCAAAAGAATAACATTAAGTATAGGACTCGTATGTAATCACGGTATCAAGTATGAATGTTGCGTATTCAAGAATTCAACGTATGTTTGTAAGTATCACGAGTAAGTATCAAGTTGTTTCACCATTAAATGTGTACAATGTATGAAGCATGTATAACACGTATTTAAAGAAATGCAAGTTCTCATTCATGATTCAAGTCTCGAGTTTACAACGATTATCAAGAAGGAACGATTACAAGAGAACAAGGTTTTCAAAAATAGTTTTACAAACGATGGTTTCTAAATATAGAAAGTATGAAAACGCGGGGCGTTACAGTCTCCCCTCCTTTAGGAAATTTCGTCCCGAAATTTATTCAAGAGGTAGACTAGAAGATTTTTAGTGAAAATTTGAGACTTGAAATTTTGAAACATTTTGAAAGTCACAAAACTTTGGAGAATGACAAGGTAAATTTGTGAGTGAGTTCAATGTCTAAATTAATTTGAGGTATCCGACATAGTTGAAAACATGTGGGTGCGTATATGGGTGAAGTGGGTCTAAACAAGTTTGAATAACTTAAATTGGCGACGTATTTAGAAAGGTTACGTATTAAGAATGAAGATGTTGACAAACGGTTTGTATTTTGATGGAACGTGGTAACGGAATCGCATTTGTAGAAGATTGTTTATTAAGTGAAACGAGAAGGTTTGGCACTTTTAAATAAAGCCTTAAAGGTATGCTAAGTACAGTTATACGAGAGTCCAGAATAGGAAGACCATTTTATAGGTAACGAGGTAAGTTAGGACTCGAATGTTTAAACAAGCTTAATTGCGAACGAGGTTTGTATGAGCTAAAAGGATAAGGAGAATCATTCGAGTATAGAGTGAACGAATGACTCTTAAGGAGTGCAAGTATAAGAATAGCATAAGCGTTGGGTAGATGAACGTAGTGTGTTAAGGATGAAGTCTCGTCATTGGATAATCAGATATAATGCGTTTGAGAGTTGTATAAATTTTGTATAAGGTCCAAAATAGGTCTGTAAAACACTGAATTTCTCGTGACACGTTTTTCGAAAGTTTGGTAACGTGGTGAAAACACTTATATATAGGAAGTACCAGCAGCGTATCCACCATGTTTCGACCATGTTACGTCCGTTTCGTTATTCGTGTCATGTTACGTTCCGTGTCTCACCATACACAGTAGTACACTCTATGGTTCTCATACGCCTACCACTATAATCCCGTGTGCACCCGTGATTATATTGATCGTTGCCTGATCCGTATAGCTTGTACTAGTTGTGTATGAATTAGGGTATCCATAATTTAAAAATTAAGAATGTGCACGTGTAAGAATGTAGTATGTAAGCAAGTCCATGCTTAAGTATGTATGGGACCCACGCAAGCGAATCCCTCGGATTACGCTCGCGTATAGGTACGAATGTATGAATCATGTGTACGAATGAAAGCACTAACATAAATAGAAGTATGAATTCGAATGTATGTATAAGCATAAATGTAAGATGTGGAAGTAGTACGTGTGTATGTATAAGCACGCAACGTATGAGTATAAGTGAAAACATGAAATATATGAGTGTAGGTAAAATCATGAAACGTATGAGTATAAGTAAAACATGAAACGTATGGGTATAAGTATGAATACGATTATAAGTATAGGCATAAAACGTATGAATGTAAGTGTAGGTATGTATATTTAAATTTACGTATATAGTGTATGTTGGAACATCACGGATTTAGGTGTATAAAATCGTCCAAAAGGTTAAGTATGTAAATACGAATGATTATGAATGAATTATTGTGTTAAAATGACTAAAACGTGTATGATGATACGTGGGTATAGTTGTTTAAACGAAACGTTGAGTTTATCATATCAAAATTAGATTGAGCTTGGTTTGAAATGTAGAATATAGTTGCATATGTAAAAGGATATAAGGTACTCATTGGTTAAGCATAATGCATTTTGTAAAGAATGGAAATGCTACTTTTGTTTTAAAAGAGTTCACATAATCAAAGGATGGTCGGTCTCCAAGAAGTCTTCTTGCCCACGTGTTTTGTAAATTGGTGTAAAAAGGTTTTCAATCAAAAGTAATTTCATTTCATTAAACAAGAAGTTATGAATTTAGGAGGTTCTTGTGAAAACGAGGATCCTTAGAAAAGAATTTTAGCAAAAGGACTCAGTGATTGTAAAAGTTTTAACAATGATTAGTTGGTGTTGAAAAAAGTCCTTGGTAAAACGATCATATAACGTCCATACAATCTTATAGGTGTAAAAGAAGGGTTGGTTGGATCCCCCATTTGAGAATGAAAGTCTTTAGTTTGATGATATATGTCATGAGTACGTTTTAGTGATTAAGTTGAATAAGGAGTTCATGGGCAAGAGGTTCCTTGGACCGATTAAATTGATAGGTAGCATTTCGTAGGGTTTGGAAATTTGTGTAGTAAAACGTTTAAGATATATTTAAGAATCTCGTGTATATGAGTTAGGTGAAAATAGGTTGTAGGATAGAAACTACGCTTGATAAAGCAATATATTTTGAAGTCGTACACATATGTGTTTTGAATAATGGTCAATAATTTAGATATAAAACATGATCGAGTTTGCATAATAAGATATTTTGAAGAAGCGTTTTGGTAACGATCACCTAGGTAAGGGAATCACCCCGAACTTGTTGGTGAGGTCGTTTTAAGGAAAAAGGGAAGTGGTCGTCAAGGTAAGGAAATCACTCCTATCTCGATGATACGTCTCCACCTTTCGTTACAAGAAATATGAATGTAAGTCATATGAAATCATGCATATGTATAAGTGTATGAAAAAGGTTTAGTATGATGCGTGTGTGAGAAGAAAATATCGAAAGCAAATTCGAATTTGAAAGATTGCATCTAATAAAGTAAATCATATAACGTATGTTTGATTAAATTTGAGATGCTTCCAAAACGGAACGTTGACTAACCAAAGTGGTCGAAAAAGTCTTTCGAATTTGAGGAGCATGCTTTGGCCTAATAGGTGAAATACTCTTGCCGACAAGTCGGTTAACGGTATTTACCCTTCCAGTTACTACATGTCCCTAATTCAATTGAAATTTCGAGACTTGGCGGGATTAATGAAAATCAAAGAATGGAACTAGTCGACAAGGTGCGGGTTTCACCCCTAACTCGACGATTTCGTATCCTAAGTGTGGTTGGTACTCGTCGGGTCAAAAGTTAATTTTGACACTTTGACGAGGGTCCACTAGAATTTGAAATTTGAATTTCTCCCTCAAGGTGAGGATTTCACTCCTAACTTGATGGTGAATTTCGTGTAAAAGAAAAGTAGAAGGATTGAGAATTGTTCAACAAATTGTGGGTTTCACGCCTATTTTGGTGAGGTCGTCTCTTTTTTTTGTAATATGAGTGTTGTCGGATTTAGAATAATCGAGTAAAACGCGTGAGAAAAGTATATATTAAGGATTAAAGAAACAAGTATAACATGTCAAGAATAGTACAATAAAAGTGGAATGATGAAACAAATATTAACGCATAAAAAGTATGCCAAGAACACACATAAAGGATAAATCGATGAAACAAGTATTAACACATAGTAAAAACAAGTATAGCATGTTAAGTGTTAACACATAAGTGACACATATGCTTATAAGATCAAAAGAGAATAAATAAAAGCAAAAAAAGGTAGCATGCAAGTAGTATCAAGTAAAAACATACGAGTAAAGCTCTAGAACTATAGACTAGGTTTAAGCATTCCTACTTTTCCTAATTCCCTATAGTTATGGCTCTGATACCAATCTGTCACACCCCAACCAATGGCGGAAACATCGGGATGAGACGAAGTGTGAAGATTGCTCGAGACATCATAACGCTAATTGTGACAATAGAATTAAAGATAAATTGACTTCTTTCATAAATAAATGTTACAATACATGAAATCTGAAATACAACATGTTAAGTACAAGAAAAACAATATGACATTTATACAATGTATTTGACCTAAACGTCTATATGTGTATCTAGGTATCAACGCTACTTCATTTCATGGCATCATCATCCTCAACCTGTAACATGTTTAAAATAAAATTCTATGCAAAAGCAAAGGCGAGTATACAAGTTTGGTACATACATAGCAAAAGATAAGTTCCGAACAATTCCTCATAGCAAGCATGTGATTCAAGATAAACATAAAAACATGGCATGTGTCTAACATATCAAACCAAGGAAACGCAACAGGCTCATGACATTACCTCAAGTTTACGGGCGGGTCGTTAATCCTATAGCGCTACATATGTCACGGTTTGGCTCGTAGGAAGTTAATGATAAGTTCAACACATAAGATTCACCCAAGTTTAAATATCAAGCCATCACGTATACAAGCATGTTAATAGGAATGTTCATGTGTTTAAGCAAAATGTTCATGTGTAAGTTGTTGATAAGTAAACATGTTACACCCCAAAAGTGGTAAAAGTAAAAAGGGGGAAATACGAGTATACTCACAAAGTTGGCATATGCTTTCCAATTATCCAATTATTGACGAGTTGATGAGGTTAAAAGATTGAATGTTTAAGGGTTAAAGTTCAAGTATGCATAGAGACAAGATTCGGTATTTAAAACAACATAAAAATAAGATATGAGAATAACATGTGAAAATAATCGTCTTCAACACCTAACACTTGTATGACACTTGGTAACCACAAGGGTTATGATAATGTTTTCATGAGTTGAACACCCATAAGAATCACAACAAGGTTTAGGTCTTATATGATGTTCTACTAGTTTAACATGTAAACACAAGTTCAACATCAAAGGTTCGAATGCGTGTATATATATATCTAGGTTACGTATTACATATTATTTAGTCCAATAATTCAAGTAGGAGGTAGAATATTAGGATCTTCATTTAGGCACCTCGAGTTATCATAGATGTCAAGTATGGGGTAGGAAGAACTAGCTTCCGTTTAGGAACCCCTTGTATGTTCACCACTTCACTTAATGTAAAAACAACCAAGGAGGGTCACGAACTAGGATTAGTACAATAATATAAATAATCTAATCTATGAGAAATCATCAAATCATGTGAGGATTGTATGTAGGACAACCCAAGTTGTTCCATAATCACTCATTCATCAAGACCTAAGCTTGACATGATTTGTGGGTTAAATACCCTAGCAAAACAGAAAGTATTTGAGGTTTAATCCTCTGATTTCAAGTGTCTCAACCTTGTTTTTAAGCCTAATCAACCATAGGAGAGGTTGTAAGCATTGGGACATAGGTATGAGATGTGTTAGACACCAGTTGAATAAGTTTAAACAAGTTTGAAAGAACATAAGTCAAAACAGAAAGTTTTTGGATCATTTCAGGGGATTTCCAGGTCTGATTTCTCCAAGGAGAAGTCAAGGAATCATACCCTATGATTATCCAAGCAAGTAGGAAGAAGAATCGGGTGATTTCGTTAAGAAATGAGCAAGTTATGCTCACTTTTGTAAAGGTGTATGAATCTGTCCGAATTTCTGAAATATGCAAGAACTTGAGAGTGTTTGAGAGAGATTTGAGGGTTGTGAAAGTGTAGAAATGCTTGGAGGAGGGTTGTATTTATAGTGGAAGAGGTTGGTGGTGATTGGAGGTGTTTAGAGGTGGATTAGAGGTGATTGGGTGAGGTTAGATGTTGGGATTTCGTGCATTTTCGCGAAGAAACACAATCGGTCCCGCTCAGATACCCTTGCGCACCGTAAGGGTTTTTTTGTTGCGGTGCGCAAGCCATGGTCAGAAGCAAGAAATCTTTTATTTTAATGATTTAAAACTTGCAACTTGTCCCAATGATCTAGTTTACGTGTTTTATGACCTTTTTAGGGTATTTTAGCATATAAGACATGTATTAAGTGTACCTCAAGCATCAAAAGAATAACATTAAGTATAGGACTCGTATGTAATCGCGGTATCAAGTATGAATGTTGCGTATTCAAGAATTCAACGTATGTTTGTAAGTATCACGAGTAAGTATCAAGTTGTTTCACCATTAAATGTGTACAATGTATGAAGCATGTATAACACGTATTTAAAGAAATGCAAGTTCTCATTCATGATTCAAGTCTCGAGTTTACAACGATTATCAAGAAGGAACGATTACAAGAGCATAAGGTTTTCAAAAATAGTTTTACAAACGATGGTTTCTAAATATAGAAAGTATGAAAACGCGGGGCGTTACAATAAAGGACACATGATCCTTATCCTTATATGAGAAAATAAAGAAATGAAACAGTTCAAGGTTAGGATATTACCAAAGTAAGGATCACCGATACTTTAAGGATCCTTCAAGGATACCCCTAACGTGAGGATCATCTGTGCCATGAGGATCCTGCTCACATGAAATATTTCTTCAAGTGGACAGCATTCCAAGCTCTTGGTAGCAAATCACCTTCCATGGTTAGAAATCTATATGCCCCCTTTCCTGCTTCAGCTTCAATCAAATAAGGGCCTTCCCATTTTGGAGCCAATTTTCCATCAGCAGGATTGGTGGTATTCTGAAATGCTTTCCTTAATACCATATCGCCAACTTGAAACTTCCTGATCCTGGTATTTTTGTTGTAAGCACCAGCCATTCTTTGTTGATAATTGGCCATCCTTATCCTAGCCAGATCCCTGATTTCTTCAATAGTATCCAGGTCTTGAACCAAGTTCTCATCATTTTCCTCAGGATCACGGGTACTTGTTCTAGCAGTTGGAACCACCATTTCTGTTAGGATCACTGATTCTGCCCCAAATACCAAAGAGAATGGCGTTTGACCAGTAGCATTCTTAGGGGATGTCCTATCAGCCCAAAGCACATAAGGTAGTTCTTCTGCCCATTTCCCTTTCTTGGATCCAAGCTTCTTCTTCAAATTGTTGATGATGATCTTGTTGGATGATTCTGCTTGACCATTAGCTTGTGGGTGGACTGGTGTTGATGTTATCATTTTAATCCCCCAGCTGTCACAAAAGTTAGTGGTTCTGCCCCCAATGAATTGGGAACCATTATCACATATAATTTCAGAAGGAATACCGAATCTAGTTATAATATTTCTTTTAATGAAGGATATAACTTCCTTTTCTCTGACTTGGGCAAAAGCTTCAGCCTCTATCCACTTGGAGAAGTAATCAGTCATAGCAAGCATGAATACTTTTCCACCTGGTGCCTTAGGGAGCTTACCAACTATATCCATACCCCATCTCATAAATGGCCAAGAGGAGGGTATAGGATGCAAAAATTCATCTGGTTGATGAAGGATATTGCTGTGTCTCTGACAAGGATCACATCTCTTAGCATACTCCACAGCATCTCTCTTCATAGTTGGCCAGTAGTATCCTGTCCTCAGGATCCTTGAGAATAATGCCCTGCCCCCAGTGTGGTTTCCACAATCTCCTTCATGGAAGTCTTTTAAAACTTCTTGGATTTCAGGATCCTCAATGCATCTCAAGTATGGTCCTGCAAGAGATCGTCTATACAACATATTATTTAAAATTGTGAATTGAGATACCTTAATTTTGAAAGCCCTAGGGTTTTCTCCTGTAGGAATCTCTCCATGTTGTAAGTATCTCATGATTGGTGAAATCCATGATCCTGATCCTGAATAGGATTGAGTATCCTCACTAGGGATAATTGCAGAATTATTTCCTATCTCCATAGCCACATGATCCTCGATAGCCGGGGTTAGGATATGGATAATAGGGATCTTGATATCCTCCGGGATCTTCAAAGATGATCCTAAGTTAGCCAATGCATCAGCTTCTGTATTCTCTTCCCTTGGTACCTGTGTTAAACTAAAGGAAACAAAAGAGAGTGCCAATTCTTTGACTATCTCTAAATATTTGGTTAGCTTTTCACCTTTAACAGCATAGGATCCATTAAAGTGGTTTGTAATTAATAATGAATCTACATGTACCTCAAGATACCTGATCCCCATATGCTTAGCAATTTGCAAACCAGCAATTAAGGCTTCATATTCAGCCTCATTGTTAGTGGTTTGGAACTCACAAGCTATAGAGTGGGGTATTATGTCCCCTTGTGGCGATTTTAGTAGTATTCCAAGCCCTGTGCCTTTTACATTTGAGGATCCATCAGTATAAAGTATCCAAGGATCCTTGGTCTCCTCTAGCTGCTGGACTTCTAACTCAGCTTCTTTTTGTAAATCACTACTGAAATCAGCCACAATGTCAGCTAATGCTTGGGATTTGATGACTGTCCTAGGCTCATATCTTATATCATAGGCACTAAGCTTCACTGCCCACTTAGACATCCTTCCTGACATCTCTGGTTTCCTGAGGACATTCTTAATTGGAAAATTAGTTTTAACAACAATAACATGAGTTTCAAAATAATGTCTCAACTTAGTGGATGCCATAATTAATGCAAGAATAAACTTTTCAAGGTGTGAATACCTGGATTCGGCATCAAGTAAACGTTTACTTACATAATAGACAGGATGTTGTGTACCTTCATGATCCTTAACAAGGACCGCACTTACTGCTTTTGAGGATACTGCAAGATACAAGGATAGCACATCACCTTTTCCTGGTTTCATCAAGGCCGGGGCTGAGGATAGGTAATCTTTGAGAGCTCTTAAGGCATTCTCATGCTTCTCAGTCCACTCAAACTTCTTGTTCTTCCTTAGGATATCATAGAATTCTTTGCACTTCTCTGAGGATTTGGATATAAATCTGTTCAAAGCTGCTATCCTGCCTGTTAGCCTTTGAACATCCTTAGCATTGGCCAGAGATTTGATGTTCACTATTGCTTTGATTTGTTCCGGGCTAGCTTCAATGCCTCTCTTGGTCACCATGTATCCTAAGAATTTACCTGCTTTAACACCAAAGTGACATTTTGAAGGATTAAGCTCCATATTATATTTGTCAAGGATATCGAATGCTTCCTCCAAGTCCCTTAGGTGATCCTCAGCTTTTATGGATTTTACCACCATATCATCTATGTAAACCTCCATAGTTTGTCCAATCTGATCCTTGAACATCATATTCACCAGCCTTTGATATGTAGCACCTGCATTTCTTAGTCCGAACAGCATAGCAATATAGCAGTATATACCAGTTGGAGTCATGAAGGCTGTATCCTCTTGATCGGATGGTTCCATTTGGATTTGTTGAAATCCAGATGAAGCATCCATAAAAGTTAACAGTTCATGACCCGCAGTTGCATCCACCATGGAGTCAATGTGGGGTAGTGGGAAAGGATCCTTGGGACATGCCTTATTTAAATCGGTAAAATCGACACATACCCTCCACTTTCCGTTTTTCTTTTGAACAACAACCACATTGGCCAACCATCTTGGATACTTGACCTCTCTAATCATACCTGCCCGGAGCAATTTCTCTACCTCTTCCTTGATAATGGCATTTCTTTCTGGTGCAAACTTTCTTCTCCTTTGATGGATTGGTTTGAAGGACCTATCAATGCCAAGTTTGTGAGTGATTACATCTTTAGATATGCCTGTCATGTCTTCGTGTTTCCATGCAAAGGTAGTCTTTCTCCTTTTGAGGAAGGATACGAGGTCTTCTTTTATATCGCCAAGGATCCCTGATCCGATATAGATTCTAGATTCAGGATCATGAGGATCCATGAGGATTTCTACCACATCCTGCTCTCTTGCCTCCAAGACATCCCTTGGAGGATACTTTGATTGCTATTGCTCCCTTGACTTCGAGGCTGGTTTCATCGATGAAGTATAGCAATTCTTAGCCTCCTGCTGATCGCTATCAATCTTGACTATTCCCCAAGGACTAGGGAGCTTCACAAATTGATGGTAAGTAGATGGGACTGCCTTCATATCGTGTATCCAGGGACTGCCAAGGATAACATTACAACAAGATAAACAGTCAATAACACAAAACTTTTGATATGAATGTAGGCCTTCGATGTATATTGGGAGCTTAATGTCCCCCAGGGTATTCTTAGTTTCGCCACTAAATCCCACGAGCACGGAGGATCTTGGTATGATATCTGTTTCTGGGATACCCGTCTTCTTTAGAACATCAAGCTGGATAATGTTCACTGAGCTTCCTCCGTCTATAAGGATCCTGCGGACAAAATGGTTAGAAATGAAAAGAGTAATAACTAAACCATCGTGATGAGGATCCTGGATATCAACACGATCATCCTCATCAAAGGTTATGACTTTTCCTTCGGAGACACTTGATGTTCGAATGGGTCTTTCTCCACTATCCAATTTAGTTTCCTTTGCATGCCTTTTAGCTGCTGAGAAGGATGTGCCATAAATGTCTGATCCTCCAGAAATAAAGTTTATTACTTGTGCATCTGTTGGAGGGGCTGGAGCTTTCTCAGGGATCCTTTCAGGATCCTGAGTCCTTGACTTTTTTCTACCCAACAATTCTTTTAGATGCCCCTTGCTCAACAAGTATCCAATTTCCTTTCTTAGTGCAATGCATTCTTCTGTAAGATGCCCAAAATCTTCATGGTATGCACACCATTTTGATTTATCTTTGGTTGCAGCTGGTCTGTCATTTTTTCTGGGCCATCTGACTTTATCACCTAGATTCTGCATCGCAAGGATTAGTTCATTGTTATCAACAGAAAAACAATATTCAGAATTTGGAGGATAATCCTCATCATCCTCTTCTTGATCAACAGCATGCACGTTCTGGTTATCAGATCTGTTATAGGATCTGAACTTGTTCTTGAATGAGGATCCTTGCTTATCTTGTTTTGAGGATCCTGCTAACCTCTCCTGGATCCTTTTGTCATCCTCTAGCCGGATGAATCTAAGTGCCCGGGTTCTTACCTCATCTAGGTTCCTGCATGGTGTCATAACAAGATCATCATAGAACAATGAATCCCTAAGTAATCCCATTTTGAAGGCCTCAACAGCCGTGGCTATATCCAAGTTGGGAATGTCTAAGGATTCTTTACTAAATTTGGTAATGTAATCCCTTAATGATTCATTATGACCCTGGGTTATCCTATATAGATCACTAGTTAATCGTTCAAATTTTCTACTACAAGAAAATTGATTATTAAATAAGTTAACTAGATTAGCAAATGAGGTAATAGAGTAGGGGGGAAGACTTAGCAGCCATTTGAGAGCTGATCCAATAAGAGTGGATCCAAATCCCTTGCACATGCATGCTTCCTTTAACCTTTCTGGGATCGGATTGATCTCCGTCGAACCATCATACAGATTCATGGTTGGCACATGGAACCTCTTGGGTATCTCAGCATCACAGATTGGTGGTGCAAAACGAGATATCTTGTGGCTCCCATCTGCAATCTCTGGGATAGGTTTGACCAATCCTGGAACACTTGATAACATATCCTTCAACTTTTGCAATTCTCTGGCCATGGCATGATTGATACCTGGATCCTGCATAAGGCCATGGTTAGTAGTATAGGAATTATTAAAAGTGTTACCTCCCATTAGATTCAAATTAGGAAGAATGGATGTTAATCCATATTGTTGGGGCTCTGGAATGATCGAAGGACCAGTAGAAGCATTGGTCTGCATTGGAATAAAATCTCCCTGATGGACATCTGAACTTCCTGTTTGCAAACTCCTCAAGGATCCTGGCATCTGGAAGGATCCATGAAACTGGGAGGATCCTGGAACAAAGGAGGATCCTTGAACCTGGGATGATCCTGGAACAATGGAGGATCCTTGAACCTGGGATGATCCTTGAACCTGGGATGATCCTGGAACAAAGGAGGATCCTTGAACCTGGGATGGTCCTGGAACAATGGAGGATCCTTGAACCTGGGATGATCCTGGAACAAAGGAGGATCCTTGAATCTGCCGCGCTCCTGAGTATCCTCCTGAATTCATGAAGGATCCCATGTGTTGAGGATAGGATCCTGCTAGCTGGAAAGATGGACCTAATGCCTGGGTCACTGTTGTTGTTCCGTAGTGCACTCCTTTTGGTCCACCCACATATTGAACATCTAGAACCACTGATGGCTGAGAAGTAATCACCGGAGTATCAAAATTCAAAGATCTGGGCATCAGGGGGGAATGATCCTCTGCCTTTTTTTTTGTTTCTTGAGATCTCCGATTTCTTTGAGAATCCTTTCATTAGTCTTGTCCTGTTTCTGTATATGATCCTTCATCTGCAAAATCAAAGTAAACATGTCACTAGTAGTGGGAGTGTAAGAAGCAGAAGAAGTTGGAGGTTTTGAGAAAATGGGAGTAGGTTTCTTCGCAGCATTCTCAGCATTCTTCTGGGATCCAGAAGGTGGTGGAGGCAAAGGTGGAATGCCCTGAGATGAATTGACCGCAGACATTGCAGTAGAGGTATTCTTCAATGATGAAGCCATGTATTCGTATGCAATGAACCGGAATGATCACCAACAGAAAAACTTCTTAGGAATGAAGCACCAATTGCCCCACGGTGGGCGCCAAACTGTTTTGGTTAAAAAAAAATCTGATGAGGATAATGCAACCAAACTCTTTGTTACGGGGAATGATGCTTTAAATGTGGAACAATGATGAGGATCACTTCAATGTAAATTGCACAAACGACACAAGGGTTTACACGGGGAAAAAGCCCTTGATCAAGAGTTGATCTCCGGCACAAAAAACCCCGGGTGATGGAAACTACCGATCACCAAGCTCAAATAAATCAATAAATGTTTACAACTTCGGATAGTAACGAGCTAGGTACAAGGATCACTAGTGTGAAATGTGTAAAAGTGAGTGAAAACTGTTAAGTGTTTGCCGAGAGCTTCAAGAGTGCAATTGTACGAGAGTGTGTGTAGCTGAAAATGGCTAAGTGTTCTAATTCTAGCTCGTCACCCCTTTAAAATTAGAAGTTAACTACACTAACAAACTATCCGACTTTTGTGCCAAGCTCCCACGTTCTCCACAACGTCCATTTCCAGTCAAACGTGTGCGAAATACCCGTGGAATATTCCATAGTAACGTTGCCAAGACCAAGTCAAGCTTGTTACTCCTGCAAAATAATACGAAACATAAACAAACAATCGTTAGTATGAGGATCCTTAAAGTGATCCATGATCCTGATCCTGAAGCTCTTCTGAGGATCACTATCTGTCACAGAAGTAAGGATCATTAATTAGGATAACAAGTAAGGATCACTAATTGTTAGAAAATCCTCCCCTAACAAGAACCACTAACTTTTGTGACAGTTGGGGGATTAAGATGATAACATCAACACCAGTCCATCCACAAGCTAATGGTCAGCCAGAGTCATCCAACAAGATCATCATCAACAATTTGAAGAAGAAGCTTGGATCCAAGAAAGGAAAATGGGCAGAAGAACTACCTTATGTGCTTTGGGTTGATAGGACAACTCCCAAGAATGCTACAGGCCAAACTCCATTTTCTTTGGTATTTGGGGCAGAATCAGTGATCCCTACAGAGATGGTGGTTCCAACTGCAAGAACAAGCATTCGTGATCTTCAAGAAAATGCTGAAAACTTGATTCAAGACTTGGATACTATAGAAGAAATCAGGGATTTAGCAAGGATAAGGATGGCCAGTTATCAACAAAGGATGGCTGGAGCTTACAACAAAAATGTCAGGCTCAGGAAATTCCAAGTTGGGGATTGTTAGGGCATGAATTTTATGCTAAGGATCATCTATCCTGAGTCTGGGCATGGATCACGGATCCTTAATGGATGATGCAGACAGTCTGAGGATCCAGAGTCTGAGGATCCAGAGTCTGAGGATCACGAGTCTGAGGATCACGCGTCTGAGGATCACGAGTCTGAGGATCAGGATCCTTAACAGAACTTATGTTTTGCACGTTTTTAATGTGTAAATGCAGGTAATGGACGTAGTGGACCACTTCTTTGCTGGAATCTCGTGGAATATGCTTTTAGGCACGTGCATATTGAAGAAATAACCGTTAGTGGTGGTCATGGGTGACTTCCACCTTTTTCGGGAAGTTAGTTAGTTGTTTTTTCTTATCTTTTTAAGGGGAAACAAGCTCAAAAAAGGCATAAGTCGTGCACACCACAGAAAATACACACAATACACGAATTCTCTGCAAACACTTAGCAAAAAACACACACTTTCACTAGAAATTCATTGTATCGAGCTTGTTTTCTTCCGAAGTTGTACAAGGATCACTATTGTTTCAGCAATATATTTGGTGATTGGTAGTTTCCATCACCCGAGGTTTTTTATGCCGGAGATCTTCTAAAGATCAAGGGCTTTTTCCTCGTATAAATCTCGGTGTTCCTCATTGATTTCATATACTTGTTGTCCATACAATTAACCAAGCATCATACCTCACAAAATCAGATTTGGTTGCATTATCCTTGTGTGATTTTTGACCAAAACAGTTTGGCGCCCACCGTGGGGCAATTGGTGCTTCAATTCTGAGAAATTTTGTTCATTTCAGTTCATTACCTTCAACCACATGGCTTCTCAGGGAAAACTACTCCAAGTTCTATGTCGACGGTCACTTTTTCACAGGGCATTCCGCCTTTGCAACATCTCCCCCTTGCATTCAAGAAGAATGCTGAGAATTCTCCAAAGAAGACAACCCCCGTTTTCACAAAACCAACTGTTGTTTCTTCCTCTACACTTACTAACATTGATTTTTATGCTTTGATTGTGCAGATGAAGGATCACATGCAACAGCAGGTCAAAACTAATGGCAGGATCCTTCGCGAAATTGATAAATCAGCAGAGGATCACTCCCCTTTGATGTCGAGGTCGATGAATTTCGACACTCCGGTCATAACTTCCCAGCACTTTGCAACTCCATATGTCCAATACCAGGGTGCATCAATAGGAATGCGTTCTGGATCATCGGTAATGTCTCAGGCTCGAGGATCCTCTTTCCAGCCTTCAGGATCCTCATTTCAGCATCAGGGATTCTTCACCAGTTTAGGAGGATGCATGGGGACGCAGCCAATTCAGGGATCCTCCTCTCAGGTTCAAGGATCCTCTCAGATTAAAGGATCCTCTCAGGTTCAAGGATCCTCTCAGGTTCAGGGATCCTCCTCCTAGGTTCAAGGATCCTCTTAGGTTCAGGGATCCTCCTCCTAGGTTCAAGGATCCTCTCAGGTTCAAGGATCCTCTCAGGTTCAAGGATCCTCTCAGGTTCAAGGATCCTCTCAGGTTCAAGGATCCTCTCAGGTTCAGGGATCCTCTCAGGTTCAGGGATCCTCTCAGGTTCAGGGATCCTCTCAGGTTCAGGGATCCTCCTCCCAGGTTCAAGGATCCTCTTAGGTTCAAGGATCCTCTCAGGTTCAAGGATCCTCTCAGGTTCAAGGATCCTCAGAGGATCAGGGATCCTCCTCCCAGGCTCAAGGATCCTCTATCCTCTCAGGTTTAAGGATCCTCTCAGGTTCAAGGATCCTCTCAGGTTCAAGGTTCCTCCTTCCAGGTTCAAGGATCTTCATCTCAGGTTTCCGGATCCATGGATTATCCTCCAAGACCTACATTCACAGCACTTCAAGGATCCAACATCTTCCAGGATCAAAGATACTTAAGGAGTGTGCAACCCGGAAGTTCAGATGTTTATCTAGGAGACTTCATACCAATGCAGACCATTGCTTCCTCTGGTCCCTCGGTTATGCCAGAATCCCGCCAACATGGATTCACATCTGGAATTCCAAACTTGAATCATTCAGGAGGTAACACTTTGAATAATTTTTGCAATGCTAACCATGGCTTTGTGCAGGATACAGGTATCAACCAAGCTATGGCTAAGGAATTGCAGAAACATAGGGATATAATATCCAACATTCCAGGAGTGGTTAAGCCCATTCCTGAAATTCCTGATGAAAGCCACAAGATATCTCGTTTTGCACCACCTATTTGCGATGAAGAGATACCGAAGAGGTTTCAGACACCAGATCTGGTTGCTTGTGCAAGGGCTTTGGATCCACACTTACCAGATCAGCGTTAAAATGGCTGCTAAGTCTTCCTCCTTACTCTATTACTTCATTTGCTAATCTAGTTAATTTGTTTAATAGCCAATTCTCATGCAGTAGGAGATTTGAACGATTAACTAGTGACTTATATAGGATCACCCAAGGTCATAATGAATCGTTAAGGGATTACATAACTAAATTTAGTAAAGAATCCTTTGATATCCCTAACCTGGATATAGCTACGGCTGTTGAAGCCTTTAAAATGGGACTGCTTAGGGATTCATTATTTTATCTTCTTATGACACCATGCAGGAATCTAGATGAGGTAAGAACCCGGGCCCTTAGGTTCATCCGGCTAGAGGATGACAAAAGGATCCAGGAGAGGTTAGCAGGATCCTCAAAGCAAGAGAAGCAAGGATCCTCATTCAAGAACAACAAAGTTTAGGTGACAAGGTTAGGTGGCCAAGGAAGAATGACAAACCGCCTACCACCAAAGACGAATCGAAATGGTGTGCTTACCATGGGGATTCTGGTCATCTCACAGATGAGTGCATAGCATTAAGGAAGGAGATAGGTTATCTTTTGAGCAAAGGATACTTGAAGGAATTGCTCGGAAGGAAAAAGTCAAGGATCAAGTATCCTGAGAAAGTTCCTGAAAAAGCTCCTCCTCCACCATCCGATGCTCAAATCATCCATTTCATCTCCGGAGGTTCTCAGCAGCTAAGAGAAGTGCAAAGGAAACAAAGATGGAGAATGGGGGCAAACCTGTTCGGACCTCCATCCTTACCCAGCAGAAAGTAATATCATATGATGAGGATAACTGTGCGGACATTCAGGATCCTCATCATGACGGTGTAGCCATGGATACACGATATGAAGGCAGTCCCCCCCAACATATCATCAATGTGTCAAGCTCCCAACTCTATGAGATATGGTAAAGATAGAAAGTGATCAGCAGGAGGCAAAGAACTGTTACACTTCTTCAATGAAGCCAGCCTCCAAGGAGCAAGACATCATGGAGGCAAGAGAGCAAGACGTCAAGGATATTATGTTGAACCCAGAGGATCCTGAATCCAAAATTTTTATAGGATCCGGGATCCTAGACAGTATTGAGCAGGATTTAGTATCCTTCTTGGAAAGAAGAAAATCTACCTTCACTTGGAAACATGAAGATATGACAGGAGAAAGTTTGCACTTGAAAGGAATGCCATTATCCAAGAAGAAGTAGACAAATTGCTCAAGGCAAGTTTGAGTGGACTGATAAGCATGAAGCTGCACTTAAGGTTCTTAAGGATTATCTATCCTCAGCACCAGCCCTGATGAAACCAGAAAATGGAGAATCGTTATCCTTATACTTAGCTATTTCAGCTAAAGCAGTAAGTGTGATCCTAGTTAAGGATCATGAAGGCTCTCAACATCCGGTATACTATGTAAGTAATATTCTACTTGATGCTGAGGCCAGGTACTCTCATTTAAAGAAATTAATTCTTGATTTAATTATGGCTTCTGCTAAACATAGACATTATTTAGAAACTCATACCATTATTGTGAAAACTAACCTTGCTATCAAGAATGTTCTCAGGAAACTTCAAATGTCAGGTAGAATGGCAAAATGGGCAATCAAGTCCCAAGCTTTACTTAACTTTGTGGCTGATTTCAGTAGTGATCTACAAAGGGAAGCTGAATTAAAAGTTCAACAACTTGAGAAGACCAAGGATCCTTAGACACTCTTCACGGATGGAGCTTCAAATGTTAAAGGAACTTGACAAGGCACACTACCAAAATCGCCACAGGGGGACATTATACCCCAATCCACTGCATGGAATTCCAAACCACTAATCATGAGTCAGGAAACTGGTAGATTCTTTTGCTTTTTTCAGTCTACCACAGGTACCCAGGGACGAAAATGCAGAAGCTGATGCTTTAACTAACCTTGGATCATTCCTAAAGATGCCAGAAGATGTGAAAAATACTCATCACCCATGTTTTAACTCCCACAATTGAGGATCACGTAGCCATGGAGATAGTGGATGATTCTGAAATCATACCTGGTGATCCTGCACAGTCGAATTCAGGATCTTGGATCCTTCCAATCCTAAGATATATACAACATGGAGAGATCCCTACAGGAAAAAATCCTAAAGCTTTCAAAGTCAAGGAGACTGTGGAAACTACACTGGGGGCAGAGCACTATTCTCAAGAATCCTTAGAACAACATACTATAGGCCTACCACGAAGAAGGATGTTGTGGATTATGCAAAGAAGTGTGATGCTTGTCAAAGACACAGTACTATTCTACACCAACCAACATAACATCTGCATCCTAAGAAGAAGCTTTTGCTCAAAGTCAGAAAAAAGGAAATGGCTAGTTATCAACAAAGAATGGCTGGAGCATACAACAAGAATGTCAGGATTAGAAGATTTCAAGTTGGTGATTTTGTGCTAAGAAAAGCATTCCAGAACACTACAAATCCTTCGGATGGCAAGCTAGCACCAAAGTGGGAAGACCCCTATCTAATTGAAGCTAAATCAGGAAAGGGGGCATATCACTTGTTAACAATGGATGATGATCTCCTACCAAGAGCTTGGAATGCTGTTCATCTCAAAAAATACTTTAAGTAAGAAGGATCAGGGATCCTCAGCGATACCGGTATTCTAATTAAGGATCCAGGATCCTCAAAGGATATATGATTCTACATTTGGTAACACGTTACTTTCATTTTCATTTTCATTCATTTTATACTTATTACTTATCATAAGTTAAAGATGTTAATCAGTTAACATCTATTTTCACAAAGTTTAAGCTTTTGCAGAGTTGTTATCATTTTACAGAAGATCAAAGTGGTTGGCCAACTCTCCAAAGTTTATGGGCTTGTCCCCAGTTTGGGCCTGTCCCCAGTTTCGCCAGTAGCGCATGATGATCCTGGTGCAGTTCAAGGCAGTGCGACCAGTACTCAATTTAGGGGCTGACAATTTCATTGTACTGGCTGTACCCAGGATCCTACATATAATGGTAGACGTACCATACATCCGTTCCTAAGGTTTCTAACGTTTTCACGTTAGCTAAGGTTTTGGCATTTTCATGTCGCTCAAGTTTGGATAGTCGCTAGTGAGGGCCATACTCCAGTTTACATCCGTTTATATGGGCTTGAGCCCAATTTACATCCGTTTATATGGGCTTGACCCCAGTTTACATCCGTTTATTTGGGCTTGTCCCCAGTTTGTTGGGCTTGTCCCCAGTTACTAACTCTTATCTTATATTGGCTTAGTCCCAAGTTGTATCCTATTTCAGGTTTTTGGAGACAAACGACCAAGGATCCTTGATCCTTACCTTCCATTAAGGTTTGTCTTATGGTTATCCTGTTTATAATGATAAAGGTTAGGATCCTAACTTGGATTCTCAGGTATGATCCTTAACTATTTTGATTTTATTCATTATTCATTTGAATAGCCCTTATACTTTGACAACTGAACTTATGATCCTTAAAATATACTACTTTTCGGAACTTTTCGACTATAGGATATTTGATCCTGGATCATATCCTAAAATTCTTAAACTTAATTTGTTTAACTTTTCTTATTCAAACAAATGTATATCACAACAATTGAAAACTAAAGGATACATAAGGATAGTAACACGGGAGATAGCCAAAAAGTTAAAGTTATTTTATTCACAAAACATTAAACCTTTTAAGGTTGTCAAAATTGCCAACCCACGTTTCTACCAGCAAAACGTGGCCCGTCCACATGGGTTGGCAAAGGGTGTCCATTGTTTACGGGTCTTTGTAGTGCAGAAAATAAAAGACGGAAGGATAACGAGTGGCTTCATCCCCCAAACAGAGGATCCATCCACCACCCATTATCCTGCCTATTGTTCAAGGATCCATGATTCTTCACCCTAGAAACTACTGTCTAAAGTTATACAAGTTCTGACGATAAGGATCCTTGATCCTAGAAGCTTTACTTTTCATAGTTTGCTTATTCAGCAATAATTTACAAGGATATAGAATCCTAACTTGGATTCTCTGGTATGTTATATTCTAACTTTTTCGAAGCTGTAAGTTGTCTCTTATCCTTTTTGGTTAAGGATCATTGATCCACATTTATATGAACACTTCAAGTTTTCTGTTAAAAGTGTAACATTATCATCAGATTTTCAATAACTTTCCAGTTGTTTGGTGATGATATTTTTGAAAATAGAAAGCATACATGAAAAATAAAAAGGGAAGAAAGAACAATAGATGTAGCTAAAAAAGTTTAATGTTATTACCCATTCATTATGTATCAAATCATCTGGCCTGGATTTCACCAGCAAAACCGTGGACCATTCACCCAGGCCGGATAAGGCTATCTAACAGTTAAAGTGTCTATGCAGAAATTAAAGTGCAGGAAGGTTAATAGCAAACTGTGTAGAAGGATTCATTCTCCACGAATGGAAGGATCTTCTGATCTGTAAAGGCACTTGAGGAGTTATCTCTAACTCTATATTTTTCAATGATCATTATAGCAGGTCTTATCAGTGACGACAGGCAATGTAACAACTAGTTACCAGCAACAACGGCTAGTCCGCTTCTGACGGGAATATGACAGCTGTGAATCCTTATCACAACTGCCATATTGGGGGCAATTGTTAGGGCATGAATTTTATGCTAAGGATCATCTATCCTGAGTCTGGGCATGGATCACGGATCCTTAATGGATGATGCAGACAGTCTGAGGATCCAGAGTCTGAGGATCACGAGTCTGAGGATCACGCGTCTGAGGATCACGAGTCTGAGGATCAGGATCCTTAACAGAACTTATGTTTTGCACGTTTTTAATGTGTAAATGCAGGTAATGGACGTAGTGGACCACTTCTTTGCTGGAATCTCGTGGAATATGCTTTTAGGCACGTGCATATTGAAGAAATAACCGTTAGTGGTGGTCATGGGTGACTTCCACCTTTTTCGGGAAGTTAGTTAGTTGTTTTTTCTTATCTTTTTAAGGGGAAACAAGCTCAAAAAAGGCATAAGTCGTGCACACCACAGAAAATACACACAATACACGAATTCTCTGCAAACACTTAGCAAAAAACACACACTTTCACTAGAAATTCATTGTATCGAGCTTGTTTTCTTCCGAAGTTGTACAAGGATCACTATTGTTTCAGCAATATATTTGGTGATTGGTAGTTTCCATCACCCGAGGTTTTTTATGCCGGAGATCTTCTAAAGATCAAGGGCTTTTTCCTCGTATAAATCTCGGTGTTCATCATTGATTTCATATACTTGTTGTCCATACAATTAACCAAGCATCATACCTCACAAAATCAGATTTGGTTGCATTATCCTTGTGTGATTTTTGACCAAAACAGGGATATGGTATTAAGGAAAGCATTTCAAAACACCACCAATCCTGCTGATGGAAAGCTAGCACCAAAATGGGAAGGCCCCTATTTGATTGAAGCTGAAGCAGGAAAGGGGGCATATCGATTGTTAACAATGGAAGGTGAATTGCTACCAAGAGCTTGGAATGCTGTCCATTTGAAGAAATATTTCATGTGATCATGATCCGTGATCCTTACCAGACAAATATCCTTGAAGGATCCCCACTGACAGATGATCCTCTTTCTGGTAACATTCCAACCTCAAACTATTTCATTCTTTTTATTCTCTTACAAGGATAAGGATCCTGCGTCCTTTATCCTCCTTTTACTTGATTCTGAGTTTTGAAGGTTCAGGTATCCTTAACTAAGGATTGAGTATCCACAGAAGTATCCAGTTATCCTTTGGGCTTGACCCCAGTTATTTGGGCTTGACCCCAGTTCTTTGGGCTAGTCCCCAGTTTGGGCCTGTCCCCAGTTTCGCCAGTAGCGCACGATGATCCCGGTATAGTTCATGGCAATGGGACCAGTACCTGCTTTAGGGGCTGACAATTTCATTGTACTGGCTATATTCAGGATCCTACGTATAATGGTAGACGTACCATACATCCGTTCCTAAGGTTTCTAACATTTTCACGTTAGCTAAGGTTTTGGCATTTTCATGTCACTAAGTTTGGATAGTCGCCAGTGAGGGCCATACTCCAGTTTACATACGATCCTTTGGGCTTGTCCCCAGTTATCCTTTGGGCTTGTCCCCAGTTATCCTTTGGGCTTGTCCCCAGTTACCCTTTGGGCTTGTCCCCAGTTATCCTTTGGGCTTGTCCCCAGTTATCCTTTGGGCTTGTCCCCAGAATTGTTGGGCTTGTCCCCAGTTACTAACATTCATCTTATATTGGCTCAGTCCCAAGCAATATCTTATTTCAGGTTTGTGAAGATAAATGACCAAGGATTCTTGATCATTACTTTCAACTAAGGTTTGTATTTTGGGTTATCCTAATTTTAAGTGTTAAAGGATAGGATCCTAACTTGGATTCTCAGGTATGATCCTTATCTGTTTTGATTTTATTCATTATGTATTTAAGTGACACTTATCCTTTGACAACTGAACTTATGATCCTTAAACTATTTTTTATGTGATCCTTGATCATATCCTTAACTCTTAAGGGATATTTTTTAAATTTTTTCCTTACTTGATAAGTTTAAACAACATGAACATCACAATAGATTGAAAAATAAAATAACCATAGGGATATCAACACAGGATATAGCCAAAAAGTTAAAATCATTTTATTCACAAAAGCTTAAACCCTTTTAAGGTTGTCAAAATTGCCAACCCACGTTTCTACCAGCAAAACGTGGCCCGTCCACATGGGTTGGCAAAGGGTGTCCATTGTTCATAGGTCTAACAAGTGCAGGAAATTAAAGACGGCAGGATCACGATGGCTTCATCCCCCAAACAGAGGATCCCTCCACCATTTGTAATCCTACCTATTGTTCAAAGGATCATCCATGATCCTCAACCCTAATTACTATTGTTCAAGTACAGACCAACCATTGTTTATCAAAACATCATCAAAACAAAAAACCATAACCAAACTAAAAAATGGGCTCCGACTACGTCTAGAAATGTCCTTCATCGCCCATTCAAGCAGCCTACACCTTCGCTGCATCACCATCTCCCGCTCCACTAGCTTCACCACCATGATCCTTGCCACTACCACTAGCCTCAATTGCCAGAACCTCATCAGCCTCATCCTCATCCTCCAATTCAGCCAGCCTAGCCTTCCAGCCTTCCACATCCCAGCTGCTCCTATCAAAGGCAGGATCCTGAGCTTCTTGGGCCATTTGTAGCTTGGTCTTGTACATGGCTATGGCAGCGGAGACCTTAGCATCCTCTGTGATCTCGCTCTTCTCATAATCAAAATTAATCAGTATTGTAGCTGTCTGAGCTTTGGCATCTT
This sequence comes from Helianthus tuberosus, assembly GCA_030545235.1. Classification (NCBI taxonomy): domain Eukaryota; kingdom Viridiplantae; phylum Streptophyta; class Magnoliopsida; order Asterales; family Asteraceae; genus Helianthus; species Helianthus tuberosus. The sequence goes on from CM060411.1 coordinate 89,607,418, forward strand.
TGAGATCCTTTTGGAGGTCAGTAATCTTAAGATCCTTGAGCAATGCGACTTGTTGGAGGTCAGCAATCTTTTTGTCCTGCTCCTCGACATGCCCAACATAGTCTTCAATCTCAACAAATTTCTGCAAAGAAGATAAAGAACAGTTCAAGAACAGGTGATCCTCAAATAAGCTGGATACCTAAAGCAGGGACAAGGATCCTTACATCGTTGAAGTATTCAAGGAACTGGTGGCGGATCAGGGGCAGACCTTGCAGATCCTCAGCTTCAGAGGCTTTTGTTTTCTTGCCACCCCTTCCTTTAACGGGTGCCTTGGGGATCGAAGCAGTTGGGCTGGCAGGAAGCTTCTTCTTGGAGGATCGTACGATGTCAAGCTCAGTGACACTAAATTTGGAAGCAGATCTTGATGACTTTCCAGCGCCTACACACCCAAAACAGATAAGTGTCCTTATTCTATTCATATATAACTATTTATTTAAACATTTGAATATAAAAAGAAGAGGATACTTACTTGACATGGTGACAGAGCCTGAGGATACCTCTTGAGAATCCTGGGTGTTTGTTTCGAATGATCTTGTGGCAGGATCAAGTTTTCTAAAAGCAGCAAGTCTCCCCTTGGTGGCAGCTGAAGGAATAATATGCGAGAATGTGATAGCTGTACAAAAGAAACAAGAGCATATTAGTAATCATTATCGGAAATGAGCTTACTTAGTGATCCTTCTACGAATCCTCCTATCCTACCATGGGTGGACCACTCCCTAGGTAGATCCTTTCCGTTTGGGATAGAGTCTCTTCTCCCAAAGAAAAAGCGTCGCTTCCAGTTTGTATCGTTCTTGGTGGCTTTGAAAATGGGGTGTTCTTCACCAGGCTTTCGTTTAAACAAATATCGGTGGGATCCAAACGTTGTGAGATCATACATCTCAGCCAACTCCGACATTCCTAGGTCAATCCCTTCCTGCTCGATGATCCTTTCAAGGGTATATAAGACCCTCCAGATCATCGGCATAGCCTGGATGTAGGAGATGCCGGTAAGGGAGAAAAAGGATTGGGTAAAGGCTGGAAAAGGATAGGTGTATCCTATGGTGAATGGGGTAACAGGAAAGGCAATCCAAGTTTCAGAGATATAGTCACTCAAAGCAGTGGGATCAAAGGGTTTGAAAATGGTCTTCGCCGGGAAACAATAGCGAAATCTATCAATTTGTGGATCGGTGAAACAACAGCGTTCTTTTGCGGAATCTTTGATGATCCCTTGGCTCTTAAAGGGGCTGTTCTTCTTGTGATCCTTGCCCGGTGAGTTTCGGAGCATCATTTTTGACGAGATGATGGTAAAGAATGAAAAGCAGAGTAAGAGAAGGAAGAAAAGGAAAAGAGTTACCTGCTTGATCGTCGGATGAGAATATAAAGGGAGTTCTCTTGAACTTAAATGTGAAATGATCCCTATATCTAACTCCTATTTATAATGATGATTCTGCAGGATAGTCATCTCACTGACGTCATGTTCGTAACGGCTAGTCCGACTCCAACGGCTAGTTATCTGATTAATTCGTTACGGATAAGAACAAAATATAACTCATTTATTTACATAATTACTCCTTATATTTTGGGGGCAATTGTTAGGGGTGGATTTCTAAATGATCAGTGATCCTTATTTACTGTTGGGTTTAGTGATCCTCAATTCTGTCTGAAGTAGTGATCCTCATAAGTGTTGCAGGATCATGGATCACTATAAGGATTCCTGTACTAACGATTGTCTACTTTGAATTCGTAATTGTTTTGCAGGAGTATCAACTTGGACTTGGACTTGGTCTTGGCGATATTCCTGGAGAATATTCTAAGTCTATTCCGCACGTGCTTAGCCAGAAATGGACGTTATGGAGTCGTGGAGGACTTGCACCATTTGCGGACAGTTAGTTAGGCTAGATATTTTCTAATTTTAAGGGGGTAGCGAGCTATCTTTTACAACACTTGGCTATTTTTGGCTACACACACACTCATACAACTGCTCTCATCAGCTCTCGCTAACACACTTGGCGATTATACACATTTTCTACACAATACACTATAGTGATCCTTGTAATCAGCTCGCTATCATTCGAAGTTGTAATACATTTCTTGTTTAATTTGAGTTGGTGATCGGTAGTTTCCATCACCAGAGGTTTTTTATGCCGGAGATCATTCATTGATCAAGGGATTTTTCCTCGTATAAATCTTCGTGTCACTTGTTCATTACACTTCATAGTGATCCTTATTGTTGTTCATCAATTCAAGCATCATACCTCACAACAGAAAGTTTGGTTACATTGTCATTGCTTGATTTTTGACCAAAACACTTCCTATTTACATAGAGGAAGTAAATTCTGCTCATAAATTTTGTGTTATTGATTGCTTATCTTGCTGTAATGTTATCCTTGGCAGGCCATGGATACACGATATGAAAGCAGTCCCCTCAACATATCATCAATGTGTGAAGCTCCCTACCCCATCGGGTGTGCTGAAGATTGAAAGTGATTAGAGAAGCCAAAAATTTTACACATCATCGATGAAACCAGCCTCAAGACCTAGGGAGTCATAGCAATTAAAGTACCCTCCAAGAGATGTCCTGGAGGCAAGAGAGCAAGATGTCAAGGATATTCTGCTGAACCCGGAGGATCCTGAATCCAAGATTTTTGTAGGATCCGGGATCCTTGACAGTATTGAACAAGATTTAATATCCTTCTTGAAAAGAAGAAAAACTACCTTTGCTAGAAAACATGAAGACATGACAGGTATTTCTAAGGATGTAATTACTCACAAACTTGGTATTGACAGGTCCTTCAAGCCAATACATCAGAAAAGGAGGAAGTTTGCACCTGATAGAAATGCCATTATCCAAGAAGAAGTAGACAAATTGCTTAAGGCAGGTATTGTTTTGGTCAAAAAATCTGATGAGGATAATGCAACCAAACTCTCTGTTACGGGGTATGATGCTTATAATGTAGAACAATGACAAGGATCACTTCAATGTATATTGAACAAATGACACAAGGATTTATACGGGGAAAAAGCCCTTGATCAAGAGTTGATCTCCGGCACAAAAAACCCCGGGTGATGGAAACTACCAATCACCAAGCTCAAATAAATCAATAAATGTTTACAACTTCGGATAGTAACGAGCTAGGTACAAGGATCACTACTGTGAGATGTGTAAAAGTGAGTGAAAACTAATAAGTGTTCGTCGAGAGCTTCAAGTATGCGATTGTACGAGAGTGTGTGTAGCTGAAAATGGCTAAGTGTTCTAATTCTAGCTCGTCACCCCTTTAAAAATAGAAGTTAACTACAATAACTAACTATCCGACTTTCGTGCCAAGCTCCCACGTTCTCCACAACGTCCATTTCCAGTCAAACGTGTGCGAAATACTCGTGGAATATTCCATAGTAACGTTGCCAATACCAAGTCAAGCTTGCTACTCCTGCGAAGTAATACAAAACACAAACAAATAACCGTCAGTACGAGGATCCTTAAAGTGATCCATGATCCTGATCCTGAAGCTCTTCTGAGGATCACTATCTGTCACAGAAGTAAGGATCATTAATTAGGATAACAAGTAAGGATCACTAATTGTTAGAAAATCCTCCCCTAACAATTGCCCCCAAAATATAAGGAGTGATATGTTGAATGAGCGAGTTATGTTTTCTTGATCTTATCTGCAACTAACTATCGTAAATATAGCCGTTATTGTTGAACTATCCGTTGCAATCGTGACGTCACAGAAGTGACAACCCTGCATAATCATGATTATAAATAGGAGATAGAGATATGATCGATTGCATTTAAATTCAAAGAAACTCCCTTTAAATTCTTGGTCGAAGATCTATCAGGTATCTCTTCTCTTATCTTCCCTTCTCTTACTCTGTTTTTCTTTCTTTCTATCATCTCTTCAAGAATGATGCTCCGGTCTTCCCCCGCCAAGGATCACCAGAAGGATAGCCCCTTGAAGAGTCAAGGGATCATTAAAGACTCGATACAAGAGAGGTGTTGTTTTAATGATGCTCAAATAGACAAGATTCGTCACTGCTTTCCGGCGAATGCCTTTTTCAAACCCTTCGATCCTACTATTCTGAGCGACTATGTTTCAAAAACATGGGTTGCCTTTCCAGTTACTCCATTCGCCATAGGGTACACCTATCCTTTCCCAGAATTTACACAATCCTTCTTTTCCCTTACCGGCATCTCTTATATCCAAGCCATGCCGATGATTTGGAGGGTTTTGTATACCCTAGAGAGGATCATCGAGCAGGAAGGTATTGATTTAGGAATGTCAGAGCTGACACAGATGTATGATCTTACTACCTTTGGTTCTCATCGTTATTTGTTCAAACGAAAACCCGGCGGAGAACACCCCCTTCTCAAAGTCACCAAGAATGACACAAATTGGAAACGTCGCTTCTTCTTTGTCAGGAGGGATACCATTCCAAACGGAAAGGATCTACCAAGGACCTGGTCCACCCATGGTAGGCCAGAGGATCCTGAGAAGGATCACCAGGTAGTCTTGTTTTTGTATAAGGATCACTAACCCCCTTTTTGTCTTGTGTTATACAGCTATTTCTGTTTCACATATCATCACAACACCCGCAACCAAGGATAGGCTTGCTGCTTTTTGGAAGCTTGATCCTGAAATAAGGACATTCAAGATAGACACCCAAGACTCACAAGAAGTATCCTTAGGTTCCAACACCATGTCGAGTAAGTATCCTGCTTGATTTATAGCTTGAATATCAAAATAAATAATTAAATTGAAATAGGATTAGGACACTTATCTTGCTTTGAATGTGTAGGTGCTGGAAAATCTGCCAAGCCTGTATCCCAGTTCAACACAACTGACCTTGATGTTGTTCGATCCAGGAAGAAGAGGGCCACTACCAGTCCCAGCATCTCCATTCCCAAGGCACCCACTAAAGGAAAGGGTGGCAAGAAGAGGAAAACTTCTGACTCTGAGGACCTTCAAGGCCTACCACTGATCCGCCACCACTTCCTTGAATACTTCAATGATGTAAGGATCACCAATTCTGCCTAGGTATCCTACTCGTATGAGGATCACCTGATCTTGAACTGCTTTATCCTTTTCTTTGCAGAAATTTGCTGAGATTGAAGATTATGTGGGGAACGTCGAGGAGCAGGACAAGAAGATTGCTGACCTCCAACAGGTTGCAGTGCTTAAGGACCTTGCAATTGCTGATCTTCAAAAGGAACTCCAAGATGCCAAGACTAAAACGGCTAAACTTCTGATTGACCTTGACTATGAAAAGCATGACCTTATAGAAGGTGCAAAGGTCTCTGCTGCCATCACAATGTATCAGACAAAACTGAAGATGGCCCAGGAAGCTCAAGATCCTAACTTTGACAAAAGCAGCTGGGATGTTGAGGGCTGGAAAGCAAGGTTAGCCGATCTTGAAGATGATGAGGAGGCTGAGGAGGTTTTGGCGATCGAGGCTGGAGGTAGTGGGAAGGATCTGGTGAAGGAAACCGTAGCTGGAGGGGAAGAGGATGCAGCAAAGGTGTAGGCTGCACAATTAGGCGATGATGGACATTCCTAGACGCAGCCGGAGCCCAATTTTTAAATTTGGTAGTAGTTTTTTGTGGTTGTGATGTTGAACAATTTAATGGTTTGTACTGAACAATAGTTTTTAGGATTAAGGATCATGTATGATCCTTTGGACAATAGGCAGGATTGCAATTGGTGTAGGGATCCTCTGTTTGGGGGATGAAGCCATTGTGATCCTGCCGCCTTTATATTCCTGCACTACTTTTGAACTTATTATTATGGACACCCTTTACCTACCCCAGCGGACGGGCCACGTTTTGCTGGTAGATGCTCGGGGTAGGTAATTTTGACAACCTTTTAAGGGTTAGCCTTTTGTTAATAAATAAAATCTCAACTTTTTTGTCGCTTATCTTGTGTTGTTATCCTTTTGTTTCTTTAATTCTCCTTTGTTTTGATGTACACTTATTGAATAAACAATTTTGAACAAGTCAGATTGAAAATATTCAGGACATGATCCATGACCAAATATTCCATAGTTAAAGAATCCCAAAAAGCCATACATTTTAAGGATTACAAGTTTAGTTGTCAAATTCTAAGGGTTATTCAAATAAACAATGAATAGGATAAAAACATTTAAGGATCGTAACTGAGGATCCAAGTTAGGATCCTAACCATAATAAGGATAACTATAAGATAAACCTTAGAGAGAAGTAAGGACCAAGGATCCCTAGTTGCCTATCTTCAAGGACCTGAAATAGAGCATAACTTGGGACTAAGCCAATATAAGAAAAGAGTTAGCAACTGGGGACAAGCCCAAGGATAACTGGGGACAAGCCCAAGGATAACTGGGGACAAGCCCAAGGATAATTGGGGACAAGCCCAAGGATTGTATGTAAACTGGAGTATGGCCCTAACTGGCGACTATCCAAACTTAGTGACATGAAAATGCCAAAACCTTAGCTAACGTGAAAACGTTAGAAACCTTAGCTAACGTGAAAACGTTAGAAACCTTAGGAACGGATATATGGTACGTCTACCATTATACGTAGGATCCTAGGCATAGCCAGTACAATGGAATTATCAGCCCCTAAAACGGGTACTGGTCCCACTGCCTTGAACTATACCAGGATCATCATGCGCTACAGGCGGAACTGGGGTCAAGCCCAAATAACTGGGGTTAAACCCAAGGAACGGATTGCTTCTGCAGATAACCAATGTTATGCTAAGGATACCTGAACTTTCAAAACTTAAACTCACGTGAGAGATGGATAAAGGACACATGATCCTTATCCTTATATGAGAAATAAAGAAATGAAATAGTTCGAGATTAGGACATTACCTAAGTAAGGATCACTGATACTTTAAAGATCCTTTAAGGATACCCCTAACGTGAGGATCATCTGTGCCATGAGGATCCCGCTCACATGAAATATTTCTTCAAGTGGACAGCATTCCAAGCTCTTGGTAGCAAATCACCTTCCATGGTTAGCAATCTATATGCCCCCTTTCCTGCTTCAGCTTCAATCAAATAAGGGCCTTCCCATTTTGGAGCCAATTTTCCATCAGCAGGATTGGTGGTATTCTAAAATGCTTTCCTCAATACCATATCTCCAACTTGAAACTTCCTGATCCTGACATTTTTGTTATAGGCACCAGCCATTCTTTGTTGATAACTGGCCATCCTTATCCTAGCGAGATCCCTGATTTCTTCAATAGTATCCAGGTCTTGAGCCAAGTTCTCATCATTCTCCTCAGGATCACGAGTACTTGTTCTAGCAGTTGGAACCACCATTTCTGTTGGGATCACTGATTCTGCCCCAAATACCAAAGAGAATGGCGTTTGACCAGTAGCATTCTTAGGGGTTGTCCTTGTTAGGGGAGGATTTTCTAACAATTAGTGATCCTTATTTGTTATCCTAATTAATGATCCTTACTTCTGTGACAGATAGTGATCCTCAGAAGAGTTTCAGGATCAGGATCGTGGATCACTTTAAGGATCCCCATACTGACGATTGTTTATCTGTGTTTTGTATTACTTCGCAGGAGTAACAAGCTTGACTTGGTCTTGGCAATGGTACTAAGGAATATTCCACGGGCATTTCGCACACGATTGACCAAAAATGGACGTTGTGGAGAACGTGGGAGCTTGGCACAAAAGTCGGATAGTTAGTTATTGTAGTTAACTTCTATTTTTAAAAGGGGTAACGAGCTAGAATTAGAACACTTAGCCATTTTCAGCTACACACACTCTCATATACTCGCACTCTTGAAGCTCTCGACGAACACTTATTAGTTTCCACTCACTTTTACACATTTCACGATAGTGATCCTTGTACCTAGCTCGTTACTATCCGAAGTTGTAAACGTTTATTGATTTATTTGAGCTTGGTGATCGGTAGTTTCCATCACCTGGGGTTTTTTGTGCCGGAGATCAACTCTTGATCAAGGGCTTTTTCCCCGTATAAATCCTTGTGTCATTTGTGCAATTTACATTGAAGTGATCCTTGTCATTGTTCCACATTATAAGCATCATACCACCGTGGGGCAATTGGTGCTTCATCCTTAGAAAAATTCGCATTTCTGTGCTCATTTCAGTTCACTACAACCAAGCAAATGGCTTCCTCAGCGAAGAATGCTTCAAATTTGATGCCTTCATTCACTTCTTCACAAGGCGTTCCCCCTTTGCCTCCACCACCTTCTGGATCCCAGAAGAATGCTGAGAATGCTGCGAAGAAACCAACTCCCATTTTCTCAAAACCTCCAACTTCTTCTGCTTCCTACACTCCTAATACTAGTGACATGTTTACTTTGATTTTGCATATGAAGGATCATATGCAGCAACAGGATAAGACCAATGAGAGGATTCTCAAAGAAATCGGAGACCTCAAGAAACAAAAGAAAACGACAGAGGATCATTCCCCACTGGTGCCGAAATCTTTGAATTTTGATACTCCGGTGATTACTTCTCAGTCATCAGTGGTTCCAGATGTTCAATATGTGGGTGGACCAAAAGGAGTGCACTACGGAACAACAATAGTGACTCAGGCATCGGGTTCCTATTTCCAGCCAGCAGGATCCTATCCTCAGTATATAGGATCCTTCATGAATGCAGGAGGTTATTCAGGAGCGCAGCAGGTTCTAGGATCCTCCCTTGTTCCAGGATCATCCCAGGTTCAAGGATCCTCCCTTGTTCCAGGATCATCCCAGGTTCAAGGATCCTCCTTTGTTCCAGGATCATCCCAGGTTCAAGGATCCTCCCTTGTTCCAGGATCATCCCATGTTCAAGGATCCTTCTTTGTTCCGGGATCGTCCCAGTTTCAAGGATCCTTCTAGATGCCAGGATCCTTGAGGAGCTTGCAAACAGGAAGTTCAGATGTCCATCAGGGAGATTTTATTCCAATGCAGACCAATGCTTCTACTGGTCCCTCGATCATTCCAGAGCCCCAACAATATGGATTGACATCCAATCTTCCTAATCTGAATCCAATGGGAGGTAACACTTTTAATAATTCTTATACTACTAACCATGGTCTTATGCAGGATCCAGGTATCAATCATGCCATGGCTAGAGAATTGCAAAAGCTAAAGGACATGATATCAAGTGTTCCAGGAGTGGTCAAACCTATCCCAGAGATCGCAGACGGGAGCCACAAGATATCTCGTTTTGCACCACCAATCTGTGATGCCGAGATACCCAAGAGGTTCCACGTGCCAACAATGAAGCTGTATGATGGTTCGACGCATCCTGAAGAACACATAGCACAATACAAGGAGAGGATGGAGATCAATCCAATCCCAGAAAGGTTAAAGGAAGCGTGCATGTGCAAGGGATTCGGATCCACTCTTACTGGATCAGCTCTCAAATGGCTGCTAAGTCTTCCCCCCTACTCTATTACCTCATTTGCTAATCTAGTTAACCTGTTTAATAATCAGTTTTCTTGTAGTAGAAAATTTGAACGATTAACTAGTGATCTATATAGGATAACCCAGGGTCATAATGAATCATTAAGGGATTACATTACCAAATTCAGTAAAGAATCCTTAGACATTCCCAACTTAGATATAGCCACGGCTGTTGAGGCCTTTAAAATGGGATTCCTTAGGGATTCGTCGTTCTGTGATGATCTTGTTATGACACCATGCAGGAACTTAGATGAGGTAAGAACCCGGGAACTTAGGTTCATCCGGCTAGAGGATGACAAGAGGATCCAGGTGAGGTTAGCAGGATCCTCAAAGCAAGATAAGCAAGGATCCTCATTCAGGAACAACAAGTTCAGATCCTACAACAGATCTGATAACTAGAACGTGCATTCTATTGATCAAGAAGAGGATGATGAGGATTATCCTCCAATTTCTGAATATTGTTTTTCTGTTGATAACAATGAACTAATCCTTGCGATGCAGAATCTAGGTGATAAAGCTAGATGGCCCAGAAAAAATGATAGGCCAGCTGCAACTAAGGATAAATCAAAGTGTTGTGCATTCTATGAAGATTTTGGGCATCTCACAGAAGAATGCATTGCACTAAGAAAGGAAATTGGATATTTGTTGAGCAAGGGGCATCTAAAAGAATTGTTGGAAAGAAAAAAGTCAAGGACTCAGGATCCTGAAAGGATCCCTGAGAAGGCTCCAGCCCCTCCAGCAGATGCACAAGTAATAAACTTTATTTCTGGAGGATCAGACATTTGTGGCACATCCTTCTCAGCAGCTAAAAGGCATGCAAAGGAAACTAAAATGGGTAATGGAGAAAGACCCGTTCGAACATCAAGTGTCTCCGAAGGAAAAGTCATAACCTTTGATGAGGATGATCGTGTTGATATCCAGGATCCTCATCACGATGGTTTAGTTATTACTCTTTTCATTTCTAACCATTTTGTCCGCAGGATCCTTATAGACGGAGGAAGCTCAGTGAACATTATCCAGCTTGATGTTCTAAAGAAGATGGGTATTCCTGAATCGGACATCGTACCAAGATCCTCCGTGCTTGTGGGATTTAGTGGCGAAACTAAGAATACCCTGGGGGACATTAAACTCCCAATATACATCGAAGGCCTACACTTTTATAAAAAATTTTGTGTTATTGACTGTTTATCTTGTTGTAATGTTATCCTTGGCAGGCCCTGGATACATGATATGAAGGCAGTCCCATCTACCTACCATCAATGTGTGAAGCTCCCTAGTCTTTGGGGAATAGTGAAGATTGATAGTGATCAGCAAGAGGCTAAGAATTGCTATACTTCATCGATGAAACCAGCTTCAAAGTCAAGGGAGCAATAGCAATCAAAGTATCCTCCAAGGAATGTCTTGGTGGCAAGAGAGCAGGATGTGGTAGAAGTCCTCATGGATCCTGATGATCCTGAATCCAAAATCTATATCGGATCAGGGATCCTTGGCGATATGAAGGAAGACCTCATATCCTTCCTCAAAAGGAGAGAGACTACCTTTGCATGGAAACACGAAGACATGACTGGTATATCTAAAGATGTAATCACTCACAAACTTGGCATTGACAGGTCCTTCAAACCAATCCATCAAAGGAGAAGAAAGTTTGCACCAGAAAGGAATGCCATTATCCAAGAAGAGGTAAAGAAGTTGCTCCGGGCAGGTATGATTAGAGAGGTCAAGTATCCAAGATGGTTGGCCAATGTGGTGGTTGTTCAAAAGAAAAACGGAAAGTGGAGGGTATGTGTCGATTTTACCGATTTAAATAAGGCATGTCCCAAGGATCCTTTCCCATTACCCCACATTGACTCCATGGTGGATGCAACTGCGGGTCATGAACTGTTAACTTTTATGGATGCTTCATATGGATTCCAACAAATCCAAATGGAACCATCCGACCAAGAAGATACAGCCTTCATGACTCCAACTGGTATATACTGCTATATTGCTATGCCGTTCGGACTAAGAAATGCAGGTGCAACATATCAAAGGTTGGTGAATATGATGTTCAAGGATCAGATTGGACAAACCATGGAGGTTTACATAGATGATATGGTGGTAAAATCCATAAAAGCTGAGGATCACCTAAGGGACTTGGAGGAAGCATTCGATATCCTTGACAAATATAACATGAAACTTAACCCTTCAAAATGTCACTTTGGTGTTAAAGCAGGTAAATTCTTAGGATACATGGTAACCAAGAGAGGCATTGAAGCTAGCCCGGAACAAATCAAAGCAATAGTGAACATCAAATCTCCGGCCAATGATAAGGATGTTCAAAGGCTAACAGGCAGGATAGCAGCTTTGAACAGATTTATATCCAAATCCTCAGAGAAGTGCAAAGAATTCTATGATATCCTAAGGAAGAACAAGAAATTTGAGTGGACTGAGAAGCATGAAAATGCTTTAAGAGCCCTCAAAGATTATCTGTCCTCAGCCCCGGCCTTGATGAAACCAGAAAAAGGCGATGTGCTATCCTTATATCTTGCAGTATCCTCAAAAGCAGTAAGTGCGGTCCTTGTTAAGGATCATGAAGGTACACAACATCCTGTCTATTATGTAAGTAAAAGTTTACTTGATGCCGAATCCAGGTATTCACACCTTGAAAAGTTTATTCTTGCATTGATTATGGCATCTACTAAGTTGAGACATTATTTTGAAACTCATGTTATTGTTGTTAAAACTAATTTTCCAATTAAGAATGTCCTCAGGAAACCAGAGATGTCAGGAAGGATAGCTAAGTGGGCAGTGAAGCTAAGTGCATATGATATAAGATATGAGCCTAGGACAACCATCAAATCCCAAGCATTAGCTGACTTTGTGGCTGATTTCAGTAGTGATTTACAAAAAGAAGCTGAGTTAGAAGTCCAGCAGCTAGAGGAGACCAAGGATCCTTGGATACTCTACACTGATGGATCCTCAAATGTCAAAGGCACGGGGCTTGGAATACTACTAAAATCGCAACAGGGGGACATAATACCCCACTCTATAGCTTGTGAGTTCCAAACCACTAATAATGAGGCTGAATATGAAGCCTTAATTGCTGGTTTGCAAATTGCAAAGCATATGGGGACCAGGTATCTTGAGGTACATGTAGATTCATTATTAATTACAAACCACTTTAATGGATCCTATGCTGTTAAAGGTGAAAAGCTAACCAAATATTTAGAGATAGTCAAAAGTTTGGCACTCTCTTTTGTTTCCTTTAGTTTGACGCAGGTACAAAGGGAAGAAAATACAGAGGCGGATGCATTGGCTAACTTAGGATCATCCTTGAAGATCCCGGAGGATATCAAGATCCCTATTATCCATATCCTGACCTCGGCTATCGAGGATCATGTGGCTATGGAGATAGGAAATGATTCTGCAATTATCCCTAGTGAGGATACTCGATCCCATTCAGGATCAGGATCGTGGATCTCACCAATTATGAGATACTTACAACATGGAGAGATTCCTAGAGGAGAAAACCCTAGGGCTTTCAAATCCAAGGTATCTCAATTTACTATTTTAAATAATATGTTGTATAGACGATCTCTTGCAGGACCATACTTGAGATGCATTGAGGATCCTGAAATCCAAGAAGTTTTAAAAGATTTCAATGAAGGAGATTGTGGAAACCACACTGGGGGCAGGGCATTATTCTCAAGAATCCTGAGGACAGGATACTACTGGCCAACCATGAAGAGAGACGCTGTGGAGTATGCTAAGAGATGTGATCCTTGTCAGAGACACAGCAATATCCTTCATCAACCAGCTGAATTATTGCATCCTATATCCTCCTCTTGGCCATTTATGAGATGGGGTATGGATATAGTTGGTAAGCTCCCTAAGGCACCCGGTGGAAAAGTATTCATGCTTGCTATGACTGATTACTTCTCCAAGTGGATAGAGGCTGAAGCTTTTGCCCAAGTCACAGAAAAGGAAGTTATATCCTTCATTAAAAGAAATATTATAACTAGATTTGGAATTCCTTCTGAGATTATATGTGATAATGGTTCCCAATTTATTGGGGGCAAAACCACTAACTTTTGTGACAGTTGGGGGATTAAGATGATAACATCAACACCAGTCCACCCACAAGCTAATGGTCAAGCAGAATCATCCAACAAGATCATCATCAATAATTTGAAGAAGAAGCTTGGATCCAAGAAAGGGAAATGGGCAGAAGAACTACCCTATGTGCTTTGGGCTGATAGGACAACCCCTAAGAATGCTACTGGTCAAACACCATTCTCTTTGGTATTTGGGGCAGAGTCAGTGATCCCAACAGAAATGGTGGTTCCAACTGCTAGAACAAGTACCCGTGATCCTGAGGAGAATGATGAGAACTTGGCTAAAGACCTGGATACTATTGAAGAAATCAGGGATATGGCTAGGATAAGGATGGCCAGTTATCAACAGAGAATGGCTGGTGCCTACAACAAAAACGTCAGGATCAGGAAGTTTCAAGTTGGAGATATGGTATTGAGGAAAGCATTTCAGAATACCACCAATCCTGCTGATGGAAAATTAGCTCCAAAATGGGAAGGCCCTTATTGGATTGAAGCTGAAGCAGGAAAGGGGGCATATAGATTGCTAACAATGGAAGGTGATTTGCTACCAAGAGCTTGGAATGCTGTCCACTTGAAGAAATATTTCATGTGAGCAGGATCCTCATGGCACATATGATCCTCACGATAGGGATATCCTTAAAGGATCCTCAAAGTATCGGTGATCCTTACTTTGGTAATATCCTAATCTTAAACCATTTCATTTCTTTATTTTTCATATAAGGATAAGGATCATGTATCCTTTATCCACTTCTCACGTGATTTTAAGTTTTGAAAGTTCAGGTATCCTTAGCATAACATTGGTTATCTACAGAAGCAATCTGTTCCTTGGGTTTAACCCCATTTATTAGGGCTTGACCCCAGTTCCGCCTGTAGCGCATGATGATCCTGGTATAGTTCAAGGCAGTGGGACCTGTACTCGCTTTAGGGGTTGATAATTCCATTGTACTGGCTATGCCTAGGATCCTACGTATAATGATAGACGTACCATACATCCGTTCCTAAGGTTTCTAACGTTTTCACGTTAGCTAAGGCTTCTAACGTTTACATGTTAGCTAAGGTTTTGGCATTTTCATGTCACTAAGTTTGGATAGTAGCCAGTTAGGGCCATACTCCAGTTTACATACGATCCTTGGGCTTGTCCCCAGTTATCCTTGGGCTTGTCCCCAGTTATCCTTGGGCTTGTCCCCAGTTGCTAACTCTTTTTCTCAAATTGGCTTAGTCCCAAGTTATGCTCTATTTCAGGTCCTTGAAGATAGGCAACTAGGGATCCTTGATCCTTACTTCTCTCTAAGGTTTGTCTTATAGTTATCCTTATTATGGTTAGGATCCTAACTTGGATCCTCAGGTATGATCCTTAATTCTTTTTTCCTATTCATTGTTTATTTGAATAACCCTTTGAATTTGACAACTAGACTCGTGATCCTTAAAACATATTGTTTTTTGGGATTCTTTAACTATAGGATATTTGATCATGGATCATGTCCTAAATGTTTTCAATATGACTTATTCAAAATTGTTTATTCAATAAATATGCATCAAAACAAAGGAAAATTAAAGAAACAAAAGGATAACAATACAAGATAAGCGACAAAAGGTTAAGATTTTATTTATTAACAAAGGATTAACCCTTAAAAGGTTGTCAAAATTACCTACCCCGAGTATCTACCAGCAAAACGTGGCCCGTCCGCTGGGGTAGGTAAAGGGTGTCCATGATAATAAGTTCAAAAGTAGTGCAGGAATATAAAGGCGGCAGGATCACAATGGCTTCATCCCCCAAACAGAGGATCCCTCCACCAATTGCAATCCTGCCTATTGTCCAAAGGATCATACATGATCCTTAATCCTAGAAACTATTGTTCTTTACAAACCATTAAATTGTTCAACCTCACAACCACAAAAAACTACTACCAAATTTAAAAATTGGGCTCCGGCTGCGTCTAGGAATGTCCATCATCGCCCAATTGTGCAGCCTACACCTTTGCTGCATCCTCTTCTCCTCCAGCTGCGGTATCCTTCATCAGATCCTTTCCACTGCCACTTGCCTCAATCGCCAAGACCTCAGTAGCCACCTCTTCATCATCCTCAAGATCGGCCAACCTTGCTTTCCAGCCCTCAACATCACAGCTGCTTTTGTCAAAGTTATGATCTTGAGCTTCGTGGGCCATCTTCAATTTTGTCTGATACATTGTGATGGCAGCAGAGACCTTAGCATTTTCTATGAGATCATGCTTCTCATAGTCAAGGTCAATCAGAAACTTAGCCGTCTTAGTCTTGGCATCTTGGAGTTCCTTCTGAAGATCAGCAATTGCAAGGTCCTTGAGCACTGCAACCTGTTGGAGGTCAGCAATCTTCTTGTCCTGCTCCTCGACGTTCCCCACATAATCTTCGATCTCAGCAAATTTCTGCAAAGAAAAGGATAAAGCAGTTCAAGATCAGGTGATCCTCATACGAGCAGGATACCTAGGCAGAATTGGGGATCCTTACATCATTAAAGTATTCAAGGAACTGGTGGCGGATCAGTGGTAGGCCCTGAAGATCCTCGGTGTCAGAAGTTTTCCTCTTCTTGCCACCTTTCCCTTTAGTGGGTGCCTTGGGAATGGAGATGCTGGGACTGGTAGTGGACCTCTTCTTCCTGGATCGAACAACATCAAGGTCAGCCGTGTTGAATTGGGATACAGGCTTGGCAGATTTTCCGGCACCTACACATTCAAAGCAAGATAAGTATCCTTATCCTATTTCAATTTACTTATTTATTTTAATATTCCAACTATGCAAAAGGCAGGATACTTACTTGACATGGTAATGGAACCTGAGGATACTTCCTGTGAGTCTTGGGTGTCTATCTTGAATGTCCTTGTTTCAGGATCAAGCTTCCAAAAAGCAGCAAGCCTATCCTTGGTTGCAGGTGATGTGATGATGTGTGAGACGGAAATAGCTGCATAACATAAGACAAAAGGGGTTGGTAATCCTTATACAAAAACAAGACTACCTGGTGATCCTTCTCAGGATCCTCTGGCCTACCATGGGTGGACCAGGTCTTTGGTAGATCCTTTCCGTTTGGAATGGTATCCCTCCTGACAAAGAAGAAGCGACGTTTCCAATTTGTGTCATTCTTGGTGACTTTAAGAAGGGGGTGTTCTCCGCCGGGTTTTCGTTTGAACAAATAACGATGCGAACCAAAGGTAGTAAGATTATACAATTGTGTCAGCTCTGACATGCCTAAATCAATGCCTTCCTGTTCGATGATCCTCTCCAGGGTGTACAAAACCCTCCAAATCATCGGCATGGCTTGGATGTAAGAGATGCCGGTAAGGGAAAAGAAGGATTGTGTAAGTTCTGGGAAAGGATAGGTGTATCCTATGGCAAATGGAGTAACTGGAAAGGCAACCCATGTTTCTGAAACATAGTCGATCAGAATAGTAGGATCGAAGGGTTTGAAAAAGGCACTCGCCGGAAAGCAATGACGAATCTTGTCTATTTGAGCATCATTAAAGCAACACCTCTCATTTGTGGAGTCTTTGATGATCTTTTGACTCTTCAAGGGGCTATCCTTCTGGTGATCCTTGGCGGGAGAGGACCGGAGCATCATTCTTGAAGAGATGATGGTAAAGTAAGAAAAACAGAGTAAGAGAAGGAAGAAGATGAAGAGAGAATACCTGTCTATCTTCTGAATGCAGTTATAAAGGGAGTCTTTCTGAAATTTTAAATGCATTTGATCCTATCTCTATCTCCTATTTATAATCATGATCGTGCAGGGTTGTCACTTCTGTGACGTCATGGTTGCAACGGCTAGTTCAACAATAACAGCTATATTTACGATAGTTAGTTGCGGATAAGATCAGGAAAACATAACTCGCTCATTTTACATTTCACTCCTTATGTTTTGGGGGCAATTGTTAGGGGAGGATTTTCTAACAATTAGTGATCCTTATTTGTTATCCTAATTAATGATCCTTACTTCTGTGACAGATAGTAATCCTCAGAAGAGTTTCAGGATCAGGATCATGGATCACTTTAAGGATCCTCGTACTAACGATTGTTTATCTGTGTTTTGTATTACTTCGCAGGAGTAACAAGCTTGACTTGGTCTTGGCAACGGTACTAAGGAATATTCCACGGGCATTTCGCACACGATTGACCAAAAATGGACGTTGTGGAGAACGTGGGAGCTTGGCACAAAAGTCGGATAGTTAGTTATTGTAGTTAACTTCTATTTTTAAAAGGGGTAACGAGCTAGAATTAGAACACTTAGCCATTTTCAGCTACACACACTCTCATATACTCGCACTCTTGAAGCTCTCGACGAACACTTATTAGTTTCCACTCACTTTTACACATTTCACGATAGTGATCCTTGTACCTAGCTCGTTACTATCCGAAGTTGTAAATGTTTATTGATTTATTTGAGCTTGGTGATCGGTAGTTTCCATCACCCGGGGTTTTTTGTGCCGGAGATCAACTCTTGATCAAGGGATTTTTCCCCGTATAAATCCTTGTGTCATTTGTGCAATTTACATTGAAGTGATCCTTGTCATTGTTCCACATTATAAGCATCATACCCCGTAACAGAGAGTTTGGTTGCATTATCCTCATCAGATTTTTTGACCAAAACAGTCCTATCAGCCCAAAGCACATAAGGTAGTTCTTCTGCCCATTTCCCTTTCTTGGATCCATGCTTCTTCTTCAAATTGTTGATGATGATCTTGTTGGATGATTCTGCCTGACCATTAGCTTGTGGGTGGACTGGTGTTGATGTTATCATCTTAATCCCCCAGCTGTCACAAAAGTTAGTGGTTCTGCCTCCAATAAATTGGGAACCATTATCACATATAATTTCAGAAGGAATTCCAAATCTAGTTATAATATTTCTTTTAATGAAGGAAATAACTTCCTTTTCTCTTACTTGGGCAAAAGCTTCAGCCTCTATCCACTTAGAAAAGTAATCAGTCATAGCAATCATGAATACTTTTCCACCAGGTGCCTTAGGGAGCTTACCAACTATATCCATACCCCATCTCATAAATGGCCAAGAGGAGGATATAGGATGCAATAATTCAGTTGGTTGATGAAGGATATTGTTGTGTCTCTGACAAGGATCACATCTCTTAGCATACTCCACAGCATCTCTTTTCATGGTTGGCCAGTAGTATCCTGTCCTCAGGATCCTTGAGAATAATGCCCTGCCCCTAGTGTGGTTTCCACAATCTCCTTCATGGAAGTCTTTTAAAACTTCTTGGATTTCAGGATCCTCAATGCATCTCAAGTATGGTCCTGCAAGAGATCGTCTATACAACATATTATTTAAAATTGCGAATTGAGATACCTTAATTTTGAAAGCCCTAGGGTTTTCTCCTGTAGGAATCTCTCCATGTTGTAATTATCTCATATACGGTGAGATCCATGATCCTGAATGGGATTGAGTATCCTCACTAGGGATAATTGCAGAATCATTTCCTATCTCCATAGCCACATGATCCTCGATAGCCGGGGTCAGGATATGGATAATAGGGATCTTAATATCCTCAGGGATCTTCAAAGATGATCCTAAGTTAGCCAATGCATCAGCTTCTGTATTTTCTTCCCTTGGTACCTGTGTCAAACTAAAGGAAACAAAAGAGAGTGCCAAATTTTTGACTATCTCTAAATACTTGGTTAGCTTTTCACCTTTAACAGCATAGGATCCATTAAAGTGGTTTGTAATTAACAATGAATCTACATGTACCTCAAGATACCTGATCCCATATGCTTTGCAATTTGCAAACCACAAATTAAGGCTTCATATTCAGCCTCATTGTTAGTGGTCTGGAACTCACAAGCTATAGAGTGGGGTATTATGTCCCCCTATGGCGATTTTAGTAGTATTCCAAGCCCTGTGCCTTTGACATTTGAGGATCCATCAGTATAGAGTATCCAAGGATCCTTGGTCTCCTCTAGCTACTGGACTTCTAACTCAGCTTCTTCTTGTAAATCACTACTGAAATCAGCCACAAAGTCGGCTAATGCTTGGGATTTGATGGTTGTCCTAGGCTCATTTCTTATATCATAGGCACTAAGCTTCACTGCCCACTTAGCCATCCTTCCTGACATCTCTGGTTTCCTGAGGACATTCTTAATTGGAAAATTAGTTTTAACAACGATAACATGAGTTTCAAAATAATGTCTCAACTTAGTAGATGCCATAATTAATGCAAGAATAAGCTTTTCAAGGTGTGAATACCTGGATTCGGCACCAAGTAAACTTTTACTTACATAATAGACAGGATGTTGTGTACCTTCATGATCCTTAACAAGGACCGCACTTACTGCTTTTGAGGATACTGCAAGATATAAGGATAGCACATCGCCTTTTTCTGGTTTCATCAAGGCTGGGGCTGAGGATAGGTAATCTTTGAGGGCTCTTAAACCATTTTCATGCTTCTCAGTCCACTCAAATTTCTTGTTCTTCCTTAGGATATCATAGAATTCTTTGCACTTCTCTGAGGATTTGGATATAAATCTGTTCAAAGCTGCTATCCTGCCTGTTAGCCTTTGAACATCCTTAGCATTGGCCGGAGATTTGATGTTCACTATTGCTTTGATTTGTTCTGGGCTAGCTTCAATGCCTCTCTTTGTCACCATATATCCTAAGAATTTACGTGCTTTAACACCAAAGTGACATTTTGAAGGATTAAGTTTCATGTTATATTTGTCAAGGATATCGAATGCTTCCTCCAAGTCCCTTAGGTGATCCTCAGCTTTTATGGATTTTACCACCATATCATCTATGTAAACCTCCATAGTTTGTCCTATCTGATTCTTGAACATCATATTCACCAGCCTTTGATATGTTGCACCTGCATTTCTTAGTCCGAACGACATAGCAATATAGCAGTATATACCAGTTGGAGTCATGAAGGTTGTATCCTCTTGGTCGGATGGTTCCATTTGGATTTGTTGAAATCCAGATGAAGCATCCATAAAAGTTAACAGTTCATGACCCGCAGTTGCATCCACCATGGAGTCAATGTGGGGTAATGGGAAAGGATCCTTGGCACATGCCTTATTTAAATCGGTAAAATCGACACATACCCTCCACTTTCCGTTTTTCTTTTGAACAACAACCACATTGGCCAACCATCTTGGATATTTGACCTCTCTAATCATACCTGCCCGGAGCAACTTCTCTACCTCTTCTTGGATAATGGCATTCCTTTCTGGTGCAAACTTTCTTCTCCTTTGATGGATTGGTTTGAAGGACCTATCAATGCCATGTTTGTGAGTGATTACATCTTTAGATATACCAGTCATGTCTTCGTGTTTCCATGCAAAAGTAGTCTTTCTCCTTTTGAGGAAGGATATAAGGTCTTCCTTCATATCTCCAAGGATCCCTGATCCGATATAGATTTTGGATTCAGGATCATCAGGATCCATGAGGATTTCTACCACATCCTGCTCTCTTGCCTCCAAGACATCCCTTGGAGGATACTTTGATTGCTATTGCTCCCTCGACTTCGAGGCTGGTTTCATCGATGAAGTATAGCAATTCTTAGCCTCTTGCTGATCACTATCAATCTTCACTATTCCCCAAGGACTAGGGAGCTTCACACATTGATGGTAGGTAGATGGGATTGCCTTCATATCGTGTATCCAGGGCCTGCCAAGGATAACATTACAACAAGATAGACAGTCAATAACACAAAATTTTTGATAAGAGTGTAGGCCTTCAATATATATTGGGAGTTTAATGTCCCCCAGGGTATTCTTAGTTTCGCCACTGAATCCCACGAGCACGGAGGATCTTGGTATGATGTCGGATTCAGGAATACCCATCTTCTTTAGAACATCAAGCTGGATAATGTTCACTGAGCTTCCTCCGTCTATAAGGATCCTGCGGACAAAATGGTTAGAAATGAAAATAGTAATAACCAAACCATCGTGATGAGGATCCTGGATATCAACACGATCATCCTCATCAAAGGTTATGACTTTTCCTTCGGAGACACTTGATGTTCGAACGGGTCTTTCTCCATTATCCATTTTAGTTTCCTTTGCATGCCTTTTAGCTGCTGAGAAGGATGTGCCACAAATATCTGATCCTCCAGAAATAAAGTTTATTACTTGAGCATCTGCTGGAGGGGCTGGAGCCTTCTCAGGGATCCTTTCAGGATCCTGAGTCCTTGACTTTTTTCTTCCCAACAATTCCTTTAGATGCCCCTTGCTCAACAAGTATCCAATTTCCTTTCTTAGTGCAATGCATTCTTCTGTTAGATGCCAAAAATCTTCATGGTATGCACACCACTTTGATTTATCCTTAGTTGCAGCTGGCCTATCATTTTTTCTGGGCCATCTAGCTTTATCACCTAGATTCTGCATCGCAAGGATTAGTTCATTGTTATCTACAGAAAAACAATATTCAGAAATTGGAGGATAATCCTCATCATCCTCTTCTTGATCAACGGCATGCACGTTCTGGTTATCAGATCTGTTGTAGGATCTGAACTTGTTGTTCCTGAATGAGGATCCTTGTTTATCCTGCTTTGAGGATCCTGCTAACCTCTCCTGGATCCTCTTGTCATCCTCTAGCCGAATGAACCTAAGTGCTCGGGTTCTTACCTCATCTAAGTTCCTGCATGGTGTCATAACAAGATCATCATAGAACGACGAATCCCTAAGCAATCCCATTTTAAAGGCCTCAACAGTCGTGGCTATATGTAAGTTGGGAATGTCTAAGGATTCTTTACTAAATTTGGTAATGTAATCCCTTAATGACTCATTATGACCCTGGGTTATCCTATATAGATCACTAGTTAATCATTCAAATTTCCTACTACAAGAAAACTGATTATTAAATAAGTTAACTAGATTAGCAAATGAGGTAATAGAGTAGGGGGAAGACTTAGCAGCCATTTGAGAGCTGATCTAGTAAGAGTGGATCCGAATCCCTTGCACAGGCATGCTTCCTTTAACCTTTCTGGGATTGGATTGGTCTCCATCCTCTCCCTGTATTGTGCTATGTGTTCTTCAGGATCCGTCGAACCATCATACAACTTCATTGTTGGCACATGGAACCTCTTGGGTATCTCTACATCATAGATTGGTGGTGCAAAACGAGATATCTTGTGGCTCCCATCTGCAATCTCTGGGATAGGTTTGACCACTCCTGGAACACTTGATATCATATCCTTTAGCTTTTGCAATTCTCTGGCCATGGCTTGATTGATACCTGGATCCTGCATAAGACCATGGTTAGTAGTATAAGAATTATTAAAAGTGTTACCTCCCATTGGATTCAAATTAGGAAGAATGGATGTTAATCCATATTGTTGGGGTTCTGGAATGATCGAGGGACCAGTAGAAGTATTGGTCTGCATTGGAATAAAATCTCCCTGATGGACATCTGAACTTCATGTTTGTAAACTCCTCAAGGATCCTGGCATCTGGAAGGATCCCTGAAACTGGGATGATCCTGGAACAAAGGAGGATCCTTGAACCTGGGATGATCCTGGAACAAAGGAGGATCCTTGAACCTGGGATGATCCTGGAACAAAGGAAGATCCTTGAACCTGGGATGATCCTGGAACAAAGGAGGATCCTTGCACCTGGGATGATCCTGGAACAAGGGAGGATCCTTGAACCTGGGATGATCCTGGAACAAAGGAGGATCCTTGAACCTGGCATGATCCTGGAACAAAGGAAGATCCTTGAATCTGCTGCGCTCCTGAATATCCTCCTGAAGTCATGAAGGGTCCCATATGCTGAGGATAGGATCCTGCTGGTTGGAAGTATAGACCTAATGCCTGGGTCACTGTTGTTGTTCTGTGTTGCACTCCTTTCGGTCCTCCCACATATTGAATGTCTGGAACCACTGATGGCTGAGAAGTAATCACCGGAGTATCAAAATTCAAAGATTTTGGCACCAGTGGGGAATGATCCTCTGCCGTTTTCTTTTGTTTCTTGAGATCTCCGATTTCTTTGAGAATCCTTTCATTGGTCTTATCCTGTTGCTGTATATGATCCTTCATCTGCAAAATCAAAGTAAACATGTCACTAGTAGTGGGAGTGTAAGAAGCAAAAGAAGTTGGAGGTTTTGAGAAAATGGGAGTTGGTTTCTTCGCAGCATTCTCAGCATTCTTCTGGGATCCAGAAGGTGGTGGAGGCAAAGGGGGAACGCCTTGTGAAGAAGTGAATGAGGGCATCAAATTTGAAGCATTCTTCGCTGAGGAAGCCATTTGCTTGGTTGTAGTGAACTGAAATGAGCACAAAAATACGAATTTTTCTAAGAGTGAAGCACCAATGGCCCCACGGTGGGCGCCAAACAGTTTTGGTCAAAAAATCTGATGAGGATAATGCAACAAAACTCTCTGTTACGGGGTATGATGCTTATAATGTAGAACAATGACAAGGATCACTTCAATGTATATTGAACAAATGACACAAGGATTTATACGGGGAAAAAGCCCTTGATCAAGAGTTGATCTCCGGCACAAAAAACCCCGGGTGATGGAAACTACCGATCACCAAGCTCAAATAAATCAATAAATGTTTACAACTTCAGATAGTAACGAGCTAGGTACAAGGATCACTACTGTGAGATGTGTAAAAGTGAGTGAAAACTAATAAGTGTTCGTCGAGAGCTTCAAGTATGCGATTGTACGAGAGTGTGTGTAGCTGAAAATGGCTAAGTGTTCTAATTCTAGCTCGTCACTGTTTTGGTCAAAAAATCTGTTGAGGATATTGCAACCAAACTCTCTGTTACGGGGTATGATGCTTGAAATGTAGAACAATGACAAGGATCACTTTAATGTAAATTGCACAAACGACACAAGGATTTATACGGGGAAAAAGCCCTTGATCAAGAGTTGATCTCCGGCACAAAAAACCCCGGGTGATGGAAACTACCGATCACCAAGCTCAAATAAATCAATAAACGTTTACAACTTCAGATAGTAACGAGCTAGGTACAAGGATCACTATCGTGTAATGTGTAAAAGTGAATGAAAATGAATGAATGTTCGTCGAGAGCTTCAAGTGTGCGAGTATGAGAGTGTGTGTAGCTGTAAAATGACTAAGTGTTCTAATTCTAGCTCGTTACTCCTTTTAAAATAGAAGTTAACTACACTAACTAACTATCCGACTTTCGTGCCAAGCTCCCACGTTCTCCACAACGTCCATTTTTGGTCAATCGTGTGCGAAATACTCGTGGAATATTCCTTGTTACCGTTGCCAAG
Source organism: Helianthus tuberosus (assembly GCA_030545235.1). Classification (NCBI taxonomy): domain Eukaryota; kingdom Viridiplantae; phylum Streptophyta; class Magnoliopsida; order Asterales; family Asteraceae; genus Helianthus; species Helianthus tuberosus. Next base: position 89,632,141 of record CM060411.1, read on the forward strand.
ACCAAGTCACGTTTGTTACTCCTGCGAAGTAATACAAAAATCAAATATACAATCGTCAGTATGAGGATCCTTTAAGTGATCCATGATCCTGATCCTGAAGCTCTTCTGAGGATCACCACCTGTCACAGAAGTAAGGATCATTAATTAGGATAACGAATAAGGATCACTAATTGTTAGAAAATCCTCCCCTAACAATTGCCCCCCAAAATATAAGGAGTAATTTGTAAAATGAGCGAGTTATATTTTCTTGATCTTATCCGCAACTAACTAACGGATATATAGCTGTTGATATCGAACTAGCCGTTGCAACCATGACGTCACAGAAGTGACAACCCTGCACGATCATGATTATAAATAGGAAATAGAGATAGGATCAAATGCATTTAAATCCGAAAGAAACTCCCTTTATATTCTCAGTCGAAGATCAATCAGGTATCTCTTTCTTTCTCCCTCTCTTACTCTGTTTTTCTTTCTTTACCACCATCGCTTTGAGAATGATGCTCCGAATTTCACCGGGCAAGGATCACAAGAAGGATAGCCCTTTGAAGAGTCAATAGATCATCAAAGACTCGGCGAATGAGAGGTGTTGCTTTAACGACGCACAAATAGATAAAATTCGTCACTGTTTTCCGGCGAATGCCTTTTTCAAACCCTTCGATCCCACTATCCTGAGTGACTATGTTTCAGAAACGTGGGTTGCCTTTCCAGTTACTCCATTCGCCATAGGATACACCTATCCTTTCCCAGAACTTACACAATCCTTCTTTTCCCTTACCGGCATCTCTTACATCCAAGCCATGCCGATGATTTGGAGGGTTTGGTACACCCTGGAGAGGATCATCGAACAGGAAGGAATTGACTTAGGCATGTCAGAGCTGACACAATTGTATGATCTTACTACCTTTGGTTCCCATCGCTATTTGTTTAAACGTAAACCAGGCGGAGAACACCCCCTTCTTAAAGTCACCAAGAATGACACAAATTGGAAACGTCGCTTCTTCTTTGTCAGGAGGGATACCCTTCCAAACGGAGAGGATCTACCAAAGACCTGGTCCACCCATGGTGGGCCAGAGGATCCTGAGAAGGATCACCAGGTAGTCTTGTTTTGATATAAGGATTACTGACCTCTTTTGTCTTGTGTTATGCAGCTATTTCCATCTCACACATCATCACATCACCTGCAACCAAGGATAGGCTTGCTGCTTTTTGGAAGCTTGATCCTGAAACAAGGACATTTAAGATAGACACCCAAGACTCACAGGAAGTATCCTCAGGTTCCATTACCATGTCAAGTAAGTATCCTGCCTTTTACATAGTTTGAATATTAAAATAAATAAGTGAATTGAAATAGGATAAGGATACTTATTTTGCTATGAATGTGTAGGTGCTGGAAAATCTGCCAAGCCTGTATCCCAATTCAACACGGCTGACCTTGATCTTGTTCGATCCAGGAAGAAGAGGTCCACTACCAGTCCCAGCATCTCTATTCCCAAGGCACCCACTAAAGGAAAGGGTGGCAAAAAGAGAAAGACCTCCGAGGGTGAGAATTTGTAGGGTCTGCCTCTGATCCGTCACCAATTCCTGGAGTACTTCAATGATGTAAGGATCACCGTATCTGCCTGTATATCCTGCTGGCATATCCTTCTGATTTGAGGATCATTCGGTCCTGACCTTATCTTTCATCTCCTTTGCATAAATTCGCTGAGATTGAGGATTATGTGGGGAATGTCGAGGAGCAGGACAAGAAGATTGCTGACCTCCAATAGGTTGCCGTGCTCAAGGACCTTGCACTTGTTGATCTTCGGAAGGAACTTCAAGATGAGAAGACTAAGACGGGTAAACTTTGGATCGACCTGGACTATGAAAAGCATGACCTCATAGAAGGTGGAAAGGTTTCTGCTGCCATCACAATGTATCAGACAAAATTGAAGATGGCCCAGGATGCTCAAAATCCTAACTTTGACAAAGGCAGCTGGGATGTTGAGGGCTGGAAAGCAAGGTTGGCCGATCTTGAGGATGATGAGGAAGAGGCTACTAAGGTCTTGGCGATTGAGGCAAGTGGCAGTGGGAAGGATCTGATGAAGGATACCACAGCGGGAGGAGAAGAGGATGCAGCAAAGGTGTAGGCTGCACAATTGGGCGATGATGGACATTCCTAGACGCAGCCGGAGCCCAATTTTTTAGTTTGATGGTAGTTTTTTGTGGTTGTGATGTGGAACAATTTAATGGGTTGTAATGAACAATAGTTTCTAGGATTAAGGATCATGTATGATCCTTTGGACAATAGGCTGGATTGCAATTGGTGGAGGGATCCTCTGTTTGGGGGATGAAGCCATTGTGATCCTGCCGCCTTTATATTCCTGCACTATCTTTGAACTTATTATCATGGACACCCTTTACCTACCCCAGCGGACGGGCCACGTTTTGCTGGTAGATGCTCGGGTAGGTAATTTTGACAACCTTTTAAGGGTTAATCCTTTGTTAATAAATAAAATCTTAACCTTTTGTCGCTTATCTTGTGTTGTTATCCTTTTTAATATGTTACTTTCCAACTGTTGTAATGTTCATTTCGTTTATACTTATCAATCCTTGAAAAATTAAAAAAGATATCCAAAAAGTTTAGGATATGATCACGGACCACATATCCCACAACTGATAAGTTCTAAAAAGTGATATAGTTTAGGAATTCCAAGTTCAGTTGTCAAGTATAAGGGTTATTTAAATGAATAATGAATAAAATCAAAAGAGTTAAGGATCATACCTGAGGATCTAAGTTAGGATCCTAACCATAATAAGGATAACTATAAGATGTTAAACCTTAGAGTGAAGTAAGGATCAAGGATCCCTAGTTGCCTATCTTTAAGAACCTGAAATAGAGCATAACTTGGGACTAAGCCAAAATAAGAAAAGAGTTAGCGGCTGGGGACAGGCCCAAGGATAACTGGGGACAAGCCCAAGGATAACTGGGGACAAGCCCAAGGATAACTGGGGACAAGCCCAAGGATAACTGGGGACAAGCCCAAGGATCGTATGTAAACTGGAGTATGGCCCTCACTGGCGACTATCCAAACTTAGTGACATGAAAATGCCAAAACCTTAGCTAACGTGAAAACGTTAGAAACCTTAGCTAACGTGAAAACGATAGAAACCTTAGGAACGGATGTATGGTACGTCTACCATTATACGTAGGATCCTAGGCATAGCCAGTACAATGGAATTATCAGCCCCTAAAACGAGTACTGGTCCCACTGCCTTGAACTATACCAGGATCATCATGCGCTACAGGCGGAACTGGGGTCAAGCCCAAATAACTGGGGTTAAACCCAAGGAACAGATTGCTTCTACGGATAACCAATGTTATGCTAAGGATACCTGAACTTTCAAAAACTCAAACTCACGTGAGAGATGGATAAAGGATACATGATCCTTATCCTTATATGAGGAAATAAAGAAATAAAATAGTTAAAGTTTAGGATATTACCTAAGTGAGGATCACTGATACTTTAAGGATCCTTTAAAGATACCCCTATCGTGAGGATCATCTGCGCCATGAGGATCATGCTCACATGAAATATTTCTTCAAGTGGACAACATTCCAAGCTCTTGGTAGCAAATCACCTTCCATGGTTAACAATCTATATGCCCCCTTTCCTGCTTCAGCTTCAATCAAATAAGGACCTTCCCATTTTGGAGCTAATTTTCCATCAGCAGGATTGGTGGTATTCTGAAATGCTTTCCTTAATACCATATCTCCAACTTGAAACCTTCTGATCCTGACATTTTTGTTGTAAGCACCAGCCATTCTCTGTTGATAACTGGCCATCCTTATCCTAGCCATATCCCTGATTTCTTCAATAGTATCTAGGTCTTGGACCAAGTTCTCATCATTCTCCTCTGGATCACGGGTACTTGTTCTAGCAGTTGGAACCACCATTTCTGTTGGGATCACTGACTCTGCCCCAAATACCAAAGAAAATGGTGTTTGACCAGTAGCATTCTTAGGGGTTGTCCTATCAGCCCAAATCACATAGGGTAGTTCTTCTGCCCATTTTCCTTTCTTGGATCCAAGCTTCTTCTTCAAATTGTTGATGATGATCTTGTTGGATGATTCTGCTTGACCATTAGCTTGTGGGTGGACTGGTGTTGATGTTATCATCTTAATCCCCCAGCTGTCACAAAAGTTAGTGGTTCTGCCCCCAATAAATTGGGAACCATTATCACATATAATCTCAGAAGGAATTCCAAATCTAGTTATAATATTTCTTTTAATGAAGGATATAACTTCCTTTTCTCTAACTTGGGCAAAAGCTTCAGCCTCTATCCACTTGGAGAAGTAATCAGTCATAGGTAGCATGAATACTTTTCCACCAGGTGCCTTAGGGAGCTTACCAACTATATCCATACCCCATCTCATAAATGGCCAAGAGGAGGATATAGGATGCAATAATTCAGCTGGTTGATGAAGGATATTGTTGTGCCTCTGACAAGGATCACATATCTTAGCATACTCCACAGCGTCTCTCTTCATGGTTGGCCAGTAGTATCCTGTCCTCAGGATCCTTGATAATAATGCCCTGCCCCCAGTGTGGTTTCCACAATCTCCTTCATGGAAGTCTTTTAAAACTTCTTGGATTTCAGGATCCTCAATGCATCTCAAGTATGGTCCTGCAAGAGATCGTCTATACAACATATTATTTAAAATTGTGAATTGAGATACCTTAATTTTGAAAGCCCTAGGGTTTTCTCCTGTAGGAATCTCTCCATTTTGTAAGTATCTCATAATTGGTGAGATCCATGATCCTGATCCTGAATGGGATTGAGTATCCTCACTAGGGATAATTGCAGAATCATTCCCTATCTCCATAACCACATGATCCTCGATAGCCGGGGTCAGGATATGGATAATAGGGATCTTGATATCCTCCGGGATCTTCAAGGATGATCCTAAGTTAGCCAATGCATCAGCTTCTGTATTCTCTTCCCTTGGTACCTGTGTCAAACTAAAGGAAACAAAAGAGAGTGCCAAACTTTTGACTATCTCTAAATATTTGGTTAGCTTTTCACCTTTAACAGCATAGGATCCATTAAAGTGGTTTGTAATTAGTAATGAATCTACATGTACCTCAAGATACCTGATCCCCATATGCTTGGCAATTTGCAAACCAGCAATCAAGGCTTCATATTCAGCCTCATTGTTGGTGGTTTGGAATTCACAAGCTATAGAGTGGGGTATTATGTCCCCCTGTGGCGATTTTAGTAGTATTCCAAGCCCTGTGCCTTTGACGTTTGAGGATCCATCAGTATAGAGTATCCAAGGATCCTTGGTCTCCTCTAGCTGCTGGACTTCTAACTCAGCTTCTTCTTGTAAGTCACTACTGAAATCAGCCACAAAGTCGGCTAATGCTTGGGATTTGATGGCTGTCCTAGGCTCATATCTTATATCATAGGCACTAATGTCACACCCCGACCGCGTAAAACAACAAATCGCGGCGGAAACATCGGGGCGTGTTGCAACAGAATTAATTGTTTCATAACCATGGCATACAAAGTGATATTTTATTTATTAAAAAAGAGTGTTACATTGTCTTAAACAGGAATTAAAGAGTTCAGAACATAATTAAACATAGTCTATCTTCTTTTAAAGTCTCTAAGGCACAGGTCCGCCCTAGTATCATGATCAACATCCTATGGAAAAGCACCTGAAAACACATGTGAAAATAGGTACGTCAGCATAAAAATGCCTGTGAGATACATAGGTTTTGTGAAAATAGGATTCATGACTTATGTTTAAGAAAAATGTTTAGTCATGAACCTTGTAATTTGCTTTGTCATGTAAATCATTTGAAAACAATAAGATCAGATGATATGTATAAGTAAATGTCAGGTTAAATAAATAACCATGTAAAAATGTGTTTGTATAAGATAAGTTGTTTGTAAATCAATGTCTTGTGAAAAGTATGTTATTTGTATAAAATGTTCTATGTCTCAATATTGAAATGATTCAAATAACGTTACGACATGTAATACCATACAAACACTTATATATAGGAAGTACCAGCGGCGTATCCACCATGCTTGTATCATATTACACACGCATCGTTACTTAATCACTTAATCAAACCAAACCAACCAATGTAAGAGGTCTATGTTTAAACCAATTGTCAAATGTATTAAATAATATGTCAAAGTATTCATGTCAAGATGTAAATCATGTAGTATGTAAAACCAATGTCAAAAGTGTTTGTGTCAAATGTAAATCATGTCAAAATGTCTATGTCAAATATCCATGTCAAATGTCTATGTCAAATATCCATGTCAAATGTCTATGTCAAATATCCATGTCAAATGTCTATGTCAAAATGTCATGTATGGCAAGTGAAATGTCTCAACTAAACCATATGCACAAAAAACAAAGTATTGAAGTAAAACTTGGTTTAAATCAAAGCTATGTTTTGTGTAAATGCATGCAACTATTTAATATGAACATTTATGCGGTATTGTGAAAATGCATACATCCAAGCCTTGCGACTGTGGTGATAAACCCTTTAAACAAATTAAAGGTCTATCTGTCTTATATCATCGAATTCGGTCATTCCTTTCATCCCCTTTCCCTGGGACGTCCGGAACGGGAGTTGTCAATTCCTATGGTACCACTACCTACTAACGAACGGCATGATCGGTGTTAATGAATGTATTGTCCCATGTTAAACAAACCAAATGTCATACCAAAATGTAGGCATGTGAAAACAATGCACTAAGTATGTAATCAAATGAACATACATAGCGTGAAATGTCATGTAAAACGATGTACTAAGTAATGCACGCAATGGGCACACCTAGCAGGAAATGTAATGTAAAACAATGTACCAAGTAATGCACACAATGGGCACACCTAGCATAAAATGTAATGTAAAACAATGTACTAAGTAATGCACACAATGGGCACACCTAGCATAAGATGTAAAGAAATCGTGTACTATAATGTACTAACGAACATAGCATGTCTATGATGTGAAAACAGGAAAGCATGAAAGTAACAAGTAGGCACATGTGTTTCACCCCAAAACGTTTGGAAAATAGTAAAAGAGGGGTCTATGTACTCACTTGAGATTGCTCAGTTGTATAAAGATAACCACCAAGTAATGCTATAGATCTCGGAATCAAACGGCACCTAATATAGGTAGCTATGTTAATAAACCGGACCTAAATCGGAAGATTGGGTAGCATGAGGGTTCGTAAACCAAACGAGTATGGAGACTCGTGTAGTATGGTTCAACAAAGCCTACATACTAATTGAAACCTAACATAATTGTTTACGACCCATTACGACCCGTTTAGGTAGCTTATGCTACTTTAACGCGTCGTTCGCGTGAAACGCGTTCGGACCGCCTAACTAGCCCTATGACAAGTGTTATATGCCTAAACATGTTACATAATTAGTTATGTGACAAAGGTTTAGGTTACATATGCTTAATTACCAATTATACATGAAAAGGGTATTCTGGTAATTTACCTAAGGCATATAAACTACCTATCATACAACTACTTAAACGATGTGACCATAGGGTATAACCTCGGAAGGTTATTCCCTACCTACTATGGTCACCTAATGTGTTTGGTCGGATCCTAATGATCGACCAAATGGGTCGGGTTCGAGGTATAAGCGATTTATCAGATCGCTTACCCTACGACCCTAGACAACGTGGTAATCAGTAGGCATAGTCCCAACGGACTATGACCATCGTGATTACAATCACGTTGCGAAGTTCAAACGAACTTCGCATTGACCATTACTGGTCAACGCTGAAAGTCAAACAAAGTTTGACTTTCTGACTCGAAAAGCAGTAAAATAAGGAAAAGAACGAAAGAATACTTACGAAGGGTCCCCGAATGCTAAACTCGATTAAAAAATCTCAGGTATGAAACAAATGTTTCAACTTAGAGTTTCTCAAATCAAATTTCTAGTGATTATGAACAATGGGGGGTGGGGTATTTATAGTATTCGTTGAACCGTTAAGATCGTTTCATGGAAAACGTGCCATGATCCAATCCGTACATTTGTTGCAAAGTTGTGGTGGTTAAAAATGATGTTTATCAGCTGAAAATGCAAGTTGCAAGCATGTGGGTGTGGTTAAAACAGCTGGATCGTGCTGACTGTTCGTTGTTATCTGATCAGACAGGCGGACGCGGCCCGCGTGGGAGTTAACAGAAACTGAGGCGGGCCGCCTGGCCATGACAGATCAGAAATTACAGTTTTGGTCCCTGTTGTGTATTCAGCCCATTTCCGGCACTTCTAAGGCCCGTAAAGCCAACTTTAAGGCCCTAAAATGTTGCCTAAACATTGTGGACATGAAACATGTTCAAAAATATGTCTGATGTTGGTTCGTTTGGCCGTACGAACGCGACGTTCGCTTAATTACGACGGAATGCGCACAAGCGCGAAAAACGATCCAAATGACGCAACGAATGGATTTTTCTTAAGGCGAACACTAAAATATAATGTAGTCATGCTTACATAAATTTTTGGATGTCCAGATGTATTCAGAACGTAAGTTATGCGTGAAAATGCAAACTTGTGCACTTTTTGACACTTTTAGTCCCTGAATGTCCCAAAAGTTTATTTTAGCACACCGAACCCCTCAAAGCCTATTTCTAAGATATGTAAAGGATATTTAAGGTGTGTTTAACTTATGGTTATGTTCCAGAATGTCTGTTCCAGTACGAATCGTCATACTTTCGCAGTTTGTCAAGTTTAGTCCCTGTAAGCGAATTAACTTGTTTTTGCCATACCAAAGCCTTCAAAACTTATTTCTAAGTTATGTAAAGGTTATTTAAGGTATGTTAAGTATATGTTGATGTTCCGGAGTATTTGTCGCGTTAAACTGAGTACGTTTTCGCACCAGTTTGCGTATAACTCTCCAGAAATTGATATAGAGTTTGGAATTGGATAAAAAATCCAAACATGAAAAATGTAAAACATAACAAAACAAACATTGGGATCAAATAACATTGTTTTATTGATAACAGAACTGTTCATAGTGATTACAAGCACAGTTGTTACAGTCTCCCCTACTTGTGGAAATTTCGTCCCGAAATTTATTTAGAGGAAACTCGTGGAAAAAGATGTGGATATTTCGCCTTCATTTGGTCTTCGCGTTCCCAAGTAAACTCAGGTCCACGTTTTGCTTCCCAGCGAACTTTGACCAAAGGAATGCGCTTGCGTTTAAGCCACTTGACTTCACGTTCCATGATTTCCACTGGTTTCTCAACAAATTTCAGTGTTTTGCCCACACGAATTTCGTCAAGCGGTATGGAGAAGTTCTCATCAGCTGTACACTTCTTGAGATTGGACACGTGAAAAGTTGGATGAACATTTCCCAGTTCAGGAGGTAACTCAAGTCTGTAGGCTACCTTTCCGATTCTTTCGACGATCTTGAATGGTCCAACGTATCTAGGTGCAAGTTTTCCTTTTTTTCCAAATCTGATCACACCTTTCCAAGTTGAGACCTTAAGTAATACTCGATCACCGATTTGAAATTCCAAGGCTTTGCGTTTTGGGTCCGCGTAAATCTTCTGACGGCTTCTAGCTGCCTGAAGGTTATCACGAACTTTCTTGACCTTGTCAGTTGTCTCTAAAATGAGGGCAGGTCCAGTAAGTTGAGCCTCGCCAATCTCATTCCAGCAGACTGGTGAACGACATTTTCGACCACAGAGAGCCTCGAAAGGAGCCATTTTGATGCTAGTGTGATAACTGTTGTTGTAGGAGAATTCAATCAATTTAAGATGTGAATCCCAACTACCACCAAAATCGATCACACAAGCTCTTAGCATATCCTCCAGAGTCTGGATTGTTCTCTCAGATTGACCATCCGTTTGCGGATGATAAGCTGTGCTCAGATTAAGTTGGGTCCCCATGGCAGATTGCATGGTTCTCCAAAAGTGAGAAGTGAAACGAGCATCTCTGTCAGAAATGATGTTCAACGGAACACCATGTCGAGCTACAATTTCATCCACATAGATTTGTGCAAGTCTGTCAGCAGGAAAATCCTCACGGATTGGCAAGAAATGTGCTGACTTTGTAAGACAATCAACGACTACCCAGATGGCATCATGACCTTTCTTTGTGCGCGGGAGTTTGGTAACAAGATCCATAGTAATGTTTTCCCATTTCTAAACTGGGATCTCTGGTTGCTCCAATAAACCAGAAGGACGCTGATGTTCAGCCTTAACCTTAAGACAAGTAAGGCATTTGGATACGTATAAGGCAATGTCTTTCTTCATACCAGGCCACCAATAGTGAATACGAAGATCCTTATACATTTTATCTGAGCCCGGATGAATAGAATAACGAGACTTATGGGCTTCATCCATAAGCAAGGCACGAAGATCATCCTGGCTTGGGACCCATAAACGGTCCATGAAGTAATATGATCCATTGTCCTTCAGTTCCAGAGCAGGCGTTATATGATAGGGAAATTCCTTATCCATTAAACCTTGTGAAACACAAGATTGTTGAGCCTGAGAAATGCGGGTTTGAATATCAGATCGAGCTTGAATAACAGATTGAACACGTACACAATGAAGCTTAGTACGTTCCTTGCGACTCAATGCATCAGCTACGACATTCGCCTTACCAGGATGGTAGCGAATTTCGCAGTCATAGTCGTTTAAGAGCTCAACCCAACGTCGTTGCCTCATGTTGAGTTCTTTCTGATTGAAGATATGCTGAAGACTTTTGTGGTCAGTGAAAACCACACATTTTGTACCGCACAAATAATGTCTCCAGATCTTGAGAGCAAAGACAACTGCACCCAACTCAAGATCATGAGTGGTGTAGTTCTTCTCATGAATCTTCAACTGCCTCGATGCATAAGCTATGACTTTGTTCCTTTGCACAAGAACAAAGCCAAGACCCAATTTCGATGCATCACAATACACAACAAAATCATCATCACCCTCAGGCAATGATAGAACAGGCGCATCGCAAAGCTTCTGCTTCAGGTGTTGAAAAGGTTCCTCTTGTTTGTACCCCCAATAAAAGGGCATTTTCTTCTGAGTTAGAGCAGTTAGAGGAACTGCAATTTTAGAGAAGTTTTCAATGAAGCGGCGATAATAACCCGCTAGACCAAGAAAAGAACGAACTTCAGTAGGAGTAGTAGGTGTATCCCAATCCTTAATCTCACTGATCTTGGAGGGATCTACATGAATACCTCGTTCGTTGATAACATGCCCCAAAAATTGAACTTCTTTAAGCCAAAATTCGCACTTGGAGAATTTTGCAAAAAGTTGCTCTTTCTTTAGGAGTTCCAGAGTAAGACGAAGATGTTGCTCATGATCAGCTCGCGTCTTAGAGTATATCAAGATGTCGTCAATAAAAACAATGACGAACTGATCCAAATAAGGTTTGCAGACCCTATTCATTAAGTCCATGAAAACAGCAGGAGCATTAGTCACACCGAATGGCATGACTGTGAACTCATAATGCCCATATCGAGTACGGAACGCTGTCTTGGGAATATCTTCTTCATGCACCTGAAGTTGATGATATCCAGATCGCAGATCAATCTTCGAAAAATAAGAAGCGCCTTGTAACTGATCAAAGAGATCATCGATGCGAGGTAGGGGATATCGATTCTTGATGGTAAGCTTGTTAAGCTCACGATAATCGATACACATCCTAAAGGATCCATCCTTCTTCTTTACAAAAAGAACGGGAGCACCCCAAGGTGAAAAACTGGGACGGATAAAGCCTTTGTCAGAGAGCTCCTGAAGCTGTTTAGACAACTCTTGCATCTCAGATGGTGCAAGACGATATGGAGCTCTGGCAATGGGATTTGCACCAGGTACGAGATCAATGCGGAACTCGACTTGGCGTGCTGGAGGTAGACCAGGTAAATCTTCAGGGAAAACTTCAGAATAATCCCGAACGACAGGAATATCTGAAATAGACTTACCCTTGCCTTTATCTTCTGTAACATGTGCTAAGAAAGCCACATAGTTCTTCCGCAGATATTTCCGAGCTTTAAAACAAGACATGAGTTTGAGACCACCGGTAGGCTTCTCACCTTGAACCTGCAGAATCTCGCCTGACGAAAGCGGCACACGAACAATCTTCTCAGAACAAACTATCTCTGCGTGATGCTTGGATAACCAATCCATTCCCACAATAACGTCAAAGCTTCCGAGTTGCATAGGCGCGAGGTCAATAGGAAAAAGATGGTCGTTAAGATTCAACTGGCAGTTGCGAAGAACAGATTCAAGAATAATGGGTTCACCACTAGCAACCTCTACTGTCAAAGATTTGCCTAGTTTTGTTCTAGACACGCGAAGCATTTGCTCAAAGGACAAAGACACGAAACTTTTATCGGCACCAGAATTGAAAAGAACAGATGCAGGCTGATTATTAATAAAGAACGTACCGTTCACCACATTATCGTCAGCCTGTGCCTCTTGGGCATTCATGTTAAAGACTCGGCCTCGAGCCGGAGCCGGATTCTGGTTCTGGTTCTGGTTGGCTAGCCTTGGGCACCGGTTTCTATAGTGGGTCAGATCCCCACAATTATAACAAGCACCCGGTGGGTATTGTGGTCTTGCAGCTTGACCCTGTTGCTGAGCAATTTGTTGAGCCGGGTTCTGAACCGTGGGATTCTGAGCAGACCGACAAACATTGGCAAGATGGCCTGACTTCCCACAGTTAGTACAGAAACGGCATGGAAGTTGCGGCTGGTGGTGACTGTTGCATCTATTGCACAAAGGTGCAATCCCTAAATAGGGTTTCTTCGCTGGAGGCTGTGCGGGTTGGTTGGGAGCTGCCTGGTTAGCTTGGGCAGTGACAGCAAAATTTTGGGAAGCCTTACGCTTCCTTGACCTCTTCGAAGAACCAGAGTTCTTTCCATTCAAGTTTTGACCTTTCTTGCTATCTTCTTTGTCAGCCGACTGCTTCTTGCCCTTGTCACCCTTCCTGTGTAGCTTTCCCTTTCTAATCTGCGACTCAGTCAATGTCGCTGATAACTCGATCGCCTGACGGAGTGTGGCAGGTTCACTACCAGTAAGAATGTCTTGTACCGAGTCAGGTAGGCCGTCGATGTATCTTTCGATAGCCTTGTCAAGTGGGGTAACCATTGTTGTTGTTGTTGGCTTGTTGCCATTGAGCAAAGAGATTTGGGAATTGAGCAGCCATCTGCTGCGCAATAATTTCTGCCAGCTCGGCAGTAGCTATCTGGTTCTCGCGTCGAGGAGGCATTCTAAAAGAGGAAAACATGAAAAGAAACGCGTGAGATGATTGGATGAAAAGAATGAGATGAAACAAAATCAACAAGAGCAAAGATGGTGGTCATTCGTCCGTATCACAAAGCAAACAAACGACACACAGTGACTAATCAAAGTAAATGGGTCAAAATAATGTATTAGCGAAGACATGCTCGCCTATAAGTGAACACTCACTCCTAGAATTCCCAGGTAAGCACAACTGGTCTCGCGTCTGGTTGAGATGTATACGAAGTGCTTGCCTAGACAGAAAACCCAGAATACAGGCATTCACCCTTCCAGTTTGCACATGTTCACATTATTTAAAGCCCACAACGTTTGACGGGATTTTGAAAATGTGAAGGCACAAGGCCAAAAACCAATAATGAAAAGGGTTCAAAACCATATAACAGAGGGTTCAAAACCTTGTAATAAATTTATTCAAAAACAGATGATTGTTTTTCAAAAATCGTTTCGGAAAAATTTTGGTTCCTTGTTTTGTTAATCACCTAAGGATAGGTGATGTACATGTTTTTAAGATCTAAACACAAGATAACTTGTGTTAGGTTCCTAGAAAAGTTATAGTCTAGGTCAAAGCATTACTAATAACCTAATTCCCTATAACCATTGGCTCTGATACCAACTCTTCTGTCACACCCCGACCGCGTAAAACAACAAATCGCGGCGGAAACATCGGGGCGTGTTGCAACAGAATTAATTGTTTCATAACCATGGCATACAAAGTGATATTTTATTTATTAAACAAGAGTGTTACATTGTCTTAAATAGGAATTAAAGAGTTCAGAACATAATTAAACATAGTCTATCTTCTTTTAAAGTCTCTAAGGCACAGGTCCGCCCTAGTATCATGATCAACATCCTATGGAAAAGCACCTGAAAACACATGTGAAAATAGGTACGTCAGCATAAAAATGCCTGTGAGATACATAGGTTTTGTGAAAATAGGATTCATGACTTATGTTTAAGAAAAATGTTTAGTCATGAACCTTGTAATTTGCTTTGTCATGTAAATCATTTGAAAACAATAAGATCAGATGATATGTATAAGTAAATGTCAGGTTAAATAAATAACCATGTAAAAATGTGTTTGTATAAGATAAGTTGTTTGTAAATCAATGTCTTGTGAAAAGTATGTTATTTGTATAAAATGTTCTATGTATCAATATTGAAATGATTCAAATAACGTTACGACATGTAATACCATACAAACACTTATATATAGGAAGTACCAGCGGCGTATCCACCATGCTTGTATCATATTACACACGCATCGTTACTTAATCACTTAATCAAACCAAACCAACCAATGTAAGAGGTCTATGTTTAAACCAATTGTCAAATGTATTAAATAATATGTCAAAGTATTCATGTCAAGATGTAAATCATGTAGTATGTAAAACCAATGTCAAAAGTGTTTGTGTCAAATGTAAATCATGTCAAAATGTCTATGTCAAATATCCATGTCAAATGTCTATGTCAAATATCCATGTCAAATTTCTATGTCAAATATCCATGTCAAATGTCTATGTCAAAATGTCATGTATGGCAAGTGAAATGTCTCAACTAAACCATATGCACAAAAAACAAAGTATTGAAGTAAAACTTGGTTTAAATCAAAGCTATGTTTTGTGTAAATGCATGCAACTATTTAATATGAACATTTATGTGGTATTGTGAAAATGCATACATCCAAGCCTTGCGACTGTGGTGATAAACCCTTTAAACAAATTAAAGGTCTATCTGTCTTATATCATCGAATTCGGTCATTCCTTTCATCCCCTTTCCCTGGGACGTCCGGAACGGGAGTTGTCAATTCCTATGGTACCACTACCTACTAACGAACGGCATGATCGGTGTTAATGAATGTATTATCCCATGTTAAACAAACCAAATGTCATACCAAAATGTAGGCATGTGAAAACAATGCACTAAGTATGTAATCAAATGAACATACATAGCGTGAAATGTCATGTAAAACGATGTACTAAGTAATGCACGCAATGGGCACACCTAGCAGGAAATGTAATGTAAAACAATGTACCAAGTAATGCACACAATGGGCACACCTAGCATAAAATGTAATGTAAAACAATGTACTAAGTAATGCACACAATGGGCACACCTAGCATAAGATGTAAAGAAATCGTGTACTATAATGTACTAACGAACATAGCATGTCTATGATGTGAAAACAGGAAAGCATGAAAGTAACAAGTAGGCACATGTGTTTCACCCCAAAACGTTTGGAAAACAGTAAAAGAGGGGTCTATGTACTCACTTGAGATTGCTCAGTTGTATAAAGATAACCACCAAGTAATGCTATAGATCTCGGAATCAAACGGCACCTAATCGGAAGATTGGGTAGCATGAGGGTTCGTAAACCAAACGAGTATGGAGACTCGTATAGTATGGTTCAACAAAGCCTACATACTAATTGAAACCTAACATAATTGTTTACGACCCATTACGACCCGTTTAGGTAGCTTATGCTACTTTAACGCGTCGTTCGCGTGAAACGCGTTCGGACCGCCTAACTAGCCCTATGACAAGTGTTATATGCAACATGTTACATAATCAGTTATGTGACAAAGGTTTAGGTTACATATGCTTAATTACCAATTATACATGAAAAGGGTATTCTGGTAATTTACCTAAGGCATATAAACTACCTATCATACAACTACTTAAACGATGTGACCATAGGGTATAACCTCGGAAGGTTATTCCCTACCTACTATGGTCACCTAATGTGTTTGGTCGGATCCTAATGATCGACCAAATGGGTCGGGTTCGAGGTATAAGCGATTTATCAGATCGCTTACCCTACGACCCTAGACAACGTGGTAATCAGTAGGCATAGTCCCAACGGACTATGACCATCGTGATTACAATCACGTTGCGAAGTTCAAACGAACTTCGCATTGACCATTACTGGTCAACGCTGAAAGTCAAACAAAGTTTGACTTTCTGACTCGAAAAGCAGTAAAATAAGGAAAAAAACGAAAGAATACTTACGAAGGGTCCCCGAATGCTAAACTCGATTAAAAAATCTCAGGTATGAAACAAATGTTTCAACTTAGAGTTTCTCAAATCAAATTTCTAGTGATTATGAACAATGGGGGGTGGGGTATTTATAGTATTCGTTGAACCGTTAAGATTGTTTCATGGAAAACGTGCCATGATCCAATCCATACATTTGTTGCAAAGTTGTGGGGGTTAAAAATGATGTTTATCAGCTGAAAATGCAAGTTGCAAGCATGTGGGTGTGGTTAAAACAGCTGGATCGTGCTGACTGTTCGTTGTTATCTGATCAGACAGGCGGACGCGGCCCGCGTGGGAGTTAACAGAAACTGAGGCGGGCCGCCTGGCCATGACAGATCAGAAATTACAGTTTTGGTCCCTGTTGTGTATTCAGCCCATTTCAGGCACTTCTAAGGCCCGTAAAGCCAACTTTAAGGCCCTAAAATGTTGCCTAAACATTGTGGACATGAAACATGTTCAAAAATATGTCTGATGTTGGTTCGTTTGGCCGTACGAACGCGACGTTCGCTTAATTACGAGGGAATGCGCACAAGCGCGAAAAACGATCCAAATGACGCAACGAATGGATTTTTCTTAAGGCGAACACTAAAATATAATGTAGTCATGCTTACATAAATTTTTAGATGTCCATATGTATTCAGAACGTAAGTTATGCGTGAAAATGCAAACTTGTGCACTTTTTGACACTTTTAGTCCCTGAATGTCCCAAAAGTTTATTTTAGCACACCGAACGTCTCAAAGCCTATTTCTAAGATATGTAAAGGATATTTAAGGTGTGTTTAACTTATGGTTATGTTCCAGAATGTCTGTTCCAGTACGAATCGTCATACTTTCGCAGTTTGTCAAGTTTAGTCCCTGTAAGCGAATTAACTTGTTTTTGCCATACCAAAGCCTTCAAAACTTATTTCTAAGTTATGTAAAGGTTATTTAAGGTATGTTAAGTATATGTTGATGTTCCGGAGTATTTGTCGCGTTAAACTGAGTACGTTTTCACACCAGTTTGCGTATAACTCTCCAGAAATTGATATAGAGTTTGGAATTGGATAAAAAATCAAAACATGAAAAATGTAAAACATAACAAAACAAACATTGGGATCAAATAACATTGTTTTATTGATAACAGAACTGTTCATAGTGATTACAAGCACAGTTGTTACAACTAAGCTTCACTGCCCACTTAGCCATCCTTCCTGACATCTCTGGTTTCCTGAGGACATTCTTAATTGGAAAGTTAGTTTTAACAACAATAACATGAGTTTCAAAATAATGTCTCAACTTAGTAGATGCCATAATTAATGCGAGAATAAGTTTTTCAAGGTGTGAATACCTGGATTCGGCATCAAGTAAACTTTTACTTACATAATAAACAGGATGTTGTGTACCTTGATGATCCTTAACAAGGACCGCACTTACTGCTTTTGAGGATACTGCAAGATATAAGGATAGCACATCGCCTTTTTCTGGTTTCATCAAGGCTGGGGCTGAGGATAGGTAATCTTTGAGGGCTCTTAAAGCATTTTCATGCTTCTCAGTCCACTCAAATTTCTTGTTCTTCCTTAGGATATCATAGAATTCTTTGCACTTCTCTGAGGATTTTGATATGAATCTGTTCAAAGCTGCTATCCTGCCTGTTAGCCTTTGAACATCCTTGGCATTGGCCGGAGATTTGATGTTCACTATAGCTTTGATCTGTTCCGGACTAGCTTCAATGCCTCTCTTTGTCACCATATATCCTAAGAATTTACCTGCTTTAACACCAAAGTGACATTTTGAAGGATTAAGCTTCATATTATATTTATCAAGGATATTGAATGCTTCCTCCAAGTCTCTTAGGTGATCCTCAGCTTTTAAGGATTTTACCACCATATCATCTATGTAAACCTCCATAGTTTGTCCAATCTGATCCTTGAACATCATATTCACCAGCCTTTGATATGTTGCACCTGCATTTCTTAGTCCGAATGGCATAGCAATATAGCAGTATATACCAGTTGGAGTCATGAATGCTGTATCCTCTTGATCGGATGGTTCCATTTGGATTTGTTGGAATCCAGATGAAGCATCCATAAAAGTTAACAGTTCATGACCCGCAGTTGCATCCACCATGGAGTCAATGTGGGGTAATGGGAAAGGATCCTTGGGACATGACTTATTTAAATCGGTAAAATCGACACATACCCTCCACTTTCCGTTTTTCTTTTGAACAACAACCACATTGGCCAACCATCTTGGATACTTGACCTCTCTAATCATACCTGCCCGGAGCAATTTCTCTACCTCTTCCTGGATAATGGCATTCCTTTCCGGTGCAAACTTTCTTCTCCTTTGGTGGATTGGTTTGAAGGACCTGTCAATGCCGAGTTTGTGAGTGATTACATCTTTGGATATACCAGTCATGTCTTCGTGTTTCCATGCAAAGGTAGTCTTTCTCCTTTTAAGGAAGGATACGAGGTCTTCTTTCATTTTACCAAGGATTCCTGATCCAATATAGATTTTGGATTCAGGATCATCGGGATCCATGAGGATTTCTACCACATCCTGCTCTCTTGCTTCCAAGACGTCCCTTGGAGGATACCTTGATTGCTATTGCTCCCTTGACTTCGAGGCTGGTTTCATCGATGAAGTGTAGCAATTCTTGGCCTCCCGCTGATCGCTGTCAATCTTGACTATTCCCCAAGGACTAGGGAGCTTCACGCATTGATGGTAAGTAGATGGGACTGCCTTCATATCGTGTATCCAGGGCCTGCCAAGGATAACATTACAACAAGATAAACAGTCAATAACACAAAATTTTTTATAAGAGTGTAGGCCTTCGATGTATTTGGGGAGTTTAATGTCCCCCAGGGTGTTCTTAGTTTCGCCACTAAATCCCACAAGCACGGAGGATCTCGGTATGATATCTGATTCAGGAATTCCCATCTTCTTTAGAACATCAAGCTGGATAATGTTCACTGAGCTTCCTCCGTCTATAAGGATCCTGCGGACAAAATGGTTAGAAATGAAAAGAGTAATAACTAAACCATCGTGATGAGGATCCTGGATATCAACACGATCATCCTCATCAAAGGTTATGACTTTCCCTTCGGAGACACTTGATGTTCGAACGGGTCTTTCTCCATTATCCATTTTAGTTTCCTTTGCATGCCTTTTAGCCGCTGAGAAGGATGTGCCGCAAATGTCTGATCCTCCAGAAATAAAATTTATCACTTGTGCATCTGCTGGAGGGGCTGGAGCCTTCTCAGGGATCCTTTCAGGATCCTGAGTCCTTGACTTTTTTCTTCCCAACAATTCTTTTAGATGCCCCTTGCTCAACAAGTATCCAATTTCCTTTCTTAGTGCAATGCATTCTTCTGTGAGATGCCCAAAATCTTCATGGTATGCACACCACTTTGATTTATCCTTAGTTGCAGCTGGCCTATCATTTTTTCTGGGCCATCTAGCTTTATCACCTAAATTCTGCATCGCAAGGATTAGTTCATTGTTATCAACAGAAAAACAATATTCAGAAATTGGAGGATAGTCCTCATCATCCTCTTCTTGATCAATAGAATGCACGTTCTGATTATCAGATCTGTTGTAGGATCTGAACTTGTTGTTCCTGAATGAGGATCCTTGCTTATCTTGCTTTGAGGATTCTGCTAACCTCTCCTAGATCCTCTTGTCATCCTCTAGCCGGATGAACCTAAGTGCCCGGGTTCTTACCTCTTCTAAGTTCCTGCATGGTGTCATAACAAGATCATCATAGAACGACGAATCCCTAAGCAATCCCATTTTAAAGGCCTCAACAGCTGTGGCTATATCTAAGTTGGGAATGTCTAAGGATTCTTTACTGAATTTGGTAATGTAATCCCTTAATGATTCATTATGACCCTGAGTTATCCTATATAGATCACTAGTTAATCGTTCAAATTTCCTACTACAAGAAAACTGATTATTAAATAGATTAACTAGATTAGCAAATGAGGTAATAGAGTAGGGGGAAGACTTAGCAGCCATTTGAGAGCTGATCCAGTAAGAGTGAATCCGAATCCTTTGCACAGGCATGCTTCCTTTAACCTTTCTGGGATTGGATTGATCTCCATCCTCTCCCTGTATTGTGCTATGTGTTCTTCAGGATCCGTCGAACCATCATACAGTCATTGTTGGCACATGGAACCTCTTGGGTATCTCAGCAACACAGATTGGTGGTGCAAAACGAGATATCTTGTGGCTCCCATCTGCAATCTCTGGGATAGGTTTGACCACTCCCGGAACACTTGATATCATATCCTTTAGCTTTTGCAATTCTCTGGCCATGGCATGATTGATACCTGGATCCTGCGTAAGACCATGGTTAGTAGCACAAGAATTATTAAAAGTGTTACCTCCCATTAGATTCAAGTTAGGAAGAATGGATGTTAATCCATATTGTTGGGGCTCTGGAATGATCGAGGGACCAGTAGAAGCATTGGTCTGCATTGGAATAAAATCTCCCTGATGGACATCTGAACTTCCTGTTTGCAAACTCCTCAAGGATCCTGGCATCCGGAAGGATCCCTGAAATTGGGACGGTCCTGGAGCAAAGGAGGATCCTTGAACCTGGGATGATCCTGGAATAAAGGAGGATCCTTGAACCTGGGATGATCCTAGAACAAAGGAGGATCCTGGAACAAAGGAGGATCCTTGAACCTTGGATGATCCTGGAACAAAGGAGGATCCTTGAACCTGGGATGATCCTGGAACATAGGAGGATCCTTGAATCTGCTGCATTCCTGAATATCCTCCTGAATTCGTGAGGGATCCCATATGCTGAGGATAGGATCCCGCTGGCTGGAAATATGAACCTGATGCTTGGGTCACTGTTGTTGTTCCGTAGTTCACTCCTTTCGGTCAACCCACATATTGAACGTCTGGAACCACTGATGGCTGAGAAGTAATCACCGGAGTATCAAAATTCAAGGATTTCGTCACCAGTGGGGAATGATCCTCTGCCGTTGTCTTTTGTTTCTTGAGATCTCCGATTTCTTTGAGAATCCTCTCATTGGTCTTGTCCTGCTGCCGTATCTGATCCTTCATCTGCAAAATCAAAGTAAACATGTCACTAGTAGTGGGAGTGTAAGAAGCAGAAGAAGTTGGAGGTTTTGAGAAAATGGGAGTTGGTTTCTTCGCAGCATTCTCAGCGTTCTTCTGGGATCCAGAAGGTGGTGGAGGCAAAGGGGGAACGCCTTGTGAAGAAGTGAATGAGGGCATCAAATTTGAAGCATTCTTCGCTGAGGAAGCCATTTGCTTGATTGTAGTGAACTGCAATGAGCACAGAAATGCGAATTTCTTCTAAGGATGAAGCACCAATTGCCCCACGGTGGGCGCCAAACTGTTTTGGTCAAAAAATCTGTTGAGGATATTGCAACCAAACTCTCTGTTACGGGGTATGATGCTTGAAATGTAGAACAATGACAAGGATCACTTTAATGTAAATTGCACAAACGACACAAGGATTTATACGGGGAAAAAGCCCTTGATCAAGAGTTGATCTCCGGCACAAAAAGCCCCGGGTGATGGAAACTACCGATCACCAAGCTCAAATAAATCAATAAACGTTTACAACTTCGGATAGTAACGAGCTAGGTACAAGGATCACTATCGTGTAATGTGTAAAAGTGAATGAAAATAAATGAATGTTCGTCGAGAGCTTCAAGTGTGCGAGTATGAGAGTGTGTGTAGCTGTAAAATGACTAAGTGTTCTAATTCGAGCTCGTTACTCCTTTTAAAATAGAAGTTAACTACACTAACTAACTATCCGACTTTCGTGCCAAGCTCCCACGTTCTCCACAACGTCCATTTTTGGTCAATCGTGTGCGAAATACTCGTGGAATATTCCTTGTTACCGTTGCCAAGACCAAGTCACGTTTGTTACTCCTGCGAAGTAATACAAAAATCAAATAAACAATCGTCAGTATGAGGATCCTTTAAGTGATCCATGATCCTGATCCTGAAGCTCTTCTGAGGATCACCACCTGTCACAGAAGTAAGGATCATTAATTAGGATAACGAATAAGGATCACTAATTGTTAGAAAATCCTCCCCTAACAGTCACCCCTTTAAAAATAGAAGTTAACTACAATAACTAACTATCCGACTTTCGTGCCAAGCACCCACGTTCTCCACAACGTCCATTTCCAGTCAAACGTGTGCGAAATACTCGTGGAATATTCCATAGTAACGTTGCCAAGACCAAGTCAAGCTTGCTACTCCTGCGAAGTAATACAAAACACAAACAAACAACCGTCAGTACGA
Organism: Helianthus tuberosus; assembly: GCA_030545235.1. NCBI lineage: Eukaryota > Viridiplantae > Streptophyta > Magnoliopsida > Asterales > Asteraceae > Helianthus > Helianthus tuberosus. The sequence goes on from CM060411.1 coordinate 89,654,722, forward strand.
GGATCCTTAAAGTGATCCATGATCCTGATCCTGAAGCTCTTCTGAGGATCACTATCTGTCACAGAAGTAAGGATCATTAATTAGGATAACAAGTAAGGATCACTAATTGTTAGAAAATCCTCCCCTAATAGGTATGATTAGAGAAGTAAAGTATCCAAGATGGTTAGCCAATGTGGTAGTTGTTCAGAAAAAGAATGGAAAGTGGAGGGTATGCGTTGACTTTACTGATTTAAACAAAGCATGTCCCAAGGATCCTTTCCCTTTACCCCACATTGACTCCATGGTGGATGCTACAGCGGGTCATGAGTTATTAACTTTTATGGGTGCTTCATCTGGATTCCAACAAATTCAGATGGAACCATCTGATCAAGAGGATACAGCTTTTATGACTCCCACTAGTTGCTATGCCCTTTGGACTAAGAAATGCAGGTGCTAATACCAAAGGCTAGTAAATATGATGATTAAAGAACAAATTGGACACACAATGGATGTCTATATAGATGATATGGTGGTTAATTCCAAAAGAGCTGAGGATCACCTTAAGGATTTGGAAGAAGCATTTGATATCCTTGATAGATACAACATGAAATTGAATCCTTCCAAATGCCATTTTAGAGTAAAAGCTGGTAAATTCTTAGGTTACATGGTGACACAAAGGGGAATAGAGGCAAGTCCAGAACAAATCAAGGCCATTGTGAACATTAAGTTTCCATCCAACGCTAAGGATGTGCAAAGGTTGACAGGAAGAATCGCGGCCTTGAACAGATTCATCTCAAAGTCATCAGAGAAATGCAAAGAGTTCTATGACATCCTGAGAAAGAATAAAACGTTTGAATGGGCTGAGAAGCATGAGAATGCCCTCAAAGCCCTCAAAATCCTCAGCTCCAGCTCTAAGGAAACCAGAAAATGGGGAAACATTATCCTTATACCTAGCTGTTTCTGCTAAGGCAGTAAGTGCGGTCCTTGTTAAGGATCATGAAGGTTCTCAACATCCGATATACTATGTAAGTAAAAGTATACTTGATGCTAAGTCCACGTATTCTCATTTAGAGAAACTTATTCTTGCTTTAATCATGGCATCTACTAAATTACGTCATTATTTTGAAACTTATCCTATTATTGTTAAGACTAACTTTCCTATCAAGAATGTTCTCAGGAAACCTGAAATGTCAGGAAGGATGGCAAAATGGGCAGTCAAGCTTAGTGCATATGATATTAAATATGAACTGAGGACTGCCATTAAATCCCAAGCCTTAGCTGACTTTGTGGCTGATTTCAGTAGTGATCTACAAAGGGAAGCTGAATTGGAAGTTCAACAACTTGAAGGGACTAAGGATCCTTGGATACTCTTCACAGATGGGGCTTCAAATGTCAAGGGAACTGGACTAGGCATACTACTAAAATCGCCACAGGGGGACATTATACCCCAATCAATTGCTTATGAGTTTCAAACCACCAATAATGCGGCTGAGTATGAGGCCTTGATATCAGGTTTGCAATTAGCCAAGCATATGAGGATCAGGTATCTTGAGGTACATGTAGATTCTTTGTTAATTACTAACCACTATAATGGTTCTTATGCTGTCAAAGGTGAAAGGCTAATTAAGTACCTAGAGATAGTCAAGAAATTGGCAGACTCTTTTGATTATGTTAGCTTAACAAAGGTACCCAGGGAAGAAAATGAAGAAGCTAATGCCTTAGCTAACCTTGGATCATCATTGAAGATTCCAGAGGATATTAAGATACCCATCATTCACATCTTAACTCCTACTATTGAGGATCACATAGCCATGGAGATAGTGGAGGATTCTACAATTATGCCTAGGGATGGTGCACAATCGAATTCAGGATCCTGGATCCTTCCAATCCTAAGATATATACAGAATGGAGAGATTCCTACTGGAGAAAATCCTAGAGCTTTCAAAATTAAGGTATCTTAATTTTCATTACTAAATAACATCTTATATAAACGGTCTCTTGCAGGTCCATATCTAAGGTGCATTGAGGATCCAGAAATTCAAGAAGTTTTGAAGGATTTTCATGAAGGTGATTGTGGGAACCACACTAGGGGCAGAGCACTATTCTCAAGGATCCTTATAACATGATATTATTGACCCACAATGAAGAAGGACGCTGTGGAATATGCAAAGAAGTGTGATGCTTGTCAAAGACATAGTAATATCCTTCATCAACCAGCGGAGCTTCTGCATCCTATATCCTCTTCCTGGCCATTCATGAAATGGGGAATGGACTTAGTTGGCAAACTTCCTAAGGCACCAGGAGGAAAAGTATTTATGTTGGCTATGACTGATTACTTCTCTAAGTGGATAGAAGCTGAAGCCTTTGCACAAGTTAGAGAGAAAGAAGTTATATCCTTTATCAAAAGAATTATCATTACTAGATTTGGCATACCTTCTGAAATTGTTTGTGATAATGGATCCCAATTCTTTGGGAGCTGAACTACTAACTTTTGTGACAGCTGGGGGATTAGGATGATAACATCAACACCAGTCCACCCACAAGCTAATGGTCAAGCAGAATCATCCAACAAGATCATCATCAACAACTTGAAGAAGAAGCTTGGATCCAAAAAAGGGAAATGGGCAGAAGAGCTACCTTATGTGTTATGGGCTGATAGAACAACTCCCAAGAATGCTACTGGTCAAACTCCATTTTCTTTGGTCTTTGGAGCTGAATCTGTGATCCCTACAGAGATAGTAGTCCCTACTGCAAGAACAAGCATCCGTGATCCTAAAGGAAATGCTGAAAACTTGGTTCAAGATTTGGATACCATAGAAGAACTCAAGGATTTAGCAAGGATAAAGTTGGCTAGCTATCAACAAAGAATGGATGGAGCCTATAACAATAATGTCAGGATCAGGAAATTTCAAGTTGGTGACATGGTGTTGAGGAAGGCATTCCAAAATACCACAAATCCTGCTGATGGCAAGCTAGCACCAAAATGGGAAGCCCCCTACCTAATTGAAGCTGAGGTAGGAAAGGGGGCATACCATTTACTAACAATGGATAGTGATCTCTTACCAAGGGCTTGGAATGCTGTTCGTCTGAAAAAGTACTTCATGTAAGAAGGATCCATGATCCTTAGACACCTTGATACTTAGTTCATGGTAAGGATCCTCAGAGGATATATGATCCTCATTCTGGTAATGATTTACTTATTATTTCACAAGTTCATTAATTCATTTGATTATAAGGAGAGGGTATTAGAATCCTTTATCCTTTTTCATTAAGTTTTAAGTTTTGCAGAATTAGGTGAATTTTTTACAAAGGATCAAGTGATTGGTCAACTCTCCAAAGTTTTTGGGTTTATCCCCAGTTTTTGGGCCTGTCCCCAGTATAAGGTATCTATTACCTTCTACGAATCAGGTTTCAACACCTTCGCCAGTTGCGCACGATTATCCTACTATAGTTCAAGGCAATGGGACCAGTACCCGCTTTAGGGGCTGACAATTTCATTGTTATTGGCTGTATTTAGGATCCTAAGTATAATGGTAGATGTACCATACATCTATTCCTAAGGTTTCTAACGTTTTCATGTTAGCTAAGGTTTTGGCATTTTCATGTCACTCAAGTTTGGATAGTCGCCAGTTTGGGCCATACTCCAGTTTACACAAGAATTTTTGGGCTTGTCCCCAGCTTCTTGGGCTTGTCCCCAGATTGTTGGGCTTGTCCCCAGTTACTAATGGTTCCTTTCTATGAAGATTAGCTTAGTCCCAAGTTGTGTGTTGTTACAGGTTCCCAGAGTCAAACAGTTAAGGATCCAGGATCCTACATTTATATTGGTTCTTATCTTTTGTTGGCACAGTTGTAAGTGTTAAGGATATAGAATCCTAACTTGGGTTCTCTGGTATGATCCTTATTTGCCTTTGCTTTATTTTAATTTATATTACCCTTATCCTTTGACAACAGGATATACGATCCTTGATCATATAGCCTATAATCTTTTGACACAAACTGATTTTAACATATATTTTTATAGAATAGAAATTGATAAGTAAATATATATGAAACAACATTCAAAATAAAATCAACAACACAAAAGATAGTCAAAAGTTTAAAGTTTTATTTATTTGTCATTAAACCTTTTTAAAGGTTGTCAAAATTTCCAACCCAAATTTCTACCAGCAAAACGTGGCCCGTCCACTTGGGTTGGCAAAGGGTGTCCATATTAACAAGGTTCAAAGTAGTGCAGGAAATAAAAGGCGAGGGGCATCAAAGGCTTCATCCTTCACAAACAGAAGGACCCATCCACCTTTGTTACCCCCTATTGTTCAAAAGGATTAGTGATCCTTAACCCTAAGACTATTGTTCAAGTTATTACAGACCATCATTGTTCAAAACACCATCAAACAAAAACCATTAAACCATAAAAAATGGGCTCCGGCCACGTCTAGAAATTTCCATCATCGCCATTTGTGCAGCCTACACCTTGACTGCTTCATCCACCTTCACCACTGCCACCAGCTGCTGCCGCACCCTCAGGATCCTTGCTTCCACTCCCACCAGCCTCGATGGTCAGCATCTCCTCAGGATCCTCATCGTCTCCAAGCTCTGCCAGACTCTTTGTCCAAGCCTCCACGTCCCACTCTGACCTATCAAAAGAAGGATTAGTAGCTTCCTTAGCTATTTGAAGCTTAATCTTCAGCATCACAATGACAGCAGAGTGTTTGGCTCTGTCGATAACCTCCAACCTCTCCTTGTTAGCAGTGATTTCAGCAAGAAGCAGTTCCTTCTGCAGCGCCTTGTTCTCCTTCTCAAGTTGGGAGATCTTTTTGTCTTTGGCAGTTGCTATTGTTTGGAGGCCGAGGGTTTTCTCTTCAGCTTCGGCCAAGTGTTGATCTAGGAGGATTTGGACCTCAGCAAATTTCTACAAAGGAAGATTCAACTTTCAGGATCCTTTATCCTTGGAAAGAGTGCAACTTTCAGGATACATGATTCTTACCTCAGAGACGTAATCATGGAGTTAACGTTCCATCAGAGGAAGACCTTCAGAGGGTTCAATGGGCTTCTTTCTTTTGGTTTCTTTGCCCTTGGTGCTCGTGCCCTTGACCTCTAGGACGCTTTGGCTTGCAGCCAGCTCTTTTTTGATGGATCTTGGAGATACGATATCCTGGATATCACCAACATTGAATTTGGAGGCAGACTTTGATGATTTAGCAGCGCCTACACACATAAAAACAAACAGATAAGTATTCATCATTTAACTTTTCAGTTACATATTTATGAAAATGGATACTTACTTGACATGGTGTAGGAAGTGGAAGAAATTTCTTGAGAATCCTTTGTTCTGGGTATATATGTTCTGATAGCAGGATCGAGCCTCCAGAAAGCGGTGACTCTCTCTTCAGTAATAGGTGAAGCTTGAATATGTGACAGGGAAATAGCTGCAAAAGACAAGAGAAAGGGTCAGTTATCCTCAACAAAAAAGGAAGATCTTACCGTGGTCCTGGCCTAAGGATCCTATATCCTACCCTGGGTGTTCCACTTCTTAGGAAGATGATTCCCGTTTGGGATGGAATCTCTCCTCACAAAGAAGAACTGGTTTCTCCAGTTACTGTCATTTTTTGTGACCTTCAGTAATGGATGGGGTTTTTGTGAAATATGCTTAAAGAGGAAGTAGTGAGAACCATGGCTGACTAGGTTATACAAGCGGCTCAACTCTGACATACCTATATCTATTCCCTTATTTTCTATGATGTGCTCAAGTGTATATAGAACTCTCCACACCATTGGCATGGCCTGAATATAGCACGGACTAGTTAGTGTGAAGAAGCTCTGTGTGAAAGCTGAGAAAGGATATGTGAAGCCTATTTGGAATGGGACTGCAGGAAAGCTGATCCAGACTTCTGATAAACAGTCACTCTTCATCAAAGAGTCAAATGGTCGGAAGATAGTACCGTCCGGGAAGCAATGATGTAACTGATATCAGTGAAGCGACAAAGCTCCATGGAGGGATTTTTAGTGAGGCCTTGACTCTTTGGAGGGCTATCATGTTTAGGATCCTTGGCAGGAGAGGATCGGGTGTTCATCTTAGCCATGGGATCTTGAAGAAACAGAGGATCAATGGAAAGAAGTTTAGAGATAAGAAGGAAGGAGATACCTATTGAAATCTTCGAATGAGGATTTAAAGAAGAAGATCTTGAATTTAAATGGAAAATATTGCCCCTATCTCTATCCTATTTATAATCATTGTTTGTTGCAGGGATGACCCTCGCTGACGTAAGCCTGTAACGACTCTATCCATATCTAACGGATAGTCTGAATTTCGCTGAAACATGACTATCCGATTGAGTTTCAGCTAGTCATGTTTGGGGGCAATTGTTAGGGGTAGAATTTTAATGATTATGGATCACAGATCCTCAGTTCAACCTGGATCAAGGATCCTCAGGAAATGGTGCAGGAAGACTAAGGATCCAGGATCCTCTTTGATATTCTTAAACTAACAATTGTTTCCATCACCTTTTAGCTTGTTTTGCAGGTGTATTTTGAAGGAGACATGTTCTAACCGAGATTCCAGGGGAATATGCTCCTTATTATGTCACGTGCATGAGGTGATGACCGTTGTGGTGATCGTGGATGGCAAGCACAATTGTTCGGATAGTTAGTTATCTAGATATTTTTCATTCGAAAAGGGGATAACAAGCTATTTTTAGGAACACAATTACAGATATTCGAACTCTCTAAAACTCATTGGCGAATACACACACAAACACAACAGAAATCATTGTACCAAGCTTGTTATCATCCAAAGTTGTAACCTTAATTGTTTAATATAGTTGATAGTGATAGTTTTCACTATCCGAGGTTTTTTATGCCGGAGATCATTCTTTGATCAAGGGCTTTTTCCTCGTATAAATCCTTGTGTTCATTGTCATTTTCATTCAATCATTGTTCTCATATTTGTTCATATAACCAAGCATCCAACCTCACAAAAATCAGATTTGGTTACATTATCCTTGTGTGATTTTTGACCAAAACACTAACCATTTTATAATTTTTATAAAAATATTTATGAGTCACATGAAGCTCAAAAAAACAAGATTTCAAATGATTCTGAATTGTGGAACTATGGTTTTGAATATTTGCTTTAAAATACATTTTGAAGACTTTTATTTGGATTTTCACAACAAAAACACAAAAAATACAAAAGATGTTTTTCAAAAAGAAATGGTGTAGGGATTTTTGTGGAATTATTGGTCATTGGTATGAATTATAGGGAATTTAGTGGATAAACGGGCTTTTAAGTCGACTTTTATTACAAAACCGACACTTATAAAATAGAGGAACAAAATCCTACATACTTTTGAGTCTAAAATAGTTTATTTTAATGTTTTAAATCTGCTATGAAAATATGTCAAAGGTTTGAGTCATTTTGGCCAAAAATAGTAACCAACAAGCCCCGAAGCTTGTCATATTTTTATAAGACACTTTTCTACACTTTTGCTCTGATTTGGTGTAAAGTAATAGGTGGCACAACATATTGAAAATCTATAAGTATAAAAGACAATCTAAAACCCTAGTTGTGGGAATAAATGTTAATGGGCTTCGTTTTAAAGAAATACGCCAACCACTAGCTTGATGAACACCATATAAATTTGGTTTAGGGGGAAGTCCTACTCATGTGTCATTAGGATTAGATACGAGGTCTTATGCCTATCACCTTGTGAGACAACTAGTAGCACATCTACGGCATCTCAAAGTCTTCATGAAGAAGCACTAACTGAACACCGAGTAACACGACACCATTTTGATATGTTTTATTTGGGGAGAAACATTTTATTTGTGTTATGAATGGTTTTTCATACTTATACATACATACATACATACATACATACATACATACATACATACATACATACATACATACATCCATACATACATACACACACACACACACACACACACACACACACACACACACACACACATACATACATACATACATAGCTACAATGAGACATAAGGTTACCACCAGTCCTCCTCTGCATAGTATAACCATTAACGATTTGGGATGACAACCCCTTCATGGTTAGTCGCATTGACCTGTCAATGAATGCATGGCATCCATAACGTTGAGTGTTTGTGGCAAACATTGGTATGGGGCAAAATGCCGGGTTTGGTTATTCGATTCATGGTAGGCTTTAAACAAATATGTATGTTTACTCACCCGTGTTTTCTTGCATATTTAAACCTGCGAGCCACCAACCCTTTTGGTTGTCACTTTTCAACATGTTTTTCAGGTAAGCAATCGTTCAAGGGATCTAGCATCATCACCTAAGATGCATTTAATTTTGGGAAATGCTATTACACCTTGTGCTTCACTTCCGTTGTGATGTAGGGTGTGACACATGTTGACGAGTTGTTTGAGATCATAGGTTTAAATAGTGTAGATGGGCATGAAATGGAACCAAAAAAGACGACCAAGGTTATACTGATCTACTGGGTGCGGAACAGCCGGGTCAAATGGATCTGAATCCAAATTAGAGAGATGATTGTTGGTGTAATTTGGACCAGAACAAAGAAAAATAGTAATTTCGATTCACATGTGAAACAAATGATTTTAAGTAGATAATGATGAGAGAAGGAGATAAAGTAATAGGTTTAGATAATAAATTTTGTTTAATTATCGGTAAGATTAAATTAGTTTATTTAATGTAGTTGCGTTACAATAGGTTAATGATTAAATTTAGTATAAATATGAGGACTTTGTAATGGTTTTATGTGTGTCCAGTTTTATTTATAAAGTGAAAGACTCAATTACTGATGCAGGCCCAAGTCTAAGTATAGAGGATCGGGCCATAACATTTTTGGAGGTCCATAATCGAGTTTCCAAGGGTGTTTTACAAAAACGAGCATAACTTTGGCTACGGGTCTCCATTTTAGGCGTTCAATCAGTCAAATCGAAGCTTGAAACGAGGAGCACGTCGTGGCAAAGGGGCCTTGTCCAAGTTTTGCCCCAGAAAATGCATTCTAATGGGAGTTTTGGACACTTTTTATGTTTTTTTGGTGTTTTATGCATTTTGTTTTTGGGCTTGTGTTTGGCCCATGGCCTTTTTGTGGCCCATTTCGAATTTTAGTCTGATTTATGTCTTTCTCTTGTAATTTGGATGGTCAGAATTGAATTTTGAGAAATAACGATTTTCGCTTCAAATTCTTTGCCCTCTGGATTGAATTTTGGGGGTTTGGGAAAAATCATCACGGGTATTCGTAGAATCAACGTGATTTATTATTTGTTATCATTTCACACGCTACATCAATTACCGAGTTGGTAATTAAATATTTTTTGTTCCTATTCATTGATCGTAAAGCTTGGCCAGTGGTGGATTTAGAGGGTGTTTGGGATTACGTTTTGAAGTGATTATTTGATTATTGCGTTTGTAAAACATAAATAATCTAAAAAAATGTTTGGATGAAAAAGTGATAATCTGCCTCCAAAACGCAGTTTTGAAGAAGCATGTACCTACATGCTTTTTCAAAAAACAGTTTTGGAAACGCAAAATCTATTTTGAAAACGCAACACCAAACACCCCCTTAGTATTTTATTCTAGTGGGTTTCTTTTGGTAATTTTTCTTTAATTCTCACTATTTTTTTTCTAAATTCTATAAGATTCTTACTAATTCTTTCTATATTTTCCAAACGCACCGATTTTTGGGAATCCACAAATGTAGGTTGGATGATCCGCCCCTGAGCCCTAGGCATCAAACCAAAAGTATTTGGTATTCCGAAGCTCCATAAGTGGAAAATTTGACCTGTGGGAATCATCATAAAGGCATGCCGCGGGCATTAACAAAGCTCTATACGGACTGTTAACGTTTAAATAATATAAAGCTATAGGCATTTCATTTGTTCGGTTCACATGAAATGTTTAAATAATATAAAGCCATAGGCATTTCATTTGTTCGGTTCACATGAAATGTTTAAATAATATAAAGCCATAGGCATTTCATTTGTGAGGTTCATATGGAATTAAAAATGCAAACTGAACAAAATAATTGAGCAATATATTAAAAATGTTAATAATGTAAGCTGGAATGCAACAAACTACTAATGTTTTGCTTTTCCATAGAGTAAATTGCCAAAATGCTCCTTAAGATTTGGTCACTTTTGCTACTTTAGTCTAAAACTCAAACCTTTTGAATCTGGTTCCCTGTGGTTTCTATTTTGTTGTCGTGTTCATCCAAAAGCAAAATCTGATCAAATTTTTCCGTTAACATCTAGTTTTTTTTTTGTCTTTTTCCTCCCTTTTAATTAAGGGCAAAATGGTCTTTTCCTCCCATTTTTCAGTTAACATCCAGATTTTTCAGTTAAAAGACCAATTTGCCCTTTATTAAAAGGGATGAAAAAGAAAAAAAAAAGTTGAATGTTAACTGAAAAATCTGACCAAATTTTGTTTTTGGGTGAAAATGACAACAAAATTGAAACCACAGGGATCCAGATTTTAAATGTTTGAGTTTTGGACTAAAGTGATAAAAATGACCAAACTTCAGGGACCATTTTGGCAGTTTACTCTTCCCATAAATTTAGAACAGCAGATTTCATTTTTTCTAGAAGATTTATTATATATCTTACCAACAACGCAAGTTACCCCATAAAAACGAAGGTTTAACTTTAGGCATATCACTTCCATGAATATTGAAATTTCAGTCTTTTGGTTTTTGGTCTTTTTACTCATTTGTAATTTTATTTTTTCTTATAAACCCAGCGGCATTGCCCCTAAAACTATAAACCCAACTTTTTGTTTGTTCGTGTAGTGTTTCAGGTAAGCTGTTTACTGATAAACTAATTTTAGTTTTCGTATTTAGCTTGATACCAGAGAAACATGGTTGAAATAATTGGAGAATAGGAGATTAGTGAAGACAGATAGATTATAGATGGATGAGGGCAATGAATAAACTTCTTTAAAATGAAGAGTTGGGTTAAAAGTTTAAAAGGGAAAATTTATGTATCTACATAAATGAATAGTTAGGCTATGGGGTGTGGGATGGTGGTTTGAATCATAGATTGTTACACGGAGCATGATTTGCGTGGTACACGAACCATGGGTGGAAGCAGCCAGTAGAATGTTTGGTTATGCCAAACTGTCCACATACTTTTGGGCAGATCCTGTGGTAAATGCATGTTTCTCAAAAGATAGAACTATCATATATAAAAGACATCACAAAACACCTTTTCATATTATTAATAACAGGATACCTGGTAACAAATTTTTGTACACGTTTGGGTGTAGGTGTTTCATATTTAATGATTTTGATATTCTGAAAAATTTGACAGAAAAGCTAAAAAAGGTACTTTTTTGGATATTCTCTTACATCAAAGGCATATAGAGTATTTGTACTCAATACAAGAACCATAAGACCGGAGGGAATGGGGCTCGTCTTCCGGCCCGTCCCCATGTCGCCGCCCCATCTTCCCACCCCCATACCCAGTATATCCCACAAATAGAGTATTTGTACTCCGTCGCCGCCCCTACTCCCGCGAACTTCGTCCTCCCCCAGCCGATGATGACGGGACTCCTTCCTCTCTCCTCACACACACACATCTATACATACAACAACAACAACCATACCCAGTATATCCCACAAATAGCAAAGCTATTTATAGGGTCTGGGGAGGGTGAGATGTAGACAGACCTTGCCTCCATCCCTAAGGATAGAGAGGCTGCTTCCAGAGAGACCCCTGGCTTTAAAACCATCAACATACCAACGCACCAAGTCACAAAAAATATATAAATATATAAAAAAGAAGTCAGAGAGTATACCAACACACAACATACCAACATACCAAGAAAGTGATCAGAGAGTGACACAATATAATGTATAACATGTATGATAGCATACAACATCATATGGGTATAAACACAAGAAGGCAATCACCTGTAAAGTCACTTAAAAGATAAGAAAAATCTACGTCCCTAAATATACCTAAGACCCTACTGCAATATCTTCTAGAAGTCTTTAACCCTAATTCTACGCCTCCACGAAGTCCTATCTTGGGCCATGTCCTCTGAAAGGTGCATCTCTAATAAATCATGCCTAATTTGCTCATCCCAGGTCAGTTTGGGTCTACCTCTTCCTCTCCTCCCCTCCACAGTGAGATTTTCCACTACCCTAACTGGTGCCGTCGTTTCCCTGCGCTTCACATGCCCAAACCATCTCAATCTCCCCTCCTTAATCTTATCCGATATACTAGCCACTCCTAATCTTTCCCTAAAAACTACATTTCTTATTCGATCTAACCTCGTGTTTCCACACATCCACCTCAGCATCCTCATCTCTGCCACCTCCATTTTACGCGCTTGTGTCTTCTTGATGGCCCAACAGTCTGTTCCATATAGCATAACAGGCCTAATTGCTACCCTGTTAAATTTCCCCTTTAGTTTAGTTGGGAACCTCCTATCGCACAATACCCCTCTGGCAGCCCTCCATCTACACCAGCCAGCCTGTATGCGATGTGTTACATAATTATCTATGTCACCATCTCTTTGTACAAACGACCCAAGATACTTAAATTTAGTTGCCTGCGGGACCAATTGATCCTCAATGGTGATTTGGGTGTTATCGTCATCGGCTAGACCACTGAAATCACAGTGTAGATACTTAGTCTTAGATCGACTAATTCTTAGGCCCTTGCTCTCTAAAGCTACTCACCACTCCTCTACCCTCTCGTTCAGGCACTTTTTAGACTCTGCAAGCCCCTAGATCCATACATACATACATACATACATACATATATATATATATATATATATATATATATAAAGGGGTTCATCCCCCACCTCCTAGGTCCATCCTCTCCAAGCCCCTCCTACGTGGCGCTGACGTGGCGGCCCATCCTCATGGGGATGAGCCTCCCCATACCCACTAGTCTAAGGGAAAGTTTATATATATCCTTTGATAATACATTGGAAACATAAATTTCTAATGACATCATATGTTTTACAAATAAACAAAATCCACAAAATAATCAACATGTTCATAATGAACTTATTGAAGAACTGCTAGGATATAATTGCGTAATTATGGTAAAACAAATAAGAATCAATCACATACTAACTCTACAGAAAATCTAGAGCCAATTTCTAAAACACAAGAAAATCAGCAGCCGAATCCCATTCATGATCCATCAAGCTTAGAGTACATGATAAATCAGGGGGAAGAAGAAAGATCTTCATCAGATCCATATTCTGAACTGATAAATCCTTTCAGTAACAGAAGATGGGAAAATGGCATTCAACAACAAATATCATTGGAAATCCTAAAGAAGGTGTTAGAACAAGATCAACAACACCTCGTGAGTGTCTTCATGCAGGATTCTTAAGCATGATATAACCAAAAACTATAAATGAAGTACTCAAAGATCCAGATTCAGTTCAATCAATGCAAGAAGAGCTTGACCAGTTTGACAAAAATCAAGTGTGGAACCTTGTACCCAAACCAAATAACAAATCAGATATTGGTTAAAAATAGGTATTCAGAAATAAATCTGATGAACAAGGAATCATAACAAGGAACAAAGCAAGATTGGTGGTCAAAGGGTACAGTCAACAAGAAGGGATTGAATATGATGAGACCCCTGTCCTCGTATCAAAGTTAGAAGTTGTAAAAATCTTCTTTGCATATGTTGCATCAAAAGACTTCAAAGTTTATCATATGTATATCAAATCTGCATTTTTAAATGGTAAGATTGAGTAAGAAGTGTATGTGCAACAACCTGAAGACTTTGCTGACCCAAAATTTCTAAAATATGTTCATAAACTAAACAAAGCCTTGTATGGGTTGAAGCAAGCTCCAAGAGCCTGGTAAGTCCCAAATAACCGGATCTAACAATGATATCACACACACACACACACTAAGGATGGGCTGAATCCAAACTTGGTGAGATTCAAGAAAAATGAAAAACAAGAACACAAGAACACCTACTTTTAATACTTGCATACGTTCTATTACTATCAAATAGCAAAACGTCTAGTACAAGTATCCTAAACCACTCAAATATCTTCTCTCTGTTTCTCTGATCTAGGGTTTCTCTCTGTAAAGTGTTAAACCTAGTTATGACAATAAAACTAGTTTATATACCCTAGACAAGTGCACTTCCCCAAATGGACTCCCCATGGGCCTGACTGGCCCACATGGACCTATGCGTGGCCCAAATGACCTATAAAGGTCCAATTCCTAATATAAACTAACCAGTTGAAGCCCAATTCACTACCATAGCCCATTACATATATTTTATGCGCCAGTCTCACACTTCTAGGGTCTAACAATCTCCCCCTAGACTGATGCATCAAATTGTCTTCATAACATGAAATCGGCAATGTCTTCAATAGAGTCTATGGTTGTTGCTATGTTGTAGGTGTTGTCGAAGTTCTTGACTTCTGAACTCTCAGCACTAGGTCTTTTTCTTCTTCTCTTGTGGTTAGCTTCATACTAGGATCATGATCAGCATCTGCTTGAACATCTTGTTAAAAAGAATATGGGAGGAGGATTCTTGTTAGCTCTTTTCTTTTACAATATTTCTCTTTCAAGCAGGTTCACATGTACTTCTTCAAAAGTACTATCATTGTCAGACGATGATTCATATTCGATTCTTCTAAGTTAGGTACATATTGTTGTTATGATGTTGTAAGTCCCGAAAATCAGATCAAACAATGATATCAAACAATCACCAAGGATGGGCGGAATCCAAGCTTGATCATCTTCAAGATATCAAGAACAAGAAGAAGAAAGATGAAAGATTTCTTGATTCAAATGATTAATCTTGCATACAAAGGTGTTTGTCTAATACAAGATTCTAAAACAAGGAGAACCAACCACATACTCCTAATTTCCATTTACTATTTATAGTAAGGGTTTAGGGAGCATTTCCCCCAAAACCCTAGGCCCATTATCACCCAAGCCCACTCTAATACCCATCTTCTAGAAACATGGTCCATTAGCCTTCTAATCCATAAACCTTTAGGTCCTAACAATCTCCCCTAGGTTTACTTGATTAGTTGCATATCAATCTAGAGGACCATCAGGCAACGAAGCAGGATCATCAAACAAACGATTCTTGATTACATTGCCAACTGCACCTGTCCATCACTTAGCGCATGCTTCGTACTGATCATTTGTGCGAATTTGGCTTTGACCCATAATAATGATATCCAATTCGTGGAAATTCATAAGATCCAACGTGTCTGCTAATCGGATGGATTGTTCTTCAGTCACGATTACAGCTTCGGTCGTTCTGGGGTCATATACCCAGAACTTGAAGGTCTTGAGAATTTCCTTTGCAAACTTGCGAGCAACTGGGATTATCTTTTCCTTATCAGTTGGCTGCCCGATGACAGTCTTGATCGTTCGCTTAGTGTGAGGATCACGAACGCCATGATCCTTGTTTGAGATTTGAGCCTGCAAAGATGAGATCTGGGTTTCTTTCAGGGAAACATCTTGTTTCAACACAATCACTCTTCTTTACAGCTTTGCTACAACAATATCCATATCATCATCACTATCTCCTTCTTCAATAAATTTCATCTTGTTAGCTGCAAAGCGCATGGCTGCTTCATCATGCTCAGAGAAACCGGAACCACTGGAACTTCCTACATCGAACCTGATGCCACTTGAGCTTTCTAGTTGTGAGAGAGTTGTTTCAGGAAGATCGAAATCAAAATCGAAATTAAAATCAACATCGAGATCTTGTGTGCTTGTTTCTTAAGCAGCAGCAGTGATTTGTGGATCGGTGGGCATAGTAGGCTCTGGTTCTGAGCTTGGGCCTGTAGAATGAATATCAGGAGTAGTTTCGGTTCTTCGTTTCTTGTTGGATGCTTGTTCAGCATCATATGTCGAATCATCTTTAACATGAACATCTGTTTTAGGAATAGGTACGGAAGGAGGGTCTCCGACACTATCCTTCAAGGATTCAATCAGGCCTTGTAGGATTTCTGCAGTCATTAACATTGATTCTCGAACGGGTTCTTCAACTTTATCAGAGACAATTACTTCCACATCACTGTCGTCTTCAGATTTTTCTTCGTCTGAATCTAGAATTTCTGTTTCTATCTCCGCTTTCTCATCAGCAAGTGTCTGTTGCACATCATGTTCTTCGGCAACTATGGCATTTAAAGGCTTTGGTTTGAAAAGCATAGGAACCTACAAGCCTTGTAATTCGAATAAGTGGCCCGAGAAGAAAATGAGAGAATCTGAAATGCTTAGTAAATGAGATTAGTCCGAAATGCGACTCGAATGAGAAATGGTTGACAATATATAGTGTTTCGGATTGGGCCTGAGATCAATGGGCCAGCTCCAACTCGGAACAGTGGTCCGAATTACATTCAAGAACAATGTGCCGGATCTGATTTGTTTTATCCGAAACAGTGGGCCCCAATCTGAAACAACGGGCCAGACTATTATTTTGTTTACTTTTTCATGACAGAAAACATCCTTTTCAAAGTCAACGAATCAACCCACCGAGCAACTATTTGTTATCAATATAATAATAATAATAATAATAATAATAAAATACTATCACATGGATATTTTGGGGAGACTGCTATGGGATCAAATCATTCTCGAACTGATTAAGGAACATTTTTCAGCTCACGCTTACTTAGACTGGTCCACGCGATTGTTAATATACTTTTCCTCTTAAATCTAAAGCTCAACCTTCAACTTTCAACTTTCAACCTTGTGATACGCTTAGGGTAGAATTATACTGTGACATCCGCGTGTTCAATTCCAAGGCATACCCCCGCGATCAAGGTAAGCACAACTGTTCATCGTAGCAGGTGAGTATGCTGAGTCCATCCTTTGTTTTTACAACGCTAGACTTTCTGGTGAACAGGTCAGTACTTTCGTACAACAGAGTAACTAGAGAAGACTGACGAGGGCTAGGCTGATACCTTTAACGGTAGGAATTTGGCTTTTATAAGCGCACGAAATTCTCTTTATGAGATTTTTCTTCCGTTTAAGGTTTTGGCCTTCGTTGCGGCTCTTTTTTAAGATATCCTGATTGTGTCTAGGTCTGCATATAATCTAGATGCAACAGAAGGACAGTGCTGATATCCCGGATAACTCATCAGTATAAAGACCCAAAACCTCAGATGTTGGCTATCTATCAACACAAGATTTAAGACCATAAAATCATACGTCGTTGGTCTGCTACCCACGTGATGTCCAGTCCGTTATTTTTATATCACTTGGTATCTCTTTGCTTTTTGAGCGTTAGACCTATCAACACATCGCAGTAGATCCTAGTATTTTCAGCTTCGATACCATACATGTGTTAATCAAATTCTTTAGCACGATTTTTTGTTTTTCTCCCCCTCAAACAATGCATATGTACATATATGTTTTTTTTTTCTTTTGTCCCCCTCAAACTATGCATATGTACATACATGTCCCTCCCCCCTAAATTTTTGCATCACGCTTTATGCGCAAATTTACTTATTTATATTAGTATAGAAACCCCATTTTTTGTGGCTCAGTCGGTGAACCACATCATTTTCAAAAGATCCACAAGCACATTGAATCTCAAGATGCTGACAGGTTTTGTAAAAAGATCCGTTGAATTAGCATCAGTATGGATCTGTTTAAGTTAATTCAATCCTCTGTCATAGCAATCTCGAATAAAATGCACCTTGATATCAATGTGCTTGGTTTTAGAGTGAAAGACAGGGTTTTTGATGATCTGGATAGCGGCATCATTATCAAAATAAGTAGTAGAGTTTAGATAAGTCAAACCGTAATCCTTGAGCTGGTGTTGCATCCAAAGAACCTGAGAGTAGCAGGCAGCAGATGTTGCAACACACTTTACTTCTGCTACGAAAGTGAGCTGTTGCTTCTTGCACTGCCATGAGATGAGACTGTCCCCCAAGAATTGGCATCCAGCCGATGTAGACTTTATATACCTATCTGTCCCTCCAACGATAATTGACAGGCAGCAATCATGATGCCTGGCTGACTTGCAGTCAATTAAGGGCCGTTCCGCAATGGAGAGTCCACATGCCTTGAATCTGTCATGTCGAATTTGGCAAGAACGTCGTCAATATATTTGCTTTGATGAATCATGATCCCTTGACTGTTTGACAAACTTGCAAGCCTAGAAACATTTTCACTTATCTCAACGAGCTCATTTCGAACTTCTTTCCTATCATATTCCTCATCATGATCCGGACCTTCAACTTGCTCAAAACCTTGGACTGCCAGTCGTGCCTTGTTCCTCACGATCATGCCATCGTCTTCTTGTTTGTTCCTGAATACCCAGCGCGTTCCAAGAGCACGTTTTCTTTTGGTGAAGAGAACCTCCATCCCTTTATCACACATATGAGATACGCTCAAAAGGCTATGTTTCTGTTCAGTGGTATAATTGACGTCTGAGAAAGTGAGAACTCCATTTTTGACAGTGCCCTTCATGGTTATTTTTCCAGTTTCCCTTCCCGCGAAGTTGACAAATCCACCGTCGAATATATTTTTTTGTCTTTCAACTTGGATATGTCTCCTATCATGTGTTTGGAACAACCATTATCGATAAACCAAAGTCTAACAATAGCCCTCCATAGCAGTTCCTGCACATTTAGCAGAATTAGTTAGGAACTGGAACCCAGGCCATTGTTGACCTGAGTTGACCATCACTATCTGTGTATGAAACCTCTCGAAAGATCATATAACTTTTGGTAGAATTAGAGGTTTGAGGTGAAGACGTAGATGCTGACGGTTGTGAACACTGAGACTGGGATCCAGCAAGAACCTTGGGCTTCCAAATCTTAGAGTCAGTGTTGTTGTTTGAAATATTTTTCTTTACAAAAGTGACTTTTGACTCCATTTGCTGACTTTGGAACTCATTTGTGTTTGAAAACGTTTGATTTTTCTTCTTTGCTAGATTCCAGTCTCCATCAGAAGGCTTGACTTTAGAAGGTCGATTTCTGTCTGATTGATAATGCATAACCTTCTGATGACGTGTGTTACCAGAGTAGTAAGGCACGAAAGGATGATTAACACAATTTCTAGCTATGTGCCCCGGAATTCCACAATTAAAACACGTCTGTCTTTTTTAGAAAAAGACATTCAGTTCCGCTTGTGTTATTCTAGGGAACTCATCAAGTCTTTTCATTTCCTTTGATGCTGATTGCTTGTGTGTATGTTTGATCTTGGAAGAACCCTGCTTCCAGTTATCAGCACAAGAGCAAGTATCGACAACTTTACCCTTCAATTTAGGTTCAGTTTGCTTGAGAGACGAGTTTCCCTTTTGAACTTTCTTTTTGCGTGGTTTTCTGTTTTACGTGACCGTCTTTTCTTTGAAGGAGTAGATTCAGTACACTTTGCTTCATTTGAAACACTTTCTTCATAATCTGATCCTTTAGGATCGAGATTTGAATCATCTGTTGAATTGATTTCCATGGATCCCTTTTCTTCAGAAATCATGTTCTCAGGAGTTTCTACAGAATTGGTTTCCACATATATCTCTTCTTCAGTGTCATCAATTGAATCAACTGTTGAATTTATATCCATAGATCCCCTTTCTTCAGGCTCCAAGTTCTCATGAGTTTCTACAGAATTGGTTTCCACAGATAAGAAATATGGACTCATGCAAGCATGTATCTACAACTTCAAAAGCAATCTGTAGAGGCCACCCATAACATTCACATGGACCTGATAAGAAACACAGTGGATGCAAGGTACAGTGATACTAAAGTAGAGATTAAGGCTATTAAAGCTCATCTTCTTCAAACCACCGGCACTGCTCCTACACTCCCCTAATACACAGAAGCTTATGCCAAAATGGGGGAGAATGACAGCATAAGAAACTCCATCCTCTAGTTAAGAAAGCTCAAAAGAGACTTGACACATCTGATGTCACGGCCCCCGACCCAGTTTGACCCGTTTCAGGAGCCGCGGGACAGAAAATTCCGTGGTATTTGTTTAATTGAGTTAACATCGGAAGATTTTAACATGATCTTTTTAAAAGCTAAAATTTCCCGATTATTTCATTTCACAATTCGGGATAAACCCCGATTGTTTACAATCATATGATTTCACTGAGAAATCTTTATTTTACAAAACATGTTTCTTTATTTTATATTGAGCCACTTCCTTAAGCTTGTAGTGCTTCGCGGCACTTTTCCTGAATCACAACAGATCACCTGAAACATGTTTGAAAAAGGTTTTGTCAGCGGGAAATACTGGTGAATCATTCTATTTATTAAAACGACACGTTTGTTATAATTTACAGTATTAAGAGTTTTTATATTTGCCCCCTATCTTATAATTAGCTGGTTCAGTTGTCACTCGACCGGATCTATGACTGTGGTCATACCACTATTGGGTCCTGTCACCCAATAGTGACATATATCACTAATTAGGCTTGCCCACCTAAAGTGATAAAAACAGTAGTAATGTGCACAATACCCCACTTACTGCCAGCAACTTAAGATTAGCAAAGACTTAATCACTGCAAAGTATATCTGGAAAACATTTAGGGTTTTGTAAACAAATTTCATAAAAAGAGAATGGCTCACATTGTAGATTTAACACGAGCAGAGTCTAGTTTATGAATTAGCCTTGTTAACCTAGTTTAAATAACAATGCACACAAAACTAGGTTAGTAACTAATACAGCATTTACGATAACTCACGAGATCAAACCCTCACAACGAATGACAAAGTGCGACACTTAAACATTCATCGAATTCACGACGAATGACAAAGCATAACCCTAATGTGGGCAGCACTTAAACATCCATCGGATAGTTTTAATCGATCAGACATTGAATCGTAGCAGCGATCGAGTTATTACCCTGTTATCGTGGCAGCGTTCCGTTAATCGTGTGTGTTTTGAGACTGTTTTTATTATAACTTAGAGTACGAATTGAATTTGAACGTCGAACGAACGCACAATTTCAAGTCCCACTGCCCTCTATTTATACCAAAAATTTGTCCCTCTCGCGCCACGCGAGAGATCCCTTTGTGCGCGTCGCGTGGCGCGAGGGACACCCTACTACCATAGGGTAGCTTCGTGTCCAGGTAGCTCAGCTGAGTTGGTCTCGCATGCAATTTCAATTTACACGTTAAACTGTTTGGATATTACCGACTAGGGTTTACCCCCCCCCCCCCCCCCCCGAGTTTTAGGGGCCCTGATCCTGATTCCGATTATTATGAAAATTTTAGGGTTTATGCAGAATCACTTGGGTTTCTCAATTAGGGTTTCCTATTGGACAATTAAAGTAATAAATATGACTTTTTAATAAGAGTTGTTACATCTGAAGCCAAAAAGGCTTAAGTAGATGCACTTGAAAAAGAAAAGAGGAAAGATACCAGGGAAGCTAAAGATATCTGGACAGTTCAAGAAATCCTAGAAAGAGAAAGGACTGAACAAAATACAGGCTCTTCAATAATCTTAACAGATGCAACTCCTATAAGAAGGCAACCTGCAAGACAGGCCAAGCCTACTTAACAAACAATTGTTACCACAACAACCACTGTCACCACTCAAACCAACGCTCCCATTGCCTAAACATATGTTGGAACTACAAAAGTGACAATAGATATTTCATCCACAGCAACACTTATCATTCCTCCACATTCCTAAAAGGCCCCTGCAAGCCTCTTTATCAACAGAAAACTACCAAAAAAAAACTTCATCACCACCAATAAAGACACCTACCCCATAAACCAGATCCAGAAAAACAAAATTCATCATCCAAGATGATGATGAAGAAACCCCTCAAAACTCACCTACTCAAGCTTCTATCACATCAACCAGCACAACCATAACCACCTTCTCTCACCCATTGAAACTAGAAACTGTATCACAGGAGATACAATCTTTCTATTCCATGAAATATTCAAGCCAACTCTCCTTCCCATCTTTGAATGATCTCCAAAAGCCTACAAATGTCAAAGAATATTTGGAGCTAGAGCTTAAACAGGCAGAAGTAATTGCAGTAGAAAGAAGCAAAGGGAAAAGAGATAAAGAGGCTCAACAAATTCTCTCTGAAAGAGTTCACTAAAGTGAACATATTAGAAGATTTTACTAAAGATGTTAGCAATAAGGCTTTACAGGGCGTTGTAAGTGACTTGTGACAATTGTCAAAAATCCAGGTATCCGTACAATTAATTAATCATGATTAGTGCTTAATGACTGTGCTGAATTTACAATTAACTGCTTTCTGATTACTGCATTATATTTACCTGTGCATCACTTATTGCATAATGTCATATCATTACAACATACAAACATATTGACATAAAGGATGCACAAAGCACCGTTAGCACAGTGAACAGATAAATCAGGAAAATGCTGACAGAACTCAGCACATAGACAGACAGTGCATTTAGACGCAGAATGAGCCAGAAACCAAGTATTACATTAGTGTAGTGTGTAGGAAAGTAAGGATCCCAAAACTGTCTTTCTTAGTGATAGTGTAAGTGCCGAAAAGTGCCTAAAACTCACCCAAAGTGCTGAATTCAGCAAAAATCAACATTTTAACAATCTAATTTCATGCAGAAATATGCTTAAATGATCCTGAATGCTTTCCTAAGTGTCGGGTATTGGAAGTGTCACAAAAAGGTACATAAAGCACACTAAACTGTATAATTTAGCACTTTAACGAACCAGTATCTAACCGAACAACCGGACACTACCCGAAACATCAAATTTAAACTAGAAGCACTGTTTTAACATTACCAAGCTAGTTATGGTCCCTGAACACCATATCACCTCCTAAAATATCTAGTAACTAACCTAACTAACTTATACTTGGATTTCAACTAGTAATCAATTAATCTAGTTAAAACCTACTCTACTACCCCCCCACCTAGTAATCGGCCATACATGGCCCCCACATGAAGATTTCATTTGATTAATTTATTTGATCTTGTGTTTGCTTTATAAGACACATTATACATAAGTTAAAACTAGAGAATGGATTATAAATATAACCTAAGTGTCAAGCTCTCATTCTTACACATACTTGAAACACACACAACTATTCCTCCTCTCTTGCTCACTCACGGCCGAACACACACTCACACATATCCATCATCATTCAATCTTCTTCAACCATTCCAAGCATGCACAAAGGTGCTAGAGATCACACAAGGAAGCTTGGAGCTTGTGGAGCTTGAAGGACCTCTCTTGTTTACTTTTATCCACTCATTTTCTTCACTTGAATCATCCCTAGCCTTGAGCTAGTGGTAAGAACCTTGATCTATCTATACTACTTCCATTTTTAGTGGTTAAAGAAGTATCATGATCAAAAACTTGAAGAACACTAAATATCATAAGCATAAAACATGAACATAATCTTGTTTAATGATGTAATCTTGATGAATGTGAGTTGTTATGCTTGTTGATCATTGATTGTTTGTAGAAATGATGTTGATCATCATAAGATCTTGCTAGATCATGATTAAAAAATAATCTAGCAAGATGTAAGAATAGAAATTGTTGTAGGATGATGGATCATCCACACTTAAAGCATGAACTTGAAGGAAAATAAAGTTTTCTTGAAAAACCATGATCAAGTAAGTTGTTAATCATATAGATCTAAAAATTTCATGAAGGATGTAGGTGCATATGTCTGTTGACTTCATCTTGTATCGAGTCTTATAATAGGTTAGATAGATCAGGGCACGTTATACGAGAAAATAGAGTTTTAGAGGATGTTGTCCATTTCGCACGAAATGGAACATGTCCAATTCATACGAATTGGCACTGGCCAGGTCGCATGAGACCATTCCATGCGAACTGGGACTGCCTATAAATAGGTGCCTTGGTCATTTCATTTGTAACACTTCTGATTCTGGTAGCGAAGCTCTGCCGAAGTATCTCCAGGTTGTAAAACGTCATCAAATCAATACAAGAGATAGTTAAAGTGATTCTTTGTGCAAATCCGCTGAAATAACTCCGATACGTTTGATTCTGCCTCTCGTATTTGACGAGATCTCTTCTGAACGGCTCGTTTGGTCGTGCAAACGATCCTACAAGTGGTATCAGAGCTCAGGAGGAAGAGTTCTTACCGATTTCAGCTATTTTTCATCTAATATTCTGATTTCTACTCATTCTTTTACAAGTTTTTCAAAATTAACTGAGATTTTACGGATAAAATGGCTTGATTTTCACATATAACGTGCGAAACACTGTTTTAACAAATCCTTGAAAGAATCAGATCTAAAATCGAACTAAAACCTAATCAATTTTGTCAAAAACATGACCGATTGTATGACATCAGCATCAATTCGTATGATTTGAGTCATAGATCGTGTGAAAATCCAGTCCATTTCGCACGAATTGGATCCAATTCACACAATTTGACCTCTCAATTCGCACGGTTTGGACACAGTAGACCTTAATTCGCACGGATTGGACATAGTAGACCCCATTTCGCACGAATTGCACCCAGGTCATTTGGAAAGTAACCAGTTCACACGTATTGATAAAAAGGATCCAGTTCGCTTAAAAACAACACCCCATTTCGTACGAATTGCACCCAATTCGCACCAAGTTGTCCAAATCGCACCAAATTGTCCCAGGTCGCTTGAGATCAGGTTCAATTCGTTTGAAATTAACCCAGTTCGCATCAAATTAGTTTCCAGATCGTTTGAACAGTTAGTCCTTGTAAAATTTTGAAACCGAAACATGGGGAACGAGTTCTACAACGCCTTTGCAACTCCGATCACTGTAACTCAGAACACGATGTTAGAAAATGAAACGGGTACCAAGCAAAAACCGCCTAAGCTAATGAGTATCGAGGAGTATAGTGGATGGGAGGAACGTTTTGAAAATTGGGTTCGAGCAAATTACTTAGATGCATGGGAATGTATTGAATATCGATATATTAGACCAGTTAAGGATAACGGAGAGAAGGTGGATATTAAAGATCTAAGTGTTGATGAGAAAAAGAATTACAAAAGTGAAAAGATGATGGTTAGTCTCTTACAGCAAGCTATTAAGGAAAAAATCTTGATTTTACTACAACACAACGGAAGTGCACATTCAATATGGAAAGAACTAAGATCAAAGTTTGTTGGAATTAAAGAGATGATCAAGAATAAAATGTCGCTTTTGAAGAAAGAATTTTATCTATTTCTTGGATTAAAAACTGAAAACACCAAGCAAATTATAGAAAGATATTGCAATTTGGTGATGGACATGAAGAGATTGAATATCAATAAAGATAATGAAGAATGGATTGAAAAATTGGCCGATGCGTTGCCACAAGATGTTTGGGGCACGTATCTTATGATGTTGAAAAATAAACCTGAATTTGACAATCTAACGCTGAGCACGTTCATTGAACAACTTGAAGCTCAAGAGATGGAACAACGAAAGATAGCGAGAATGAAGGACTTTGATGGTGAACAAGACATTGGTCTATATTACAAAGGAGGTACTAGTGATAAGACCTTCATTGCACCAAAAATTGAAACTGCTTTCAATGCAAAAAGTTCTTCTGGAGGATCATCTTAAGGATCAAACAACAAAACTGGATTCTCTTCATATCCATCATTCGATCCAAATTTTTCAGCAACCAAGAATGGAAAAGTATTACAATGTAACATTGCGTTAAATCTTGAGAATGGTCATAATTTCTCGGAAGAGGTTGCAAAAGGTCATATGTCTTTGTTGGTGACCGTGTTAGAATCTTATAAGAGTTTAGTTGCAGGAAGGATCGGAAATCCGATGTTGACAAAAGAGGATTACGATCAGATCGATCCTGAGGAGATGGAGTTAATGGATATAAAGTGGTGTTTGGCTAGTGTGTTGAGGAGAGCTGAGAAGTTTAAACAGATTACGGGAAGAGATGATTTCCGGGATGCAAATGTTTCTACTTTAGGATTTGATAAATCTAAAGTTACTTGTTTTCGTTGCAGGGAAAAAGGGCACTTCAAGCGAGAATGCACAAATCGCGAAGCAAGTGGAGCTCAAAATCCATTCGGCAATAATGATTATTATCGGAAAGCGATTTATCATCAAGTTGCTCAACAGCCGTATCAACAACAATCGCCACAAATTTCACATGCTAAGAAGGAAATGATCGAAGAGTCATCATAAAAAAGAACTTGTTTTGGTTTGATAGATCAAGATGATGAGAGATTGCCAGAAGGTTTTAGCTGGGACAAATATTGTCCAGATGAAAATTTCGTAAAGCCTAAGGCATTTGTTGCTCAAATCTTTGACGATTCGACTGCTGAGGAAGTAAAAAAGGTTTCAAGAAAAGCACCAATCGTTGAAGATAGTGATGATGATTATTATGCAAGCAGAATGAAAGAGCACTTAAGATTTCTAGCTGAGAGAGATAATTATGATGATGCAAATGTTTGAGTGACACAGAAGAAAGTTACAAAACAAGATGATAGTGATGATAATACTTCGTATTATGCAGATAGAATGAAAGAATATGAAAAATTACGAGCTGAGAAAGATGACAGTGATGTTGAAGATGTTCGTGTGAGAAAAAAGCAGGTCAAAGAAATTCCAGCTTTCAAGATTGAAGAGGAAGCTGATGCACAAAAGATACATGTGAAATGTGAAAATTGTGAAACTGTGAAAAAGCAAAACAGCACATTGATTCATAACATGAACAGACTGAAAGAATCATATGAAGTTCTAAACAAAGCTATGAATCAATACAACGAATCAAGTAGTGAACAAGCAACAGTTATGAAGACACTTCAAGGAGCGTTCATGTCGAAGCAGAAAGTCATTAATAGCTACATTGAGAAATGTGCTGAACTTGAACGAAAATTGGAAATCCAGAGAATAGAAACTGAAAGGGTAAACATGTTATTAAAAAGTTACTCATGTGCTTCTTATGTGATTGACAGGATATACCCAACAGTTGAAGGCATGAAGGCATTTGAAGATGAAGATACTAAAGTAAAGGATACGGGTAAGAAACACAGTACAGATTATACCAAGTGTCCACCCCCGCTTGAAAATGGATATTCTCCACAAAATCCTAATTCAGAAAGAGTCAAAAAGTCAACCAATTTACAGTGGGAGTCTGAACCTTCTGATGGATTGCCAGACAATATTGACGTCACATTCACTACATCTGACACTGATCAACAATCTCAATTGATGAAGAAAGTGGTGGATCATGTGTTAGATAAAGATGAAACTGAGGAGTCAGAGTCAAAGTCAAAGTCTGACACTCCAAGTCCACCAGTTGAAAAAGTCAAAAGGGTTTACAATAAAGATTTTCTGTTATCACAAAATAATTTTAATGATGAAACATTCAAAGTAGCATATACTTTGAATGATTCTGACAAATTATATTTAGATGAAGAATTTCCAATAAGATGTGTTAAAACAGAAATGATCAACAAGGTTTTCAAACTCACAGAAATTAATATTTCTAAAATAAAAGATGTAAATCTTACTGAAAAACCTAAAAAATACACCTCAAGAGTTCAACAAAGATTAAAAAAGAAAAAAGGGTTACAGTTCTGGTTCTGGTTTTCAAAAGAAACCAAACCATAACGGTAATTTCAAAAAGAAAGGTTTGGGTTTTATTCCATCAGAAAATCATAAAAATGAGAAAACTTATAAACCAAAAACGGTATTTATTTCAGGATCAAGTTCAAAAGAAGAGGAAAAGAGCTCATTCTAGAAGCAATCGAACAAAGAATTACTTGCAAAGAAGCAAGAAGGAATAAAGAATGAAGTTGCTCAGAAAAAAGAGACGAGAACCTGTTATCAATGCAGAAAAGTTGGTCACATTACCTTGAACTGTCCAAAGGCAATCCAAACAAAACAGGGAGTGTCTCATAAACTCAAAGAAAAAGTTGTTGAGAAAACTGAACCACCAACTGAAAAATTTAAAGTGTTTAAAAATTCTACATTTGAAGTTGGTGAATGTTCAAAAAGATTTTACAAAAGAAAAGTGAATCTTGACAACCAAAAGTGGGTTGTTAAGAAATCAGATACTGAATCTTGCAATGATTCTGATTCGTCAAAATCAGAGGAGCTATTTTCTGGCGATTAATCTGACTCGTCAAAGTCAGAAGAGCTACAAGTTGAGTTGAAAGATGAAAATTCAGTTCCGCCAATGGATGACGTCATCTTTCCACCATTGCGAAGTGAAGCATATTTTTGATAAAATGGTTAACGGGAAGGTCAAATGGGTAAAGGAATTTTACGAATCGAAAAAGAGTAAACCAGATGAAGATGGTTCACCCATGTTTGTATCATCATAGGATAGAACCTATCAAGAGTAAAATCCGGACTTGTCGGAGCTCCCAAGTTGGTAATCGTGGAGCATGAATCGGCATCTTTCTTGAGTAATTGAAATTTGTCATATTTCGATTTACAAGTGGTATTGGTTGATAAGAACCTACAAGTGGTTAATCAAGATCATTAAGTTAAACTTGATTTAACTTTCATACAAGTGGTTTTTGAAAAACAATGTGATGAATTAAACCCCTAACTTACAAGTGGTTTGTGAATTCAACAAAACTAATTTTCCGGAAAAACCATTTTGATTAAAACAAACTTGAGTGTTTTGAAATCATAATGGGAAAATAGTTTGTTGTCAGGGGGAGTTCTGATTGTTTATGCCAAGTGGATGGCGAATTGAAGCAATTCTCATCGGTTTGTCAAATTTTTCTTTAAATGGTTTTGAATTTTAGGGGGAGTAAGAATTTTAGAAAATCCAAAAACATTAGAAAAATTTAAAAAGCACAAAACTCATTTTTGAATTGAAAAATATTGAAAAACGACAAAAACTTGAGAAAATGAAAAAGAGTTTTGTTGTGAAAAAGAGGAAATGATAGTACATCAGCAGACAATCACAGTTGCTAAAGAATTGGAAAGTCAAAATGTGATAAACGGTCTCACCGATGATATGCCAGTAGATTTTTACACATTCAATAGATTGTTTTCGAGATATAAACCTAAATATCAATACTTACTTATCTCATGGGGAACATCTCTTGGATATATGGGTAACCCCCGAAATCTTGTTTGAAGGGCTTTCTATTTCTGACATACTAGGTCTTTGTGCATGATGATATCTGGGGTATTATACCTGGACTTCTGATTTTGCGGGAGCAATAGCCTAGTACTCGTATAATACTTTGCATTGCTTTATTCTTAAAGCTCACCCTCAGCATAAAAAAATGATGAAACATTGAAAAATGCTAATCATGTGTTGTTGAAGAAAAGATTCTCTAAAGGGAACACACCTAAAGTCGAACCATCATCTCTCTGATTTTGCGGAAGCAATAGTCTGAGCTCTCATGGTCTCGCATTTAACCCCTTACAGATATCATTAGTGTACATTCACATGTAAGACTGAATATAGGAGTCTGGATACGGGAGCATATTCTGAGGTGGAACACGCGAATAAGTTTAAGTCCCTTAAAATACTAATCTCGTATCTCGAAACAGTTGAACTTTGTGTGAAAATTTAAGTGGATCAGGATACTGACAATCTAAGTGAATCGTTTAGAACTTAAAGTGTTTAAAGCTCAACGGTGCTAGTGATTAGTCTCAAAAACTGATATGATCCTCTTACACAAACTCGCAAAAATATTGTCTGCAAATATTTCTTTACTGCTTTTCATTTTACAAAAATCCAAAAAGAGTTTAGTTGTGTTTTAGCATAAAATTTTAAAAATTCAAAAAGATTTTATTTCATCTTATTTTCGACATCTGATGTTGAAAGGCTGATTTTCAAAATTCCGAGTGCTAAACATGATGGACAACAGGTTTGGAAGAGTTTCTTTTGAAATAAGAAAAATGGTATTTTTCCAAGTGGTCATCAGAGATTATAAATGTAAAATCATTTTGAACGATATCTACGAGTGGTCTATAAATTTGTCAAATTTTAAATTTGTGAAATTTTTTTGAGGTAGAGTTTGTGCAAGTTAGAGCCAGGTTCTAGATTTTGTTGCTACGGAGAGCCAGGTTACGATCTTAGAACCTGAGAAAGTTATAAGAGCCAGGTTTCCGATCCAAAGCCTGTAGATTGTGAATTCCAGGTTTCCGATTCCAGCTTATCGAAAGGAGGAGTCTGAGGACGTAAGAGACAGATTCAGATCCTGGAACAAAGCTCGAGATAGAAGCTACTGATGCTGAAGAGCTTAAGGAATATCAGATCAAGAAAAAATAGAGTCAGATTGCGATTCTGGAAGAGAAAGTGATAGAGAAAGAGAGAGAGAAGCTAGAGATTGAGGATGCTTACATTGTTAGATACTTTGGAAAGAGCAAGAAGACTGATCAAGACAGAATATGTACTGAAGACCGAAGACTTCATCAACATCCAAGGGGGAGTCTGTTGGTGCATATGTCTGTTGACTTCGTCTTGTATCGAGTCTTGTAATAGGTTAGATAGATCAGGGCACGTTATACGAGAAAATAGAGTTTTAGAGGATGTTGTCCATTTTGCACGAAATGGAACATGTCCAATTCGTACGAATTGGCACTGGCTAGGTCGCATGAGACCATTCCATGCGAACTGGGACTGCCTATAAATAGGTGCCTTGGTCATTTCATTTGTAACACTTCTGATTCCGGTAGCGAAGCTCTGCCGAAGTATCTCCAGGTTGTAAAACGTCATCAAATCAATACAAGAGATAGTTAAAGTGATTCTTTGTGCAAATCAGCTGAAATAACTCCGATACGTTTGATTCCGCCTCTCGTATTGGACAAGATCTCTTCTGAATGACTCATTTGGTCGTGCAAATGATCCTACAAAGGATTTCTAAAGAAACCAAGTTAAAAATAAAAGTTTCATTTGATCTTGGTTCATACATGAACAAATCTTGTTTTTAGTGGTTAAACAAGTGTAAGAACACTTGTGTAACAAGAAGATTGCATAAAGAAATATTTTTAGAAAATATGTTTTGAAGTTGTAAACATCCAACTTCCTTAAAAATGAAGTTTTTAAAGAACTAATCACATTTTAAAGGGTAACAAAACTTACTAAGAACACTAGTAAGTTACTACAAATTTTTACAAATATTCAAGTTCATGAAGTAGTAGATTATTACTTGTTTATGGCATGATTGGTAAGTAAAAGTTGTTTAGTGTTGATTGTGAATTGATTGTGATGATTTTTACAAAAGAAAATGATATGCTTGAAAGCATGGAAACCTCCATTTTTAGGAGAAACTATGGCAAAATTTTCTAAAAATATAAACACTTAGAAAAATATTTTTAAACAAATATTTACAAGTGTATTTTAACCATGAGTTTTCCACATAAACTTTGCCATAATTTTTGTTACAAAAATATAAGTATTGGAGGTTGGTTTTTATAAATAAAAGTGACTAAATATGTATTTAGGAAATATATATTTAGATGCCACCATGCGTGTGATTATTTGTATATTTTGTGTATTAGTTATATTATTTTAGGACTTGAAATAATATAACACATCAAAATACCAAGAACCACAATCCAAAATAATACCAAAATTCCGAAGAATAAATATACACATTTACGCAAAAATATTGGAGAACCGAACTATGAAATGAGACTTACAAAAATATTCCGAAATTTATTCACAAAGTATATTTGGTAAATAATATTTTGGGACACCAAGAAAACAAAATATGATTTTTACAATTACCACAAGAGTATATCATATTTTTGACAAGGAAAAATATATTATTTTTGGCAAGTATGAAATATATATTTTCTTGAAATTTTTAGAAGGTATATTATTTTTAATATATATTTTCTTAAACAAACATGAAATACAATATTTTTGGGTAAAATATACACTTTCTTAAATAAATGTGAAGTATGTAATTTTTGGGAAAAATGAGTTTATATATATATTTTCCAAGTTGGACTTGAAAATATATTATTTTTGGGACTTATAAGAGAATACAAATATTTTTGCCAAAGAAAAACTATAAATAATTTTTCTAAGTAATATTTCTTAAAATATATATATTTTGGAAATATATATTGGATCTTTATAAAATTCTGGAATAATTAATGTGAAATTTAGTATTAGGATACTTAATGAATACAATAAAAATACGTATTCTCGTACGTATAAATACACACCGGAATACGACTCCAAAACATGGCAAAAATACACATGTAGAAGATACCCCCATCCTTGGGAAGGAAATACAAGTATAAATACTTGGGAAGTATTATTACAATAATATTGTTCAACAATTATTCTGAAATTTATATATATAATTTAAGTTGAAATATTAATTATTTTAACAAATAATTATGTAACTTGAAATAATATCGAGGACACAAAAGAAACATAACTCAAGGACATTAATACTAAGTCAAGGCACGGCCTGTTCATCTAATAGACATTAGTACGTTGTAGGTAGTCGTGTTCACCAAAGAAGCTCGAGTTACGATTGCTGAAGACGCAAGACTGTGAGTTCATGTCCCCCTTTTCTTTTAACTGTTTTCGTTTTACGACTTCGGGGGTAAAGTACATGTTACAAATGATTACGATTACAAATGGTTTACAAATGAAATGAACTGCTAGATCATGTGAAAAGGTAGGCGTTATCTTCAGACCATTAATCCTTTAGAAGGACCGAGGGGCATGAGTGATAGATCTATTTGGGTGTTGCGAGCCCCACCCATGAGTCCGCGAGTTGGCTCATGTAGTGACTATGTCGTTCCAGCCGGGAGGCCCGGTGTGAAATACGCAAAGGATTGAGCCTTCCTACACCGTTGCACACATATTGATGGCCTTGCAAACCATTAATTGATCTGTTCATTTTCACATACAAATAAACATACTTTCAATGATTTCAAAGGTTATTCATACTCATAAACAAACACATGAACTCGCTCAACTTTTGTTGATGTTTTCAAACTACATGTATTTTAGGGAATTAAAGGTGGATCTGGCGGGCGTTCGAAAGTTTCAAGTGTTGTTAAGAATAAAAGATGTCATCCATGGTCTTGAGATTTGGTTTGGGTGTCCTATCCTGGACAAGACACCACTTCCAAATCTTGGATTTTATTTAGTGTCTTTTGATGAGTCCTTGTGAACTCTTAAACAATTTGCATGAGTTGTAAAACTTGAATTTGGAGTCTTGTTTAAACAATGATGTTTGTGATGTTTTCGAATCTGTTTAATGGATGACGATCTATAGTTTTATCATATAGATGTTGTTATGATTGAATGCAATGGTATTAAGAAAGTCACACCATAATCACGCTTCCGTAAAAGTCAGGGTGTGACATGACTCTGATCTCCGAATAGCATTAAGGGAATATTACATGGAGTACATAATGAAGAACAAGCCTTACAAAGCAAAAAGAGCTCAATTCACTGGATGGTCCATAGAAGCTATTCTTGATGAAATTATGAGGATTGAAAAGCTAAAGCTTAATCCCGAGTTCAACCCCACTCCTCCCTGGAGAGCATGCAAAAGCTAGCTGGCAAAAATGCCCTCCAATTGAAAAGAATGAAAGAGGAGATGATAGCTGCAAAATTTGGCTCTATGCAGTCAATGGCTAGATGGGATGAGCCAATAATCCAAGATAATTAAAATAAATTAGTAGCCCTAAGAGAAAAGGATCCCTTAGTTCCTAGAAAGCCAAACTATGAAAAAGTATACTTCCCCATTAGATCTCTGATTGATCCCTTAGAACTTCCTACTGCAAAGAACATGTCTTCAGCTCTAAAAAGCTACCTCAAAAAGCAAAGAGATGACCACAAAAGATGTAAGGTTATATGAAAATGAATTGAGAAAAGATGGGATAAGGAATGAATGATATTTGCTCATCCAGATGCAAAACCAGAAGATCTACTTGGTCAAGTCCTGGAAAAACAATTTTCCCCAACTCATCAAATAACATCTGCCCCAAGAAATCCATACAGCTCCAAAATTATCAGATGAATGTCAGACAGGACAAGCCATGATTTGACAATAGTTAGAGCTAATTGAGAAGTTGAAAAGATCTCTATGAACAATGTCCATGGGCTCAAGAATGAAAATCTGCAAATCCTTCTATGGCTTGACCTCGAAAGGGATCCAAATTACTTTCTCTTAATAAACTTTGAGCACCAATTCAAGGTTTAGATCAGAGAGAAGTTGATGAGAAATAAAGATTGATCAAATAAACATGTGTTTTGGCATCATCTGTTCTAGGGGAGATTGTTGGACCTACAAAAGAACAGATGATATTCAAAACCCAAAACATGACTTCCTGATCAAGAAATAAACAATTGATGAAGCATTCTCCTCCCACAGAGAGTGTATGAAGCCTTGGAACCACTGTTGAAGAAGAAGAAACCACCTGATCAAAGGTCGAAGCCCTGTTGAAGCAAACAACTGATCATGAAGACTAAACATTTGTTATGGCCATACAGATGTTTGTTACAAGCCAACAACGGTTTGAAGAACAGCGTTTTAATCAATGTAACATTGTTTAGCTTAGAACAGATGTTTAATGTAATAGATCAATTTTTCCTAACATCTGAGGCATCTTTTCTATTAGGAATGTTAGATGTTACTATCATGGGGACATCAACTGATTGCAAACAAAGCATTCATACTTGTATAAATAGATCTCATGTGTTAGAGATCTATCCCATCATAAACATTCCTTTTGTATGTAAACAAAGTGTGTGATCATGCTAAGGTGGAGTTTGTATAATCATTGTGCTCTATTTGAAATCACTAGAATTCAATATAAATAGTCTTTGTATAACTTCCTGCTTGTGTGTTTATCTTATCAACTTTGCAATTTACAAATTGTTTGTTCTTCATTGCTTAAACTCATACTTACAAAATGTTTGTTATACAGACTATTCATGGCTAATAAACTATATTTGTTGATACATAATGTCTAATACCCACGTCTTAGTTGTGTCTAGTATTAATGTATAGGACTATAGATTAGTGTATTTAGGATTTTGAATTGGGTTATGTATGTTTAACATGCTCATACGCGCGTATGAACATCACACAACCGCATGCATGAGGCTCACACGCATGATGTGCCTATAAATACTCATGCTCATGCATGTGGATGAGAACTTTTCACACTTTGCACTTTGAGAGCTTTTGATCTAATTGTAATGATTTGCTATCCAATCAATATGAAAATTTAAATTATGATACAAGTGTGTTACACGATCATGTCATGAATTCCGCGCATGATTTGATCCGATAGATATTCTATTATTGAGCTTTTTGTGTTTTTTGACATTTCTAGCCATGGAATACGATTCTACAAGTGGTATCAGTTGAGAAACCATGTCCATGCGTATGAACAAAACCCTACATGCATGTGCTCATGCGCACGGATGTGTCTTCATCCATTGAGAAACCAAGCGCATAACCCTACATACGCGCGTGTGAATCTCAACCGCTCAGGCTCATACGCTTAGACAGGTTCATACGTGTGATATGGTTCATCCGCTTTGTGCTCATATGTTTGTGTTTCTTCATACGATCAGGAAGTCTCATACGCATTGAAGTTCATCCGTTCAAGTATTTCATACGTGTGAAATAGTCTCATACGTGTGACTCTTGTTTATACGTTCAATTTGCTCATACGTCAAGATTGCCCATATGCATGAAAGCTTGATTTCTTGAAATTTTGTGAGAAATTTGTTTATGGAACAAGAGTTGTTTAATGCCTGCCTGGCTACTAGGAGTTCATCAAACCTTATCCAAAACCGAAATCTTGATAATGAGATGAGAACCACTAATAAACTACCTAAACTGTTGAGAATCGAGAATTACATGAGGTGTGCTAATAATTTTGAAAACTATGTGCAAGCCAATCATCTCGATGCTTGGATGGCTTTGGAAGAAGATTATCAGAATTCGACAGCTGAATCTAGAAGGAATCTAATGTTTCACAAATCCCAGAAGCAGAAAGAGAAAAATATATTAAAGGGAAGAAAATGATGAACTTACTACAACAATCAATCAAAGCTGAGATCTTAGAGCTACTACAACATACTGGATCATCATGCTCCAATTGGGAAGCTCTCAGAAATAAATATCAAGGGAATAATGAGATGAGGAGGAGCAAGGAAGCATTATTAAAGAAAGAATTTGATATTTTCATTGCAATCATAGGCGAGACTTTACAACCACTTATTAAAGGATACTACTATCTTGTAGCCGAAATGAAGAGATTGAATATTGATAAAGATGAAGAAGATTATACAGATAATTGTTGGATGGGAAAAGTTCGTGTTGATTCTAAAATCGAATCGAGTAGACTATTTAAAATTGACTTTCAAAAATTAATAGAGAGATTGGAAGCACATGAGGTGGAGTTGAAAAAGATTAATAACATGAAATCTGCCAATATTCCCCAGGATGTAGGACTTTACTACAAAGGTGCAAATCCAGTGATTCCTACGAGTCATAAAATTCAGACAGCCTTCAGTGCCAAAACAGGAAGTGGGAATTGTTTTGTCAGCTGCGGGAATCGTTCAGGATATATGCAGTCACAGCATTCGTCTTACAGCAATGGATTCTCATATAGTACCTCGTAGCAAACTCCACAACAATCCTCAAATCAATCTTATCGAACTTAAATAAATCATCTGAATCCTTATAATGCAATATTGCCATAAACTTTCAAAACGTACAAGGCCTGTCAGCTGCTAATGCAAACGAACACATGACGTTGTTAGCTTCAGTTCTAGAATAGTGCGAAGGGTTGGTTGCAGGAAGAATTGGCAAATACATGATGACAAAGGAAGATTATGACCAAATCGACACGGAAGAATTAGAGCTGATAGACATTCGTTGGTGCATGGCTAGCGTGATAAGAAGAGCCAAACGTTTTATGGAAATAATGGGAAGGAATTTCATGGGGGGTCCAGATACAAAATTGTGTTTTGATAAATCAAAAGTTACATGTTTTAGGTGCAAAGAAAGAGGTCATTTTAAGAGAGAATGCACGAATAGGGAAGTGAAGGACGACAATGTAAATCCATTTGGGAGAGATTATTACCAATGGTCAATTCATCACAAGAATTCTCAACACAGTCTATTTCAACTAAACACTAGTGCAATTCCAATCGAAAAAGGTCCATCATCGAAATCTAAGGATAAAGCGTTGGTAGTGGCACAAAATGATGGAGGTTTCAATTGGAATGAAGCTATCTCGAAGAATGGTGGATTAGCTCTTATGGCTAAGATGCTAGAGATTGAAGAAGTTATTGAAAGGCAGAGGATGAGCAAATTGTTGCTGAAACTATGAATTCCGCGCGTGATTTGATCCGGTAGATATTCAGTTATTGAGCTTTTTGTGTTTTTCGACATTTCTTGCCATGGAATACGATCCTACAGTATTTTTGATTATGTTTACCCCGTCAAATGTTGTTTAGTGTCTAATTT
This sequence comes from Helianthus tuberosus, assembly GCA_030545235.1. Taxonomy (NCBI): domain Eukaryota; kingdom Viridiplantae; phylum Streptophyta; class Magnoliopsida; order Asterales; family Asteraceae; genus Helianthus; species Helianthus tuberosus. The sequence goes on from CM060411.1 coordinate 89,692,038, forward strand.
GTATTTGTAATTTATAAATTATATAAATGAAATTTGTGTCTAATTTGTATTTGTAATTTATATCAATGAAATTTCTGTTTTTGACTTTCTAATATATGTTGTGTGTGATCATTAGCACTACCTATGAATAGAGTAAAATGCACAGATAGTTTTTGTGGTTTGGTAAAATTTCACCTTTAGTCCCTAACTTTTCAGAGTTACACTCTTAGTCTCTGTGGTTTGACAAGTTGTTACTCGGATAGTCCCCAAAGCGGATGGAGGTTAGTTTTTCTGGTTAAGTGGGGGTGAAATGACAAGGACTATCCGAGTAATAACTTGTCAAACCACAGGGACTATCTGAGTAACAACTTATCAAACTACATGGACTATCCGAGTAACCTTCGTCCGCTTTAGGGACTATCCGAGTAACAACTTGTCAAACCACAGGGACTAAGAGTGTAATTCTAAAAACTTATGGACTAAATGTGAAATTTCACCAAACCACATGGACTATCCGTGCATTTTACTCCTATAAATATAACTACCACAAATAAAAAAGTCACTTATAACTTCTCAACTATTTCACATCGAATGATCAAATGTATCCACACCCCGGTACACCATGTGAGTAAGTACTAGAAAACTTTCGAATTTGGCTTCTCCGCGCATTGGAAAATGCAAACAACATCCTTCATCTGGATCCTCCTATTATTCATCCGGTTTTTGGGGTTCATCAGATTCAACCTTTTTGTTCATCAGATTGAACATGTAGTTTATCAGGTTAATCCTGTTGTGAACATAAAATAAATATTGTAACATGATATAACAAATAAGCTTACAGATTAGGAAACATTCAAGACTTGTATTCCATCTTTGTCAAGGAGCAGCGAGAGGTAACATTCCAAAGGCGAAGACTTGTATTCCACCTTTGACAAGGAGGACCGAGAGGTGACCGAGAGAAAATAGACATAAAATTGTAAAAGTATAACATCTCTTCCATCTTCTCTTTCATGTAACGTCGTCCATAGGTACCTACAATTTTAAAGCTAAGAAAAACGTCATGTTAAACTTAGTTTTTTTTTTCATGTAACTATTAAACATCGGTTTTCTACAAAAATTAAAAAAAGGCCTTAAAGCGTTCTGAAAATTGGGTATTTAGAGGTTAAAGAAATCATGTTACATGTGCGTTATTAAAAAAAAAAGGCTAAAACGGCTTCAGCCGTCTCATAGGCGTCGGAGCCATTTAAGCCAAATGACTCGAGCCGTTAAAGTCACCAATGAGGCAGCCGTTTTGGAGCCACCATTTCATCGCCACGTGGCTCCTTCCTATTGCCCGACATATCCCGTGTATTTGGATCCTTGATGCGTAGTTCCCATACCGCGAAAGATGCAAAATCTGAAACTCTCTTTGATCAATGGCTAGATTCGTAATTTTTACTTAATTAAAATGCCCAAAAAAAACCCCACTTCGTCATCTTCACAACCTCGCTTTATCTCCTTGATGCAACCCGTGATCAGGTCTTTGCAAATAAATACACTCTATGCTTCGGTTTTTTTCCTTGTTTTCCACATTGTTTGCAGCTCCACTTTCACCAGCATTATCACTTTTCGAATTGTCCCTTTACATAGTAGTTTTTCCCATGAAGATCATCATAACCATCTGAGTTAGTAATAATCTTTTGGAACCAGCGACAACAGCATTAACAAGAAAACATTAGATAAACCCGTAAGCAAATTATACAAGATTATATTAACTTTAGTGCTAAAGTGTAATTTTATTTTATTATTTTTTTCAAAAAAAAGTGTTCGTCATAGCTCCACTTATGTTTTGATCCACTTATTTTATTTTCAATTTTCAATTACAAAAACGTGCATTGCGTATCATTTCAATTTTACAGATACCACAATAAACTAATCCTTTAATGGTACCCTCTTCTTCTACTATAAATGCCACAATCTTATTAACAAATTAAATTTAAACAAGGGGCTGTAGAGGAGAGAAGTACAAAAGAAGCCAGTGCAAACCCCAAAAACATAGTCATTCAAGCTATGGGGAAACGAAAACAACTGAAGAAGTATTCCCTTGCATTTTTCAGCATCTTCAAATCCAAAAAGGTTCGAGGAGAAGATGTGATGTTGGATGAGTCATTGAAAGCATACCGAGTTTACCGGAGTGATCAAGATGGTGTTCGTTGGGTGTCTGAGCCTGGCATAGACAGAAAAGCTTCGGCTTATATCGACAGCCAGACTAATAGATGGAACAATCTTGACATCTCAGCTAACTAATTTTGAGAACCACTTATGGGACTTGATGAATGAGCCCTGACTTCAAGGGTTTTCTTTCTTGAATCATCATTATGTGAAAGATTGTGTACGGTATTCATTTTGAGTTTATAAATGGCTTCACCAGCTTTACTTCATCTGTATTAATCAGTTAAGTTACGTATTGTAAGATTAAATATTTATTTATTTATATTTAATCTAGTAGCCATCATTATCATTTATATAATATAGATCAAAATATATTAATAACCTATTAATAATTAGTTGGTAATTGTTGATGGACCATATTACCCTTATTAACTAATTGGGTTTCCTCTTGGGTGTATAAATAAGGAGCTTATTAGAGAGTTAAAGGGTTAGACAATTACACAATACAAAACAACCCCATAACATCAAATTCGTCTCTCTCTCCCTAACCGAAATCAACCCTACTTTCGGTTCATCACCATCATCACTTTACACCCTAAGGAGGAACCAGATCAAACTGACAACTATGTCGAACTCCGTGGCTGCGTCTCTGACTCGATTCTCTACTGATGCAATCAAAGGTATGTTATTCATGTTTTCCTTTATGTTTTAAACAGAACTGATCAACATGTGGTATCAGAGCATATGTTGATAAATCAGTTCTGATTTTGTATCCATTATTCTGGGATCAAAAAAAAAATCTAGAAAACGAAATTTTAAAGCCTTAAAAGTTCTCGGCTGTTTTCGAGTCCTTGTTGCCGAAATCACTGTTTTCGGAAGAAGTTGGTTAATATATTGATTCTAAATCATAATGGGTAAAACTAATATTCGAAATCTGATAACAGAACTATTAAAATCTAGATTTCGGAACCCAGAATTATGTTTTTTTATTTTTTAGGGTTCATCATAATGTTCTAAGAAAACTCGAAAAATTCCCTAAGATTTGGAATATAATTTGGATTAGTGGGTGTTTTTCATGATTTTGATCTTAATTTTATCTATTAAAATTTCTAAAACTGTTAATAGATTTCAGTTATTATTTTCGAAATCATTTGATAAGTTTAGATCAAAAATAAAATAGGAAATACTATCCCAAAATCCCTTAAATTTCGAGTTTTAGTTATTATCACAAGAAATAGCTATTAACAGTGGGTTTCGAAATCATAAATGTACTAATCGCACAAGTCCCTTAACAGTCGCACAAGATCAGATCAGATATGATCTGATCGCACAAGACATTCGCACAAGATCAGATCACAAAAAAAAAAAAAAGATCTGATCGCACAAGGGAAATCGCACAAGATTTGTGGATCGCACAAGATTTGTGGATCGCACAAGACTTGTGGATCGCACAAGGCATTACTGATCACACAAGTTATTGGGCCTTACTAGTCGCACAAATTATTTGGGCCTCACTGATCGCACAAGTCATTATTGATCGCACAAGTCCTTACTGATCGCACAAATTTGTTTTGGGCCTCATTGATCGCACAAGACTTGGGCCTTATTGATCACATAAGACTTGGGCATTACTGATCGCACAAGACTCGATCCGCGCTAACAGGTGGTTTGCTATTAAATACTTGGTTTTGTTTATACTTAATTAATTAATAAAGATCAAATAATGTTTTACAAAACCAAACTAGCTTAACTTGAATGAGCTTCTGATGTATCATTTCTGGCCAAAGCTGATTTAATACATCTATTTATTGTTCAAGTATTATAAAAAGCTATGTTGAGTATGCATTACACACGTGAAATGTCTTAATTCTGGCCAAAGCTGATTTAATTCATTTATGTTTAGCATGCTTGACAAGTGCATAACTAATGTGATTGTCTCATTTCTGGCCAAAGCTGATTTGTCACGATTACTTTGCACACATACTTAAATGATTACACTTCTGGCCAAAGCTGATTTGTCTTTGTTTAAGTAGAATTTTACTAAGTCTATTATTTTGATGTTAGTAATAGACATATCACAATCTCTTCACATAATGATCCTTATATTAATGATCCTTAATTAATTTTATGATCATTTCGTCTGTCTTATTCTTAGTACCCATAATTTTACTCACTATAATTTACTTCTACATATATCTCATCCACTTTAATTTCTAAACCTAAAATGTTTGCTTTATTTAAAGTTTCTATTAGAATTAGCTCTTAAATTAAATCCTTGATTATTTCTTAAGACACGATAATCCTATTGCTCTCTTCTGATAAAGATTATAAAGAAGAAAATTAGAGCATGATGATTAGGACAAATCGAGCATGATGTCTCTTATGATAATCAAGAACTCTCTAACATAATGCTATCACTAAAGTTATTTCAGATTAAGTCTTTCCTAAGGATAATCTCTTCTATATGGAATAATCACTAGAACTCCTAAGATGCATGCCTTCTTTTAAAATTCTAAACTATAAAGTTAAGTGGTGTCACACCCCGATTTCCACGTGTCACCGGTGGGCCCGGTGGGGAGTATCGTGACGTCATGGTTGGCAACATAATAGTCAAACAACACAATATCAATATGCACAGCGGAAGCAAAAGATATTTATGATTACATTCCGAATATGAAGTAATATTCAGTATTACAACGGAAGTAAAGGATCCACAGGCGGATCTTTAAAACATATCATTTGTTCAACAGACTTTAGACGCCTAGAACTTGCAAGATTCCTTATTAGCGCCCTGAGCTTCCAGCAAATTTCGTTTAGTACCTGTCACTTAACCTTTTTGGAAAATACGTCAGTTTTCACTGGTAAATACACTCAACTGACTCATTTGAAAAGAGTTTAAGAAAATTGATTTAGATGCACCAGGCACAAAACCTTTTGACACTTTGATTAAAATGCACAGAGGCAAAATTAACCTTTTATAACTTGGGAAAATTATTTGTATATAATCTTGTATACAGTTTTACTTATTTGTCATCCATTCAGGGCCGGTTTGTAGGGCCGGTCTCGATTAACTGACACGCCACAGGTATAATGCCCACATGCTATCATCCCCTAAGTGGATTACCAGTTCCGGTATAATGCCCACAGGGATGATACCTTCGAGTGGATTACCAGTTTTTACATAATGCATCTGTCAGGTGTATGCCTACACCCCGTGCTTAGGTCGTGGCCATCTCGTAAAATGATGCCAAGGATATCCGGGACATGGTCATTAACCCCCAAAGGCCATACACCAAATAATAGTAAAATAATACATATTAAACAGGTTATGTAAGTACATCAATCACAATCCGATTTAAATGACTACATACACCCGACCAAGCGGTACTTTTATAGTACCGTATCCCAAGCCCGTATAGGGAAATAAGTTAAGAGTATTTACCTGAGCTAGCTCCTGTCTTAATTAGCAAGAATCTAATAACTCAGCCGTATTCACTTAAGTAAGCGTATGTACCATTTACCGAAATGCTCTAGTCTGGAATGATGGTATAAATAATTAATTAGAATGCTAACGGATCTTTAATTAAGCCTAAGCTTAGACCGGTTAGTCTTACAGGAAGATACGGTTCGTACGCATGATTAAGCGAAGACCGGAATAGAATGTGATTTAAACCCGACATGTTCAGAGACCTGTCTTATATGGGTATTTTATTCACATTCTGGAATTTGAGATAAAACCGATAAGGTTTGACCCGTTTCGGTTAATTTATGTAAACTTGTTACATAAACTGAACCGAACGCGTAATAAGCGTTACGGGTATTCATTAGAGCCATCTACAGGTTTCCTAAGTTGTGTCTCAAATATGTTGTGACATCAGTAAGATGTCTTTCATTATGCCCGAAACGAATTTAAACACAAACTATGCCCCGTAGGGGTAGTTTGGTCATTTTAAAGGTTGTAAAAGAGTTTAAATGTTTAACTGAGTTACAGGTCTGATGTAAACAGCAAACATACTTAATTTGATGAGTTATAACAGTAGGCTAAAGCATATATGTGAAATTTATCATCTTTAACCAAACTATGCCCCGTAGGGGTATTTTGGTAATTTCACACAAGCCGAAAAGCTCAAAAACGAAGTCTGAGTTAATCAACCTTTGCTTACTGTTAAAATATCATAATTTGCCTCATATATCAGTAGGTATCAACCCGGTTATGTCCAATATGATTTTAAGACATACTATGCGTTAAAAACGCTAATTATGGCGATTAAAGGCCATTTCCGGGTTCGACACTTAAATCTGATATTTTTATATTCCCAGAAGGCTTAAAATAATTTATTTATCATAATTAATCAGTAGCAAAAGGTTTGGAATCGTTTAGATGTGTAAAACTCATTTTATGGCCCGTAAGGGCAAAACCGACAATTACCGGATTAAGCCTACGACTACTAGTTATGCTCAGCTTAAAATTAATTAAAAATCTTTAAAAATCCCAAAATAATATATTACATCAGTGGGTATTAAGTTTGATACCAAAAAGTCGGCTTAACTAGGCTATACGCCAATTACGCCGTTTTATTAACATAAAGCATTAATTTTGCGATATTGAGCATAACTCTTAATCTACAAGTCAAACTGATGTCAAACTTTGCATACAAGTTTATATATCAGTAACTAAGGTTTCTATACTTTTACATTTTCATAAATCTCGTTTTAAGGTGTAAAGGGCATAATGGTCAACATATGAGCAATTAACGGAATCATGCGTATTAATCGGATAACTAATGAACCGAGGTGTATAATCACAGAGGGTTATACTAGCATGTAACCTGGTCCAAATGAAGCTCTAAGGTATTTCTAAAACATACCTAAACGGGTCAGAATTGAAGTCAAAGCAAAAGTCAAAGCTTTGCGACTTTCGGTTCCGAACCGGGTCAAAACAGGAAATAGTCGGGTCGAACATGTTTGGACATGTTCTTACACTTATTACTAAGTTATAACAATGATCAAACAGGTTGTATATGATCTAGATAGCTAATTATGCATAAATGACATTTTAGGCATCTTGTTGACTTTTTAATTAAAGGTTTGACCCGACATTTGACCTGGTTAGGATGGTGATCAGGGGAAACCCTTTTGGGGTTTTATTACCCACATAAATACCAACCTATAACTACTTTTAATTCGAGATATGACTGAGCCATTATAGACTAATCTCGAAGTCAAACCGTAATTACGACGGTTTGACTTTTAGCTAATTAACTAAGCTAAAAGCAATTAGAGAAAGATTAGAACACTTACTGAAGTCCTATGCACGAGATAAGATCACTTGGAAGCAAGCTTGAGCTCCAGAAATGATCCAAGAGTGCAGGAGAAGTTGTGAGGAAAGTGTGGAACAATGAAGGCCTTTTATACTTGTTCAAACACCACAACTAGTTGACAACAAGGTCTATGATCCATCCACAACTATCCAACACTTGTCCTAGTGCTTCTAGGATAGTTAGGGGTCTTTAAATAATGTTAAAAACCGGTTTAATGGGTTAAAATCGCGAAAGACAGGCAACAGCCTGTTTTCTGGTGCTGGGGACTTGGTAGCGCACCGTTACATGTATAGGGTAGCGGTGCGCTACCCCTTCTCAGATGCTGAAATGTTGTTGTTTGTTGAAGGTTCGAAAGGGCAATCCACTTGCACGAATTTGGGGCCTCAATTATCAATTTGGGACCTTTCAAATGTGCCTTATATAGTTCTAAACCTCACCCTTATGTATTGTTTCGTTTGAATCCATAAACAAGACCCGAAACAAAGGGTTACCGCTCTTTTTCTTCGTAGGAGTCCACCATATCAATTTACGAATCATTCAATGTTATGATTCACTGAACTTGAACATATACTAAATGTTTTTAACATGTTTGAGTCTTGGGATTTTCTACGAGGTCGTTCAGAGGTGCAAAAGTTAACATGGCGACACTTTTAAATCCTGTCAAACATTTTTATTAAACCCGGGTTTACAACGCGTTTTGTCTTACATGACACGTGTCGTTTTATTATTGAACCCGAAATTTTCGAGGTGTTACAAGTGGTATATGTGAATACATAATAATGTACAATACCATGACCCATTAAGTTAAGGGCTTACGCATGGAAATAAGTACATTTTCCAGTACATTACATATTAAGATTTTCACTTGTACAATTTGATGCCTTATAAATCAACTATAACACTCAAACATACCAAAGTATAATGAGTGTGTTGATAAGCAACATATGTACAAAGAAATAAATGTTTGAAGCTGGAAAATAAGTTGTTACTCACCTTACAACCACTTAAAACCTTAAAAGAGGATTGTTCTAAGGTCCATAGACAAATTACAAGTGTTAATTCCACCTCTAAGGTTCTTCAAGGGAAAATCTCACTGCATAATTATGTCATTATACTAGACATAAGCAACGAGACTATCCATTATTCTAAAGAACAGTTGGATAAGTTAACTAGGTAGTCACTTACTAAAGATATTTCAGTCTGCTAATTTTAATATTCCAATTAACACATGATTAGTTGACTCTAGTTCCATAGGTTTCCTTACCAGCACTCGACAAATAACTAACATGAGAGTTAGTGACAAAGTTAAATGTTAAGGCTATAAAAACCATAATAAGCAGTCTTCTAACAAAACGTTTTTCGATACCGTACATATATTCTGAGTATTAATCAGAATATAGTATCATAATTAAGCAATGTTATGAAGGTTGTGAGGTTTGCATAGTCAACATAAAGTCACACTTACCTTAAACTCTCATTTTATTTGTTCTAAATATCTGGATTGAAACATTATTAAGATAAAACTAGATGATACCTTACACTTTCACAACTTTTGTCATCATGCAAATGAAACATGTGACAAAAGGAAAATGAGACTTACAAATTTCATCCATTATAACCAAAATTCATGAGAAATCATGACATGGTTAATGAGGATGATTTCTTATCTAATCTCATTCTAAGTGATTTTAAATCATGACGTTATAGCCCTAAATATTACTTGGCTTAAGGAATAAGTATGGGTCCATCATAAGTCATTCATTGACATTCATGGAACTTATTTCAAATGGAATATTCAGACACAATTCATTTATCATTTAAAAGACTATCAACTTGTATCTAAATTTTGTTGCATATGGCCCACGGTCTTATAAGAAATCTATTCATATATGTACTTAATAAGATTTCTATTAAATATGTCCCTAAGTTTCTTATGATATCTGGACATTAAAGAAATCAAATAAAGTCTAACGTATATGTGATAGGTTCCCACGTCACGTAGCTCATTGAAACTTCTCTTGTAGCATTATAGAGATATTAAAGATCAGTGGGAGCATTAAGTGTCTTAATAATAACTTGCAATAGTTGCAAGAGGTGGGGAGTGAAAACTTTATATTACTTCAATTTACACCTCTTGTACAAGACACTGGTCCATCTTGACACTGTTCTATCATAACTTGTCTCCTTAAAATCTACAGCTACTCTTACAAAAGTTTCATTGTTGCTTAATTGTGGGCACACTTAGATTTCTTATCTAAACTAAAATAATCCTCAACAAGAGAAACTACAATGACTAACGTCATTAATATGTTTTCTCTATTTAGAATTTGTTTGGTCGTTAAATATTGACCCTAAGCATGCTGAGTTCCTAAAGTTTTCTAAGGTCAGTGGGAGCAGTCAAAGTCCTTATCATGACTTGCAAGGAATACAAGAGGCGGGGGGAAGAGTGTCATTAAATTTCACTCCAAATTTAACTCCGATTACACCTCTTGTACACCATAGTGCACCAACTCTTACAAACTTAGAATCCTGAAAATGATAGCAACTTAACCAAGAGCTAATCCATAAAACTGAAACTTCTAACTAACCCAATAATCAACTCAGGAGGTCATCTAGGTTTAAAAATCTACTAACTTTGATGATTACATAACCTCCCTAATTTGAAGTTGAAATGGATTTTGGAAAAGTTTACTGATCCTATCTCTTCTAATTAAGCCATTAGTGTCAATCAATCTTCTGAATGGAATAAAACAGTTTTCTAGTAAAACTGATTTTATGTGTTCGCATAACGTTTGGGATTTGATTGAATAACCTAAGAGTGTTTATAACTAAACCAAATCCTGATATAAACGTTAAGACACAAAGAAGCATGATTGATTGTCAAAGGTTGTACTCAGGAAGAGATAAATTATTAAAGAATCTTTATTACATATCTAACAAAAGATTTCTTTTAGGATCATCACTGTTCTAGTAGCTTATAATAGTTTTGAGATACATTAGATGAACATTAAAACAACTTTCCCTAACAACTGGCTGATATATTTACATGTTCATAAAACAACCTGAAAGTTCTAAACTTAAGGTTAAAGAACAGTTTGTCTATAAGCCAATAAAATCCATGTATGGTTTAATGCAAACATCATAATGTGATGAAATCTTAACGCAATTATTTTCATCAACAACCAAGTGGAATAATGTACCTACCACAAGATGAGTGGGAGCAACTAAGATAAACTTGTCTATATAGATGATATTCTTTTGACAAGTAGATGTTACATAAGTCAAAGCATTGTTAACACAAACTTTGATATAATAGATCTCAGAGATATCTCTTACATAATAGATATCATAACATGTTGAGATAGACCAAATGGGACATTACTTCCGTTCCATAAGTTTAACATTAAATGGGTCCTTACATATGTAACAAACATTAATGCTCTCATTTAGAGGATAATATGATAAACGAGATTATTTACTTATGCTTCATTAATTAGAAGCCTTATGTAAGTTCAAGTCTATACTCGTTTAGATATTACTCACATTGCAACACACTAGATATGTCTAGATTAATGTGAAGCATTTAATAGAGTATTACAATATCTTTAAAAGAAACGAGAGGTTATAATTTAAAGAAGAAGTGAGAACTCAAACCGGTTTATTACTCTAACTTTGTAATATTCAAAGATGACAAAATGTAATTTTGGGTATATCTTTATGTCAGCAGACAAAACCTATCTCATGGAGGAGTCATAATAGACTGATATCAACAACCTAAGTTATAACGACATAATATAGTCACTAAATGTTGTTGGAAATTTATCAGTGGACTCATGACTTTATTAACTCCATATAATTAATATATTGAAGACTTGTTGTGATAAAGTCAGTTACCATGTCTCCTTGAACAGTAACAGTTCGAGAGGTGCTGCATTAAATTTCTATACGCAATTAATTATTCGTTTATGAACGAATTGAGGAAACTAAATCTTTGTATCGAATTCATCCGTGATATGCTTAAGGATCCTATAACTAAAAGTCTATCACCCATAACTATTATGTAAGCGCTTATAATAATCACGGGTTTATTGATGACTATGTACAACTGCATATCGTACTATGAATGATTAACTTTTAATATTCCTCATCAGTTTGATTTTGTATGTCTCTAACATATGTTCTGCCGGTGTAATGACATATAGACAAATATAAATACAAATCAAACGCTAAAGGGTTTGTTAGTATTTTGATCATAACTGTTAGGTTTTAAATTGAGGCTGTAGTATGACTAATGGGGGTCCTGAGTCGCGTAATGATTCAACGGCTGTCTTTCTCTGCTACGGTTCTTGGTTTAAAGCTAAAATGAGTATTAACTTCTGATCAGACTAATCTAATACTCATGATAAATGATTATTCGGCTAAGTGGGAGAATGTAAGATTAAATATTTATTTATTTATATTTAATCTAGTAGCCAACATTATCATTTATATAATATAGATCAAAATATATTAATAACCTGTTAATAATTAGTTGGTAATTGTTGATGGACCATATTACCCTTATTAACTAATTGGGTTTCCTCTTGGGTGTATAAATAAGGAGCTTATTAGAGAGTTAAAGGGTTAGACAATTACACAATACAAAACAACCCCATAACATCAAATTCGTCTCTCTCTCCCTAACCGAAATCAACCCTACTTTCGGTTCATCACCATCATCACTTTACACCCTAAGGAGGAACCAGATCAAACTGACAACTATGTCGAACTCCATGGCTGCGTCTCTGACTGGATTCTCTACTGATGCAATCAAAGGTATGTTATTCCTGTTTTCCTTTATGTTTTAAACAGAACTGATCAACACGTATGACATCAAAAGGTTAATATTTAAGTTTCTTTATATTTGATGCATGGGTTAAAGAGTGATTTAACTCTATTACATATCTAAGGGATAATTGGTATTCTCATGAAAAAGACACAGAAAAACGAGTTGTTGGCTTGTTGCTATTGTTAGACACGCAGTAAACGAACCTAATAATAGTATATGATCCTTTATTAAAAGGTTCATATTTAAGTGGGGAAGTGGTGCTCAACGGGAGTACCCCGATCCCATCCAATCTCCACCTCACTCCTTCACTTAGTGACGGAATCAGAACTTTTTAGTCGGGGATCAAAGTAGAACTATTTTACAAACTTTCTAATTGTCATGTTTATAAAAATTTTGCTGCTAAAAAAGAACGATTTTACATTCGTTAAATTACATCAATCCCTTTTTCTACTAATTGACGTATCAGTTACTAGCTTCAAACCGTTGTAAAATAATCTTTTGGTTTTGGGGGGGGGTGTATCTTGTGTACCATCTTCTTAATCCTTCTCATATATTAATTAAATAACCATTAACTAGTTTCCATAATACCGGATCTCTAACAATTTCATCTTCAAATAATTCAAATTCCACTCAACTTGTTTTATTGTTATTTTCACTAAAGTTATACATGGATTGAGTTTTGTTTACAGAAATATCTTTATATATTCGCATTTCTACACCCAAAAAATAGTAGAAAATTATGAGAAATTTATGCAAAATAAAATATAAAATTGACAACTCAATCTGATCATAATCCTCTTTAGTCAACATCGGATTACCAATCCTTCCGGCTACCAAACTCTCATAAGACTCTAATACAGTCACTAATAAAGACATATGACCTTTGGCAACCTCTTCCGAGAAATTCTGACCATTCTGAAGATGTAATGCAATGTTACATTGTAATACTTGGCCATTATTGGTTGCTGAAAAATTTGGATCGAATGATGGATATGAAGAGAATCCAGTTTTGTTGTTTGATCCTTGAGATGACCCTCCAGACAAATTGTTTGTGTTAAATGCAGTTTCGATCTTTGGTGCAACGTTGGTCTTATCACTCGTACTTCCTTTGTAGTACAAACCAATATCGTGTTCACCATTAGAATTCTTCATCTTTGCCATCTTCCGTTGTTCCATCTCTTGAACTTCGAGCTTTTCAATATACTTGCCCAGCGATAGATTCGCAAATTCACCATTTTCTTTCAAAATCATAAGCCACGTCCTCCAAACATCTTGTGGCAACGCATCGGCCAATTTTTCAACCCATTCTTCTCTATCTTTCTTGATATCCAATCGCTTCATGTTAACCACCAAATTACAATATCTTTCTATAATCGCTTTGGTGTTTTCAGTTTTTAATCCACGAAATAGATCAAATTATTTCTTAAAAAGCGATTTCTTGTTTTTAATCATGTCTAAACTTCCAACAAACTTCATTTTTAGTGCTTTCCACATTGAGTATTCACTTCCATTGTGTTACAATAAGATCAAGATGTCTTCTTTAATAGCTTGTTGCAAAATATTGATCATCATATTTTCACTTTTGTATTTCTTTTTCTGATCATCAGTTAAATCTTTAATAGCAACAATCTCTCCGTCTTCATCAATCGGTCTAACATATCGTTGTTCAACACATTCCCACGCATCTAAGTGATTCGCTTGAACCCAATTTTCAAAACGTTTCTCTCATCCATTATACTCCTCGATATTCATGAGCTTAGGCGGTTTTTGCATGGTCCCATTTCATTCTCTAAGTTCACGTTCTGAGCCATAGTGAACGGGGTAGCAAATGCGTTGTAGAATTCGTTTTCCATGTTTCGGTCTCAAAATTTCACAAAAACTAAAATTTCAAACGGACTGGATGTTTTTAACCCTCTTCGTGCGAACTAGATACCTTCAACTCGTACGAACTGGAAACTATCAACTCGTGTGAACTGATTATGCTCTAACGATCTGATTTGATGCGATCTGGGTCAAACCGTGCGAACTGACTAACTTCCAAACGACCTGGAACAAAACTTCAAACCGTGCGACCTGATCACTTCGTACGATCTGAACTGGTGCGATCTGACCCAATCCGTGCGAACTAAGACGAAGTCAAACGATCTGGAATCTAATCTCACACGATCTGTGTTAGTGCAGTAATGTCTGTCAACTTCGTCTGGTATCGAGTCTTGCATTGCATTGTTCATGACACGAAGATCGAGAAAAATGACAAAAAGCTAATTCCGCACGAAAGAGTTAATTCCGCTTGAAAGGAACATCTAGTAATTCCGCACGGAATTAGCTAATATCGTTTGGGTATTGTAATTTCGCTTGTTTGGTAATTCCGCTTGAGTATGTTCAAGCGGAATTAGATGCCTATATATACCTGATCATATCGTGTCATTTGAAACGGAATTAGAACATAGATTCAGAGCCGAGGTGCTGTCCGTTTATCATTTGAATCTGTAAAAGCTCAGAATCGGTTAATAAGAAGATAATTAGAGGAAAACAAGCTGTGTTCCGTCAAATTCATTGATTCCGCCTTTGTTTTTGATGTTGAACTCTTCATATTGACCCGTTAGGGTCACACGACGATCCAACAAATGGTATCAGAGCTCAGGACGAGGAGTTCATACCAATTCAGCTTGATTTCATCGGATTATCACACTTCTACTCCTTCTTTTCTGATTTGAACAAGATTTAACGGACAAATTGGCTTGATTCTCACATATAATAAGCGAAACATAGTTTTATCTAATCCTTGAAAGATTTGGACCTTAATTCGACTTAAATCTGATAAAACTTGTAATCCCGCTTGAAAATCTATTCGAACATGCTGACATCATCTAATTTCATTTGAAACGTTCAAACGGAATTACTAATTCCGCATCAAATCCACATAATTCCGTTTGAACTGGATCTTAATTCCGCACGGAATTAGCTTCATTGGGTTAATTTCGCTTGAAAAGTGCAGACAATTTCACACGGAATATAATTTCGTTTGAAACGTTCAAACGGAATCACTAATTTCGCACCAAGAGATTTAATTTCGTTTGAAATTGATCTAATTCCGCACGGAATTAAAATCCGCTTGGTAATTTCGTTTGAGATCTTCTGTCATTTCACCTCAAATCAGATTCTTGAAAGTTTTGGTTAAAATGTTTGACGAAAAGGAAAACGATAAACTTGGAAGAATAAATGATTGGTTTGATATGTATTGGGAATACAGGAAAGAAGATGAGAAAAAGGATGCTTGGGTTAAAAGATCTGAATATTTTTTGTGTAAAACATATGAAAAGTTTAATGATTTGGAAAAGAGGTATAATGAATTACTTGACAATTTAAAAAGGTATAGGATTAAGATGTCAGATGCTGAAAAGATATCAAAATTTGCAGATGTCTTACCTTTGGATTGGGATGAATTTTTGAGTAAACTGAAGAAGGATTCTAGGTTCTCAAAATTTAGTCCAAATGATTTCATCAGAGAGCTTAGAACACACAATGTTGAGAATGAAAAGAAAAAGAAAGAATTGATAAATGAAATAGAAAGAAACTTAGAATATATAAGTTTGGATGTGCTTCTTGAAATAATCAAAAGAATTAGAAAAGGTCTAAGCACAAGAAGTATGTTGAAATATGATTTCAAAAGAGGTTGTTTTTTGGATGAAGATTTGAATCCTGCTGATATTGTTAAAAATTTTCTTGTAGGAACATACAAGAAGGAGACAGAGGGAATGTCAAAGAATGAAGAATCCAAGAAGGATGAAACTTCAGAATGTGAAGTTGCGTGCTCAAAATGTGATAAATCTGAAGCAGACAATGTTAAACTCTTGAAGGATATAGAGAGTTTGACATTGGAAAACAAAAATTTAAAAGAAAATGAAAAAGATTTTCAAAATAAAATAACAGTTTTTGAAAATGAAAAATTGAAAATAAAGATGTTTCTTGGATAAAATTAGAAAATAAAGTTTTAAAAGAAAAAGAAACAGATTTTCAAAATCAAATAAAAGTTTTAGAAAATGAAAAATCTGTTTTTTGTAGAAAATAAAATTGCAAATGAAAAGGTAATAAACTCTCATCTTGAGAAAATCTCTCAGCTTGAAAAAGAAGCTGAGAGTGCAAGAAATAAAATTGATGAGCTTGAAAAGAAATTGAAAGGTTTTGTGACTTCGTCAGAATTTCCAAATCATCTTTGTCCAGAACCGATCAATGCAGTTCCAATAAGTGACAATGTCACAAATTTTGACAAAGTCAAAATTGAAGATTGTGATGATAAAACTGATGATGAAAATGAGAAAAATGAGAAAAATGAGAAAAGAAAAATATTTTTGGAATTAAAAGAAAAATTTAAAAACACTGTTTTAAAATCTCCTGAAATAGGTGAATGCTCAAAGCAAAAACCTGTTAAGAAGATTGTAGAACAAAAACAAAATGTTAAAAATTCAGAACTCACAAAAAAAACAAAATGTCAATCATCCAATCATTATGAAAAATCACAAAAATTGAAAAATCAAAACTCACAAAAAGTTGGTAATAAGTGGTGCAGATTTGACCACAGTTCTCAAATGCCAAATCAAGGATACAAGAAAGGACATGATTACCACAAGGCAATTCAATGTTATGATCTAAGTGTGTGGTATGAAAATGATGTATGGTATGAAAACAGAGTGTGTTACAACTGCAGTTTTCAAGGACACATTGTTGTTAACTGCCAGAATCAGAGTTTTGAGACAAGAAGATGCTATGATTGTGGAATCAAAGGTCATATTGCCAGAGATTGCCCAATGAGATCAAAGAGAAGATCGAGGGCTGAATCTCATAGACAAATGTATGAATCAGTCAAAGTCGAAGAAAAGCCCAAAGAAAAGAAACAGAAAAAACAGAAAGTGAAACTATCAAAAGGGCAGAAAGACAGACTGAGAAAGAAAAGGAAGAAAGTAAGAGAGTACCTAGAAAAGATTTTGTCCTCGGGTACAACTGATAATCCTAGAAAAAGTTCTGATGAATCGATTTGCTCCACTAACAAGGATCAATCAAGGAAAACGAACTCATCATATACAAATTTGAGGACAAAAGGGTTGATAAAGAAACAGAGTTCTGTTTTGACAAAGGCGCAACTTTGAATCAAAACAGAGAAAAAACTTTTTAAAACACAACCTGCTGTGGGAAAAAAAATTAAATTCACAGCAGAGAAGTTTGTGATTCTACACGAACGGTGACGGGTGGTCCGTAGGACAACCCTTTATGATGTTAAAAGACAAGTTTATCCCTCATTTAAGTGTGTAATTTTCTCGAATTAGATAACTACTGTTGCTTATGTCTCAGGTGTGGTTTGGTGGCTTAAAGTGAAGAAAAATGCAGCTTTGGAAGGTTTGAAGTTGAACGGGTCGTGCATGGAACAAAAGATGAAACAAAGCACAAAACTCAGGATGTTACCGTAAATTACGGTCCCACCGTAATTTACGGTGGACCTAATTTTGGCCTGGAGCTCACCGTAACTCAGACTGATAGCACCGTAACAATTTGAAGGTCACCGTAACTTACGGTGATACCGTAAGTTACGGTGGAAGCGACGCGAAAACTTGTAACTGCTCATTAAAAACAGTTTTATGGTGTCTTTTGGATTATTCTCATCATTGGTCGGTTGGAGAACACACTAGGGGCGATTTTGGCTATCTTGGCTTGGTTGTGAACAATTGCTAACATTCGGTTTGTGATTTCGATTTGTATGAACATTGAATTGATTGCTATGATGATTCACCAAGCTATATGTGGCTAAAACTTTCGGTGATCATCTTAGGTGAAGGTTTCTCTTGAACTTTTGTGTGTTTATTTCTGAATTTCTAGAATGATAACTTGCGTTGCTTGAATATCATGGTGTATGCATAATTGTTTGTAGCTTGTTAATCGATAATGCAATTTCTAGTCTCAAATCGTACGTTCTTGGTGTCGTTGGCAATCGAGATATCACGGGAAGGGTTAGGGTTGGTTATTGATTAATTGATCATCGGGAAACAACCTCGCGTTTATAAATCCGAGTACTTTGTTCCCTTTTATCTATGTACGAGTTATGTCTATGTAACTCTTTCTAGTTGGAATTTCACACAATTGTTTAAAGAAACTGAATCCTAAGATGGTCATTGTTTTCTCCTAATCTGTTTTACAACCAACATTTGATTTGCAATTAGTTATTAATTTAGTTTTATAAAACAACAATCCAAATTATTGATCTTTATTTTCTGCAAATTAGGTTAATTGTAGTTTAATCGCAAGGCTATAAAATCAACACACTTTCCACATACTCCCTGAGTTCGATACCCTCTTACCACTATCTATAGTTGTTATTGGGATTAAATTTGCGTGTACCTACGACAGCACGTCAAATTTTGGCGCCGTTGCCGGGGAGTAGTGCGCAACGTGTGTCAGTTTGTTAGTTTTGCTTTGTTATTTTCGGGTTTACACTGGTGTGTTTAGTGTGCAGGTTCTATAGTTGCATGCATACTAGAGGCTCTCACAAAGCTTCACCATTGTCATTTGATCCGGAAATCGAAAGAACGCTAAGGCAAAACCGAGTTTTACTACGCGAAAACAAAATCATTGGTTCACCTACTTCACCCATTACACCAAGAAATATCATGGAAGAAACACAAGTACCACCCACAACAGGTCAAACGACCTCGTCATTTATACCTACTTCCACACACCCATCACCAAACACAACCATACCTAATACCACTACAAATCCTACTCCACCTCATGACACTACACCACCTAACACCACACCACCAAACACTACTCAAGTCGAACCTAGTTTTACTTTTAGCCCATCTACTACGATTCCACCACTCACTCATTTCTTCCCAGTTTCGGGTCAGTCATCTTCACATTATTCAATACCCCAAGGTTCAACGGTCGTTCATGCAACTTCAACATTTAGACCATCAAACCAGTCGGGTTTTCAATACTCGATCATTCCATTTGGGCAAACTTCGGGTATAGGGGGAGATGGATATGAGGAAGGATACGAAGATTTTGAGGGTTATGATGAAGATGGGTATGCTTATGCTTATGGGGGTGATGGTGATCAAGGAGAGTTCGGTTATGTGCAAAGTCAATCTCAAGGGATGGCAAGTGTGGGTGGAATACCGCAACAACAACTCATACCACAACACATTAGGCCAAGGCCACAAGGGCCACCAATGCAATGCCCTATTCCATTGCAACAAGTTCGGCCACAAAATGTACAACCACAATTTCAAAGGCCAATTCAACAACCACCGATGCCACAACAACAATTTCAACCACCGTTCGTACCACAAGGGCACATACCAAGACCTATGGGTCCTATTCGTCCAAGGGGTCGATTGGGTGTTCCAAGAAGGCATCTTAGGGAACAAGCACGGGGAATAGAAGCACATTTCAGGCCGATAATTACTCAAAACCCTTCACCGGTGGTTATCCCTCGCAACAACCTAGGGAGAACCTTTGAAGTAAGAACAAATTCTTTGCAAAGTTTGCCGAAATACAAAGGGCTAGCAACGGAGGAACCATATTTCCATTTACAGGCCTATGACTCAATTTGCAATACTTTTGGGAGTCAAGGTTTTTCGGCCAATGATATCAAGTTGGTACTATTTCAATTTTCTTTGGAGGATAAGGCAAAGAAGTGGTTCTACACTTTACCTTCAGCATCTATATATACTTGGGCGGACATGCAACAAATTTTCTTAGACGAATTTTACACTGCCCAAAAGACCAACGATGCTAGAAAAGGATTGAGGAGCTTCCAACAACAACATGGTTAGATGTTCCATGAGGCATTTGAACGTTTCAATATGATGATTAAAAATTGCCCTCACCATGGGATTGAACTTTGGGAGTTGATGAATGCCTTCCACGAGGGGTTGAGTGCCGAGGATGCTCGAGATTTAATGTCCATTACCGGTGGGACTTTTGGCACCAACTATGAGAATGACGATTGGGAGTTCTTGGAGAATATGGCAAGTACATCAAAGAGAAAGGCTCAAGCATCGAGGAGAGCGCGACCGGCCATTGCCCGACCTCAAGTGCATGCAATACATGATGGTAATGTTCAAACCACTAATCAAATTTATGACGTTTGTGCTTTGTGTAATGAAATAGGTCATGCGGCTGAAAATTGCCAAGGAATGGTGGAAGGGCAATATGAAGAGGTTCATGCGGTTCAAGGTCAAGGTCAAGGAGGGGGTGGTAGAAACTACAACAACATGAACTCTAATACTTACCACCCCGGGTTGAGGAACCACCCAAATTTTCGCTATGGGAACCCCTCAAATCAAGCTAACCTGAACTTTCAAGGTAGTCAAGGTAACTTTGGTTCACGCCAACCTTATAATAACCAAATTGGATATCGAGGCGGGAACAACCAAGGCTATCAAAGGCAATATCAAACGGGTCAAGAACAAGGGGGTCTTCGGGTGGAAATGAGATGATGGAGATGCTAAAAGTATGCAAACGGAGATGCAAAAACGGAACCAACTTGATGAAGTTCGAATGCAAAAGGATGAGGTTCGTGACAAAAGCATCCAATCATTAACAACCCAAATGGGTCAATTGGCAACCGATGTGGCAGAATTGAAGAAAAACAAGGGTCAACTTCCTAGTGACACCAAGGTAAATCCATCACACGGTTCGTCAAGAGGTAATGTTAATGTTCATCATGTTAGTGTTTTGAGAAGTGGAAAAGAGTTTAATGCCAATTTGTCACCCGAATTGGTTGGGGGGTAGTTGAGGACATCACGGGTAATGATAGTGATGATGAAGTTTCACCGGTTAAACCTAAAGAAACAAATGTTAACAAACCGAGGTTGGGTGAAAACGAAAAGAATGAAAAAGTTGAGGGTGAATCGAGTCAAGTCCCGTTTCCATCGGCCTTACTTGACCCGGGTAGAAAAAACTTTATTGCATCAAGAGGTCCCCAAAAAGAAGAATTGTGGGACATGTTTAAAAAAGTTAAAATTAACCTTCCACTCCTTGATGCAATAAAACAAGTACCCGCCTATGCAAAATTCTTAAAAGAGTTATGTACACAAAAAAGGCAAAACAAGAAGAAAATGCCTAAGCGGGTCGATTTAACCGGGCAAGTGAGTGCAGTTTTAAATGGGGAGCTTCCTCCTAAGCTCCAAGATCCGGGCACGCCATTGATTAACATACAAGTTGGTAATTTTCAAATGGCTAAGGCACTGCTAGATCTTGGAGCCGGGGTTAGCATTTTACCGGGATGCTTATATGACCAATATGATTTTGGTCCGTTAGCAAGAGTGGAGACAACGGTTGTTTTGGCCGATTTGTCTCATAAGTTACCCCGGGGTATGGTTCAAAATGTCATTGTTAAAATTGATGAGTTTTATTACCCAGTTGACTTTCTAGTCTTGGACTACTCGTCTGCGGACCCAAAACAACAGCAAAACGTAATTTTGGGTCGGCCATTTTTGAGCACCGCACATGCAGTAATCGATTGTAGATTTGGTACAGTCGATATGACCTTTGGGAACCGAAAAATGTGTTTGAATGTTTTTACTAACAATTCTAATGCTAATGGTGTTGATGAGTGTTTCATGGCAGATATAGTTGACGGATGCAACCCGCATGAGTATGAGGAGGATGGTTTGGATGTTTGCATGTGTGATTTTTCTGAACAGGTACATGCTTATGCACTCCGGGTTGAAGAGGAAAAACAAGATGCGATGGCGTTGAAAGAAGGTCGACCGCCATGGACCCACCAGTTCGAAGGCTTACCGGCGGAAATAGATTCGGGTACTAAACCATCGTTAGAGGAACCGCCAAAGTTGGAGCTTCAAAGACTTGCCGAGCCACTTAAAGTTTGTGTTTTTAGGGGATAATGACACTTTACCGGTCATTATTGCCTCTAATTTAGAGTTGTCCCAAGAGCAAGCATTGTTGGAGGTCTTGAAGGAAAACAAGGGAGCTATCGGATGGACAATTTCCGATCTCAAAGGAATTAGTCCATCAATCATTATGCACAAAATCATTACCACCGAAGATGCCAAACCAACACGAGAAGCTCAAAGGCGATTGAATCCGAACCTAAGGGAGGTAGTGAAAAAGGAGGTAATTAAATGGTTAGACGCGAGAATCATCTATCCGATTTCGGATAGTGCTTGGGTGAGTCCCACCCAAGTTGTGCCTAAGAAAGCCGGCATTCAAGTAGTCAAGGACGAAAGTGGTGAACAAATTGCCACCCGACCGGTTACCGGGTGGCGTGTATGTATTGACTACCGAAAATTGAATGCCGCCACTTCTAAGGACCATTTTCCGCTACCTTTCATTGACCAAATTATTGAAAAATTATCGGGTAAAAAATATTACTGTTTTTTTGATGGGTATTCGGGTTACAATCAAATAGCAATACACTCGAATGACCAACACAAGACCACCTTCACTTGTCCATATGGCACCTTCGCCTTTCGGCGGATGACCTTTGGCTTGTGCAATGCTCCGGCAACTTTCCAACGATGTATGATGAGTATTTTCTTGGACATGGTTGGAGAGTCGCTCGAAGTATTTATGGATGACTTCTCCATTTTTGGCACTAGTTTTGATGCTTGTCTTAACGAATTACAAAAGGTTTTAAAAAGGTGCGTTGAGAAAAATCTAGTGCTAAGTTAGGAGAAAAGTCATTTCATGGTGCAAGAGGGCATTGTGTTGGGTCATGTAATTTCTGAAAGGGGGATGGAGGTGGATAAGGCAAAAATAAGGGTAATAGCATCTTTGCCACCTCCTAAAAATGTTAAGGGTGTAAGGTCATTTTTGGAACATGCGGGGTTCTATAGACGTTTCATAAAGGGTTTTAGTGTTATCACCAAACCTTTGTGTAATTTGTTATTAAAAGATGTCCCATTTGATTTTACTAACGAGTGTATGCAAGCTTTCACTGTTTTGAAGGAACACTTGGTCAAAGCTCCTATCTTGCAACCACCGGATTGGTCAAAGCCGTTCGAGATAATGTGTGTTGCAAGCGACACCACTATTGGTGCAGTTTTGGGTCAACGGGTTGATAGAAAGCCGGTGGTGATTTACTATGCAAGCAAAACTTTATCCGAAGCGCAACTCAATTACACCACAACCGAAAAGGAGTTATTAGCGGTGGTGTACGCTTTGGATAACTTTCGTGCTTATATTTGGGGGAGCAAAGTGGTGGTTTATTCGGATCATAGTGCGGTCCAATATTTAATGGAGAAAAAGGACGCGAAGCCTCGTTTGATTCGGTGGGTATTATTGTTACAAGAGTTTGATTTAGAAATCCGAGACAAAAAGGGAAGTGAGAACGTAGTGGCGGATCACTTGTCTCGGATTCCGGTGGAAGGGATCGATGATGTTAGTGAAATCAATGAAAGTTTTCCCGACGAGCAACTCCTAGCCGTTTCCACCTTTGTTGCACCGTGGTATGCTCACTATGTCAACTACTTAGCCACGGGTGCCATCCCAAGTCATTGGACCAAGAAGCGCCGACAACAATTTATGGTTCAAGTGAAGCAATATATTTGGGATGAGCCGGATCTCTTCAAGATTGGACCGGATCAAGTTATACGAAGGTGTGTGCCCGAAACGGTGGTTATGGAAATTTTGACCCATGCTCATTCGTCCGCATGTGGAGGTCATTTTAGTGGGCACAAAACAGGCTACCGGGTTCTCTCATGTGGGTTTTATTGGCCCACAATTTTCAAGGATGCATGTGAGTTCGCTAGAAATTGCATAAATTGTCAAAAGATGGGAAGCATATCGAAGAGGAATGAGATGCCATTACAACCAATCTTGGTTGTAGAGATATTTGATGTTTGGGGTATAGACTTTATGGGTCCATTCCCGAATTCGAATGGATTCCTATATATTTTGGTAGCGGTGGATTACGTCTCGAAGTGGATTGAAGTTATTGCAACACGAACAAACGACCATTCGGTTGTTTGTAAATTTGTTCAATCCAACATTTTCTCTCGTTTTGGCATCCTGCGTGTTATTATAAGTGATAGTGGTTCGCATTTCAAGAACTTCAACTTCGGGAAATTATTGAAGAGGTATAGTGTGAATCACCGGATTTCCACACCTTATCATCCGCAAACGAGTGGACAAGTCGAAGTGTCCAACCGTCAAATAAAAGAAATTCTCATGAAGACGGTAAGAACGGATAGAAAGGATTGGTCGAGTAAATTGGATGATGCATTGTGGGCATACCGAACGGCCTACCGAACGGCCTACAAGACTCCAATTGGCACAACGCCTTACCGGATGGTGTATGGAAAGGGTTGTCACTTGCCAATGGAGCTAGCGCATCGGGCACATTGGGCAATTAAGACGGTCAATGCGGATTATGACGAGGCGGGAAAGTTAAGAAAGTTTCAATTAAGTGAGATAGAAGAGATTCGAGACGAGGCGTATGAATGTGCAGCGGCTTATAAAGATAAACTCAAGAAGGTGCATGATGCAAAATTGAGAAAGAAAACGTTCGAAGTGGGTCAAAAAGTTTGGTTGTACAACTCAAGACTGAAAATGTTTGCGGGCAAGCTTAAAAGCAAATGGATGGGCCCGTATGTCGTTCGAAGAGTTGGGAGATTCGGTGATGTAGATATCCAAGATGAGCAAACATTGAAACAACAAACGGTGAACGGTCACCGGTTGAAGCCATACTTGGAAGGGAACGACATCAACAACTTGGAGCTTGATAAAGCGGGCTACATCTTACGCCCGGTCGACGATGAGAAACCATGAGAGGCCCAGGTTTGGTAGTGTAAATAGTTAGCATTTCATTTTGTTTGTTTTGTATAGTTTGCACAATTACTATATTTCCTTGAAATTTGTGTTTGAAACAAGTGTGGGGATATTCGGGTCACGAATTACTCTAACATTGTGTTGAGGACAACACGGGACTTTCGAGGGGGTAGGGTGATTTTTACATGCTTTTGGAAAAATTTAAAAACATAAAAAAATCGAAAAAACTTGAAAAATATAAAAAAAATGGGATAAATTACACTTTTCGTCCTTTATGTTTGTATTGGATTGCAATAGATACCCTTTAACTTCAATAATTACACTGACAATCCTTTATTTGTAAAACTCATTACACTCTACGTCCTTTAGTTCTAACCTAATTAAAATTTTCAGTTAAGTCTATTTATATAAGGGCAGTTTGGTCATTTCATCATCTTAGATAAAATGAATATAATTAAAACACAACTTCTACCTGATCTCACTCATACCCCCAATCTTCATTCTCTGTGCTCAACCCAAGAACAAGAACACAATACACACATACCTCTCTCTATCTATGGTGATCTGGTGCTTCATAATGGTTGCACCATCTAGGATTTCGATCTAAATCACTGACCCCTCATATCGCATCATCGACCCCATCTGTTCCAGATCTGAATCGCCGCCATGATATGTTAGGTACTTTCGCCCAAATCGGAGGTTCGGTCTAAGTGGTCTGAAAAACAAACTGAAATCGACAGGGAATGGGAGAGATCTGGCGGTAGTTAAGTCATTTCAGGTGGTGGCGCGCCAGTGGTGACGACGGGTCAGATAATTAGAAGACGATGACGTTGGGTTTGCGAGAGGGTGTTTGTTATTTGGATTTTTGATTCTGTTACATGGAGAACTAGTTTTAATGTCATGAACAACAAGTTTAATCCATCTTTATCTCCAATATCTTGGTCAAAAATGGGAGAACCCACCACAAATCAGAGCTGCTAATGTGGTAATTGTTGACTTATGTAGTTTTGACTTTATTATTGTTTTAGGTTTTACTTAATAATGAAGAGATTAGATCTATTTTAATTTTTATTTAGCTCAACAGTCAATAAAATAATTGTGATTAAAACTTATTGGGATGTTATATTATATGATATGTAAAACTAATTCTGTGTGATTTTTGTGGGATTCTAAATCAATCGGTTTGGTGGCCGGAGATGTGGAGGTGGTGGCAGGTTGTGAATTGTGATGGAGAAGAACAAGAGGGGAAGAGAGAGTTGGAAGAGAGAGAGAAATTGGGTGATTATTTATATATATAATTTTTAATTGTTGTACGTTTTTTTTTTCTTATTTGTTAAATATATGTTAAATGAGTAAAATTACCAACATACCCTCATGTGCATGACGCATGACCAGACTTGACTGAAAATTTTAACTGGGTTAGAGCCAAAGGACGTGGAGTGTAATGAGTTTTACAAATAAAGGATTGTGACTGTAATTATTGAAGTTAAAGGGTATCCATTGCAATCCGATACAAACATAAAGGACGAAAAATGTAATTTACCCAAAAAAATGACACTTAAAGTCACTTTTTTTTCAGCAATCCAGACATGCCCAGCGACCACCGTACTTTACGGTTTCACCGTAATTTACGGTGGATGTGAAAAATGTTGGGCTTTACGGTATGTTGCCCCTGTTTTACGGTGAAAATATTGACTTCCAGGGTTCACCGTAATTTACGGTGATACCGTAAATTACGGTACACCTGGGAGTCAGATGAGTCGTTTGGGTTCCGCACTTAAAAAAAATTAAATTAATAAAACATCAGAATTCGAAACATAACCCCAGCCACACGATTCTTTCACTTTTCTTCTCCAAACACTATCATCTATCTCTTTCAACCAAGACCCACAAAATCCATCTTCTTCTTCAACCTTCAACCCTCCATATCTCACTCAATTTTTGTTCAAACTAAGTGAAATCGGAGTCTATCTTGACTAATTTTTCACGTAGTTTCTGATTTTGCCAAGAGATTTACAAGAAAACGCAATTTTTGGGTCCGAACTTCAAACCCTAGTTTCGAAAATTTTGGGGCTTTTTGAAGTTGTTGCCTCATTTGTGTTTCTTACATCTTCAAAACAAGGTAGGGAAGTTTATTTACTATGTTTTGTTGATACATTGTGAGAATGAAGGTTAATAGTGTTATTTGGTTATACCCACTTGCTTGTTCATAGTTTTGACTTGTACTTGTTCTTGAACATGATTATGGTTTATAGATGTAGGATTGTTAGTAAAGTAGTGAACTTTTGGGGATTTCTACATTGTAGAGACACCATGCCCAAATTTTTGAAAAATTTATAAAAATTGTAGTTCACTAACATCTACAACCATAGTAACAAGCAAGTGTGGGGATATTTTGGAGAAAAGGGTTTAATTTTGTTTCGTTTGGTTGTGTTGTTTGCTCGAATGTGTGTAGGAAATGGCACGAACAAAAGAAAAGACCAGAGCTAGTTCATCTTCGTCTTCGAATGGAAAGGGTAAACAGCCGGAACAACAACCAAAGAAGAGACAATACATGGGTCGAGTAAGTGAAAGCGAAAGTGAAAGTGAGGAAGAAATGGAGTTGGATATGACGGAGAAACCGAAATGGGATTCGGGACCATTGGATGATCAACCAGAGGAATGGCAACCAACACTATATCATGACCGTATGAATAAGTTGAAGAATAAGGCAGCGGCCTTTATATGTGAGAGGGATGTCCGGGAAGTTGAGTTTGGTCAGTTCGGGGTGTTTGACAAGGTCCGGGCTCTAGGTTGGGAGTCGGCACTTAGTTGTTTTGACAAATATAAGAGCAACTTGTTCATATCCGAAATACAAGAATGGATGGCCACTCTCAAATGCAACAGCTACGAAAGGCCATCACAAATGAAGCTAACGAGTATTGTGAATGGAATTCCGGTGGAGATGTCTTTTGACACGTTGAAGAAGCTTGGGAAATATGATAGTCTTCCAGCCCGTGATTACATGATACCGACTCTTGATGACCTCCTGGTTAAACCGGAGAAACATACTCGATGGAATGATATGTTGGCAGCACTGTTTTTACCCGGTAAATACAGTGGTATTCTATACCGGAAGAACTTAAAAATAGAAGCTAAATTGTTGCTAGCAATCTGTGTTCTCAATGTTATTCCACGAAGGGGGGACAAGGAGCAGGTGAGGTTCCCGGAGGTACCTGTCCTTTATTCGCTAATGCATGGGTCTCCGCGTTTTCCGATACGCTATCTGATCATGAACCACTTATGGATTTGCCGGAATAAGTATGGAAGAGATATCGTACCGTATTGTCGAATAATCACGGGGTTGATGAAACAACAAAAGGCAATAACATCTGAAGATCGAGGAGCAACAAAAAGGCATCAGCCTTTTACGTTAGATAAGTTGGGGATTGGTTGGTCATATACACAATCGGAGCGTTATCATAAGCTAAAGTCAGAAGGGCAAAGGTGGAGAGCACTAAAGTTGGGTGCACGAGATTTGTTGCCGGGTGAGCCGGACGAGCCGGAAAGTGATGAAGAAGTAGTTCCAAGTGGTGACGAGGATTATGCGGACGAGCCGTATGGTGGTGAAAATGTAGGTCAAGGGGGTTATGGTAGAGGTTATGGTGGTATGTTTTACGATTATACGCAGCAATCTTATGTACCGGGTTGGGCTTATGAAGGCACAATGCAAGAAGTGATTGAGAATCAACGTCCTCCGGCATCCGTATTTGAGACGTGGTCGGGGTCGGAGCGGACGTTGTATGATCAAAACATGAGGAATAGTGCAAGTATAGAGAGGTCCTTAAAACAAAATGTTGATCGTCAAGAGGCATGGAATCGCACACATGCGTATTCCCGTGAAGTAGAAATGAATAATCGATATCACGATGATCAAGAAAGGAGATTGCATGCGGATTGGCATGCCGGTCGGCCGGTGGTTGTGGATCCACAACATGTGGATTATGTGTCACTACCACCTTATGATGGTAGTATTTCGTATCCGACCCCGCCGATCCACCATTCACAATGGATTGACCCACGGCAACAAGAGGGAGCTCAACAACAACAAGGTGGAAGTAGTAGCGGCTCATTTGCGTTTGGAGAATGGAACGACATGATGTCTTCCATTTTTGGGCCGCCGGGACCGCGCTATTATTAGTCAGGTTGTGTTCTCCCTTTGTATATTTTATGCATATTTGTTAGTTTGATATGTTTATGGTTGGGCGGTTGGGTGGTGTATGAATGTGTTGTTTTGTTTGGGTTGGTGCGAGATGGTGGTGTCATGTTTTAAAAAGAAGAAAAAAACATAAAAAAATATAAAATGAAAAGTACAAAAAGAAATTTGTGGTTTGAGTGAGGAAGCTTTTAGTTGATGTTGAATGGATTTTAGTGATCAAAGCCTCCTAAAACCATACATTGGGGTCAATGTATCCCAAGTGTGGGGATGGGGGGAATTTTTGAAGATTTTGAAAAATTTTGAGTCAAGCAAAGCATTGTGAGAATTTGAACACCTTAGATTAACCCCAAATTGATGCACCGGCAACCCTTGATATCTTTTTATTCTTGGTGAGAGTTGAGCCACATTTGTATATAAATAATGCTTATCTTTGATGAGAGTGGCTACGGGTGGGGGTGCATTAGAACTTGTGCTTGAATGCGGTTCGAGGCCTTAGTTGAACATGAATGTAGAAAGGATAAGGGCATTTACGTAGCCTCGTCATAGTGTGTGTGAGTGTGGGATTTGGGGGGTTGGACCTCATAAGTTATATATATGAGCATGGTTGCGAGAGGGGCGGGGGTTTGGACATTTAATTGCCAATTTTGTGCCTAAAAGCCTATTGTTTGTTACCCCTAGCTACTTACTTAAAAATTTACCCAAATTTGACCCGGTCTTTTAGTGTTAGTAGTAGTAGTTGTACTAATATGATGTAGATATATTGATGCTTTATTGCATGGTTGTTTGCTTTGAAAAAAAAAAGAAAAAAAATTCAGAAAAATCAGAAAAGAAAAAAAAAGAGAAAAAGAAATGAAAAATGAAAAATGAAAAAAAGAAAGGATGTTTAGTTGTCTTGTACATAGTAGTTTAGTTTGGTAGTTGTTAGTTTGCTTATTCGTGTAATAAAAAGACCGGGTTAAATTTTCGCTACTTCATATATATTCCATTTCCTACCCATACACCTAGCCACGTTACAACCTTGAAAGTCCCTTTGATTTGCATTCATGTTTGGCACTTGTTAGGAGATGGATCGATTTAGGTACAAGCCTATAATTGTGCAACCGCCCGTTAGCCGTTGTGTGTCTAGCTCATATTGCTAGTGCTTACTTGTAACCGAAAGGAGAGACATAGTGAGGGGTGCATTAGTTGGGTGTTAAAAGGGGTTAGTAAAAGGATTGCTTGTTTTTGCTTGGCTTACATTGATCACTTGTTGAAAAATTGATTTGATGAGTTGCTTGAGACAAGCAACGGTTAAGTGTGGGGATGTGACGGGTGGTCCGTAGGACAACCCTTTATGATGTTAAAAGACAAGTTTATCCCTCATTTAAGTGTGTAATTATCTCGAATTAGATAACTACTGTTGCTTATGTCTCAGGTGTGTTTGGTGGCTTAAAGTGAAGAAAAATGCAGCTTTGGAAGGTTTGAAGTTGAACTGGTCGCGCATGGAACAAAAGATGAAACAAAGCACAAAACTCAGGATGTTACCGTAAATTACGGTCCCACCGTAATTTACGGTGGACCTGATTTTGGCCTGGAGCTCACCGTAACTCAGACTGATAGCACCGTAACAATTTGAAGGTCACCGTAACTTACGGTGATACCGTCAGTTACGG
This sequence comes from Helianthus tuberosus, assembly GCA_030545235.1. Lineage (NCBI taxonomy): Eukaryota > Viridiplantae > Streptophyta > Magnoliopsida > Asterales > Asteraceae > Helianthus > Helianthus tuberosus. The sequence continues at coordinate 89,722,956 of CM060411.1, forward strand.
TGGAAGCGACGCGAAAACTTGTAACTGCTCATTAAAAACACTTTTATGGTGTCTTTTGGATTATTCTCATCATTGGTCGGTTGGAGAACACACTAGGGGCGATTTTGGCTATCTTGGCTTGGTTGTGAACAATTGCTAACATTCGGTTTGTGATTTCGATTTGTATGAACATTGAATTGATTGCTATGATGATTCACCAAGCTATGTGTGGCTAAAACTTTCGGTGATCATCTTAGGTGAAGGTTTCTCTTGAACTTTTGTGTGTTTATTTCTGAATTTATAGAATGATAACTTGTGTTGCTTGAATATCATGGTGTATGCATAATTGTTTGTAGCTTGTTAATCGATAGTGCAATTTCTAGTCTCAATCGTACGTTCTTGGTGCCGTTGGCAATCGAGATATCACGGGAAGGGTTAGGGTTGGTTATTGATTAATTGATCATCGGGAAACAACCTCGTGTTTATAAATCCGAGTACTTTGTTCCCTTTTATCACTTCGATTATTTATGCACGAGTTATGTCTATGTAACTCTTTCTAGTTGCAATTTCACACAATTGTTTAAAGAAACTGAATCCTAAGATGGTCATTGTTTTCTCCTAATTTGTTTTACAACCAACATTTGATTTGCAATTAGTTATTAATTTAGTTTTATAAAATAACAATCCAAATTATTGATCTTTATTTTCTGCAAATTAGGTTAATTGTAGTTTAATCGCAAGGCTATAAAATCAACACACTTTCCACATACTCCCTGAGTTCGATACCCTCTT